>CM060373.1:8713489-9913489 GCA_030545235.1 Helianthus tuberosus | reverse complement strand
TTCCTTCTCTATCAACTTCTGAAGCTTCACTGTCAATCCTTGCATCACCGAAGGTGTATGTCGTTAAGGTGCATTGACTACAGGCGCGACGCCTGGAATCAATCTGATGCGAAATTCAACTTGTCATTGGGGAGGTAGTTTTTGGCAAGTCTTTGGGAAAGACTTCGGGATATTTTCCTGTCACGGGAATATCTTTGAGTTTTGGTTCTTCGGCTCCCTTGTCCATGACATGAGCCAAGAAAGCAACACATCCTTTACGCAACAATTTTTGTGCCTTCAAGAAATTAGTAATCTGTAGAGGCGTATCTTGATCCATGAGCCATGATCATTCCTTCGTTCGCCATCGGGATGCGGATACCAACTCCCGCTCGATTGCTTGACAACTGGTCCATTCCCGTTACCACGTCAAGACTTCTCCTTGACTGGTTCTTATCAAGTACTGGATATCTATCTTACGTGCTGCTAAAACAAGTATACTCTGAAGCTAAAATCTGACAATAATGTCAAATAGCACAGACGCATAACATTGACTACTATGAGACGTACCGATGGCCATGTTTGGATCCTAGCGTGCTTCCCTAGCTCCGGTGTTAGACATTCTTCCCATGATTTTGTTTAATCTCCCTTGGGCAATCTTTCCTAAAGTGCCCCATATCACCGCAGTTATAACATCCCTTACCTTTCCCCTTTCCTTTCTTTCCACGCTTCGTCTCACGCCAACACATTTCCCTGTTGTGTCCCACTTTGCCACAGTTGTCACACTTTCCATTTTTACATCACCCGGTATGATGACGTCGACACCTGTCGCATTTAGGTAGTTTACCCATGTACTCTTTTCTCTTTTTGGCCTTGTTGTTGCTACTCGTCTGGGTACCCAGTTTGAAATTTGCTAACTTTCTCTTGTTATCTCCAGATGACTCTACATGAGTCTCCTTCTTCCCCTCAGAGGTTGAAAATTTGTTCATCCTGATTGCCTCTTCAGTCAAGGCTACACTTAGATTGATGTCCTCAGTGATCGTTGCAGGCTTTGATGTCGTCACCATGCTCATGATTTGGGGTGCCAATCCCCAAATAAAACGCTCAATCTTCTTAAACTCTGGATCTACCATGTAAGGAACGATACGCGACAGAACTTGGAACTTCTCCACATACTCAGCTATTTTTGGACCTTCCATCTTCAAGTTCCAGAACTCAGGTTCCACCTTCTGGCTTTCTGTTCTCGAACAGTACTTTTTATGCATTAGCTCTTTCAGCTCGTCCCATGATAAAGCATACGCAGCAGCCTCGCCCATCGTCTGAACCTGGAGTTTCCACCATGACAGAGCCCAATCTTGGAACAGTCCGGAAATGTACGTGACCTGGTGCTCCATGTTCTTTATCATTCTCACCATCGGCGTCCTTCCCTATACCTGTGTTTATTTGACATGAAGAGGTTAGAAATTTTTCATTAAATTCGGTACTAGGAACGGTGCTTACCACATTGATATTAACGCTTTTTATGTTCTTGGGATTTGTCACCGTGTCACTCTGTAGCTGGCCTTTTGCTTTCTTCAATGTCGCCACTTCACTCGCAAGTTGACCCATTTGAGTGGTCAACGATTGAATAGCTTTGTCACGAATTTCATCTTTTTGCATACGAACCTCATCACGCTGATTTCTTTGTTGCATCTCCATTTGCATCTCTTTCAACATCTCCATGACCTCATTTCCACCCGAAGAACCTTGACCCGAAAACCCACTTTGTTCATTACCCGGTTGTTGAAATTGCCTTTGGAAACCTTGATTATTAAATTGTTGGCTAGGAGCATAATTTCCTTGGTTTCCTTGAAAGTTCGGGTTAAGTTGATTTGACGGGTTCCCATATCTAAAATTCGGGTGGTTTCGTAACCCGGGATAGTATGTGTTCGAGTTCATATTATAATTTCTACCACCCCTACCTTGACCTTCAATAACATTCACTTCTTCATAATGCCCTCCACCTCCTTGGCAATTTTCGGTCGCATGCCCTAACTCATTACAAAGAGCACAAACATCATAAATTTGATTCGAAGTTTGAACACTACCATCATCTACCACATGAACTTGTGGTCTCGTTATAACATGCCTTTCCCGTCTAGAAGATTGAGCCCTTCTTTTTGAAGTAACCGCCATTTGCTCTAAAAATTGCCAATCATCATGCTCAAAATTCGTACCGAATGTACCATTAGTGATTGACATTAAGTCACGAGCATCCTCCGAACTCAACCCTTCGTGAAAAGCGTTTAACAACTCCCAAAGTTGTATACCATGATGCGGGCAATATTTCAACATCATGTTGAACCTTTCAAAAGCCTCATGAAACATCTCCCCTGGTTGTTGTTGAAAACTTCTCAAACTCCTTCTAGCATCATTTGTCTTTTGGGCCGTGTAGAATTCTTCTAAGAAAATTTGTTGCATGTCGGCCCATGTATAAATCGATGCGGAGGGCAAAGTATGAAACCACCTCTTTGCTTTGTCTTCCAATGAAAATTGAAAGAGAACCAACTTGACATCGTCCGACGAAAAACCTTGACCCCCAATAGTGTTGCATATGGAATCATATGTCTCCAAGTGGAAATAAGGTTCTTCCGTTGCTAACCCTTTAAACTTTGGCAAACTTTGGAGTGCGGTTGTCCTCACCTCAAAAGTCCTTCCATCCGGGTGATGTGGAATCACTACCGGAGAAGGATTGTTAGTGATAACGGGTCGGAAATGAGCTTCAATTCCCCGCACTACCTCTCAGTGATGTCTTCGTGGAGCACCCAATGGTACTCTTGGTTGACCCATTTGCCCTTGCATAGGCCCTTGAGGTGCAAATGGTGGCTGAAATTGGTATTGTTGCATTGGTGGTTGTTGAATCGGTCTTTGAAATTGAGGTTGTGTATTTTGTGGACGAACTTGATGTAAAGGCGTAGGACGTTGCAACTGTGGCCCTTGTGGTCGAGTATGTTGTACCCCTGTCGATAACCTACCCATGTCTTGAATTTGTTGTAACGGTTGACTTTGTTGACCCGCTCCTCCTTGAGGTCCCAAATATCCCCCATCACCCCCATAATAAAAGCCTTCTTCTTCATACCTGCGAAAATCTTCTTCATAACCATCATCATATCCATCCCCTTGAATACCCGAAGATTGCCCGAAGGGAAGGGATGAGTATTGAAAGCCCAATTGGTTCGATGGTCTAAATGTAGAAGTAGTATGGACAATGGTTGAATTTGGTGGTATTGGATAATTAGAAGATGATTGACCCGTAGTTGGGGGAAAAAGTGTGACAATGGTGGAATGGTGGTAGAAGGGCTAAAGGTATGATTGGGTTCAACTTGAGTAGTGATCGGTTGTGTGGTGTTGGTTGGTGTAGTGTCATGAGGTGGAGTAGGATTTGTAGTGGTATTAGGTATGGTGGTGTTTGGTGATGGTTGTGTGGAAGTAGGTATGAATGATGAGATCGTTTGACCCGTTGTGGGTGGTATTTGGGATTCTTGCATGATGTTTCGTGGTGTGATGGGTGAAGTGGGTGAACCAATAATTCTGTTTTCCCTTAACAAGACTCGGTTTTGCCTCAACGTTTTTTCAATTTTCGGATCAAACGATAGTGGTGACGACTTGTGAGAGCCTCTAGTATGCATACACCTGTAGTACCTGCACACTAAACACAACCAACGTAAACCCGAAAATAACAAAGCAAAAGTATTAAACTAACACACGTTGCGCACTACTCCCCGGCAACGGCGCCAAAATTTGACGTGATGTCGTAGTCACACACAAATTTAATCCAATTACAACTAATTAGCTAGCGGTAAGTGGGTATCGAACACAGGGAGTTTGTGGAATATGTGCTATCTCAATGTATGTCTAACTAACTAGATTAATCTAAATTGCAAGAAATGTAAATTTCAATGTTTGGTTGGTTTTAATTATCTAGAATTACTAAATTAGAATACAAATCAAAGTCAAGTTTTGTAACAGGATAAGAGGATAGTGATCATCCCGAGTTTCAGGTTTTAAGTGACAATCAAGGTTTATGTTCAACTGGAAAGAACTACATAGACATAGAAACCACCATATAAATCCTTGAAAGTGTGGGGGTGTTTAGCTAAGGCGGTGGTCACACCACCTAAGCGCCTACTAATAGGACCCAAAACGGTGGATTGTGTATTTATAGGATACACCCGTCCTTATGGTCCTTATCGTTTTCTTGTGCATGATTCTAAGAATCCTGGAATATGCAAAGGCACCATAATGGAATCTAAGGATGCATCATGGTTTGAACATATGTTCCCATGCTTAGATAAAAGTGAACCGAGTTCTTCTAGACCGGTTGAGGAAGTTGTTCCCGAGGGTGAAGTTGAAAACGATGAACCTCGAGAACAATCTAATACTGAGGAAGTTGAAATCAGGAAAAGTAAACGGCAAAGGACTGAAAAATCCTTTGGCCCTGAGTTTCTTACCTATATGGTAGAAGAAGAACCTCAAACGTACCAACAAGCGGTGCATTCCTTAGAAGGACCTCAGTGGAGAGAGGCAATCATACTTGGGAACTAGTGAATCTTCCTCAAGGATGTAAATCACTAGGATATCGATGGATCTTCAAGAAGAAGATGAAACCAGATGGGACCATCGATAAGTACAAAGCAAGGTTGGTGATCAAAGGATATAAACAACGAGAAGGTTTAGATTACTTTGATACATATTCGCCAGTTACGCGAATAACATCCATCAGGATGGTGCTTGCCATTGCCGCCATTAGAGATTTGGAAGTTCACCAAATGGATGTGAAAACAGCTTTCTTGAATGGAAATCTAGAAGAAGAAATCTACATGGAGCAACCCGAAGGCTTCACAGCTATTGGGCAAGAAAAGAAAGTGTGTAAACTTGTAAAATCCTTGTATGGATTGAAACAAGATCCAAAACAATGGCACCAAAAGTTTGATCATGTCATGCTTGATGTTGGGTTCAAGATTAATGAAATGATGAATGTGAGAAGTGTGTGTATGTGAAGGACACATCTGATGGATATGTCATTTTGTGTCTATATGTAGATGATATGCTCATTGCTGGAAGTGATGACAAAATCATAAAATCTACAAAGAACATGCTAAAAGCAAGATTTGACATGAAAGACATGGGTCTTGCGGATGTGATTTTGGGGGTCAAAATCACGCGAACCCAAAGTGGACTTGTTTTAAGTCAATCCCACTATGTGGACAAAATTCTTGAGAAGTTCAATGCAAATGACTCTAATGAAGCTAGAACTCCACTTGACACAAGTCAACATCTAGCCAAGAATAGAGGTGAACCTGTAAACCAGTTGGAATACTCAAGAATTATTGGTAGCCTGATGTATCTTATGAGTTGTACTAGACCAGACATAGCATATGTTGTGAGCAAGCTAAGTAGGTACACGAGCAACCCAAGTTCAATGCATTAGAACTGTATCACTCGGTTGCTTCGCTACTTAAGATACACTCAGGAATACGGGTTGCATTACAACAGATATCCAACAGTTATAGAAGGACACTGCGATGCAAATTGGATATCTGACACGAATGATTCCAGAGAAACAAGTGGGTATGTATTCACATTTGGAGGTGCTGCTATATCGTGGAAATCGTCAAAACAAACGGTTATCGCTAGATCCACGATGGAATCAGAGTTCCTCGCTTTAGATAAAGCAGGTGAAGAGGCAGAATGGCTACGTCAATTTGTTGAGGATATACCAAGATGGCCTAAGCCGGCATTGGCCATTTGTATACATTGTGATAGCCAATCGGCACTTGGCAGAGCTCGTAGCACAATGTATAACGGTAGGAACAGACATATCAGATGTAGACATAATACGATACAACAACTAATCTCTACAGGAATTATCACTGTTGACTACGTGAGGTCAAAGGACAATATTGCAGATCCGCTAACAAAAGGCCTAAGTAGAGAGTTAGTACAGAAGTCGTCCATGGGAATGGCACTGAAGCCCTTGAAAATATAAGTTCATATGATGGAAACCTAACTCAGTAGACTGGAGATCCCAAGAGCTGAGTTAAATAGGAAAACCTAATTGTATGAATTAGTAAGGTCACTGTGGGGGATAACCCTACGTATATATATATATAAGGGAGTTTATTGCAAATCTTAGTAAACTTCCTAGTCCATTCCTAAAAATGACAAGTGTGAGGCTAAGCCTATGGCTTTTAATGATTCGACTAAGGTAACCATATATAGTGAATCACCTATGTGAGAGAGAAGTGGGGTCCCTTCGAAGGGTGTTGTTGGGGCACAATACCTAATGGCTCTCGCAGAACCAGGCTCATGTTCATGACCATAACGAACATAACTACGAGGACTTGACTTTGTCAGTGAGAGTCTTGTGTGAAGTGCATTGTCATCTACACAAACGGCAAACGAGTTCAAAGACATTGAGTTCTACTCAGAGCTAGTGGGCTAAGTGCATTTCATGAGCGAAGGTTCAAAGGGTAACACCAACCTATCGTATGCAAAACTCAACTGCTGAAATCAAATTGGAATAATGTTGTTTCTGAGATTGACCTCCATTCATGTGGGGGATTGTTGGAAGTTTGGTGTGAATGGAAAGTCTCAATGGTAAAACCACCTTGTCCCAGATTGGTGTGGGAACAAAAGAAAAGGCTATTTATAAGGGAAAAGCTTGACCAAGCAATTGTAGTCTTATGACATGTTTTACCACAAGTCCTACCCCCGCGCGCGCAGGGGGGTGCAAAAAATGGAACCGGAATCAATTGAACTCGCGTATGCCCGCACGTCCTGCGGACACGAATGCAGTTCCGAAAACCCGGGTCCGCGTGGAGCGGTTTTTGCTCTAGAGACTCTTGACTAGTGTTCTGTTTTGTTTTTGAAACTGAAATAAATAATGATCATTATGTTAGTCCCGAAAAACCCGTGATATCACTCAACGGTTCGATCGAATGCGGAAAGTAAGATCAAACCGACAAGAACAAAAAGAAATATTTTATTAAAAAACTCAGTGCCGCTGCTTAGATCGCACACAGTCTCGAAGACTGTCTGGTACGATCTCCGAGAACCTTGCACACAATCTCTAGGATTGTCTGGTACAAGGTTCTCTATTTGGGGCTACATGATTACAAATGTGGGAGAGCTCTACCACTAATAATCTAATCAAAACTATATATAGGAGCCTCTACCCCATTGGCCCACATGGCCTAGCCCAAGCCCAAGTGCTAATCCAAAACCAATAAACATAAATAAATATAATAAAGATAAGCGTAAAACTCTGGGCCTAACAATCTCCCCTAGTTTTATGCTTTCTTTGTTACGGTTTAGACAATCTCCAACCTTGGGACTTCTCCTTTAGTGGCCCATGAACATCAACATATCTCGGATGAGGCTTGATCTCGGATGGATTGCGGATGATGTCGGATAAAATAAAAGGTGCATCTCGGATGATTGCGGATAAGCTGAAGTGTGTCACGGATGATGTCTGATACAGGACCGAAGAATGATATAAACTTTTTACTAACAAGAACACACGGATTCAAAGTAATCCGTCTGGTATTCAAGTCGTACGATCCATAAGCATCACTACAAATTCATTGTTTGATAAAGTTTCGAAAATAATGAACACACGAACCATTTTTCTTGTTCTCTGGCCCAATAGCAGCTGGGCTCACATTCTTGATCCATTACCATCACTAGATCACTGGACTTCCTTTTAATGGGCTTATGTCTGGAACCCTTGAAATCTAGGTGGACCCAAAAAAAAAAATATTTCCAGTTATTGTCGCTGGTACTTGTGCTCCAATCAAATTACTATAAAATAGAAATTTGACACACATATCTGTCATCCATATCGCCAGGTGGGCCCAAAAGATATATCAAACAACATTGTACCACAAAGAAACCTTTGTCTCCACATCAGGCCCCACAAAAATTATGCACTGAATTCAAAACACGCCTTTTATTCCTAACCGTAGATCAACACCTTCATCTAACGGCACATATCTCTTAGGGTTTTTTTTTAATTCCCTGAAGTGACAACCTTTGCAGCCGCCTAGAATATTCCCTGACGTCAGCCGCCGCACCAAAATCAATGTTTCCTTGCATTCTCACCTCCGATAACCACCGCGACATAAAACCCAGAGCTGATTCACCCCATTTCAACGGAATAAACCCATCTTCCACCAGTTCCCACCGTGCAAACCCATCATCACTTCATCCTCGATAATACTATCTTAAACGAAATAAAAACCTGTATTCAGAGGAGGGGACTTACCAGTGTTGACCTGAATTAATTCTGATCGGAGACCTGCTAACATCCGACCATCATTAATGTTATCATCGGTAGCCGAAACCACAACACCGCCTCAGTTCAACTATGACCACCAGACCACTCCATCTTTGATTTTGGGATTCATCCTGGGTTTTCGGAGGTGGATATCACAGCCGTCTTCCATGTCTACACTTTTCCGACGCCCTCCTTCTCTCTTTGCTTCTCTGCTACTTTCATTCACCTTCTTTGTTTCCGACCTCGGTCGTCTTTACCACCTTCGATAAACCTGCAACATCCTCCGGTCATCCCTCCATCTGCGATCACCACTGTTACGCATCATCATTTTCAACTGTAACCCTCTTCCATCTCCTCATCGCCGGCCATCACACATCCCCCGTCACTGAGCAAGAGCAAAGCTTTTTCTTGTTCTTTGAGCGATATCAAAACCGAGCCTTTGAAAGACTTCAATGGCTCTGATACCACTTGTTAGTCCCGAAAAACCCGTGATATCACTCAACGGTTCGATCGAATGCGGAAAGTAAGATCAAACCGACAAGAACAAAAAGAAATATTTTATTAAAAAACTCAGTGCCGCTGCTTAGATCGCACACAGTCTCGAAGACTGTCTGGTACGATCTCCGAGAACCTTGCACACAATCTCTAGGATTGTCTGGTACAAGGTTCTCTATTTGGGGCTACATGATTACAAATGTGGGAGAGCTCTACCACTAATAATCTAATCAAGACTATATATAGGAGCCTCTACCCCATTGGCCCACATGGCCTAGCCCAAGCCCAAGTGCTAATCCAAAACCAATAAACATAAATAAATATAATAAAGATAAGCGTAAAACTCTGGGCCTAACACATTATTTCGGTTTTAAATGAATGATCATTATTTCGGTTTTAAATACTAACAGTTTTGGTCATGATTATCAGTTCCGTAACCGATATACTAATGACCATTATTTGGTCTTTAATTTGCTGCAATCAAGAGCAGGATTTCGGTTTCGGTTAT
This sequence comes from Helianthus tuberosus, assembly GCA_030545235.1. Classification (NCBI taxonomy): domain Eukaryota; kingdom Viridiplantae; phylum Streptophyta; class Magnoliopsida; order Asterales; family Asteraceae; genus Helianthus; species Helianthus tuberosus. The sequence continues at coordinate 9,904,193 of CM060373.1, read as the reverse complement.
GATTCTAGCACTATAAAATGAAGGCTAGGCTGATCAGTTGAGACACACCGAAAACACGACTTCTCTTTCTTCTCTCTCAGTCTCTGCAACATTCCGGTTTCTTTTCAGGCAAGTGCTCAAGTCCGGCAGTGCGCGGTGCTGCTTCGAACCGGTGTACCCTGGGAACAGACGACGAATTTGTTTAAGGGAATTGTATCAAACACAAGCCCAGTTCACTCGTTAACTGTTTCTTTATTTCTGTTTCTAATTATTTTGCAGTTCTTTCAGTAGCAGTTTTCAAACATAACAAAATTGACAATTTTAATAAGGTCGGTGATGCTCTCCAATGTGGTGTATTTGGTCACTCGGACGATTTTCATGTTATAGCCCCAATAACATGTGGCCTCTTCGGCCCAACAGTATCACGAAGGTAGTGGGCCGTCTATTGATCCAAAACCTAATTAACCCAACCCAAGTTAACAATGGTAAGGCTAAAGTTGTTGAAGGAATAGATGATGAGTTTAGAGATTAAGAAAAAGAATAATAGAAACCGTAAGCCTAAGCTTGTCTTTGTGGGCCTTTAGAAATCCCAATCTGAATCTTGGAGGTTGCTTCAGGTGGGGGTTCTCGGGCCAATAAGACAAAGCCCATCAATGATCAACCAAGGCCCGGTTGCTAAGCCTACTTCTGGCCAAGTTAAGTTGAAGTCTAAAAAATAGTTGTTTCCAATGCCTTTGAGGCTCTAAATGATGCAAATGACAATGATGATTATGTGGATACTTATGAGGATGGTTGATGTGCAAATTATGGTCTATAAAAAACTAACCTAATCTAGACACCCTAGTTTTAAATTTATAAACTAAGACTCTCTAAATGCTAGACCACTGACAGGCAAGTGTACCTATCGTACGTAGTAAAGCCTAATGAAGTCCGAGTATCGAACCCACGAGACACAAGCGACGCTACACTAGACTCTGACTCAACTAATTACTTAACTGGTTTATTTGATTTGATTGGATTTTGGGGGTTTAACTAATTAAACTAAAGGAATTAACTAAGACAAACTAGACTATCTAGACGCAGGCTGAAGGCTACTAAGGTGGAATCAAGGATGAGAAAATACTACCCAGGTTTGGAATCCTATTCATGACTCTTGGTTTTCTCTCGGCAATGGTAACTATGATGGAACCAGGTTCTAATAATATGACACTCTAAGACTAAAGATAAGTTGAATCTCCTCCCGGTCTCATCAACTTTTCATAAGGTCCTAAAGGTCAAATAAAGCTCACTAGTATGGGTTGGATCACCTCCCGGTCTCTCCAACAATACTAAAGTACCCAAAGACTAGATCTCCTATCGGTCTCACTAATCACAATACACCCTAGAGTGCACGGGGTAACCTAAAAACACTTGACAAGACTTAGGAAAGCAAATAATACTAGGAAACTTAGACAGATCTCCTCCCGGTCTCACTGCACCTAAACACCTAGCACCAAAGACAAACCTAACTATCTATCTCCTTCCGGTCTCAAGAATAGGTAGAACACTAAACTCCTCTAAATTATCAAACAAAGTTCCTATGGAATACGTGCACCATAAACCATAAACTAGTTACAAACACAAAGTAGGTAACCTAACATGCGTCTATACATGAAAGACATTCACAAAGACACATGAGGAACGATTGAACAATAATAAATTAGAATAAAGCACGCACACACATCTAGCCAATTATTATTAGGTCTTTTACTTTAATATTTATCCATCACAAAATTACTAAAAGCCGACAAATTACCAACTGACACGAATAATCATCACAAACCCGGGTAGATAAACTAATTAGCCAAGAATCATAGTCATAAACAATAAACAAGTCTGAGATATCAAAAGCATCATGTTCACAAATCTAAAAAAACACAAAGTCTAATTAAAAACTGTAAAGCTAACTCGTTTGTGAACCCAGACTCGAATCTTGAACCGTGGCTTGAAACTTAAACCAATCCCCTTCTTCTCTCTTGAATTTTTTTCTTCTTTTCCTTCTGCCGTCTCTGCGTCTGATATGCAGCCGTCTGATGTCGTCTATGCTTGCTGATGTTGTCGAATATATATCATAAAAAATTCCAACCCTCCAACAATACGTAGCACAAATAGACTTTTACAAATTGGGCTATTGGCGGATTAATGTAAGTGGGCCTGGTCATCAATTTCATCGTGTATTGGGCTCTTGATAGTTGATACGTTCTAGAAGGCAGCAAAGCATGTGATATGATTAAGATGATTTTTTTTTCCTTTGGTCAACGTCCTTTTTATACCTGCTCAAACCCAACTTGGTTTAATGATGAAACCTACGTATAAAAGACCACAAATTAATTAATGCTCATTTACTTTAGTAATTAATTCCAATTGTATTGTTAATTGTAAGTATCATTGTATTAACTATATTAAGGACATTAAATATTTATTTATCAATATGGTGTAGTTTTCTTTTGACACCAAAAACAAAAACATTTAGCTCATTTTCTTTTATGGCCATTAAAATCCAAATATGAACCGTCTACAAGCGGATTTTAATAAAAACAACCCAAAATCTATTCAAAAGTGTAGGAAATATTTATATAAAATATGTATAATTTAGACCACATCAATGGTGCAACCCCCCTCCCCGGGGCGCCCTCTTAATTTATTTTTGTAATATCATTTGTTTGTATGATGTCTTTGGTTTGTTTCTATTTCGTAGCCTTATTAATAAAGTTTGTGACACTTCGGGTTTTCCTGCACAATTATTGTATGATTGTAACTATGAGATTTAATAAACGAGAAATAAATTGATTGTTAACAGATTGATTATGTGTTAAAGTATGCGTAAATGTGTAAACCAAGAATTATTATATAATTGTTATAATTGTTATATGTTAATATATGCGTAAATGTATGAAGTATGAGTCGAAACCTCAAGGTTCCGACCCGAGACTGCATGGTTCCGACTCGGGGTTCCTAGTTCCCAAACACCTCTCTTTACTGGGTCATTGGGTTGTGTTCACTGACCAGGCCCAGATGATTAGACCCCACTCGAAACCACCCAAAACCCTAGGAGGGTGCCACATCTTAGGAAGGGTATAAAACCCCTCTCAACAGCCGACATTGGGAATGTTTTGACAAGCAATCATTCCTTCATCAATCCTTAAAAATATTCCTCCCTCCCTCTCTCCTACTTTCTCTCTCTAAAACCCTAAATCACACACACTCTCCTCCCCTTTTGTTGATAAAGTTGACGGCAACCTTCATACCTCAAAGACAACCATCATTCGTCATACTTGGAAGCTCCATTCTTCTAATCTCTTTGCACCCTAAATCCTTCGGTTAGTGTACATACACCACTTGTTTTCTTTATGTATTAATATGTATGATTTGTTGATGAAAAGTGTTCCCAAATGCATGATGATGACTGATTTTGTGTTAAACAAGCTAGAGTTTATACACTGCAAAAAGTATTGGTAGTAAAATGTGATAAAGATGCTAACTTGGTAGACGATTCGAGTAGTGGATGATTCGGATAACACAACTTGTCTGTTTCTTGCTGTTGTGTGATGATGATGCATGATTAGTAGGTATATTTGATATTACGATGAATGTGTTAGTGTAATTTAATGAAACGGTATTAGATGATATTGTGGTAGATCTGTTTAGGAGGATAATGTTATGATGAAACAGTGATGAACTGTTTGAATGTTCTAAAAATATTTGAAATAGTGTGCATTTGATCTGATTTAGGATTTGTACGGAATAAAATAAGTGTTAATGAAATTTGATTGGCTTATGCTAAAAATGGATAAGGTTATAGAGGTTTCGATAGTGATTGCGAGTCATTACCTCATGGTTGCGACTCGAGATCTTATTCAGTTGCGACTCGAAACCAGACACCACATATAAAGGAACTCAAGACCAGCATGGTTGCAAGTCGAGACATGTCCGGTTCTGACTCAAGCCTGACTCGAAACCACAAGGTTTCGACTAAGGATGTATAACTCGATACCTTCTGATTCCGACTCGAGATCATTTGGTTGCGACTCGGGATCTCTTGATTTCAAGTCGAGACCTCACGGTTTCGACTGATGTGTGACAACTCGAATTTTCGACATTCTTTATTCGCATTTAATGCACGATTGACTTTGACTATTTAGTTGTGTTATGATAAAACGTAGTGTGTTTGCATGGTTATGTGTGATTGTATAACATGTGTACTGTTTGTAAAACTTAAACTGTTAAACCATATAAGAATCCGACGAAACACAAGTGTGATTCGCCAAGATCGATCTCGACGAAACAGATCAGTTTCGTCAACACCTTCTCGACGAAACAGGCTGTTTCGCCGGCCCATGATTCGCCGAAGCCCATTACGGGCCCAGAACGTTATTCTGAGTATATTCACGTAAAACAACATCACTTTTACACTTTCTATCAAAACAACCGAAACCTTAGAGCTCTCTCACTGTGACGGCAAACTAGAACCCACCGGAAAACCTTGTGCGATCAAACCATCATCTCGGTTAGTCGTGTGTATGTTAATCGGTTTCTTGATTCTGTACCATCTCGATTCATGTTTGTGTAAATGATTGATGCGTGTTATTGCTGCGATTCTAGTATGACGGTGATATAGATTTCGATTATGTATGATGTAGTAGGATATACAATGCTATGCGAAACTTAATACAATCGAATGCTCGGTTCTGGATATTATTATTATGTTCTGATTCTGAATGAACGTTAGCATCTTGATAGGGTTCAATGATATGATGTTGTATGATTGATATGTTATATTCATAAACTAGGGTTTATGCTAGACAATGATTCTTAGATGATTGTGTTATGATGATTTTACATACACATTGACCTTCATATGATTTCTGTTATTGATGACGGCTGCTAGAATGATTAGGGTTTCTGTGTTATCCGAATCTGCTGTTACTAATGTCTGCGAAACTGACATCCGACGAAACAGATCTCTCGACGAAACAGAAAGTGTTTCGCCAAGAGTAATCGACGAAATTGAATTCTGTTTCGCCAAACAAGACCACGACGAAACAGAACGTGTTTCGTCAAATGTGTGTTTCGCCAACTTATGTGTTTCGCCAATGTCTGTGTTTCGCCAATATGTATATTTCGCCGAACAGTTAATCTGCGCAGTAACTTGAGTTAATTCTGTTAAGTGTTAACAGGAATATTTAACTGCTGTTAAGTGTAACCATCTTGTATATGATTGTGAATACGTACTACTTGCTTATACGTGAACAACTTGAACACAAACTGATTATGTATACGTGCATACTTTAGGACGCGATTGATTTACTTTGAGCACATACTTAGCATACCGAGCAAACCAAGGTGAGTTCACACAGCCAAGGCATGGGGTTCCCGGGTGGGAATGGGATTTGATGAATTATTGTGTATACTCATAAAGTAGAACCTAACGTTCAGATACAACTAGACTAGTAACACTTTTTGAACTGATCTTCGCACACCTGCCAAGGATTGGCCGCGATATTATGACTGTCTTCGCACACCTGCCATAGAATGGCCGCGAACTAAATTTACAAATCTTCGCACACCTGCCAAGGATTGGCCGCGATATTATGACTGTCTTCGCACACCTGCCATAGAATGGCCGCGAACTAAATTTACAAATCTTCTCACACCTGCCTGGAGAGGCCGCGATACAAATAAACCTAGTCTAGAATACTTGGGGAAAAACATTCCCCAATATCTTCGCACACCTGCCTGGAAGGCCGCGATGGGAATTAATAAGATACATTGTAACGAACGAACATACTACTACTCACGCTATACTATTACTGAACTATTAACTGTGAACTCGCTCAACTAGTTGTTGACTCTCTCTTGCATGCCTTGCAGGACCTTAGGTACATATGGAGCTTGCACAGGGAGGAGCAGGTCGTTGTGGGACATGGATCGATGATGCCATGTTATCTATCTAAACATTTGAATTTACTATTTACATTGGGTTTACATACTTATGCTTCCGCTACACACTTGTTGATGTTTGGTTTTGAAAACACCTTTCGTATTGATGAATGATTTTTGGTATTTACTTATATGTTCAATATGATTGGTGGCTTGATCCTGGTCAGTCACGCCTCCAAGCGGTGATACTCCGCGTGTGGATTTTGGGGGTGTGACAGATTGGTATCAGAGCCATTGGTTATAGAGAACTCGGTTTTAATAAGGGGAAATTGATTTTGTTAAAACCAGACTATAACCAGAACAGTGCTCTCAACGATCCACAACGACGCTTCGCTCCACGTGCAAGGCTCAACATCATAGGTACTACTATTCATGTTACTTTACCTACTTGCTAGAATTACATAGAACTTTGCTCGTGGTATGCTCAGATTACAGAACCTACTATATGTTATTGCTTGAGAATACTTGTGTGCTCACTCTTTTCGCACTATTCGCGAACCTCTCACCCACATGTTCTCCTTGATGTCAAGATCATGAGTGGACGCGTTAACCTAACTCAAGCCCAGTTGGCGGCTTCGATCACTGAACAAGTTACTGCAGCACTCGCAGCTGCCTAGGCAGGAGGTGTAACCTGCCATCACCACTTACTCTAGGATCTTTAGATCCTACTCTCGTAACTCAACACTTGTGCTTAATTTTGATTACTCTTACTCACACGACAAGTCAACACGCTCAGCCACCTGTATGCACATACAAGACTTTTATGGACTGTTGTCCTACTACTTTCAGCGACACTGAAGGAGCTGTCGGACTCCTCCATTAGTTCGAGGAACTCGAATCGGTCTTCGAATGTGCGAATGACCTGAGGCTCGTAAAGTGAAATATGCCACTGATACTCTCGAAGGCACTGTGTTAACTTGGTGGAACGCGCAAGTTACGATGCTGGGGCTGGCGGCTGCTAATGCCACCCCATGGAATGATTTTAAGGAACTGATCAAACGTGAATAAAGTAGTTATGATGCCATCCACAAGTTGGAAGTAGAGTCCTTTAACATGAAGATGACGGGGTCAGAGATAGAAGCGTACACGATAACGATCCAACAAACTAGCAATTTTGTGTCCAACTATGGTGGATCCTCCCATCAAGAGCATTGAGCTGTACCTCAAGGGCTTAGTACCAGAAATTCAAGCCATGTGATGCCTGCTAATCTTACTACTAATCAAGATGTTACTCATCTTGCTCATCGTCTCGCGGACCAGGCAGTGGAACAGAACAAGCTGCCTAAACGTAATGCTACTACTACTTCTGCTATTCCCAGTGACAACAAATGAAAGTGGGATGGAACCTCTAGCAAGGGTTCGACAACGATTCCGTCCCAGGCACAGCAGCGAAAGATCGATGACAACCAAAGTCCTGGTCAGCAACCTTTTACTAGTCAAGGGCAGGGTGGATTCAGGGGAAACCACCCTAAGTGCAAACGATGTAACTTGCACCACAGCGGGCAGTGCAACCGCAATCATTGTCAAGGATGCGACAAGCTTGGTCCTGGAGCCAAAGATGGTAGAAACTCACGTCCTGCAAACCAGAACCAACAACAACAGCCACAAGATCTATAGAATCAGCAGCAACAGCAAGGTAACAAGGGATGTTATCAGTGTGGTGCTGAAGGTCGCTTCAAAAGACACTGCCCACGGTTGAACCAGAACCAGAATCAGAACCACAACCAAGGAAACGGGAACTAGGGAAGACAACAACGGGAGTAATAACAACGTCAATGGTGCCAGGGGTCAAGTGTTCGTGATTGGTCAGGGTGATACTAGGAATGACCCCAGCGTTGCGATGATTCCGACACCGTCATTGGTATGGATTGGTTATCCCAACAGAAAGCAGAGACCCTATGCAAGGAGAAGATCATTCGCATTCCTCGTAAAGAACCTCTCGAAGTTCAAGGCGACAAGAGTGGTGTCGTGAGTGGCATCATTTCTTTCTTGAAGGCTCAGAAGTGTTTACGAAAGGGCCACACCGCTGTTTTAGCTCTCGTTACGGATACATCGAAGAAAGAGAAAAAGATTGAGGATATTCCTGTAGTACGCGATTTTCCTCAAGTGTTTCCTGAAGAGTTACCTGGGTTACCGCCTCATCGCCAGGTCGAATTTCAGATCGAGCTCGCTCCAGGAGCAGCACCCATAGCTCGAGCACCTTATCGTTTAGCTCCAACTGAATTGGAAGAACTGTCAAAGCAGCTACAAGAACTCTTGGAAAAGGGTTTTATACGTCCTAGCTCTTCGCCTTGGGGAGCTCCAGTGTTATTCGTAAAGAAGAAAGACGGTACGTTCAGGATGTGTATAGACTACCGTGAACTCAACAAGGTGACGATCAAGAATCGTTACCCTCTTCCGCGCATAGATGATTTATTCGACCAGCTGCAAGGGTCGAGCTACTACTCCAAGATAGACTTAAGGTCAGGATACCATCAGCTGAGAGTCCGGGATGAGGACGTCTCCAAGACAGCGTTCAGAACACGCTACGGCCACTACGAGTTTATGGTCATGCCATTCGGGCTAACGAACGCGCCTGCCGTATTTATGGATCTTATGAACAGGGTGTGCAAACCCTATCTCGACAAGTTCGTCATTGTTTTCATCGACGACATCCTGATTTACTCGAAGAGTCGGGAGGAACACGAGCAGCACTTACGACTTATACTGGAACTTCTACGAACGGAACAGCTATACGCTAAGTTTTCCAAATGTGACTTCTGGCTTCGTGAAGTCCACTTCTTAGGCCACGTGGTAAACAAGGATGGGATCCATGTCGATCCATCCAAGGTAGATTCGATCAAGAATTGGCCTGCACCTCGCACACCAACAGAAATACGCCAATTCTTGGGTTTGGCGGGTTATTACAGATGGTTCATCAAAGACTTCTCGAAGATTGCTCAGCCGCTTACACTACTGACACAGAAAGGTGTTGTTTACCGTTGGGGTAATACACAGGAATCAGCGTTTCAGCACTTAAAGGATAGACTCTGTAGCGCACCTATCCTCTCTTTGCCTGAAGGCACGGACGATTTTGTAGTCTACTGCGACGCATCTATCCAAGGTCTTGGATGTGTATTGATGCAAAGGGATAAAGTTATTGCTTATGCTTCGCGCCAACTTAAGATTCACGAACGGAATTACACGACACACGACCTAGAGTTGGGCGCGGTTGTTTTTGCACTTAAGATATGGCGACACTATTTGTATGGTACCAAATGTGCTATCTACACTGACCACAGAAGCCTTGAACATATCTTCAAACAGAAGGAACTGAATATGCGACAACGACGATGGGTCGAACTGCTAAACGACTACGATTGCTCAATCAGGTACCATCCAGGCAAAGCCAATGTTGTGGCTGACGCCCTCAGTCGAAAGGACACCGCGCCTAAGCGCGTGCGAGCTTTACAACTCACTATACAGTCTAGTCTCCAGGTTATTAGTTAATAGCGCTATTTAGGTTTCACCAACCTCACACCGTGCCTTTTGAGGACGGGCGTGAACTAATAGACTTAGGAAAAACCGTCAATGATGATAGACATTGACAAAACGGGGCAAACAAACATGAGGTCGCAGAGTATTCGGTATAACGCAGTTTAGTAGCATACATATGGGGTAGCTCCCCATGGCATGATATAAATGAGTAACTTAACTACTTAAACAAGTTTTATGGAATTAAAACTGGACAAACTCGTGAACTTGCCCACTTTATGTCGACACCCTATTGCATGCTTTGTAGGTACACAGTGACTTAGGAGCTTGCAGCTTGGGGAATTGTAGTGGTCACTTTAACCCATGTGGGGTTCTTTTAATAATTATGAACTGAGAACTTATGTTTGAACCACTTTACTTATGCTTTTGCTGTTCTCTTAAAAACACTGTTTTGAACTTAAAAACTTTGGACTTAAACTTTAATTGTCACTAATCATATTGGTTTGATGAACTATTTTACTATTATTATAATTGTACAATATGATTGGTGGTTGTATCATGTTCAGTCGCACGCCTCGCGGTAGTACTCCGCATGTGGAATTTGAGGGTGTGACAAAGTTTGCCTAGGGTATCGCCCCCTTTCCCAAAAAGAAGTAGCGTATAGTCGCTTCAAAAGTTAAAAAGAAGTTTATGCTACATGCTTAGAAGACTACATTTATGGCTGAACATGGTTTCTTATTGGTGATCACATTGTGATGTTCAACACAAGGAAGGCCCATTGTTGATCGAGGATTAGCATGATCATACACAAGGGATATTGATAAGTATAAAACTTGGCAGTAAGAATAGAAGGAAGATGAGAAGATCAGAGTTAAATTGGAAGTGTCCTTTGAACTTTAGATCATTTGAGCATTTACTAGTCCGGATCCCAAATGTTAGAAAATATTCCCGTTTGCGAACTATCGTTCAAAAGCTAACAAGTGCAGAAAGAAAAGATGTTACAGTATCTATTATTGAACACGGTTTCATATTGGTAACTTATATTTTATGTTAGTGCAGTATGTCTATCGCCTCTGTCATCTCAAGACTGTAGCTGAAACAGTTTAATTCTAGTGCTTTATAGTGTTATATTAGATAGAAAAGGGCAAGGTGGCATTATTGTAAATAAGGAGAACTCTCCTTATATCCTTTGCCTATAAATAGAAGTCTTAGGGCTTAGATTAGAGACTTTTGCTACTTTTGGTCATTTGGAGCTTTGGAGAGCTTGGTGCTTAGAGAGAGAAAGTAGAGAGAGAAAGTTTCGTGTACGTGATTCAGGTGATGTACTATTTCAGATCTGTTAATAGAATCACGGTTATATTACTTTCTCGTGTGTTCGATCACGATCGTGTACGGTTTCCGCACGTCGCACGATCGGTACGCAATCGAAACGGAGTCGAAACCGGGACCTACAAGTGGTATCAGAGTAGGAGCTCGATTGCACGGATCAAACACACAATTACGCACTTGAATTCAGCAGATTCAGAGTCAAATTCATACAGATTTGTCAAAATTTCTTCATCTTTACGTTTCTTCACGTTTTCGACCGAAAATCACCAAATTAAATGACTTTTTACGGAAAAAAATTGTTAAAATTTGGATATGTTGTGCGAAAATACGTGATCTATAAGCCTACAAATTTTCAGATCTAAATTCCAAGCCGTTTGAGAGAAATTTGAGATTTTCTGTTCGAAAACGTTGATAAAATGGGTACTGTTGCTGTTCATGTTCACTTGAATGCTAACAGATCGGACAGCCAACCGATCGGCTAGCTAACCGTTCCTTTGTCACATTTACATTTCATTAAAAATTGGTTGACTTGTTGACTGCTGATCGATCGGACAGCCGTCCGATCGAACGTCTGTCCGTTCCAATTACATCACGTTATAAGTTGTTGACCTTCTTTGACTTGCCAGCCGAACGGACAGCATGACATCACTGAATTTCATTAAAGTTGTTTGACTTTGTTGACTGACTGATCAATCGAACAGCTGTTTGATCGAACAGCCTGTTCGTTCCTCTGAAACCTTTGACTTTGTTGACCTAACCAAACGGACAGCTATCCGAACGGCTAGCGTTCCAACCGATCGGCTGGCATCCCACCTGCACGGTCGGTAATACGTGTCATCGCATCCCAGCCGAACGGTCAGCACTCCGTTTCATAGCACATCATCATCTAAGTCATTAAAGTCAACTTACTCAGTTTTTGTCAGTCAAATTTCACATGATCTTTAATTGAATAATACACATCTTGGTGTGGTCCAATCATAATCTTTTAGCACTTAAAGTTGTCGGTTTAGCCAGTTCATTAATAGCTTTAAATTAATTGCATGCGAAAATATTAAAGGATTTGTTTGCCATTATTGATTTATGCATGTGATATGATTCAGATTACATGTGATGATTGTTAGTTAGCACGTGATTCAGGTCAAAAGAAGTCAAAGTGTCAGCCGATCGATCAAGTGTTTTTGTCGTCTTGTGCTGTTACTTGAGCCAACCGATCGGCTAGCATTTACCAACCGATCGGCTAGCAATACGCCAACCGATCGAACAGCACCCCTGTCCGATCGGACAGCATATTTGTCGTCTAGTGCAAGCCGATCGAACAACATTTTTGTCGTTTTGTATCAGCCGATCGAACAGAGGGTCGTACGAGTTGTCAATTAATTCCAAGTCACTTAAGCAAACCGATCGGACAGCTTATTTTTCGTGTAGCGTCAGCCGATCGGACAGCTCACAAAGCCAGCCGATCGACCAAGAGTTTTGTCGTGTAGTACCAGCCGATCGGACAGCAACCCCGTCCGATCGAACAGCTTTCCCGTTCGATCGAACAGCAACTCCAGCCTATCGGACAACACTGATTATTTTTACAGTTGACTTTTGTTGACCAACTCGATCGGATACCCGTTCGATTCAAGTTGTTTGAAAAATTTTAGAACTGATTTTTGTTTGTTCGTGATTCAGGTGATTCGAAGAAAAAGCATCATGGCTGAAGAGTTTTACAACACGTTCTACAACGCGTTTACATCTGACTCGTCTGAAACATCAACTTTCACACCAAAGTCAATAACAAAAACGATCAATGAGAACATCAAGCATGATAATTTCTATGGAACACATTCAAAGCCACCAACTCTGGAAAGCATTGAGGATTATACATGGTGGAAAGAACGGTTTCTTAACTGGGCGAAAGCGTATGCGCATGAAAGCTGGTTCTGTTTAGAATTTGGATACGAACGACCAAAAGATGATAAAGGCGAAGAACTTCCATTCAAGAAGTTATCAAGAGAAGATAAATCTGAGTTTGCTGTCGAACAAAGAATGATTGCTTTAATCCAGTCTGCAATCAGAAATGATATTTTTGCGTTGCTGAATCATGATGGGTCATCTAAATCAGTTTGGGAAGCTTTACGTGTTAAAGCTGAGGGGGGTAAACAGATAAAAAAGAACAAAATTGCTTTACTTAAAAAGGAATTTGATCTGTTTGATAGTCTAAAAGGTGAGACAGTGAGACAAATGATTGAGAGATTTTGTCATCTTAAAATTGAACTTGAGAGATTTGAGATAGTGAAAACAAGAGAGGAACTTATAGATAAAGTGATTGAAGCGTTACCACGAGCTGATCAGTGGCAAACGTTTGTGTTTATTTTGAAAAATGATGCTTTATATGATACAATTTCTCTTGATGCATTGTTTGAAAAGATAGAGAGTCATGATCCGGAGCTACAAAAGCAAAGCAAAATGACTGGTTCTTCACATCAACAAAATGTTGAATTGTATTACAAAGGCAGTGTATCTTCAGAGAAAGGTGTTGGTTCACCAAAGATAGCATTCAGTGGTGAGAAGATGAAAGAACCTCTAACAACTTCAACAAGTCATCATTCTGGATATCATTCATCTTCAAAATCAAATCCTGATGAAGCTGAAGAGATTCTATGCAACATTGCTCTCAAACTGAAGAATTCTCCGTCGATGAGCATAAATGCAGCTAAGCAGCAAATGAGTTTCCTTGCATCTGTTTTGGAATCGTATGAAGGTCTTGTAGCTGGAAAAAATGGAAACTCCGAATTAACCAAAGAAGACTACGACCAGATTGATCCGGAAGATATGGAGCTCATTGACATTCGTTGGTGCTTAGCAAGTTGCATACGAAGAGCGCAGAGGTATATGGAGATTACTGGGAAACAATCTCTTGGAGGTGCATCAACAAAGCTTGGATTCGACAAATCCAAAGTGACTTGCTTCAAATGTAAGCAGAAAGGTCATTTCAAAAGAGAATGCACTAATTCTGCAGTTGGTGGAAATGAACATCCATTCAATGATGATTATTACCGAAAGGCAATCTACCATCGAAGTAGAGAAGAGCCTAAGATGATTGAAGATAAACCCAAATCGAGAGCTTGTTTTGTAATTCAAGATGATGAAGGTTTTGATTGGTCAGAGATTTGTCTAGAAGAAGATCGTTTGGAGAATGTTCGAAAAACAGCTCATGGGAAAGCTATAACAGAGGAAAGAAAGTTTGTTTTTGTAGCTGAGATTCAAGATGAAAATAAAAACAAAGAAGAAAATGTTGTTGCTGAGGTCAAAGAGAAGACCAGAGAAGAGATTCTGGAAGAAAAGACTTACAGAGAAAGAAACATTGTGTTGAATAGAATGGATGAAATGCAAGAAGAGTATGAGAGTGCAGTGAGCAACAGAAGATGGGATAAAAAGAGAGAGTGCTACTTCAACAGAGAAGGAGAACCAGTTGTTCCAAAGAAAGACATAATCTTTGATGATGTTCTTCTCATAATTCCTTTGAGAGCTGAATATTATAGAAATGTGTTGAAAGATGACACATATGCTAAAAGGCATGAAAAGGAGATCAGATATGCTATGACATCGTGTCTGAGAAAAAGGGACGAAGAGAGAATGAAGAAGAATGTTGAGAGTATGGTTGAAGAATTGAAGAAAGTTGCTGAAGAAGATGTGAAGGTATCTGTAGAAGTGAAAGAAGAAGTTGTGGTGAATATAGAAGTTGTGAAAGAAGCTGTTATTGAAAAACAGCAGGTTGTAGAAGATGAGAAGAAAGATGAAAGGTTGATAGAAGAGAAGAATGAGAGTTTGAAGGTTGCTAATGAGGTTGGTGTTGAAGGAAAGAAAAATGATGCTGATCAGACAGATGCAGCAGACACCGAGGTGCCAATCACTGAGGTAAATTCTGATTCTGAAACTAAAATCAAAATCGTTGAACAGTGCAAGAAATGCATGGAAACGTGCAGTGCTTGTACTGAAAAAAGACAATCAATTTATTAAAATTGAAGAAGTTTTCAAAAACAAATGCAAAGAAATGTTGGAAAACGAAAAGATTTTGAAAGATAATGATGAAAAACTTTTGGAAAAATGTAAAAAGTTGGAAAAAGAAAATAAAGTTCTGAAAGAAAATGTTTTGAAAAAGATAGAAGAATGTGACCAAAAAGAAATTGTTTGTCAAGAGATAAAGAAAGAATATGATTCAATAAATTTGGCATATCACATTACAAAAGAATCATATGAAAAAGTGAGAGACGAAATGAAATTTGCTCAATCAAGAATGAATTACTTATCTGAAACAACTAAAGAGCTTAAACGAATGTATGAAATAAAACAAGGTGTTGTTAATTCCTATATTGAGGATGTTGCTAAGCTAAAGCGACAGATTGCTGATTTAGAACAGGATAACAACAAGTTAAAGAGTTATCATGTGTCGTCATATGTGCTTGAACGTATTTTCAATATAAAACCGGGAGATGGTGAGTCTGAGCAAAACAAGAAAGGTATTGGCTCAGAGTTTCATCAAGTTCCACCACCGGGAAAGTTTGCATTTTATGATGATGAAAAGGTCGAAAAAGCTTTCAACATGGTAGATCAATTGCCAGATAACATTGACATAACCTATTCCAAATCTGATGATTCTAGTGATTCAGAGGTGGTAGGTAAGGTCGTTGAAAGTGTGTTGAAAGAAGAGTCGGTTGATACATGTAAATCTGAATCACAGGATGAAAATGAAGGTAATTTTCATGATGGATATCTGAAAAACTCAAAATCCGAGAAAAATTTGAATGAAGATTCAAAAGGATTGGTTTATACCATGATTGGATCGGACAAATTATTCTTAGATGTTGTTTTCCCGATTCAGAATGTGATATCAGAAAAGGTTGATAAAGTTTTCAAGATGGTTGAGATTGAAAAACCTGAAATTTCAAAGTATGCTGGAAAAGGTCACAAAACTTTTTATAACAAACCTGGTTACAAGAAGAAAAACATGAAGGCTGGGTTGGGTTATAAGAAGAAACAAAGTCGAAATAAAAATGAACCGCCAAATTTTCAGACAAAAATGAATTTTATTCATGGAACAAGTTCAGAAGAAGAGAAAGAACTCCAATTTAGGCGTCAGTCTAATGAAGAGTTCTATACTCAAAAGAAAAAGCAACCATAGGTCAAAGATGTGTCCAAGAGAACATGTTTCAAATGTGATCAAATAGGACATCTTGCACGCAAGTGTACAAATCTGAAACTTGTTGATGTTGAGACGAAAAAGAAGTCTGTTTATGTTCAGAAACAGAAGTCTGATATTGTGAATCAGAAGTCAACCAAGTTTGATTCAAAGCAAACTTGGAAGCCGAAAATGTCAAAGGCTGACTCACAACAAACCTGGAAATCAGAGACACCCAGATTTAGAACAACACAAAGTTGGAAAACAACTGTTGATGCAACAAAACCAAACCAGTTTTGGAAACCAAAAGTTGTTGTTCAAAATCAAAATGTTCAAAAAGAGTCACATTTTTACAAAAGAGGTACTCTGAAAGGGCAAACTTGGTCTGCTAAGAAACAAGTGATTTCGGTAAATGTTGAAAAAGTTGAAGTAAAAGATGAAAAAGTCTTTGTACAAAATGACAAAGATTTTCCAAAATTGAATGAAGCATATTGTGTTGAAATGCCTAAGGTCCAACAGACCTGGGCTAAATTGTTCAAGTAATTGAGTATTTTGAATGTGCAGGTGCTTCTGAAGAATTTTGAATGTCAACAAAAGGAGTGTCGAAGCAGCCTAGCACGAGATGAGAAGGCTGCTGGTCCCTGCAACTGTTGAACAGGGAGTTTATTTGTGTTCTGTACATAAATAAACAATATTTCAAAAACCCTAAAAATTGAAAATTTTGAAAAACCAAAAATATGTTTTGTTTTTGTCAAAAATATTCAAAAATACAAAAATATGTTGATTGAATACGCCGAAACCCTCACGGCTGAACAAACATGATTACTTTCACAAGATTGAAAAACGGTTTTCAAACTGTAAAATGTCAATGGGTTGTAAATCATGGGGGTACATTATATTAGATTTTCTGCAAATCAGAGCACTTTAAGCAGAAAATGGATGGCGAGACAAAGCTATTAGTATCGGTTTGTCAAATTTTCTTTAAATGGTTTTTGCATTTTAGGGGGAGTAAGAAATTGTCAGAAAATCCAAAAACATTTGAAAATTTGAAAAAGCCAAAAACATGATAAAATTTAAAAATTGAGTTTTTGTGTAAAAAGAGGAAATGATAGTACATCAGTAGACAATTACAGTATGCTAAAGAAATGTAATGATTAAGTAGCGTTAAACGGTCTCACTGATGATATGCCGATAGGTTTTTATACATTTAGTAAACTTTTTCGGGATATAAACCTAAATTCAAACTTGCTTATTTCGTGGGGAACACTACTTGGATATATAGGTAACCCCTGAAATCTCGTTTGAAGGACCCCTGTTTCTGAGATACTAGGTCTTTATGCTTAGTGATATCTGGGGTATTATCCCGGGACTTCTGATTTTGCGGAAGCAATGGCCTTGTCCCCGGAGAATACTTTCTGCATTGCTTGAAATATAGCGCCGCCCTCAGCAAATTGATGAAACAATAAAATTGATAGTCATTGCTGTTGTAATACAAAAGATCCTCGAAAGGGGACACACCAAAAGTCGAGCCGTCATATCTCTGCTGAACGGAAGTTCTGACCTGAGCTCTCACGGTTTCGTACTATAACTTATTCCCCTTACAGATATCATCTAGGTATACTCACCTGTAAGACTGAATATTGGGATCTGGATACGGGAGTATATTCAAGAGGTGGGACACATGAATGAGTTTAAGTTCTTAAGACACCTAATTCGTATCCTGAATCAGTTGAAGTTTGTGTGAAAATTTAAGTGGATCAGTATATCGACAATCTAAGTGAATTGTTTAATTCTTAAAGTGTTTAAAGCTCAACGGTACTTGTGACTTGTCAAAGACTGATATGATCCTCTAAACGCAAACTCAAAATATTGTGTAAATATGTTTGTAAATATTTCTTTACTGCTTTATGTTTTCAGAAAAAAACAAAAAGATTTTTGATTCTGCTTTATTTTCGACAACTGATGTCTGAGAACTGAGTTTCAAAATCTAAGTATGCTGATCGTGTTTCTGAAAATAAAACAAGTTCATTAATTTGAAACTTGAAATTTTTAAAATCAAAAATCAAAAACAGTTTGTGATATCTCCAAGGTCATTAATTTGGACTTGGATGATTAACTGTGAGGGATTTGGATGCTTATACTGTTAAAATATGTAAAAGAGCCAGTTTCCGATCCGGTTCGTTGTAACTGCCAAATCCTTAAAGATTGTTGATAGGGGGAGAGATTCAAGTAATCCTGGATATATTCATATTATTATATCTTTAGAGCCAGGATCTTGATAGAGCCAGGTTCCGATACCTGGACATCTAAAAAATGTGTTACTTATAAATGTTTGAGGATTGCAGATTCCAGACTACGATCCCGACAGCCGAGTCTAAGGGGGAGTCTGAAGACGAGCTCAACGCAAGGGGAAGCGTGCAAGGAGCCAGGTTTCTTTCCCGGAAGAGCTTGTAACCGAAAAGCCAGGTGTCGATCCCAAAGCACGAAAGCTTGACGAAAGGGGGAGCCTGAAGAGTTTACCGAAAGGGGGAGCTGGAGCTGAAGACAGATCCACCGGGATTCTGTTCGAGCTAGAGAGAGAGAAAGAAAAGAAGCTACGAGTCGGACTAAATGTTTGAGATTGACTGCGGCAATATCCAAGGGGGAGTCTGTTAGTGCAGTATGTCTATCGCCTCCGTCATCTCAAGACTGTAGCTGAAACAGTTTAATTCTAGTGCTTTATAGTGTTATATTAGATAGAAAAATGGCAAGGTAGCATTATTGTAAATAAGGAGAACTCTCCTTATATCCATTGCCTATAAATAGAAGTCTTAGGGCTTAGATTAGAGACTTTTGCTACTTTTGGTCATTTGGAGCTTTGGAGAGCTTGGTGCTTAGAGAGAGAAAGTAGAGAGAGAAAGTTTCGTGTACGTGATTCAGGTGCTGTACTATTTCAGATCTGTTAATAGAATCACGGTTATATTACTTTCTCGTGTGTTCGATCACGATCGTGTACGGTTTCCGCACGTTTTACGATCGGTACGCAATCGAAACGGAGTCGAAACCGGGACCTACATTTTAGATACGGTTTGCATTTTAAATACGGAGTTCGCTATTATATAAATAGGGGTGTGTGTATATGTTTTTTTGTTTATCTATTATGCACTTGATGATGATAAAACCATTTTTTTAATGGAGAGTGATTAGAATAGAGTGTAAATGATGTGAAGAAAAACAAGCATAAATGTAAGTAAAATATATTTTAACATATATTAATAAAATATAATTTAAACTAACAATTAAGAAAACGTGGTTTTCTATAAAATTGAAGTAGACAATTCTTATTATTTCAAATATAGAAGGAAATATTTAATTGGGTATAAGAACACACTATAATTATAAAAAATATAGAAGGAAATGTCTAATGAAGTAAGGTGACAAATTCTTGTTAATATGCATGGATTATTAATATGTACTAAATTCATACAACATCTTCTTCAACCCCATTTCAACACCACTTCAACACACACTCTCTTCTTCATTGTTCAAAGTTCTAGAGATTCTCTTCTTCATTCTTTTTCTATAACTAGATTGCATTCAACATGGTAAGTGTCTTAATTCTCTTAATTAATAGACATGATTAGTGAATCTAACATTTTTTGCCTAAGTAATTCTTTCATCAATGTATGTATACCAATGTGTGTCTACATTCTACAACCGCATGTATTTTTCTTCTTTTGGTTAAAGGGGATGGCACCCCAGTTAAATTTTATTTATATGACCTTCCCAATCCCCCCATACATTGTGAGATTTTAAGTGGTCTAACTCGGACCATTTGTCGATAGTTTTAGGGGTGTTCAAAAATTCTGAACCCGGAACCGAATCCGAAATATCCGAAAAACCGTATCCGAATTATCTGAAAATTCGGATCCGAAAATCGGATAATCCGAAAATTCGGATTCGGATGTGAATTCTAAAAATTTTCGGATATTCGGATTATCCGAATCCAAAAACCCAAGACCTCTCCAACCAGTCCATCCATTTAATTGTTTCTAGGATACTCACTATCCGACCCATTATCACTAACTTTAAAATTCCAAACATCAGCTGCCATCAAAATATTCATTGACTTTTTAAAAGTCAAACCCATCAACCTTAGTTTAACCACATCCCTTATCTAATCACATATAACCTACAGCACAAATACAAGTGTTTAAATGAATTGAACTGAGTTTCATCTTGACATAAACAGCCCCTGAATTTAGTTGGGTGTTTTGAAGCACCTTGACATAACAACCCCTGAACTCAGTTGGGTGTTTTGAATCAATTCAAGAGCTTTATTGTTGAAATTGAAATTGTAAACATACAAGAACGAAGGTAAACTACAATGGGTTTAAATGAATTGAACTGAAATCATCTATAGAAAAGATGCCTAATTGAAACCCTAACTTGCAGCTATTAACGGCTTCTAACAACCCAACTTTCATCTTGACATAACAGGCCCCTGAACTTCTATTTTAGTTAAAGCCTCTATCTTTCTGTCACTTTACACTTTCAACCCAAACATTACAAACACCAACACACATTGATTGACTCACTTTGTTGACTTTATTGGTGTTGACTATCGTTGACCATTTGAACAACCTAACTTTCATCTTGACATAACAGGCCCCTGAACTTCTGTTTTAGTTAAATCTTCTATATTTATGTGACTTTAAACTTTCAACCCAAATTTTATAAACATCAATACACATTGATTGAATCACCCTGTTCACTTTATTGGTCTTGACTATTGTTGACCATTTGATTTTCCTATCTTAAGAATCAATAGGTTTCGATTTGCATGCCCCATTGGTTTTCTATAAATTAGAAGTATACAATTCTTATTATTTCTAATATAGAAGGAAATGTTTAATTGACTATAAGGACAGTCTAAAATTATAACAAATATGGAAGGAAATGTCTAATGAAGTAAGGTGACAAATTCTTGTTAATATGCATGGATTATTAATATGTATTAAATTCATACAACATCTTCTTCAACCTCACTTCAACACCTCTTCAACACACACTCTTTTCTTCATTGTTCAAAGTGCTAGAGACTCTCTTCTTCATTCTTTTTCTGTGACTAGATTGCATTCAACATGGTAAGTGTCTTAATTCTCTTAATTAATACACATGATTAGTGAATCTAACATCTTTTGCCTAAGTAATTCTCTCATCAATGTATATATACCAATGTGTGTCTACATTCTACAACCGCATGTATTTTTGTTCTTTTGGTTAAAGGGGATGGCACCCCAGTTAAATTTTAATGATATGACCTTCCCAATCCCCCCAAACATTGTGATATTTTAAGTGGTCTAACTCGGACCATTTGTCGATAGTTTTAGGGGTGTTCAAAAAAATCTGAATCCCGAACCGAATTCGAAATATCTGAAAAACCGTATCCGAATTATCTGAAAATTCGGATCCGAAAATCGGATAATCAGAAAATTCTGGATTCGGATTCGGATGAGAATTCTAAAAAATTTCGGATAATCGGATTATCCGAATCCAAAAACCCAAGACCTCTACGACTAGCCCATCCATTTAACTGTTTCCAGGATACTCACTATCCGACCCATTATCACTGACTTTAAAATTGCAAACATCAGCTGCCATCAAAATATTCATTGGCTTTTTAAAAGTCAAACCCATCAACCTTAGTTTAACCACATCCCTTATCTAATAACATATAACCAACAACACAAATACAAGTGTTTAAATGAATTGAGCTGAGTTTCATCTTGACATAAACAGCCCCTGAATTTAGTTGGGTGTTTTGAAGCACCTTGACATAACAACCCCTGAACTCAGTTGGGTGTTTTGAATCAATTCAAGAGCTTTATTGTTGAAATTGAAATTGTAAACATACAAGAACGAAGGTAAACTACAATGGGTTTAAATGAATTAAACTGAAATCATCTATAGAAAAGATGCCTAATTGAAACCCTAACTTGCAGCTATTAACGGCTTCTAACAACCCAACTTTCATTTTGACATAACAGGCCCCTGAACTTCTGTTTTAGTTAAAGCCTCTATCTTTCTGTCACTTTACATTTTGAACCCATACATTACAAACATCAACACACATTGATTGACTCATTTTCTTGACTTTTTATTAGTGTTGACTATCGTTGACCATTTGAACAACCTAACTTTCATCTTGACATAACAGGCCCCTGAAATAAGGTGACAAATTCTTGTTAATATGCATGGATTATAAATATGTATTAAGCTCATACAACATCTTCTTCAACCTCACTTCAACACCACTTCAACACACACTCTCTTCTTCATAGTTCAAAGTGCTAGAGATTCTCGTCTTCATTCTTTTTCTGTGACTAGATTGCATTCAATAAGGTAACTGTCTTAATTCTTTTAATTAATACACATGATTAGTGAATTTAACATCTTTTGCCTAAGTAATTCTTTCATCAATGTATGTATACCAATGTGTGTCTACATTCTACAACCGCATGTATTTTTTTTCTTTTGGTTAAAAGGGATGGCACCCCAGTTAAATTTTATTGATATGACCTTCCCAATCCCTCCATACATTGTGAGATTTTAAGTGGTCTAACTCGGACGATTTGTCGATAGTTTTATGGGTGTTCAAAAAAATCTGAATCCGAAACTGAATCCGAAATATCCGAAAAACCGTATCCGAATTATCTGAAAATCCGGATCCGAAAACCGGATAATCTGAAAATTCGGATTCGGATGTGAATTTTAAAAATTTTCGGATATTCGGATTATTCGAATCCAAAAACCCAAGACCTCTCCAACCAGCCCATCCATTTAACTGTTTCCAGGATACTCACTATCCGACCCATTATCACTGACTTTAAAATTCCAAACATCAGCTGCCATCAAAATATTCATTGACTTTTTAAAAGTCAAACCCATCAACCTTAGTTTAACCACATCCCTTATCTAATCACATATAACCTACAGCACAAACACAAGTGTTTAAATGAATTGAACTGAGTTTCATCTTGACATAAACAGCCCCTGAATTAGTTGGGTGTTTTGAAGCACCTTGACATAACAACCCCTGAACTCAGTTGGGTGTTTTGAATCAATTCAAGAGCTTTATTGTTGAAATTGAAATTGTAAACATACAAGAACAAAGGTAAACTACAATAGGTTTAAATGAATTTAACTGAAACCATCAATAGAAAAGATGCCTAATTGAAACCCTAACTTGCAGCTATTAACGGCTTCTAACAACCCAACTTTCATTTTGACATAACAAGCCCCTGAACATGTGTTTTAGTTAAAGCCTCTATCTTTCTGTCACTTTACACTTTCAACCCAAACATTACAAACATCAACACATATTGATTGACTCACTTTGTTGACTTTATTGGTGTTGACTATCGTTGACCATTTGAACAACCTAACTTTCATCTTGAAATAACAGGCCCTGAACTTCTGTTTTAGTTAAAGCCTCTATCTTTATGTGACTTTACACTTTCAACCCAAACTTTATAAACATCAATACACATTGATTGAATCACCTTGTTGACTTTATTGGTGTTGACTATTGTTGACCATTTGATTTTCCTATCTTAAGAATCAATAGGTTTCGATTTGCATGCCCCATTGGTTTCTATAAATTAGAAGTATACAATTCTTGTTATTTCTAATATAGAATGAAATGTTTAATTGAGTATAAGGACACTCTATAAATATAACAAATATGGAAGGAAATGTCAAATGAAGTAAGGTGACAAATTCTTGTTAATATGCATGGATTATTAATATGTATTAAATTCATACAACATCTTCTTCAACCTCACTTAAACACTACTTCAACACACACTATCTTCTTCATTGTTCAAAGTGCTAGAGATTCTCTTCTTCATTCTTTTCCTGTGACTAGATTGCATTCAACATGGTAAGTGTATTAATTCTCTTAATTAGTACACATCATTAGTGAATCTAACATCTTTTGCCTAAGTAATTCTTTCATCAATATATGTATACCAATGTGTGTCTACATTCTACAACCGCATGTATTTTTGTTCTTTTGGTTAAAGGGGATGGCACCTCAGTTAAATTTTATTGATATGAACTTCCCAATCCCCCCATACATTGTGAGATTTTAAGTGGTCTAACTCGGACCATTTGTCGATAGTTTTAGGGTGTTCAAAAAAATCTTAATCCGGAACCGAATCCGAAATATCCGAAAAACCGTATCCGAATTATCTGAAAATTCGGATCCGAATATCAGATTATCCGAGAATTCTGGATTCGGATGTGAATTCTAAAATTTTTTGGATATTCGGATTATCCGAATCCAAAAACCCAAGACCTCTCCAACCAGCCCATCCATTTAACTGTTTCCAGGATACTCACTATCCTACCCATTATCACTAACTTTAAAATTACAAACATTAGCTGCCATCAAAATGTTCATTGACTTTTTAAAAGTCAAACCCATCAACCTTAGTTTAACCACATCCCTTATCTAATCACATATAACCTACTGCACAAATACAAGTGTTTAAATGAATTGAGCTGAGTTTCATCTTGACATAAACAGCCCCTGGATTTAGTTGGGTGTTTTGAAGCACCATAACGTAACAACCCCTGAACTCAGTTGGGTGGTTTGAATCAATTCAAGAGCTTTATTGTTGAAACTGAAATTGTAAACATACAAGAACGAAGGTAAACTACAATGGATTTAAATGAATTGAACTGAAATCATCTATAGTAAAGATGCCTAATTGAAACCCTAACTTGCAGCTATTAACGGCTACTAACAACCCAACTTTCATCTTGACATAACAGGCCCCTAAACTTCTGTTTTAGTTAAAGCCTCTATCTTTCTGTCACTTTACACTTTCAACCCAAACATTACAAACTTCAACACAAATTGATTGACTCACTTTGTTGACTTTATTGGTGTTGACTATCGTTGACCATTTGAACAACCTAACTTTCATCTTGACATAACAGGCCCCTGAACTTCTGTTTTAGTTAAAGCCTCTATCTTTATGTGACTTTACACTTTCAACCCAAACTTTATAAACATCAATACACATTGATTGAATCACCCAGTTGACTTTATTGGTGTTGACTATTGTTGACCATTTGATTTTCCTATCTTAAGAATCAATAGGTTTCGATTTGCATGCCCCATTGGTTTTCTACAAATTAGAAGTATATATTTCTTATTATTTCTAATATAGAAGGAAATGTTTAATTGAGTATAAGGACACTCTATAATTTTAACAAATATGGAAGGAAATGCCTAATGAAGTAAGGTGACAAATTCTTGTTAATATGCATGGATTATTAATATGTATTAAATTCATTAAACATCTTCTTCAACCTCACTTCAACACACACTCTCTTCTTCATTGTTCAAAGTGCTAGAGATTCTCTTCTTCATTCTTTTTCTGTAACTAGATTGCATTCAACATGGTAAGTGTCTTAATTCTCTTAATTAATACACATGACTAGTGAATCTAACATCTTTTGACTAAGTAATTCTTTCATCAATGTATGTATACCAATGTGTGTCTACATTCTACAACAACATGTATTTTTTTTCTTTTGGTTAAAGGGGATGGCACCCCAGTTAAATTTTATTGATATGACATTCCCAATCCCCCCATACATTGTGAGATTTTAAGTGGTCTAACTCGGACCATTTGTCGCTAGTTTTAGGGGTGTCCAAAAAAATATGAATGCGGAACCAAATCCGAAATATCCAAAAAACCGTATCCGAAATATCTGACAATTCGGATCCGAAAATCGGATAATCTGAAAATTCGGATTCGGATTCGGATGTGAATTCTAAAAATTTTCGGATATTCGGATTATTCGAATCCAAAAACCCAAGACCTCCCAACCAGCCCATCTATTTAACTGTTTCCAGGATACTCACTATCCGACCCGTTATCACTGACTTTAAAATTCCAAACATCAGCTGCCATCAAAATATTCATTGACTTTTTAAAAGTCAAACCCACCAACCTTAGTTTAACCACATCCCTTATCTAATCACATATAACCTACAGCACAAATACAAGTGTTTAAATGAATTGAACTGAGTTTCATCTTGACATAAACAGCCCCTGAATTTAGTTGGGTGTCTTGATGCACCTTGACATAACAACCCCTGAACTCAGTTGGGTGTTTTGAATCAATTCAAGAGATTTATTGTTGAAATTGAAACTGTAAACATACAAGAACGAAGGCAAACTACAATGGGTTTAACTGAATTGAACTAAAATCATCTATAGAAAAGATGCCTAATTGAAACCCTAACTTGTAGCTATTAACGGCTTCTAACAACCCAACTTTCATCTTGACATAACAGGCCCCTGAACTTCTATTTTAGTTAAAGCCTCTATCTTTCTATCACTTTACACTTTCAACCCAAACATTACAAACATCAACACACATTGATTGACTCACTTTGTTGACTTTATTGGTGTTGACTATCTTTAACCATTTGAACAACCTAACTTTCATCTTGACATAACGGGCCCCTGAACTTCTGTTTTAGTTAAAGCCTCTATCTTTATGTGACTTTACACTTTCAACCCAAACTTTATTAACATCAATACACATTGATTGAATCACCCTGTTGACTTTATTGGTGTTGACTATTGTTGACCATTTGATTTTCCTATCTTAAGAATCAATAGGTTTCGATTTGCATTCCCCATTTGTTTTCTATAAATTAGAAGTATACAATTCTTATTATTTCTAATAGAGAAGGAAATGTTTAATTGAGTATAAGGACACTCTATAATTATAACAATTATGGAACGAAATGTCTAATGAAGTAAGGTGACAAATTCTTGTTAATATGCATGGATTATTAATTTATATTAAATTCATACAACATCTTCTTCAACCTCACTTCAACACCACTTCAAGACACACTCTCTTCTTCATTGTTCAAAGTGCTAGAGATTCTCTTCTTCATTCTTTTTCTGTGACTAGATTGCATTCAACATGGTAAGTGTCTTAATTCTCTTACTTAATACACATGATTAGTGAATCCAACATCTTTTGCCTAAGTAATTCTTTCATCAATGTATGTATACCATTGTGTGTCTACATTCTTCAACCGCTTGTATTTTTGTTCTTTTGGTTAAAGGGAATGGCACCCCAGTTAAATTTTATTGATATGACCTTTCCAATCCCCCCATACATTGTGAGATTTTAAATGGTCTAACTCGGACCATTTGTCGATAGTTTTAGGGGTGTTCAAAAAAATCTGAATCCGGAACCGAATCCGCAATATCTGAAAAACCGTATCCGAATTATCTAAAAATTCGGATCCGAAAATCGGAGAATCCGAAATTTCGGATTCGGATGTGAATTCTAAAAATTTTTGGATAGTCGGATTTTACGAATCCAAAAACCCAAGAACTCTCCAACCAGCCCATCCATTTAACTGTTTCCAGGATACTCACTATCCGACCCATTATCACTAACTTTAAAATTCCAAACATCAGCTGCCATCAAAATATTCATTGACTTTTTAAAAGTCAAACCCATCAACCTTAGTTTAACCACATCCCTTATCTAATCACATATAACCTACAGCACAAATACAAGTGTTTAAATGAAATGAACTGAGTTTCATCTTGGCATAAACAGCCCCTGAATTTAGTTGGGTGTTTTGAAGCATCTTGGCATAAAGAGCTTTATTGTTGAAATTGAAATTGTAAACATACAAGAACGAAGGTAAACTACAATGGGTTTAAATGAATTGAACTGAAATCATCTATAGAAAATATGCCTAATTGAAACCCTAACTTGCAGCTATTAACGGCTTCTAACAACCGAACTTTCATCTTCACATAACAGGCCCCTTAACTTCTGTTTTTGTTAAAGCCTCTATCTTTCTGTCACTTTACACTTTCAACCCAAACATTACAAACATCAACACACATTGATTGACTCACTTTGTTGACTTTATTGGTATTGCCTATCGTTGACCATTTGAACAACCTAACTTTCATCTTGACATAACAGGCCCATGAACTTCTGTTTTAGTTAAAGCCTCTATCTTTATGTGACTTTACACTTTCAACCCAAACTTTATAAACATCAATACACATTGATTGAATCACCTTGTTGACTTTATTGGTGTTGACTATTGTTGACCATTTGATTTTCCTATCTTAAGAATCAATAGGTTTCGATTTGCATGCCCCATTGGTTTTCTATAAATTAGAAGTATACAATTCTTATTATTCCTAATATAGAAGGAAATGTTTAATTGAGTATAAGGACACTCTATAATTATAACAAATATGGTAGGAAATGTCTAATGAAGTAAGGTGACAAATTTCTTGTTAATATGCATGGATTATTAATATGTATTAAATTCATACAACATCTTCTTCAACCTCACTTCAACACCACTTCAACACACACTCTCTTCTTCATTGTTCAAAGTACTATAGATTCTCTTCTTCATTCTTTTTCTGTGACTAGATTGCATTCAACAAGGTAACTGTCTTAATTCTCTTAATTAATACACATGATTAGTGAATTTAACATCTTTTGCCTAAGTAATTCTTTCATCAATGTATGTATACCAATGTGTGTCTACATTCTACAACCGCATGTATTTTTTTTTATTTTGGTTAAAGGGGATGGCACCCCAGTTAAATTTTATTGATATGACCTTCCCAATCCCCCATACATTGTGAGATTTTAAGTGGTCTAACTCGGACCATTTGTCGACAGTTTTAGGGGTGTTCAAAAAAATCTGAATCCGGAACCGAATCCGAAATATCCGAAAAACCGTATCTGATTTATCTGAAAATTCGGATCCGAAAATCGGATAATCCGAAAATTCGGATTCGGATGTGAATTCTAAAAATTTTCGAATTTTCGGATTATCCGAATCCAAAAACCTAAGACCTCTCCAACCAGCCCATCCATTTAACTGTTTCCAGGATACTCACTATCCTACCCATTATCACTAACTTTAAAATTCCAAACATCAGCTGCCATAAACATATTCATTGACTTTTTAAAAGTCAAACCCATCAACCTTAGTTTAACCACATCCCTTATCTAATCACATATAACCTACAGCACAAATACAAGTGTGTAAATGAATTGAACTGAGTTTCACTTGACATAAACAGTCCCTGAATTTAGTTGGGTGTCTTGATGCACCTTGACATAACAACCCCTGAACTCCGTTGGGTGTTTTGAATCAATTCAAGAGATTTATTGTTGAAATTGAAATTGTAAACATACAAGAACGAAGGCAAACTACAATGGGTTTAAATGAATTGAACTAAAATCATCTATAGAAAAGATGCCTAATTGAAACCCTAACTTGTAGCTATTAAAGGCTTCTAACAACTCAACTTTCATCTTGACATAACATGCCCCTGGACTTCTGTTTTAGTTAAAGCCCCTATCTTTCTATCACTTTACACTTAAACCCAAACATTACAAACATCAACACACATTGATTGACTCACTTTGTTGACTTTATTGGTGTTGACTATCATTGACCATTTGAACAACCTAACTTTCATCTTGACATAGCAGGCCCCTGAACTTCTGTTTTAGTTAAAGGCTCTATCTTTATGTGACTTTAAACTTTCAACCCAAACTTTATTAACATCAATACACATTGATTGAATCACCCTGTTGACTTTATTGGTGTTGACTATTGTTGACCATTTGATTTTCCTATCTTAAGAATCAATAGGTTTCGATTTGCATGCCCCATTGGTTTTCTATAAATTAGAAGTATACAATTCTTATTATTCTCAATATAGAAGGAAATGTTTAATTGAGTATAAGGACACACTATAATTATAACAAATATGGAACGAAATGTCTAATGAAGTAAGGTGACAAATTCTTGTTAATATGCATGGATTATCAATATGTGTTAAATTCATACAACATCTTCTTCAACCTCACTTCAACACCACTTCAAGACACACTCTCTTCTTCATTGTTCAAAGTGCTAGAGATTCTCTTCTTCATTCTTTTTCTGTGACTAGATTGCATTCAACATGGTAAGTGTCTTAATTCTCTTAATTAATACACATGATTAGTGAATCTAACATCTTTTGCCTAAGTAATTCTTTCATCAATGTATGTATACCAATGTGTGTCTACATTCTACAACCGCTTGTATTTTTGTTCTTTTGGTTAAAGGGAATGGCACCCCAGTTAAATTTTATTGATATGACCTTCCCAATCCCCCCATACATTGTGAGATTTTAAGTGGTCTAACTCGGACCATTTGTCGATAGTTTTAGGGGTGTTCAAAAAAATCTGAATCCAGAACCGAATCCGAAATATCTGAAAAACCGTATCCGAATTATCTAAAAATTCAGATCCGAAAATCGGATAATCCGAAATTTCAGATTCGGAAGTGAATTCTAAAAATTTTTGGATAGTCGGATTTTCCGAATCCAAAAACCCAAGACCTCTCCAACCAGCCCATCCATTTAACTGTTTCCAGGATACTCACTATCCGACCCATTATCACTAACTTTAAAATTCCAAACATCAGCTGCCATCAAAATATTCATTGACGTTTTAAAAGTCAAACCCATCAACCTTAGTTTAACCACATCCCTTATCTAATCACATATAACCTACAGCACAAATACAAGTGTTTAAATGAATTGAACTGAGTTTCATCTTGACATAAACAGCCCCTGAATTTAGTTGGGTGTTTTGAAGCACCTTGACATAACAACCCCTGAACTCAGTTGGGTATTTTGAATCAATTCAAGAGCTTTATTGTTGAAATTGAAATTGTAAACATACAAGAACGAAGGTAAACTACAATGGGTTTAAATGTATTGAACTGAAATCATCTATAGAAAAGATGCCTAATTGAAACCCTAACTTGCAGCTATTAACGGCTTCTAACAACCCAACTATCATCTTGACATAACAGGCCCCTTAACTTCTGTTTTAGTTAAAGCCTCTATCTTTCTGTCACTTTACACTTTCAACCCAAACATTACAAACATCAACACACATTGATTGACTCACTTTGTTGACTTTATTGGTGTTGCCTATCGTTGACCATTTGAACAACCTAACTTTCATCTTGACATAACAGGCCCATGAACTTCTGTTTTAGTTAAAGCCTCTATCTTTATGTGACTTACTTTCAACCCAAACTTTATAAACATCAATACACATTGATTGAATCACCTTGTTGACTTTATTGGTGTTGACTATTGTTGAGCATTTGATTTTCCTATCTTAAGAATCAATAGGTTTCGATTTGCATGCCCCATTGGTTTTCTATAAATTAGAAGTATACAATTCTTATTATTCCTAATATAGAAGTAAATGTTTAATTGAGTATAAGGACACTCTATAATTATAACAAATATGGAAGGAAATGTCTAATGAAGTAAGGTGACAAATTCTTGTTAATATGCATGGATTATTAATATGTATTAAATTCATACAACATCTTCTTCAACCTCACTTCAACACCACTTCAACACACACTCTCTTCTTCATTGTTCAAAGTGCTATAGATTCTCTTCTTCATTCTTTTTCTGTGACTAGATTGCATTCAACAATGTAACTGTCTTAATTCTCTTAATTAATACACATGATTAGTGAATTTAACATCTTTTGCCTAAGTAATTCTTTCATCAATGTATGTATACCAATGTGTGTCTACATTCTACAACCGCATGTATTTTTTTTTATTTTGGTTAAAGGGGATAGCACCCTAGTTAAATTTTATTGATATGACCTTCCCTATCCCCCATACATTGTGAGATTTTAAGTGGTCTAACTCGAACCATTTGTAGATAGTTTTAGGGGTGTTCAAAAAAATCTGAATCCGGAACCGAATCCGAAATATCCGAAAAACCGTATCTGAATTATCTGAAAATTCGAATCCGAAAATCGGATAATCCGAAAATTCGGATTCGGATGTGAATTCTAAAAATTGGATATTCGGATTATCCGAATCCAAAAACCTAAGACCTCTCCAACAAGCCCATCCATTTAACTGTTTCCATGATACTCACTATCCTACCCATTCATTATCACTAACTTTAAAATTCCAAACATCAGCTGCCATCAACATATTCATTGACTTTTTAAAAGTCAAACCCATCAACCTTAGTTTAACCACATCCCTTATCTAATCACATATAACCTACAGCACAAATACAAGTGTTTAAATAAATTGAACTTAGTTTCATCTTGACATAAACAGCCCCTGAATTTAGTTGGGTGTCTTGATGCACCTTGACATAACAACCCCTGAACTCAGTTGGGTGTTTTGAATCAATTCAAGAGCTTTATTGTTGAAATTGAAATTGTAAACATACAAGAACGAAGGTAAACTACAATGGGTTTAAATGAATTGAACTAAAATCATCTATAGAAAAGATGCCTAACTGAAATCCTAACTAGTATCTAATAACGGCTTCTAACAACCTAACTTTCATCTTGACATAACAGGCCCCTGAACTTTTGTTTTAGTTAATGCCTCTATCTTTCTGTCACTTTACACTTTCAACCCAAACATTACAAACATCAACACACATTGATTGACTCACTTTGTTGACTTTATTGGTGTTGACTATCGTTGACCATTTGAACAACCTAACTTTCATCTTGACATAACAGGCCCCTGAACTTCTGTTTTAGTTAAAGCCTCTATCTTTATGTGACTTTACACTTTCAACCCAAACTTTATAAACATCAATACACATAGATTGAATCACCCTGTTGACTTTATTGGTGTTGACTATTGTTGACCATTTGATTTTCCTATCTTAAGAATCAATAGGTTTCGATTTGCATGCCCCATTGGTTTTCTATAAATTAGAAGTATACAATTCTTATTATTCCCAATATAGAAGGAAATGTTTAATTGAGTATAAGGACACACTATAATTATAACAAATATGGAAGGAAATGTCTAATGAAGTAAGGTGACAAATTCTTGTTAATATGCATGGATTATTAATATGTGTTAAATTCATACAACATCTTTTTCAACCTCACTTCAACACCACTTCAACACACACTCTCTTCTTCATTGTTCAAAGTGCTAGAGATTCTCTTCTTCATTCTTTTTCTGTGACTAGATTGCATTCAACAAGGTAACTGTCTTAATTCTCTTAATTAATACACATGATTAGTGAATTTAACATCTTTTGCCTAAGTAATTCTTTCATCAATGTATGTATACCAATGTGTGTCTACATTCTACAACCGCATGTATTTTTTTTTATTTTGGTTAAAGGGGATGGCACCCCAGTTAAATTTTATTGATATGACCTTCCCAATCCCCCATACATTGTGAGATTTTAAGTGGTCTAACTCGGACCATTTGTCGACAGTTTTAGGGGTGTTCAAAAAAATCTGAATCCGGAACCGAATCCGAAATATCCGAAAAACCGTATCTGATTTATCTGAAAATTCGGATCCGAAAATCGGATAATCCGAAAATTCGGATTCGGATGTGAATTCTAAAAATTTTCGGATTATCCGAATCCAAAAATCTAAGACCTCTCCAACCAGCCCATCCATTTAACTGTTTCCAGGATACTCACTATCCTACCCATTATCACTAACTTTAAAATTCCAAACATCAGCTGCCATAAACATATTCATTGACTTTTTAAAAGTCAAACCCATCAACCTTAGTTTAACCACATCCCTTATCTAATCACATATAACCTACAGCACAAATACAAGTGTGTAAATGAATTGAACTGAGTTTCACTTGACATAAACAGTCCCTGAATTTAGTTGGGTGTCTTGATGCACCTTGACATAACAACCCCTGAACTCCGTTGGGTGTTTTGAATCAATTCAAGAGATTTATTGTTGAAATTGAAATTGTAAACATACAAGAACGAAGGCAAACTACAATGGGTTTAAATGAATTGAACTAAAATCATCTATAGAAAAGATGCCTAATTGAAACCCTAACTTGTAGCTATTAAAGGCTTCTAACAACTCAACTTTCATCTTGACATAACATGCCCCTGGACTTCTGTTTTAGTTAAAGCCCCAATCTTTCTATCACTTTACACTTAAACCCAAACATTACAAACATCAACACACATTGATTGACTCACTTTGTTGACTTTATCGGTGTTGACTATCATTGACCATTTGAACAACCTAACTTTCATCTTGACATAGCAGGCCCCTGAACTTCTGTTTTAGTTAAAGGCTCTATCTTTATGTGACTTTAAACTTTCAACCCAAACTTTATTAACATCAATACACATTGATTGAATCACCCTGTTGACTTTATTGGTGTTGACTATTGTTGACCATTTGATTTTCCTATCTTAAGAATCAATAGGTTTCGATTTGCATGCCCCATTGGTTTTCTATAAATTAGAAGTATACAATTCTTATTATTCTCAATATAGAAGGAAATGTTTAATTGAGTATAAGGACACACTATAATTATAACAAATATGGAACGAAATGTCTAATGAAATAAGGTGACAAATTCTTGTTAATATGCATGGATTATTAATATGTGTTAAATTCATACAACATCTTCTTCAACCTCACTTCAACACCACTTCAAGACACACTCTCTTCTTCATTGTTCAAAGTGCTAGAGATTCTCTTCTTCATTCTTTTTCTGTGACTAGATTGCATTCAACATGGTAAGTGTCTTAATTCTCTTAATTAATACACATGATTAGTGAATCTAACATCTTTTGCCTAAGTAATTCTTTCATCAATGTATGTATACCAATGTGTGTCTACATTCTACAACCACTTGTATTTTTGTTCTTTTGGTTAAAGGGAATGGCACCCCAGTTAAATTTTATTGATATGACCTTCCCAATCCCCCCATACATTGTGAGATTTTAAGTGGTCTAACTCGGACCATTTGTCGATAGTTTTAGGGGTGTTCAAAAAAATCTGAATCCAGAACCGAATCCGAAATATCTGAAAAACCGTATCCGAATTATCTGAAAATTCAGATCCGAAAATCGGATAATCCGAAATTTCAGATTCGGAAGTGAATTCTAAAAATTTTTGGATAGTCGGATTTTCCGAATCCAAAAACCCAAGACCTCTCCAACCAGCCCATCCTTTAACTGTTTCCAGGATACTCACTATCCGACCCATTATCACTAACTTTAAAATTCCAAACATCAGCTGCCATCAAAATATTCATTGACTTTTTAAAAGTCAAACCCATCAACCTTAGTTTAACCACATCCCTTATCTAATCACATATAACCTACAGCACAAATACAAGTGTTTAAATGAATTGAACTGAGTTTCATCTTGACATAAACAGCCCCTGAATTTAGTTGGGTGTTTTGAAGCACCTTGACATAACAACCCCTGAACTCAGTTGGGTGTTTTGAATCAATTCAAGAGCTTTATTGTTGAAATTGAAATTGTAAACATACAAGAACGAAGGTAAACTACAATGGGTTTAAATGTATTGAACTGAAATCATCTATAGAAAAGATGCCTAATTGAAACCCTAACTTGCAGCTATTAACGGCTTCTAACAACCCAACTATCATCTTGACATAACAGGCCCCTTAACTTCTGTTTTAGTTAAAGCCTCTATCTTTCTGTCACTTTACACTTTCAACCCAAACATTACAAACATCAACACACATTGATTGACTCACTTTGTTGACTTTATTGGTGTTGCCTATCGTTGACCATTTGAACAACCTAACTTTCATCTTGACATAACAGGCCCATGAACTTCTGTTTTAGTTAAAGCCTCTATCTTTATGTGACTTACTTTCAACCCAAACTTTATAAACATCAATACACATTGATTGAATCACCTTGTTGACTTTATTGGTGTTGACTATTGTTGAGCATTTGATTTTCCTATCTTAAGAATCAATAGGTTTCGATTTGCACGCCCCATTGGTTTTCTATAAATTAGAAGTATACAATTCTTATTATTCCTAATATAGAAGTAAATGTTTAATTGAGTATAAGGACACTCTATAATTATAACAAATATGGAAGGAAATGTCTAATGAAGTAAGGTGACAAATTCTTGTTAATATGCATGGATTATTAATATGTATTAAATTCATACAACATCTTCTTCAACCTCACTTCAACACCACTTCAACACACACTCTCTTCTTCATTGTTCAAAGTGCTATAGATTCACTTCTTCATTCTTTTTCTGTGACTAGATTGCATTCAACAATGTAACTGTCTTAATTCTCTTAATTAATACACATGATTAGTGAATTTAACATCTTTTGCCTAAGTAATTCTTTCATCAATGTATGTATACCAATGTGTGTCTACATTCTACAACCGCATGTATTTTTTTTTTATTTTGGTTAAAGGGGATGGCACCCTAGTTAAATTTTATAGATATGACCTTCCCTATCCCGCATACATTGTGAGATTTTAAGTGGTCTAACTCGAACCATTTGTAGATAGTTTTAGGGGTGTTCAAAAAAATCTGAATCCGGAACCGAATCCGAAATATCCGAAAAACCGTATCTGAATTATCTGAAAATTCGAATCCGAAAATCGGATAATCCGAAAATTCGGATTCGGATGTGAATTCTAAAAATTGGATATTCGGATTATCCGAATCCAAAAACCTAAGACCTCTCCAACAAGCCCATCCATTTAACTGTTTCCATGATACTCACTATCCTACCCATTCATTATCACTAACTTTAAAATTCCAAACATCAGCTGCCATCAACATATTCATTGACTTTTTAAAAGTCAAACCCATCAACCTTAGTTTAACCACATCCCTTATCTAATCACATATAACCTACAGCACAAATACAAGTGTTTAAATAAATTGAACTTAGTTTCATCTTGACATAAACAGCCCCTGAATTTAGTTGGGTGTCTTGATGCACCTTGACATAACAACCCCTGAACTCAGTTGGGTGTTTTGAATCAATTCAAGAGCTTTATTGTTGAAATTGAAATTGTAAACATACAAGAACGAAGGTAAACTACAATGGGTTTAAATGAATTGAACTAAAATCATCTATAGAAAAGATGCCTAACTGAAATCCTAACTAGTATCTAATAACGGCTTCTAACAACCTAACTTTCATCTTGACATAACAGGCCCCTGAACTTTTGTTTTAGTTAATGCCTCTATCTTTCTGTCACTTTACACTTTCAACCCAAACATTACAAACATCAACACACATTGATTGACTCACTTTGTTGACTTTATTGGTGTTGACTATAGTTGACCATTTGAACAACCTAACTTTCATCTTGACATAACAGGCCCCTGAACTTCTGTTTTAGTTAAAGCCACTATCTTTATGTGACTTTACACTTTCAACCCAAACTTTATAAACATCAATACACATAGATTGAATCACCCTGTTGACCTTATTGGTGTTGACTATTGTTGACCATTTGATTTTCCTATCTTAAGAATCAATAGGTTTCGATTTGCATGCCCCATTGGTTTTCTATAAATTAGAAGTATACAATTCTTATTATTCCCAATATAGAAGGAAATGTTTAATTGAGTATAAGGACACACTATAATTATAACAAATATGGAAGGAAATGTCTAATGAAGTAAGGTGACAAATTCTTGTTAATATGCATGGATTATTAATATGTGTTAAATTCATACAACATCTTTTTCAACCTCACTTCAACACCACTTCAACACACACTCTCTTCTTCATTGTTCAAAGTGCTAGAGATTCTCTTCTTCATTCTTTTTCTGTGACTAGATTGCATTCAACAAGGTAACTGTCTTAATTCTCTTAATTAATTCATATGATTAGTGAATTTAACATCTTTTGCCTAAGTAATTCTTTCATCAATGTATGTATACCAATGTGTGTCTACATTCTACAACCGCATGTATTGTTTTTCTTTTGGTTAAAGGGGATGGCACCCTAGTTAAATTTTATTGATATGACCTTCCCAATCCTCCAATACACTGTGAGATTTTAAGTGGTCTAACTCGGACCATTTGTCGATAGTTTTAGGGGTGTTCAAATAAATCTGAATCCGGAACCGAATCCGAAATATCCGAAAAACCGTATCCGAATTATCTGTAAATTCGGATCCAAAAATTGGATAATCCAAAAATTCGGATTCGGATGTGAATTCTAAAAATTTTCGGATATTCGGATTATCCGAATCCAAAAACCCAAGACCTCTCCAACCAGCCCATCAATTTAACTGTTTCCAGGATACTCATTATCCGACCCATTATCGCTGACTTTAAAATTCCAAACATCAGCTGCCATCAAAATATTCATTGACTTTTTAAAAGTCAAACCCATCAACCTTAGTTTAACCACATCCCTTATCTAATTACATATAACCTACAGCACAAATACAAGTGTTTAAATGAATTGAGCGGAGTTTCTTCTTGACATAAACAGGCCCTGAATTTAGTTGGGTGTTTTGAAGCACCTTGACATAACAACCCCTGAACTCAGTTGGGTGTTTTGAATCAATTCAAGAGCTTTATTGTTGAAATTGAAATTGTAAACATACAAGAACGAAGGTAAACTACAATGTGTTTAAATGAATTGAACTAAAATCATCTATAGAAAAGATGCCTAATTGAAACCCTAACTTTTAGCTATTAACGGATTCTAATAACCCAACTTTCATCTTGACATGACAGGCCCCTGAACTTCTGTTTTAGTTAAAGCCTCTATCTTTCTATCACTTTACACTTTCAACCCAAACATTACAAACATCAACACACATTGATTGACTCACTTTGTTGACTTTATTGGTGTTGACTATCGTTGACCATTTGAACAACCTAACTTTCATCTTGACATAACAGGCCCCTGAACTTCTTTTTTAGTTAAAGCCTCTATCTTTATGTGACTTTACACTTTCAACCCAAACTTTATAAACATCAATACACATTGATTGAATCACTGTGTTGACTTTATTGGTGTTGACTATTGTTGACCATTTGATTTTCCTATCTTAAGAATCAATAGGTTTTGATTTGCATGCCCCATTGGTATTTTACTTGTTTTTTCAAAGGCCAACAAACTTTATTATTTATGAAACTGCGCAAACTTTATTATTATGAAACTGAGAAGCATACATATAGCTACATGCCACCCCCTGCATCATTTCTATTGTACATAATTTATTTATGTGATTCAGATACAAGAAATGTGAAATGAAAGTTGTGTTTTTTGCAGGATGAATTGAAAAAAATGTGAGATACAAGATGAACAACCTTGTAAACATCAAGTGCTTGTCGTAGCCAATCGCCTTCCTGTATTAGCGGTGCAGAAGGGTGATGCATGGCAACTTAAAGTGAGTGACGGCGGTGAAGGGGTATGGTACCAAATCTCGCACCAAGCTTGTGACAACTGTCAAAAATTCAGGTATCCGTACAATTAATTAATCATGATTAGTGCGTAATGACTGTGCTGAATTTCAATTAACTGCTTTCTGATTATTGCCATATTCATACATGTGTATCATACATTGTTTAATGTCATATCATTACTGCATGAAAGCTATAGTGCCTCAAATGATGCATTAAGTGTAGTTAGCACAGTTATCTGATAAATCAGGATAATGTGACAGAACTCATGTAACACCCCGAAAATGGGTTTGGTAATTAAACCCCGTTAATACTAAAAGACGGGTAAAAGTAACCCGGTAAATATTAGGATTTAAATAAATAATCTGTTGATGCATTTTTAGTGTCTGTAACTAGTCTTGTTTAACGATGTATTTTGTATGGTCTTTTATTAATTATCGAGTCTGTATGTTATGTTGACCAAGTCAGATATCCTCCTATCTACTTGTGTACAACTTATTTGTCTCTTTTGATATGTAAAGTATTATGAACAATGCATGTTGCATTAAAGGGTAGTTTGGTCATTACTATGTTTATATGTTGCTGTTTGTTGCTGTCTGTTAACAGAAACAACCACAAC
Organism: Helianthus tuberosus; assembly: GCA_030545235.1. NCBI lineage: Eukaryota > Viridiplantae > Streptophyta > Magnoliopsida > Asterales > Asteraceae > Helianthus > Helianthus tuberosus. The sequence continues at coordinate 9,864,329 of CM060373.1, read as the reverse complement.
AGTTGCAGTCCTCGACGAAACAGACCTGTTTCGTCGGAACACTTCATGGCGAAACAGACCAGTGTTCAAACTTCTGTTTCGTTGAAGGTCATGACGAATCAGACCTTGATTCGTCATGTACTGACGAATCAGACCTTGATTCGTCATGTATTGGGCTGTTCCAGGCCCAATGTCTGGCCCATGTTCAGATTCGTCAAACACTTTGTGTGTTTCGTCTATATCAGTGGCCAGGGACTATATAAACAACATCTTGTGTTCATTTGAACTAAGAGATGAGATATTGACCATAGTAACAAAACTCTGCCGAAATTCTGTCTGAACTGTGTTTGTATCAGTTGTAATCGGTTCTCATCCCGTTAATCAATCGAGTGTGTATCATTGATTAATTCGTTGTTATTATTGCTTTATATGTTTGATTTGGCATAGTTACGTGGATTCCGCACACGTAACCGTGTTTACTATAAACAAGTGATTCGGTTCGTAATCGATCCTCAGATTTCGGGACCTACAAGTGGTATCAGAGCATTGGCTCTTATCCTTGTTTAAAATCAAACTTGTTCGGTTTTTATCAAGTATTTTGTGTGTGTTTTTCTGAAAACTTGTTCTTGAAAAATTATATTTTCTGGAAAAATATTCATAAATCTGCTGTTTTATTGGTGTTTGCTACAGATTTTTATCAAAAACCTAAGTTAGATTGTTTGTTTATGCTTTAAACCGGGTTTTTAGTGAAAATCTAGTGTATTTTCGTGTTTCGGAAAATTATCGGTGATCGGAAAACTCATCGGAAAACTCATGTTCTTGGATGTGTTCTTGAAAATCTTCATAGTTGTTCTTATATAAACTGAGTAATTGATCTGATAAATTGATTAAAACAAGTGTTGCAACTTATAAAATAATAACTTGACTTTTGTGTAAAAGTGATAATTGGTTTCAGTAACAAAGTCTGTTTCGTTGAAAATAAGAGTTACAAACATACCTTGTGTCAGGTTAAATATCTTTGTGTCTGGTCTTATCCTTTGACTGATCAGTAGATATTTTAAATATCTAAACCAACTGACTTTTACCCAGTTTTGACGAAACAAGCAGCCGACGAATCACATCTGTTTCGTCGCAACATCTTTGACGAATCAAACGTCTGTTTCGCCACAACATCTTTGACGAAACAAATTCTGTTTCGCCACAAATCACAATTATCACAAGTCTGTTTCGTCGTCATTCATTCAGACGAAACAAACCTGTTTCGTGAAATCTGTTTCGTTGAAAACAGATCTGTTTTACACAGAGGACTTGTAACAGCTTGCTTACTGTTTGTTTTCAAGAATTTGTGCAGGTACTATCATACATACATCAAATATGAGTTGTACTAGTCCATGGGATTGGAGTATGGATTCGAGACCACGTGAAGATCCGACGTCCGCAGCAGCGTGGGTAAAGAGTGTTTTTGGTCAACCAACTATAAGTGCCGGACAATGGGCTTTGGCATCCAATCAGAACCAAAACATTCAAAATCTTTTGATTAGTGAGAGCGAAACGGGTAGCAACAATCGCCCGCCAAAGTTGAATCATATGAACGAGTTTCCATCATGGAAAGGTCGATTCATTACATATGTTCAAGGTCAAAGCACTGATATTTGGAGGTGTTTCATTACTCCACGCAATGATGCTCTTGAAGTAGCAGCTTCAACGGCCGAAGGTTTTACTAACATGCAGGAAAATGACAAGAAAGCATATGAATTTGAGAAAAAGTCGTTTGCTGTTCTTACTCAAGCACTTCATAAAGATATCTATCATCAGTTTTCTTATTGTAAGGACACGAAATCCTTATGGGATTGTTTGGTGACAAGAGGAGAAGGAAATGCAGCTTCCAGAAAAACACGGCATGATTTATTAAAGAAAGAGTTTGAGTCGTTTCAGTTCTTGGAAAACGAAACTCTAAATGATATGACCACACGGTTTTATCATTTGATTAGCGAAATGTTTGCCTATGGTGTTGTTATAAGTGAAAAGGAAGTTTGTGCACGGTTTGCTGATTCTCTACCACCAAAGTGGAGTCCATACATTGAGCTTCTAAAGCATACAGGTATTCTAGATGCTGACACTATAACTATCTATGAATTTGTACAGAAGCTGGAACATAAAAATGATGAAGAAATCCGGAAAGCAAAACGCATTGCTGCTCCTCAGAATATTGAAATGTATTGTGGTGGAGGTTTTGACCCGTCAGCTAGTCTGAGGCAACCAAAGTTACAAACGGCGTTTGTATCAAATACAAACTCTTCTCCGTTTCCTCAACAAACTCAGGCTTATTCTGGAGGAGGTTTTAGCCCGTCAGCTAGTTCCAGTTCAGCTCAGGCTTATTCTGGAGAAGGTTTTATTCCTTTTATACCTCCAGTTTCTACTACTCAACCTCAAGCATATTCAGGAGGAGGTTTTATTCCATCCCTACCACAACCACAAGTCCAACCACAACAACAACAGCAAGCTCATTATACCAACAATCCTCCAACTCCAAACCCTAACACAGTCAAAGTTGATACATCAAACCTCTCAAATGTTAGCATTGAAGTAGCAAAGGAACATATGGAACTTATTAATACCATGGTCAGTGCTTACTGCGGTTTGGTCGCAGGTCAAATTGGAAACATCAATTTAACCAACGAAGACTATCTACAAATCAACCGTGATGAAATGGAGTTGATGGATATAAAGTGGGCATTCGCAAGTGCTGTTAGAAGGGCGAAGGACTTTATGGTTCGAACAGGAAGAAGTTCTTTGGAAAGCAAACAAGATACAAAGTACGGTTTTGATAAAGAAGCAGTTACATGCTTCAATTGTGGGGAAAAGGGTCACTTCAAACGTGAGTGCACTCGACCAAGCAGACAAGGCAATCAGAACCCATTCCGTAATCAGACGAGTACTTCAAATGCTAATCAAGACAATCGTGGAAAAGGGATAGTGGCTGTAAACAACACCACTAACCAGAATCAGTCTGGACCATCAAATGAAAGTCGTGCATTAACCGTACAAGCTGATGAAGGGTTTAATTGGTCTTTACAACTTGGGGAAAGTGATCAAGATAAAGGAGGAACAGCGTGTTATGCAAAAATAATCAATCACATCAAGCACGTTCATAAGGAAGAATTTTCTGATAGTGACGACAGTTCTGGTAATACCGGGAGTTCAGATGAAGAAAGTTCTACTTCGGGTGATTATTGTTCTGAATCTGATATGAACAAAGTAGCAAGTTCAAATCTTGATGACTTATTGAATGAAGCAGAAGAGTTGAAATGTCAGAAATCAGTTCTGATCAAGAAGGCTGAGGTAGCATCTAAAGAAATGGAGAAGTTCTTTTCTGAAGACGGATCTTTCTCTTATCAGACTGCCTTTATGGCAAATGTCTCAGCTTCTACAAGTCAGGTAAAATCTGAAATTCTTATCAACTGTAGAGATTGTGAATATATGAAAAATGAATTTGATAGAATAAAACTTGAATGTGATACGATTCATATTCACAATCAGAGTTTAGTTGTTGAAATGGCTAAATGCAAAGAAGCGAATATGGCTTTGGTTCGAAACGAAAAAGAATTTAAATCTATGATTGAAATTCAAAAGAAAAATGTTTCCGAAGTGACAAAAACTGTTTATCATAAACAAGTTAGTATAAATGATTACATTAACATTGTTGAGGAAACTAAAAAGGAACTAGCCATTGCCAAATGTGAGCATGATGCAATCAAGCAAAAATTGGAGAGTTACTCTAACTCCCGATTTGTGCTCGATCACATTATTGATGTTCAACAACTAAAGGGAAACAAGAAAGGTGTTGGGTATAAGAAGTGTCCGCCCCCTTTGAGACATGATTATACTTATATGCCTGATGAAGAAGAAATGCCACGGTTTGAATCCAGTGTGCCTCTTGATTATGAGGAAGTAACTACTGGCCTAGGGTTCAAATCGGACAATTCTCCAAGTACAAATTCTGAGCAAAAAGAGTCAACATCTACGAAACAAGGTCCTCCAACTGTTGAGGACTATGAGTCGTCGGATGATGAATCTGAATCAGATGTGAGTAATCAGGATAAATCACTTGACAAACTTAAAGGAGTAGAAGTTCCAATTGAGAATCATATTCTGTGTAATCCTCCTACCCCTGCTGTTCAACCTGTTGTTCAACAAGTGATAAATCCTGTGTCTACTGTTAAAAGTAATATTGTGTTGTACACTTTGGTTGGTGACTCTAAAATCTATTCAGATAATGATTTTCCAATTAAAAATGTCAATCCTTCATTGATTGATAATGTTTTTGAAAATAACACAAGTAAGTTTGTGGGAAAGTCGATTCCGGGAGTTAATGTGACTCAATGTAATCCAATTCCTAAGACTGAAATTAAAAAGAAATTTGGAAATCAGAAATCACCTTCAAAGCAACAACCTATTGCTTCTAAGGGTAAACAATCAGATCAACGAGCTAAATTGCCAAATGTTTCTAAATCAAAATTTGAAACAAAAGGGACTCGTTATCAGAAGAAAAACAGCAATGTCAAATTTGTGGAATCGAGGGGTACAGATAAAATTGAGACTTTTGCTAACAAGTCAAACACTGATTTTGTACAAGTCAAAATTTTAAAACGTGATAGTCAAAACAATTACACTCAACATTCAAATGGGTGTGATGAAAAAGCTAGTACCTCGGGTTATACAAGTTCGACATCTGATCGTCGATCAAGTTCTCCTAAGTTTGTTGAAAGGAGAACGTGTTTTAAATGTGGAGAGTTTGGGCACATCATCAAAGATTGTGCTAACACTCCGAAAGCGAAATTTGTTGAAAGAGCATCACCTGAATCGATTCACCCTAAATGTCGTCCTGTTTCACCTAAACATGATAAAAGAACTATTAAAGAACAGGAATCGAAACAACGACATCAAGATGTGAAGAAAATAGAAAGGGCTTTAAAATCTAAGGTAAATTCTGTTCCAAGGGAACCAAGTTCACCTGTAAAACCAGAAATTTCAAAATTTGTGTACAAAACTCAATCTGGTAAACAAAAACAAACTTGGAAACCTAGGAAGAGTGAAGGTTCAGGGGGAGCTGTTTGCTTGGAAAACCATCAACAAATCGAGATCACTATTCGTGATGCTCAGGGACGACCCAAGACCACTTTGGCTTGGGTCCCCATCCTTAACTAATCATTGGATGATATGTGCAGGATGTTCCAGGAGGAACTATTAATAGTCATTGGATTGTTGATAGTGGGGCATCCAGGCACATGACGGGCGACTTACAGCTTCTATATGATGTGAGAAACATTAAAGGAGGCTATGTTGCTTTCGCTGGAGACAAAGGCGGTTACATCACTGGAGAGGGAATGATTTCCAATGGTGTGGTATGTTTCGATAAGATCAATTATGTTCGTCAAATTGATCATAATCTTCTCAGTGTGTCGCAAATCTGCGATAAAAAGTTCACCGTGCATTTCGATGATGCCGGTTGTTATGTGCTTAAACCTGGTTTCACAATTCCTGATGAATGGATTCTCTTATCGGCTCCAAGAATCAATGATCTTTATGTTCTTGATATGAGTCAAGCGATTACGACTTCTGCACAAGTCACATGTTTTGTCTCGAAAGCCACGGAGAAGGAGTCTATATCTTGGCACAGAAGAATGGGACACATTCACTTGAGAAAAATGAACCATTTGGTGAAAAACAATCTTGTGAATGGCGTGCCCGTGAGAAGTTTTCATCTACAAGATATCTGTGTTTCGTGCCAGAAAGGGAAACAAACAAAGAAGTCTCACCCTTTGAAGAAAATCAACACTGTTGGCATGCCTCTCGAACGTCTTCATATGGACCTCTTTGGACCTATGAGACACAAAACAACGTTCGGAGATGTGTATTGTTTAGTAGTTACTGATGACTACTCTAGATTTTCTTGGGTAGCTTTTATGGCACACAAGAGTGATACTCCTGGCATCCTCAAGGATCTTCTTACAATGTTGGAAAATCTCTACTCGTTGAAAGTTAAGAGGATCAGAAGCGACAATGGAACTGAATTCAAAAACCGTGTTATGGATGAGTTCTGTACTTCTAAAGGCATTCTTCATGAATACAGTTCTCCTTACACTCCACAACAAAATGGTGTCGCGGAGAGGAAGAATCGGACAATAATTGAAACTGCAAGAACAATGTTGGTAGAGTCGGCGTTTCCTGTTCAGTTCTGGGCAGAGGCTGTGTCGACTGCTTGCTACACATTAAACCGAGTTCTTACGGTTAAGAGACATGGCAAGACTTGTTTCGAACTTCTACAGAAAAGGAAACCAGATCTTTCAATTCTAGAACCTTTTGGTGGTCCATGCACTATGATTGATCCGGATGGAAAGTTTGGCGCGAAAGCTATTGAGGGTTTCTTCCTTGGATATGCTACTCCAAATTTTCGTGTTTGGAATCTGACTACCAAAAAGATTGAACTATGGAGTGAAGTAAGGGTTCAGAGATATACAAATCCTGTTAAAGCTCCAGGTGATCCTTGGATGTTCGATTATGATGGGCTATTCAACTCCTTTGACCTGCCAATTTTTGATGAAGATTCCGCAGCTGCTAGAATGATATTTGATAGTGACAATGCTGCTGAGTCGTCATTAGTTAGACCTGTTGTTGTTAACTCACAAAGTTCTAATTCGTCTAACAACACGGTTCAAAATGAGGAAGTTGAGAATGCTACTGAATACAATGAGTCATCAGAAGAAGATGAAGAAAATCTGGATGCGACTGAAGGTACTAAATCTCCAGTTGTTCCAGTTCAGGGTATTTCTGTTGATACTCCTCATGTGCAAGTCGATGATACTGCTGAAGGAAATGCATCCACTTCTACGCATATTCCAGGTGTAGAGTTGGTTGTTGATCTTAATATTAACAATTTGGGTGTTAATGCTCGTGTTCCTGAAAATCCTGAAATGAGGATACACGATACCCATCCACAGCAGAATATCATAGGAGATGTCCAACAAGGTGTGCAGACACGTAATCAGCTGAGAAACAACCCGAGTGCTGGTTTGTATTCAGCTATTAGAGAATCTGGTCTACAAAATGATTGGTCTTTCGCGTGTTACGTTTCACAAGAAGAACCAAAATCTTGGAAGGAAGCTTTAAAAGATAATTCATGGGTTGAAGCCATGCAGGACGAACTGCAGCAATTTCAAAAGCTTGGTGTTTGGAAGCTTGTTGAAAAACCGGAGAATTACAAGAAAATTGGAACACGATGGGTTTATAAATGCAAGAAAGACGACCGTGGAGTTGTTATTCGCAACAAAGCGAGACTGGTTGTTCAGGGTTTTCGTCAGATTGAAGGCATTGACTACAATGAAGTTTATGCACCTGTTGCACGTCTGGAAGCTATTCGAATCTTTTTAGCTTATGCTTCTTTCAAAGGATTCAAAGTTTACCAGATGGACGTTAAAAGTGCTTTTCTTCATGGTATTGTTCAAGAAGAGGTGCATGTCGAACAACCTCCAGGTTTTGAAGATCCTATTCACCCCGATCGGGTTTGGTTGCTCAACAAAGCTCTTTATGGTCTACATCAAGCACCTAGGGCTTGGTACGCAACCTTATCAAACTATCTTCTGGAGAATGGATTTAGACGAGGTCTTATTGATTGCACACTCTTTATCAAAGAACAAGATGAAGATCTTCTGCTGGTGCAGGTATATGTTGATGATATAATATTTGGGTCTACTAATGACTCTTTGTGCAGGCAATTCGAACGTGTTATGCAAGAAAAGTTCGAAATGAGCGCTATGGGAGAGATGAATTTCTTTTTGGGCCTTCAAGTTCAACAAACAGAGTCTGGGATATTCATCCATCAGACTAAATATGTTGGTGACATTTTGAGCCGATTCCAAATGTCAGATGCAACGCCCATTGGTACCCCACTTCCGCAGAATCACGGGATTACTCCGGATTTGAAGGGAGAAAGCATCAACTCCTCGTACTATCGTGCCATAATCGGATCTCTCATGTATCTTACCGCTTCGAGGCCTGATATCATGTACCCAACATGCTTGCTAGCAAGATATCAAGCAAACCCGAAGGCCTCTCATCTGTCAGCTGTCAAAAGGATTCTACGCTATTTGAAGGGATGCCCAGACCTCGGTCTTTGGTACCCTAGGGATGATAGTTTTGAATTAATTGCATACAGTGATTCTGATTTCGGTGGTTGCAAAATCGATGGCAAATCGACAACAACAGGATGTCAGTTCCTAGGAAATCGCCTGGTCACGTGGCAGTGCAAGAAGCAAACGTGTGTTGCTACATCAACATGTGAAGCAGAATATATTGCTGCCTCGAGTTGTTGCTCCCAAGTTCTTTGGATACAACAACAAATGCGCGACTACGGTTTAGAATTCCTATCTACTCGTATTTTTGTTGATAATAATGCTGCCTTGCAAATCACTAGAAATCCTGTGCAACATTCTAAGACTAAACACATCGACATTAAATATCACTTTATCCGTGATTGTTTTGATAAGAAGTTAATCGATGTCGTTCATGTCCCCACTGATCACCAACGTGCCGACCTGTTTACAAAAGCTTTTGATAAATCACGTTTTGATTATCTACTTTTGGTCAATGGCATTAAGGTGATACCCGAGTAAACTTCTTTGGCTGATCGTTTTTGTAAATATTTTCTTTATAAACTTTGAAAATTCAAAAATATTTTAGTTTTCGTAAACTTTGCGAATTTTAGGGGGAGATATTTCAAGAAAATACAAAAACATTGCAAAAGTTCAAAATCCAAAAAGATGTTTTTACTTTCTGTCGTTTCGTTTGAAAAATTCAAAAATTCAAAAACAATAGAAAAACCCAAAAATGAGTTTCTTGGATAAAGGAAAATGATGAAATTCACTGGTGTGGTCGGTCAATGTGCTCAAAATGCAAAATAAAAAAAAATGATAAGTATCTCTACTAACGATGTATCGGTAGGCTCACAATCAGACTAAAATGTGCAGGATGATACAAACCTAACAGACTTCAAGTCAGGTGGGAACCGCTCATTGGCATATGGTCTTAGTACCGAAATCTCGTTTGAGAGATTGCTGAGATCTGAAATATTCGGTCTTTATGCTGCTTATCATCTGGGTATCATGGTTGTATCAAACCGTAAAAATAACGGAGACGAAGTCTAAGATCTTCCATGATACTATACATACGTGTACATACTGCATTCGACCTCAATAAGTGATCAACAATCACATGTCCAAACAAAATAAGTGATAAATTATCACAGATTCTTTGCGGGAGTCAAGTTCGTCTCTCTGCTGTACGAAAGTACTGACCTGTTCACGGACTTACTCCTGTGCCCTCATGCATCTGAAAATCAAGTTCCTCATCAATAAGTGATTCTATCACATAGGGCTTGTTTTCAATCAAAATAAGTGAGTTTCTCACATTTTTATACGGTCAAACAGATGATAATCGGTATACTCACCGGTAAGATGAATTCTCGTGCATACCTTGATACGGGAATGTGTCGTGAGTGGATTTACATCGACTTGTAAGTATAATCCTTACCGTTAATCGTATCTCTTAAATTATGATTATGTCTGATCAGTTTGAGCTTATGTGGACCACAATACCGATAATCGAGGTAGTATACTTATCCAGAGCTTTAAACAGAATCAAAATCATGTTGACTAAGACCGTAAGCTGGTATGATTCCTTGTCCTTGAGATTCGCAAAAAGATTGCACTTGTACAGTTGTTTAGTGTTTTTAACAGTTTTCCGCATTTTCATTTAGTTTACTGTGCTTTAAATTTGTTTTTAGTATATTTGTGTAAAGTTCGTTTTTGATTAAGCCGAAGTTGTTGCTTGGTGTTTTCTACCGGAAGCCTGAAACCTTCTTCATAAAAACGTTCTTGCATTTGAAAATTCAAACTGAATGGAATTGTGTTCATAATCTGTTTAGACTGCAAAATATTACCACTGTTTTGACTGCAAAATATTTCCAGCCTGGGTGTTGCTGTTTTGAAAAATCTGTTGGTGAAACAGACTGGTCGACGAATCAAAAGCGTCGACGAATCAGAACATAGTCGACGAATCAGACCATAGTTGGCGAATCAAATCTGATTCGTCATAACAGACGACGAATCACAGGAGCCCAAATCTGTTTCGTCATGGGCTAAAGTTTAGGCCCAAGTTCAAGCCCAAGTTTCTGTTTCGCCGGGCCCATTTCAGTTTCGTCGAGTTTTCTAATTCGTCGAGACAGGGCGGAGTATATATAGGTCCCACTTGGTCACTTTTTCAAATCATCTGTTCTCATCTTCTTCACACAACCAAAAACCCAAACCTACGGTTTCTCTTCAAAATCGCTCAAAACATCAGTTTTTAATCAAAATTTTACAAACTTCAAAGGTAGTAACATGTTCTGATTCACATTCCGAACACTTTGAACCGTTCGGTTTTTCATCCGAAACCCTTTGAAACCTTGTTTTCTTTGATTATATATGTGTTGTTGTTGCATGTTCTTGTGTTTCACTTCTTAATCTGATAGATTTAGGTTTATCTATGTTTGATTTGCTTTGATTTGTTAGTGGGTTTTTTTTTTTTTTTTATATAACAAAAACAGGGGTTTGTATTTGATAATGGTATTATCTGTTTATACAAGGGTTTTTGTTCGGAAAATCATTTATGGGTGTTTATAAATGGGTTGGGTATAAATAATGTTGATTGAATGTGTTTATGTTTATATCTGATGTTTGTTTAAACCCAATACGGCGAAACTGAGAAAAACCCCCAAATTGACGAATCTGATTTAACCCTAATTTCGGCGAATCAAACATATGACGAATCAAACATATGGCGAATCAAACATTCGACGAATCAGACGACGAATCAAAGATGACGAATCAGAAATGGAACGAAATAGACTCGACGAATCAAAAAGTCGACGAATCAAACCAGTCAATGGTCAACCCTCTGTTTCGTCGTTCAATCTTCTGTTTCGTCGTTGATCCTCTGTTTCGTCGTAAATGCCTTAGCAGTTTTCTGATGTTGCTGTTTGTTCACAGTAGACATGTTTAAATAGGTTATCTGATATGTGAATACATGAAAGTGTATTCATACATGTCTAAATGCTATGTTATATAAATTGTGACTTATTCTGGACATTTTAATGTACAGATGGCTCCAAAAGCACAGCAAGAAAAGGGAAAACGCAAGAAGGCGATAAAGAAAGAAAACAAAACTGAAGAGGAGATTATGTCAGAAAAACGCCATAATCAAGTTGCATATTTGGATCCGGAAGACAAGCTCATTGAATTTAAAGATATGACGAAGTGGATCAGGGAGTCACGTATCAATCATGCTGTTACATACTCGACACCCGTCTACAAATCTCTAATTAAAGCGTTCTGGGATTCTGCAAGCGTCGTTCAAATCGATGGAAAGGATATTATCAGAGGTCGTGTGAATGATCTGTATGTCGTTGTTACTCCGGAGATATTGAATGAAGTTCTTCAATTACAAGATCAACCGAATGCTCCTTATTCAATTCCAATCATGTGTTCGTGAGGCTGTTTGCTAAGGATGAAGTGTAAAGGAGATCTTTTCGTCAAACAAATCAACAAAGGTGATCTTCCATTAAGATACAAGTTTTTATTACATGTTCTTATTCAGTGTCTCAGCAATAGACGAGCTGGATATGATATGGCTGGAGATGATCTAGTTGGTTTCATGGTTGCTTTGGTGTTAAACAAACCGTTTAGCATCTCGAAGTATATTTTCAGCAACATGAAAGAGAATATGACAAGGACTGGTAGTAGAACCACCGGGAACAAGTTTTGGATGTATCCACGGTTTCTGCAAATGATAATGAATGTTCAGCATCCAGACCTTCCTAAAGCTGAAAATGATCTTTTGAAAATAGAGGCGATGAATTTCAACTCTTTACGGCTAATCAAGACTATGGCTGCCAAAAGATACACAGAAAGTGTTCCTCCAAGGAAGCTTTTTGGCGCTCTAGTGAATACTGATTATGTTGCTCCTGCAAATGACAAATGGCGTCATGATGATAGCCAATCAGACAATGAAGAACCTGAGTTGGAAAGATTAAGGATAGAAAAATTTGGTCCTGACCCAGTTGATTCAGATGAATCTGATAGTGATGGTGATGAAAGTAGTGGAGATAGTGATGCAGGTGATGCAGGTGCTATTGGTACATCAAGCAAGGGTGCTGTTTCTGGTACATCAGATAGTAGTTCATCAGCAAGTGGTGATGATGGAACTGATTCGAGTTCTAGTGATCATATAGTTGAACCTGGTTATGAAATGTATATTGATATACGTGGAGTAAGAAGATATAGAAAGATTAGAACAGAGGATGATCCAGAATATGTTCCAGAGGATCCTGAAGGTGAAAGGAGAACAAAAAGAAGAGCAGAGAAAGCTGTTGAAGTACAAAAGAAGAAAGCTAGGAGATATCTGAGTACTTACACTCGGAAATCTGTGCCTCAGGAGTCTTCATCTATTCCTCAGGAGCCTGTACAATCTGTACCTCAGGAGCCTGTGCAAGAAACTCCTACTGTAGTTACTTCAGCTACAGAACCTCCAGTTGTTACAACAGCTGCTGCTACTCCATCTGTGACTCCTCAGGTAGTTCCTGAAAGAACTATGGCCTCAGCAATCAGAGCAACCACTTCTGGGATCAGTGCTGAACGTCATAGGACATTTTCAACATTTTCTCAAGACGAAAAGATCACATACCTATTCTCTACACTTGAAGCGGCTGCTGATCGTCTTCAAAGGCAATCTCATTTTGGTAATCTCACGAAGCATGATCAACTTAAACAATCTGTGGAAATTAACAAATTGAAGTCAATGGTTGGTCAACAGCAAACAGTTATAGAGCGACAACAAGGTGAAATTGATGTGCTTAAAGCTGAAAATGCTCGCTTGAAAGCTCTTGATGAAGAGAAAGAGAGAAGGCTTGCTATTCTGTGGGACTATCATTGTAAACAACAAGAGGTATTAAAGAAAAAGGATGATGATACGGAAGATCAAGGAAATCCTGATACCCCTGGTACTTCACAGAAACAGCCAACCACACTTGCTTCTGACGTTGTTACAGTTCAACCTACCGTTGTCGAATCATCTCAGGGAACTTCTACTGGAAAAGTACAACAGATAGAAGGTACTTCTTCTATAGTTAGCAGTGCTGATATTGCTCTACAAGCTATTCATCCATTTACAGGAGAGTTGCTTGAAGAAGGGGAGTTAATAGAAGATCTTTCTCCGGAGCAATTGAGTATTTTACAGTCTATGAGAGAAATAGATGATGCTGAGATAGACAAAATGTCTACTGAGACTGATACAACGAATGTTGAAGAGATTGATGAAATTGTGTTTGAAGGTGAAGCACCAAAATCAACATATGTCAGAGAAGATGGTACTGAATTTGCATCATTTGATGAAAATTGGATGAAAGAAAACATTGATGACATAGACGAGCACTTGAAGAATAGGAATTCGTCTGAAAAAGACACAAATGCTTTTTCTGAATGGAGAAAACAGTTTTTATCTAAAGTGTCCAAGCCGTTACCTGAAAAAGCTCAAGTAGACTATTTGCAATTTGAAAAGAAGCCAAGTGGAAGGATTTTATGCTGGATGTTTGTTCAAGATATTCACTGCATTGCTATTAAACGTGAATATGGAATTCTGTATTTCAATTCACTACTGAGCATTCTTTCCTTGCCATTTTATGATGTCTCTGCGTTGACAAGGCTTGAACTTATCAATCGTGCAAAATACGATGGTGCTACGTTATTTGAGCGTCTGGTGAAAGTAAACAAGAAGTCAGGCTGGAAGGATGAATCCTACAAGCCACAATTTCCTGTTTATCAACCGATCAAGTTTACTCTTGATCCGGACACCAACACTTGCAGATATAAACTTGTGTATCAGCCTCCGAGGGTTATAGATAAAATCCCATTGATGCCTATGAAGCAGGATTTTCTTGAAGACATGGCATTGTGGTGCTACGACTCGGATACTCATGAAGCTGTAATTGTGTTTAGAGATGGTCGTGCTAATTACCGGATGTTGGATCCAATGTGGATCGTCAACATGTCTGAAGCTGATATTAGCAGATTATATCGTCATGATATTTTCTATGAAGATCAAGATGCACGTCAAGCGCTAAAGTTTCAGCGAGTAGCGTGTTTTTGCTACTACAGGGGTATACATTCGGGCAGTTCGTGGTCCGAACAACACTGATGGAAGATTAGAAGACCAAAGACGAGTAACAGACAAGGGGGAGTTTGTTGATGCATTTTTAGTGTATGTAACTAGTCTTGTTTAACGATGTATTTTGTATGGTCTTTTATTAATTATCGAGTCTGTATGTTATGTTGACCAAGTCAGATATCCTCCTATCTACTTGTGTACAACTTATTTGTCTCTTTTGATATGTAAAGTATTATGAACAATGCATGTTGCATTAAAGGGTAGTTTGGTCATTACTATGTTTATATGTTGCTGTTTGTTGCTGTCTGTTAACAGAAACAACCACAACAGTTGCAGTCCTCGACGAAACAGACCTGTTTCGTCGGAACACTTCATGGCGAAACAGACCAGTGTTCAAACTTCTGTTTCGTTGAAGGTCATGACGAATCAGACCTTGATTCGTCATGTACTGACGAATCAGACCTTGATTCGTCATGTATTGGGCTGTTCCAGGCCCAATGTCTGGCCCATGTTCAGATTCATCAAACACTTTGTGTGTTTCGTCGATATCAGTGGCCAGGGACTATATAAACAACATCTTGTGTTCATTTGAACTAAGAGATGAGATATTGACCATAGTAACAAAACTCTGCCGAAATTCTGTCTGAACTGTGTTTGTATCAGTTGTAATCGGTTCTCATCCCGTTAATCAATCGAGTGTGTATCATTGATTAATTCGTTGTTATTATTGCTTTATATGTTTGATTTGGCATAGTTACGTGGATTCCGCACACGTAACCGTGTTTACTATAAACAAGTGATTCGGTTCGTAATCGATCCTCAGATTTCGGGACCTACATAATCCTAATATTAAATACAAGTGAATAAAAGCTTTTAAGGAAATAAGTTTATAAGAGGCCCGAGTTAACGGGACTTAAACTTAATCATAAATTCCCCGAACCCACTAAGTTAACTAGGAACAGTTAACCTAGTTAATTAGTGGGAATATTGTTAAAAATAATTAGGTTGTGACCTAGTTAATAATGAACCAAATAATAGATGGGGGACCAAAGTTGTTAAGTTTGAAACTAATAATAATTAAAACAATAAAAAAAATTAAAACCAGTATGTCTGGTTTGATCAAACACAGAGGGGCGACACAGGATTCCTCAAACCCTAAACTCAACAAATCTCACAAATTGAAGGCATAAATCGGTTCCAAAACAAAATCTGAGCATAGATTGGTGATCTCCTCTGAAAAAGGGTCATAAGGTATGTAAATTTTGTAGAAAATTTCCATCTAAATTTCTGGATGAACTTAGAGAATTCGAATTAGATGGTTGCATGTTCGTTATATGATGAAATAGGAACATTGTAGTGTCTAGGAGTAAACCCTAGACAAGCATATGATGAAATTAGGTCTAAATCTTGTGAATTCATGATCACCATTGAAGGTGATAAGTGTGATGATGCTAAATTCATGTAATGTGATGTTTTTAGGGTTTTTGATGGCTAAAAATAGTGCTATAATGTCATAAACATGTTTCGATTGAAAGCTGAATTCAAACAGCTTCTGATCAGAATTTACAGCCGACTTGTATTGGCTGTAATGTGGACAAAACGTGACAAAAACGTTTGTTTCTTGAGTCTAAAATGTAATTCCAGGAAATCTCTTTAAAACCCCACTGGAATCGCATTTTTTCGACGAAAATTGAGCGTTTTATGAATTTTTCCGTATCAAAGGTTCAAGCTGCGTTTTCTGGCAGAATTTTCAGCCCATTACGAATGTCATAACTCAATTTAGTAATTGAGTTATGATCTCAAATTCTTACTGTAGAAAGTATTAAGTGATAAAAAGAATCGCCAATTGGAATTTCATCAATCGGATAAACGAGGGATTTTTAATGAATTTTTCCGTAAGCTGCAGTTAGAAGTGATGAATCTGATTGCAGCTTAGTAGATGAATTTTTACGAATTTTTTGTAAAGAGTTAGATCTTGAAATTTTAACACAAGGTCTAACCCTCCGATAGGTACGCCACATAAAAAATCATAATTTTTGAAGACTTGTAAATAGGTTAAACAGGTCACCAAAAACATCCTATTTTTAGTGATACGAAACTTGATTGTTGATGTTATAAATTATGCCCACAATGTTCATATGTTGAAATTATGAATCAAACGCGTAATTTCCTAGTTCGACTAATTACGTGTGATGTGGGGTAATACAAATTTTAATTATGAAGTCGATTTAGCTTATATGCACATATCATATAATTAAGGGTAGTTAACTTTTGAAAAGTTAAACTAACCATGGACGGAGTCGAATGGTAGTTTTGACATAGAAAATACGTAAGGTGGAATAGTCGTGGTTATAATGACTAATCTAACCACCTTGTGAATTATGATGATAGTTTGACTCTTGACAAGCTAGATGGAGGCTTGGGAATGAAGCGGGTCAAACGGAGCAAGTACGAAAAGGAAAGCGTAATTTGGATGCGAGGTAAGTAAAAGCTTACACCCTTTTTAGTATACATCAGTTGTGTGTATTGAAAATGAATAAGGAAAAGTTAGTAATAGAGTTATAATGTTCCGACGCAAATAATATGAGTCGGAACTAGTGCAATGGTGAGAAATCATAAACAATGGCAAAAAGGGTAAATTGGTAAATTAGTCATATGACGATGAACTAATAAGAAATTTTGAAACACTACGTTATGGTGTAAACCGGAATGGGTAAAAGGGCGAGATGGTAACTAGATATCATCTCATAACAGAAAAGGGTCGTTCGGACTAAACGGGTCAAATGACATTGGCAAGATCACTTGACAATATTAATTGATGATAGCTTGTTGAGTTTTGTGATTACAGGAAATATCATACGGTTCACGTTGGTATTAATTAGAAATTAATAGTGAAAGATATTTAAACGGGTCAATCCTATGACTCGAGCCAGGTACGCATATTTAGAATTATTGTTAAAAGCGATATTCTTGGTCAAATATTAGCGAAAGTCCTTCGTCGTAAAATGAAGGACTAAAATTGACCAAAAAGCCCTTGATGGGAAAACCGGGCAAACGACCCTTAGAGGTTGTTTAGGAATTAGTACTAAGATTACGAAATAAAAGTAGATACTTTAATGTAGCAAAATGATGGGTGAAAGTGGTTTAAGGAATCATGAAACGGGTCAAAAGTGTTAAAAAGGGATTTCGAGCCGAGAGCTTGAAATCTGAATTTTTGAACTAGTGGAATGTCAGGTTTTAACTCCATAAGATGGAGAATTAAATTTCGAACGCATAGGAAAAAGAATCGCCTAAAACGGACTAGTAGATAAAAAGATATGGCCGTTTAAAGTTTGATTTTTGTTGAATAATTGAGCTGGGCAGAAAATGCAGGTTCAGAAACGGACCTGCTGGAAATTAGTCTCCCTCGCGACACGCGACAGGGTCCCTCAATTGGGGCGCGACACGTGACAGGTGTCGCGACTCGCGACAGATTAAAGGTTGCCTTCCGCGACACGCGGGAGGCATGATTTTGGAAATTTTATTTTGATTATCATTATTTGATATTGGAACTTATTTATACATGTTTATAAGCTGTCAAAACTAACTTTTAAGTTGGTTTTGATCATAGGTGAGTATAGCAAGCATCCGGAAGATGATCAAGCAATCAAGTGAACCGAACACATGTCAAATGAAGCTTCTGCAATGACTTATGTTGTTTTTGTTTTAAGTGAACTATGTAAACATTTGGAACTATATTTTGTTTACTTTAAACACGTATGAACTTTGACTTGACAAAGTTTTTAGAAAGTCACATTTTTCATATAAAATGCATAATTAAGGTTATAAACATGTTAAATTGAGACGGAGTTACAACTCAGCACATAGACAGACAGTGCATTGAGATACAGAATGAGCCAGAAACTAAGTATGACACTAGTATAGTGTGTAGGAAAGTAAGGATCACAAAACTGCCCTCCTAGTGATATTTTAAGTGCCAGAAAGTGCCTAAAACTTACATAAACTGCAGAATTCTGCAGAAAATCAGTAAATTCAGCATTTAAACACATTAATATCATGCAGAAATATGGTTAAATGGTCCTGAATGCTTTCCTAAGTGTCAGGAATCAAAACTGTCACAAAAGGTAACATAAAGCACACTAAACTGCAAAGTTTAGCACTTTAATGAACCAGTAACCAACCAAACAACAGGACACTACCCGAAACACCAAATTTACATTAGAAGCACTGTTTTAACATTACCAAGCTAGTTACGATCCCCGAACATCATAACACACACTACATAAATATCAAGTAACTAAATCCTAACTAATACTTGGATTTTAACCTAACAAGCTAACCATTAATTCAAGCCTACACCTAGACCCCCCCACCCCCCACCTATGGGACGGCCAACATGATGGCCCACCCAAATATTTTATTTGATTATTAAAAGAGATCTTGTATTACCTTTACTAAACATAATGTACAATAGGTAATATAGTGTTGGTGTGTTATAAGAGAAACCATAAGTTCCATAACTTCACTTACAACACAAATCACCAACACATTTCTCCTCTTCTTCTCCCTTCACCTCTCGGCCTAAACTTACCCACACAACCCACTCATTTTCATCCAACATTCAACCATTCTCTAGTGTTATTAAGGTGTAAGAAGCGTAGTTTGGAAGCTTCGAGCTTTCGGAAGTTCAAGAACCTTTTATCCACTTGTTTTCTTCACTTGATCATCCCTAGCCTTGTGCTAGTGGTAAGAACCTTGATCTTGTTATTTTACTTCTATTTTAAGTGGTTAAAGAAGAATCATAATAAAAAAAATTAAAGAACACTAAAGAACACAAGAAGTAAACTTGAACATAAGCATGTTTAATGAAGTAATCTTGATGAATATAAGTTGTTTTGCTTGTTGATTGTTACTTGTTCATATATATGATGTAGATCATCATATGATCTTGCTAGATCATGATTAAAAACATAATCTAGCAAGATGTGAAAGTAGAAATATTGTAGGATGATAGATCATCCACACATGAAGCATGAACTTGAAATAACAAAGTTGTTTCTTGAAAAATAATGATCAAAGTGAGTAGTAACACTTGTAGATCTAAAAATTTATGAATGGTCTTTCAAAGAAACCAAGTTAAAAATATAAGTTTTAGTAAATCTTGGTTCTTACAAAAACAAACTCTATTTTTAGTGGTTAAACAAGTGTAGAAACACTTGTGAAACAAGAAAATTTCATAAAGGAACATTTTTAGAAAATATGACAAGAAGTTGTAAACATCTAACTTCTTTAAAAATGAAGTTTTTAAAGAATTAATCACATTTTAAAGGGTAACAAGAGTTACTAAGAACACTAGTAAGTTACTACAAATTTTTACAAATATTCAAGTTCATGAAATAGTAGTTATTACTTGTTTTTGGCAAAAATTGGTAAGTAAAGGTTGTTTGTTGATGATTCTGAATTGATTGTGTTGATTTTTACAAAAGAAAATGATATGCTTGTAAGCATGGAAACCTCCATTTTTAGGGAAAACTATTTACAAGTGTTTTTCAAACCATAAATTGTTACAAAAACTTTGCCATAATTTTTGTTACGAAAATTATGAATATTGGAGGTTGGTTTTTGTAAAATAAAAGTGACTAAATATGTATTTAGGGAATATATATTTAGATGACACCATGTGTGTGATTACTTGTATATTTTGTGCATTAGTTATATTACTTTAGGACATGAAATAATATAACACATCAAAATACCAAGAAATTACAATCCAAAATATTACCAAAATTCCAAGGAATGAAAATACAAAGCACACCCAAACTATTGGTAGAACCAAACCAAGGAATAAGACTTACAAAAATATTCCGGAATTTATTCACATAGTATATTTTGGTAAATAATATTTTGGACACCAAGGAAACAAAAATATGATTTCTACAATTACTACAAGAATAAATATCATATTTTGACAAGGAAAAATATATTATTTTAGACAAGTATGAAATATATTTTTCTCGAAATTTTTAGAAGATATATTATTTTTAATAAATATATATTTTCTTACAAACACGAAATACAATATTTTGAGGTGAAAAATATAATTCCTGAAATAAATATGAAGAATAGCATTTTTGGAGAAAAATGAGTTTATATATATATATATATATATATATATATATATATATATATATATATATATATATATTTTCTATGTTGGACATGAAAATATATTATTTTTGAAACTTATGGAGGAAATACAAATATTTGCCAAGAGAAAAATTATAAATAATTTTTTTCTAAATAATACTTAATACAATATATATATTTTGGGAAATATATATTGGTGGACTTTTACAAAAGATGATATTCCGGAAAAATTAATACGAAATTGTGTATAAGGATACTTAATAAATACAATAAAAATACGTATTCTCGTACGTATGAATTCACACCGGAATACGACCCTAATCCATGGCAAAACATACAAGTATAAGATACCCCATCCTTGGGAAGGAAATACAAGCATAAATACTTGGGAAGTATTAAGTTAATATATATTGTTTTAGCAATTATTCCAAAATTTAATAAATATAATTTAAGTTAAAATATTAATTATTTTAACAAATAAAGAATGAAGACACTTTGAAACGTAACTCAAAGACACTAATCAATACTAAGTCAAGGCATGACCCGCTCGTCTAATGGGCCGTAGTACGCATGTAGGTAGTCGTGCGTTCTAGAGGAAGCTTTAATGTTACATCGGATACAAGGAACGCAAAACTGTGAGTTCATGTTCCCCCTTTTCTTTTAACTGTTTTCAGTTTTATAACTTCGGGGGTGAAGTACATGTTACATACTGTTTACAAACATTTACAAATAGTATGATTAGCTAAGGAAGGTACTGCTAGATCATGTGAATGGATAGGCGAATCACTTAAGACCATTAATCCTTGTATATGGACCGAGGGACATGAGTGATAGATCTATTGGGTGTTGCGAGCCCCATCCATGGGCCTACGAGTTGGCCGCATGTGATAACTATGTCGTTCCACCGGAGGGGCCGGTACGAAATACGCTTACAGGGTTGTGTGCTTCCTATACCATGTCACTTATATTAATGTATTAGCTACACATTAATTGATCTGTTTTCCTTGTTGCTTCATACCAATTTTCAAATACTTACATACATACTTACAAATGTTTTCAAGGATGATTCGTGCACACATCACATGAACTCGCTCAACTTTTGTTGATGTTTTCAAACTACATGTATTTCAGGAAATTAAGTATGGATCTGGCGGGCGTTGGAGTTTACAAGTAATGTCTCTAATAAAAGGTGTCATCCGGAGTCGAAGGGTTTGGGTTGTGTATTTTATCTTGGATAAGATACATGGCTCGAAACCTAGTTTGGTTTTGTCTTTTGTGAAGTCCAGTATGGAACATTAAGCTTTGGTGGTCATGTGATCTAAACTTAAAGTCTTCGTTTGATGTTAAACAATGATGGTTGTAATGTTTTGAAACTTAATTTATGGATGAACACCTTGGTTTTATCATATAGTTGTTTGTTATGGTTGAATGCAATGATATTAAGCAAGTCACACCAAATCACGCTTCCGCAAAAGTCAGGGTGTGACAAAGCTAGGGAACAAGTGACCATAACCCGGTTCGTTGCCCCTACTGACAAGGATTCATCTGCAGTCGTGCGGACACGAGCGGACCCAGTGTATTGTCCCAATCAGAGAATGAGAAGACTAACCTATGTATGAAAATGGGTTTTCGTTACCACAAGGGATGCGGTAACCACCGCGGTTACCGCACGTAGCAATGTGGCCCAAAACCGCATCATGTTGTCCCATAAGTGGCACTGCCACTTTGACTTCAGTGACAAAGCCAGAAAGTGGTATATCCGGGCACTAACAGTGGTCAGTTGCCCAGCCCACATGCATGGATACCTGGCAGACAGACTGACAGCCACAGCAGAACGTGGCATCACCTCAGGAAGCGTCCAACACTTCTGTGACCTGCTCTTCTAACACACCTGCGAAAGGCTACGCGTTGTCAGTCTAGCCACTCAATTACCATCCTTCACTCTTCGGCTATAAATACCCATCCCGGACCAGGTTTGAGGTAACGCTAATATGCTCTGTCACACCCCCAAATTACCATATGCGGAAACCACCGCGAGGCGTGTGACGTACCAGGATCTAGCCACTAATCACTTTGAACTAACAGTAATATAATAAATAAGAATTCCCATTCAATGTGAATAGTGCATCTCAAAACATTTTTTTAAAAACCATTTTACGTTCAGCGGAAGCATAATTTATTGTTTAAGCAATTCAAAAACATAATGTTTGAAAACAAATCAACACATCTCGCCTTTCCATATAACACGACCCATGACCACTCCAGCATCCCTGACTGCAAGTCCCAAGTCACGTATCTATCATCGACCTGCAAGCATGCAGAAAAAGGATATCAGCATAAAGCTGGCGAGTTCACAATTTTGTTAAACGTTTAGTTGTCAAGTGTTTCGTTTAAAGACAAGTTGATAATAACTCGATACTGCAAGACGGCTGTTTGTTTGCCCTTCCCCAATGCCTATCAACATTGGTCATGTGTTTAAGGTCATTAGTTCACGCCCGTCCTATCCAGGTACGTCGTGAGGTTGCCAAGCCTAATAGTGCTATCAACTAATACCCCGTTGCCCTCCAAGCAACTAGTTCGGTAGTAAGATGGGACTTAAGTAATAGAGGTGAGTAGATTATCCAACATCGAATTTAAATTGTAAGTTGTAACGTATCCCCTCCAGGGATATATATGTTCGTAAAGTATCCCCTACAGGGATGTAAGTGTGTTAAATATCCCCTCCAGGGATATAAGTTCGTTTGTTTGTTTGTCCCCATGGGACGCATGCTTGAGAAAAGAGGAGTGAACTCACCTTAGATTTGCTCGGTAATTTAAGTTACTTTGTTCAAAGTTGGTCAACCAAGTCCTATTATGGTTACCAGTAACAGTTACGATTTCATCCAAACATTTCACGTATTTTCAAATAACATGCAATATAAGTCATCACATAGCACATAACAAGCAGTTCGGGCCACATACAAGTTCATACACAAGTCCACATCCAAGTAAAAGCTTAACAGCCCAAAACATTAATCATAAGATTGTGCGGCCTAATTAGTTCGAGGCTCAACGAGAATGTGCTACCGGATGGCGAGTGTGCGGTCCACTTATACTGTTCGGCCCAATTGTGAAGTGTGTGGCCCAAATAATTATAAATTCCAAGGGACTGTGCAGCCCACTATCAGGTGTGTGACATGCCAACGAGTGTGCGACACCTGATAGTGTGCGGTCATGCATTCAGAGCTTGTACCCTGTGCAACAGTGGCTAGTACCACCGTATGTGTGCGGTCAATCATTATGCGGTGTGCATTATCTGAGCATAAGGTACAAGTGTGTGATGCAGGTGTGCGGTATGGAGGTGCATGGCCATGGTGTGCGGCCTCTCAATGTGCGACCCAGGGAAGTGTGCCACTCCCACTGTACGTGTAGGTCCCTATCCCGTGGATCGTTACAAGATAGGTAATCAATCAAGGGTGTGGAATCCCCTTGATAGATCGTTGAACACAGAAACAAGAATATCAAGATGAAGAACACGAAATAATTACTTTCAATCTGGTCTTCTATTGATTATCTAACACGAAGTTTACAATCAATTCAAGACCCACAAGAAATCTCTCAGCCACTCTCTGGAGATTTCTCACTAACTCTCTCTACGAATTCTTTCTCTAGTTCTCCCACCCAAACCCTAATCACAAAACATGTTTATATACCACATGTTTGTGAACTGGGCTTTTAACTGGGCTAGGCCATTCTCTAAGCCGATTACAACAATTAAATCACTAACCAATATGCTAAGCCCATTACAAAATATCCAAAGACTAAATAATCAAACTATTAAGCTGTTGTCACAAAATATGCACCAACAGACTCCCCCTTGACAATAGCTTCATAGTGTAACTTTGTCTTCAAACATCTTGTGTTCTTTTGGTCTTTAGATAGCGTCAGCTACACATAGTCTCTGACATCAACAGACTCCCCCTTAGCTGATGCTTCCAACCTCCAAAACTTTCATTCGTTGTAGATCAGTGAACTAGCAATCTTTAGTTAAGTAAGTATACTTCAACTCTTCCACATCTCTCACTGCAATGTAGTAGAAGGATCCTACCATGCATCTCACACATCTTCACCTCACTCTCAATCTGCACTTTACTTATATTATGTACTTCATTTTGTTAACTGCATCAATCTATTTAGAAACACAAGCAAGTATCTCGAAAAACCATTAGTCTTTTTCACATTAAAGATAAACCAATATTTTATCTTATCATGCAAAAACAACGACTTGTTAGTTCAATATGGAAGTCTTTTTAAAAAAATAATCTTTTTGTTTTTTTAGAATAAAATAACGAAACAAAACACAAAAATATTTATAATTTCATCTTTTTGTGAGAATCATGTGCAAAAAGATCATATCAACAAAATCAAACTGTTTCACACTAGCAGTTAAGTTTTTTATTTATTTTCGTGAAAAGCAGTTCAAGATGATTACTAGTATGTTTATCCACCTAAACAAAATGCATGAACATTTCAAGTTCCATTACCGTGTGATACATTAAGGTAATATTATTCTGATATACTAGCGTGTCCCACTTCAGGACATACCCCCGCGATCAAGCTATGCACAAAGATTCCTCGTAGTAGGTGAGTATACAGAATTCATCCGTTTTGTTTTACAACGATAGATAATTGGTGATCATGTTAGTACTTCCGTACAGCAAAGAGACCAATATCTAACGAGGGCTAAGACAAATACCAATTCTTAGTACGATTTATGCATTTTGCACTTTTGAATGACTCTCTAGGAGAGCTTCTTCATTTATGGGTTTTGGCATTTTTTGCTCTTTTAAGATATCTTGGTTGTGCTTAGGTCAACATGTATCTGGATGCAGTAGAAGGACAACCCTGATACCCCAGATGAAATAACAATTTAAAGACCCAAAACCTCAGATTTTGGCAATCTATCAACGCAAGATTTAAGGTCATTAAACCATACGCCACTGATGTGTTCCCCACTCATACTCAGTTCGTTAGGTTTATATCACATTGGTAAGTTGATTATATCATGTTTTTTGCCTACTGGTACATCATATGATGAAGCTGCTATCACACTTAAGCAAGTTAATTTTAATATCAGTGTGACAGTCTAACTTGCTGATGTACTATCATTTCTTCTTTTTCACACAGTGAGAACTCATTTTTGATTTTCTAATTTTTGTGTTTTTCATTTTTCAATGTTTTTGGATTTTTTTTTTAAATCTTATAACTTACTCCCCCTAAACTCACGCACTATCTAAACTCTTTTTGGTTTAGGGAAATTTCTCCTCCTAAATTTTTGTTTTTATGGAGTAAGTTTTAAAAACACAAATTTAAACACAAACAGACTCCCACTTAATCCTGACAAAAAGTTTTTCACTTTTGAAATTTAGAATAATCATAACAAATACTAAAGTAAATAGTTCGTTACCAATTTTAACCTACTATTCACCTCGGATACTTTACAGGAATAACCACTGTTGAACATATCAAACAGTCCTTCTTGGTCATCCTGCACACACTCAACAACTTAGTTAGACTTGAGAACCCAAACCTTACCAGTTTTGGGTTGACCATAAACATCCACATATGCTTCTATCCAATATCCATCACACCCTACAGGTGTCTTGGATGTCATCCCCGTTGTTGAACAAGATTTATAATTTCCACTAGGTCTTTGATTGCGAGAGTTCCAATAAACTCTAGGATTTTCTGACCTTTGAAAATTATTATCTCGAAAACTTCTTTCTCCCATTATCATAACCTGAACTTTGGAAAAAAATTGGATTTAGTTGAATATTTGAGTTACCAAAACTCCTATATCCATTTCTTTGTTGAAAATTCTGATTACCAGAAGTTGGGCACTGGTTTTGATATCCAACATTTTTACTTTGATATCGATTTGATTTACCATTAAAATGACTAAATTGTGGAGAAATACTTCTTGGTCTATCAAATCTTCTCGAAGTTGAGGGTTTTGATTGAAATCTCGATTGATTTATCTTATTACTTGGTTTTACATTATTATTTGAACCAACCTGATTCCCATCCTGAACCTCATCAACTTTTTGCTTACCTTTCTTCAAAGGACAAGAACTCGCCACATGTCCTTTGTTGTGACATTTAAAACACGATCTTTTCTTATAACCTTTATTTTTATTCGATCCCTTTTTAAATGTTTTGACCTTTTTATCTTCAGTATCCTCATCCACTCTATGAGGTGTACTGTTAGACCCAATAAATTCTTTCAAAGAAACTGGACTATTTGGCAAGTCCACAGCTATCGGATCCATTACTACTTGTGCAGTGGGTACAAAATCAGTTAGCTCATCTTCATTTGGTAAAAAGGAGTATTCTTGATTCTTAGAAGATGAAGCTTTACTAAACCCCACTCCCATTTTATCATTACTCTTTTTCAAATTTTCTTGAATATGAGTCCTGACTAACGAAGATTTTCCAAATTTGTCTAACTTACTCTGAAGTTCTACAATTTTGACTTGTACATCATCCAATTCGGTGCACTTTTTTGAAAGCTCGTTAGTCTTTTCTTTCACAGTTTCACGAGCCAAATCAATGATTTGTGACTGTTCATTGACTTTGCTTGTTAAACTGCTGATTTCTTGTTCATTTGATTTGAGTTTATTAAAGCAATTTGACTCATTGTTAATCAAAAGAACTTTTGACTCTTTTAACTTTTCTAAAAAAGCTAACATAGTTTTGTTTTGCTCCGATAGTCTGTTAACTTTACCCTGTAGTTCAGTGCAATTAAGACATGTATGACTTACAGATTCTGATGATACCTTTACTTCTACTGTAAGTCCATTCACATCATTTAAGCCCTTTGAAACTTCTGCATCCTTCTTCTCAGCAGTTTGCTTATCAACTTCCTTGTTTTCATCTACCTCAGCAGCTACTTCTCCAATCTTCACAGCTGCAATCTCAGCTACCAATGGTTGATCACATGTATTCGGTCTTGAAGAAATCTGATAACGTTTTTCCAAAGCTTCCCACAGCTCTCTAGAAGTCCTATACCTATTAAATGTATGTTTTATTCCACATGGCAAGGACATCTTTATCGCTGCTAAAGCTTCCTTCTCTGCATCACACAATCGTTTCTCAGATTCTTGCATCTTCTCATATGGAGTCACCCTAAATCTCCCATCAACTTCATATGTAGGAGCGATGTATCCATCTATCATACAGCTCCACATCCTAGAATCTTCACTTTGAACAAATGCCTCAAACTTCTTCTTCCAGTTAGCATATTCTTTGACGTTTATAAGCTTTGGACAATTTTTAATAGTCTCACTGACATTATCCATTTTGCCATCACGCAACATAAAGGTTTAAATGGATTTTGGTAACTTGTGTCAAAATCTAAATCTAACTTCTCTACTGGTCCTTATCGAGTTTTTACCGTAACCGTACAGATAAACCTGTTCAAAATGTATTCGAAAACTGTTTTTACCAAGTTATACCGTTAGACTCGTCTCGAAATTACGACTCCAATGAGATATAATGTCCAAAACCTGTTTCGGGATTATCCAAAGTCTTTTTTTCATATTGGTGATCACATTGTGATGTTCGGCACAAGGAAGGCCCATTGTTGATCGAGGATTAGCATGATCATACACAAGGGATATTGATAAGTATCAAACTTGGCAGCAAGAATAAAAGGAAGATGAGAAGATCATAGTAAAATTGGAAGTGTCCTTTGAACTTTAGATCAAGCTACTTTTGAGCATTTACTAGTCCGGATCCAAAATGTTAGAAAATATTCCCGTTTGCAAACTAACGTTCAAAGCTAACTTGTGTAGAGAGAAAAGATGTCACAGTATCTATTATTGAACATGGTTTCATATTGGCGACATATATTTTAGATACGATTTGCATTTTAAATACGGTGTTCGCTATTATATAAATAGGGGTGTGTGTATATGTTTTTTTTTTGTTTATCTATTATGCACTTGATGATGATAAATCCATTTTTTTAACGGAGAGTGATTAGAGTAGAATGTCAAAGATGTGAAGAAAAATATGCATAAATGTAAGTAAAATATATTCTAAAATATATTAATCAAAATATAATTTAAACTAACAATTAAGAAATTACGGTTTTCTATAAATTAGAAATAGACAATTCTTATTATTTCAAATATAGAAGGAAATGTTTAATTGAGTATAAAGACACTCTATAATTATAACAAATATGGAAGGAAATGTCTAATGAAGTAAAGGTGACAAATTATTGTTAATATACATGGATTATTAATGTGTATTAAATTCATACAACATCTTCTTCAACCTCACTTCAATACAACTTCAACACACACTCTCCTCTTCATTGTTCAAAATGCTAGAGATTCTCTTCTTCATTCTTTTTATGTGACTAGATTGCATTCAACTTGGTAAGTGTCTTAATTCTCTTAATTAATACACATGATTAGTGAATTTAACATCTTTTGCCTAAGTAATTCTTTCATCAATGTATGTATACCAATGTGTGTCTACATTCTACAACCGCATGTATTTTTTTTTATTTTGGTTAAAGGGGATGGCACCCTAGTTAAATTTTATAGATATGACCTTCCCTATCCCGCATACATTGTGAGATTTTAAGTGGTCTAACTCGAACCATTTGTAGATAGTTTTAGGGGTGTTCAAAAAAATCTGAATCCGGAACCGAATCCGAAATATCCGAAAAACCGTATCTGAATTATCTGAAAATTCGAATCCGAAAATCGGATAATCCGAAAATTCGGATTCGGATGTGAATTCTAAAAATTGGATATTCGGATTATCCGAATCCAAAAACCTAACAATTTCAATACTCACAGCATTTCATTATTTTGGCCTTCAGAGTTCAAACTAGCAATTTTATTTATTCAAACTCAAACAATTTGATAAAGTTATAATAAGCAATCCTTCACAACATGAACAATCCTAACAAAATTCTTCACCGCAGTACAGAGCCTAACAATTTCTGGTAAAAATATCTGAGCAACTTAGCAACTTCCTGTCTAACAAACTAAAATTACAATAAAAATCAAGGTTTCTTAACTAGAAAGTGAGCAAAGGAATAGGATTCAAACTTCACCTCAAATATCAAACGCGTCACATCGGATTCATGTTACAAGTACACTCCTTCAGACAAACAGTTTCACTTGTCTTATTTTTGTTGTCACATGCCCTTGATCGCTCACGATAAACACTTGATGCTGAACAAAACGTGTTCGACTCTTTTATTATATAATAATAAACCGGAAAAAACCTAAACCACACCATAAACAATACCCAAACATCTCTATTTATACTAGTACATTACTTGCATCCTTCTCCTACTAACACTCTTTAACAATTAATAAACATATTTAGAATTTGTGATAAACATGCATGAACGAAATTCTGGAATGAATGTTGAATGCATGAGTGATATTGTGTTGAATCCATGTCTAGGAACAACCCTAGTTAAAAATTTGATGAATTAGTGTTGAAAACTAGGGATTTAATGATCACCCATATATGTGTTAAGTGGGTTTCTATAACAATGTGATGAACATATGAATTTGAATGTTAAATTGTGAAAAACTAATTTTTGATGCAAGTTCTTAATATTGTTCATGAATGCTAGACATAAGAACTAAACTTTGATGATTGAAACTTGGTTAAAAGTTAGTCATGAACTAGATAAAAGATGTATAAAAATCATGCCCGCAAGGTGTTTGTTAAATTGCCTAAAAGAATGTTGATATTTCGAAATTATGAAAGAAATGCGTAATTGGATAATATGACAAATTACGTGTGATATGAAATGATATGAGTTCTAAATAAGATGTTGATTGAACTCTATAGGCAAAGCAGGTGAATCTTCAAGCGGTCAAGTTGGTGCGGACGCGCGCTTTAAGGACAAGCTTTAAGGTACGTGACTTGACGTCTCGTTACATTTACATAGTTAAGTTTATCCATTGATATGTCTTATGTAAGAAGACAGCAAAAACTGATGCGTTTGGTATGTTTACAAAGTGATAGAACTCACTTAGACAACCAAACGGGTCAAACAAAGAAGTTAGTTAATGAGGGAAAAACTATTGTTTGAATTAAGTTGTTAAACGGATGTAAATACGTATGCAAACCACGTAGTGGGAGCAATTACGACAATGTTATGAAGCCCGGAGATTAGGTAAAATGATCAAGGATTAACCTTGGTCATAAAAAGTGAAAACATGTTAGAACATAACAGGTCGAATAATTTTCATATTGGATTTGTAAGCCGTTAATATATAAATCAGGATTTTTATGAAACCGAGGTAATAAACATAGAGGTAAACATATTACGTTCGTATAGAAATAAGAATCGTGTGAATCAGATAAGTATAGTGAAAGTTATGCAAGATATAAGTTGCAACTTGTGAAAAATGTATTGCTGGGCAAATGCAGCTCCAAAGAAAAGAACTTTCTGTAGAAACAGGTCTGTCGCGCCCCGCGACGAATACATCAAATCCGGTCGCGCCCCGCCAGAGCTTGTTGCGCCCCGCGAAAGCTTTGGGTGGTGATGGTCGCGGCCCGCGAGGTCAGCTCGAACTGGCAAAAAATTTATATTTGATTGTTTTTGTTTAAGGAACTTGTTTTGATGTGTTTCAAAGCCTTCATAACTAATGTTTATGTTGGTTTTGATTATAGGTGAATGTCATAAACTTTTGGATGAAGATCAAGCATTGCTCAAGACCCGAACACACGCCAAATTAAAGCTTCCGCGTTGATCTTTGTTTTGTTTGATATGATGAAACATGTAGTCACTTAGGGGGTGTTTGGGGTTGAGTTTTGAAGGAGATTTTTAGATTACTGAGTTTTGAAATCGTAAATAATCAGTTTTGAGTGTTTGGGTAAAAAAAATTTAAAAATTGATTTTTTGCGTTTAGAAAGTTACAAAACGCAATTTTCCAAAAGCAGCTCCCCCCACCTACTGCAACTAAACGCAGTTTTCCAAAATTGATTATTTGCGTTTAGAAAAGGATTTTCACTTGTTTATTTTCCAAAAATATATATTTGTCAAACACTCAAATAGTTGATTATCTGATTATTGTGATATCAAGCTACATAATCAAATCCAAACACTATCTTTCAACATCACGTTTTGTTACAGTTAATTATCTAATTCTGATTATTTAAAACGCATAATCTATTTTCAAAACTCAACCCCAAACACCCTCTTATTATTGGTGTTTAGAATGTTTTAAACTCGAAGTGAACATCGTTTTGGAATATTTTTGTAAAATGGCTTAATTGTCGTATAAATGCTTATTTTATATGACGAATTGTTATAAACTAGTATGGGTCTTACAATGGCAGGGAATAGTGTTTTCCTGTCACTGGTTCAAATGGGCGGCGAGCAATACCTATTGGACCAATCATTTTATTATTTTATACCCATTTTAAAATTATGTTTTTGCCCCCAGTTTAAAATTACATTTTTGCCCCAAGTTCAAAATGTAATTACCCATTTGCTCCCAGCTCAAAATTACGAATTTGCCCTCGGTTCAAAAATTATGATTTTACCCTCAGCCAAAATTACGTTTTCCCCCCGGTTCAAAATAAAAATATGTTTTCCCCCAGCTAAAAATTACGATTTTACACCAGTTTAGTATTTTTACCCACTTTAAAATTACGTTTTTACCCCCAGTTTAAAATTATGTTTCTGCCCCCAGTTCAAACTAAAATTATGCTTTTGCCCCCAGCTCAAAATTACGATTTTCCCCTCAGTTCAATATTACGCTTCCACCCTCAATTCAAAATTACGCTTCCACCCTCAATTCAAAATTATGTTTTTTCTCCCAGTTAAAAATAAAAATGATTGTTTTCGCCTAGCTAAAAATTACGATTTTAGCCTCACTCAAAATTACGGGCGGGGGATCAACAAGTCATATACATTATACACCGAATCATATACGGATAACTAACCAAAGTACCAAACCCATTACGCAATGTCATGTTCAAAACGTTTTTTTACCCCAATTAAAACTTGGCCCACTTAATGGGTTTCCCAATTTATTTTATAGACTTGTTAAAGTCATACCCCTTGCCCTAAAAAACAATCTGCACTCTAATCTCCTTCAACATCGACGCTCCATCTCCACATCCTCCTCCCTCCACCTCGTCGGCCTTCCTCCTAAGCGCCGACGTTCTGCCTCGTCTCTCCTCCACAGCCGTGTTCTGACTCGTATTTCCTCCACTGCCGTCGCCGTTCTCGTTTCTCTCCTCCGCAGCCGGTGTTCTCAGGTATGTGATGTTTAGAGATAAGGTTCAGTTTCTGTTGTGACTTGTGAGCCCTAATATTTCATTGTTTTTTCAAATTTGAGGTGTTGGAATGTGAAACAGCCCCTTAAACATCAACATATTTTATAAAAATGTCTCATATAACGCAAATAAAGAAAGTGCTGTCAAGTACAGACACAAGCAACAGATCAGTATTAAATTTACCAACTGCAAAAGTTAGAGAACATATACTACAACACTTGAATGCTGACACACAGAGACGTCTTGAAGATGAAGATGAGAGAAATTACAAAATTCAAGTTGTTTTGTATGACCACTCATATGGTAGCACTTGCAATGTATCCTTTGGTATAAGTGGTACCAAATATGCCTTCTCACACTTTAACCAAGTTATCACCAAACATAGGTTAAAAGAAAAGGATATTATTGAGTTTCAGGATATTAAAGTCGGTGATGATCAAACTCTAGAAATTTCCTTTAGCCTCATCATCTGTACTCGTGTATGAAGGTCATCACAAGTCAACGAGATATATATATATATATATAGAGAAAGTATAATGTACAAAACGGCTTAACGAACATAACGTACGAGACGAAATTACGCTAGTAAAATATAATCACGCACGTTGTAAACTTAATCACGCATGTTGTAATTTCGTCGCGTACGTAATGTACGTTAAGCAGTTTTGTACGTTAACCTTTCCCTATATATATATTATATTTGTTTTAATAATTTTTATTGATGTTATAATTTATCAAAGACTATGTGTTTATAGTGAACATGAAACGTGAAAAAAGATAAGTGATATGTAGGTTTTGGGTGTGTATGGGGTGAGGGGTTTGGTTTCAATTTTGACACCTATCTAGATGTGTTTCGAAGATGTGAATTGTTATAATTGGTTCAGGTAACTATAGTCTATAGGGTTATATATAATTTACAGAGATGTAAATCATATCCCACCCCCACATGGCACGCCCGCTATACCTCCATGGGTCCATGCCACCTCCTCTACACCCTCCATTATTATAAAATATGATTATGTTAAACCTTTATTTTATTGGTTTTTTTAAATCAAATTTATTCAATTAAAACAACCAAGCATGGCTTTGATCTTCATATCCTCCAAATTTTGATCAAATAATACAACATTAAATACATAGAGTACATGTTTAATGATCAAGAATTAACACATACGACATATGACATGGGTTGACCTCACCTTACACTTCTAAAGTACCATTTTGTGAACTTTCTTCTAAAGATACTTTTGTAAAGCTTAGAAGTAACACAAGAAAGTTAGTTGTTATATCAAGGTGCAACTATTAAAGCTGATATTACAACATTTTCAGCAACTTTATAACAAGTAATGAAAATCTTAAAACAAGTAACAAAGAATGAAAATCTTAAAACAAGTAACAAAGAAGGAGACGGGAAATTAGACTAGAATCTGAGATGGGAGAAGAACCACAATTTACTTAACATTCGTCATGCCTTTTCCTTCTTCCTTTTTTTGCTTATATTATGCAACGAATTTACTTAACATTCTTCATGCCTCTTTCCTTCTTTCTTTTTTGCTTATACTATGCAACAATCCTTTGCGTGCCCTGTTTCCCTTTACTTTGTTGGGCCACATGAACTAGGCTGGTCGATTGGGCCTTGTATGGGCTTGGTTCATAACAATTTGGTGGGTTTATGAAGTGACAGTGTAGTAAATAAGGTCTATGTCACATGTATAAAGGCAATGAAGGCTAGTTCTCCCAGTCCATAGGTCAAGAATTCCAGCCTGAGCCATCCCAGGTTTTAGTCTACCGTGCGTTACGTTAAAGAGATTCTCTCTTCTGGCGGTGCAAGCCCCTGCCAGTGGTAGTGGGTGATATGGTTTCCCGAGGAACACCAGCGTGGACCCGGTTAAGACAATATAGTCTGGCCAGAGTAGGGTTAGGGCCCTCTTTTTAAAAAGGTATGAGATCTCTCTTACAACAAGTTAAAGATTCTCACCGTTCAAAAAAAAAATACTAATAAAGTGACTGTGTAGTAAATAAGGTCTCTGTCACGTTTAAAAAAACATGAATACTACAATGGAAATTCACGATCAGGTACCCAACCAACACATGGTCCATGTGCTTAACGTGTTGTATAATGTTATGCTATAACCTTACAACCTTATAGCAATACTATTACTATATATAATCACACTTTTTTATTTGATTCAAGAGACCGAATGAAGCTCTAATTGACTATTTCATACGTGTTTGGATGTAAATTATTAAGTGAGTAATACAATTTGGAAAATCATCACTTGTTTTAAAAGCACATTGGATTTAAATAGCCCTAACTTTTACCAATTGGCTAATAGCACCCTTAACTTTCGATCTGTGCCATACCACTCCCGACACTAACTCAGTTTGTTGACAACAACTGTCACGCTACCAAACCAGTACCACATCATCAAAAAGCCAAGTCAGATGCCAGGTTATCAAAAAAGCCAAATCAAATGCCACATCAGATGTCATGCCAGCCGCCACGTCAGATGCCACGTCAACACACAAGTGACACATCAACAAAAAACTAACCGGATTATGGTTCTGTTAGTTTGGAAGTATTATCGGTCAATAAGTTGAAGAGTTAATTACACAAATGGGTCCTGTGGTTTATAGTTAATTTCGCCTTTGGGTACTAACTTTTTTTTTTAACATGTTTAGGTCTCATGGTTTCAGTTTTGTAACACCTTTGGGTACTAACACCAAAATTAGTTAATTAATGACCAAAACGCCCTTGCATTTTTTTAAGTTTATCAATGTAACACATTTGGGTACTAACACCTAATTTTATTTAAGTTTAAATCAATTTTATAAAATCTATTTATTTTTTTTTATTTTCATCTTTTTATTATATTTCTTTATTAACATAAAGTCTATTTATTTTTTTATTTTCATATTTTTATTAAATTTCTTATTTAACATAAAATCTACTAGTTACACCAGTAAAATCTACTAGCTATATAGTTTTATGTAAATTAAATATCTTACTCGTTTTAAATAATCGAAACCTTACTCGTTTTCAATTTTGGATAGATAATAATAAATATAGAAACTGTATAAGTTCTAAAATAGTAAAATGTAAATGAACAAAAAAGCAAGTTAAAAAAAGGTTTAATTATATGAAAGATATTAATTATTATCAATTATATCTATCCAAAATTTATTATTATCAAAAATATTTATTATCAATTATTTTGGATAGTAATAAATAATAAATATCTTTGATAATAATAAATTTTGGATAGATATGATTGATAATAATAAATATCTTTCATGAAAAAAAAATTAAGCCTTTATGTAATTAAGCCTTTACAATTAAGCCTTTACAAAATTAAGCCTTTATGTAACAACACGTTACAAAAAAACGAGTTAAAAAAGGTTTAATTATTTTCATGAAAGATATTTATTATTATCAATTATATCTATCCAAAATTTATTATTATCAAAGATATTTATTATCAATTATTTTGGATAGTAATAAATAATAAATATCTTTGATAATAATAAATTTTGGATAGATATAATTGATAATAATAAATATCTTTCATATAATTAAACCTTTTTTTAACTCGCTTTTTTGTTCATTTACATTTTACTATTTTAGAACTTATACAGTTTCTATATTTATTATTATCTATCCAAAATTGAAAACGAGTAAGGTTTCGATTATTTAAAACGAGTAAGATATTTAATTTACATAAAACTATATAGCTAGTAGATTTTACTGGTGTAACTAGTAGATTTTATGTTAAATAAGAAATTTAATAAAAAATATGAAAATAAAAAAATAAATAGACTTTATGTTAATAAAGAAATATAATAAAAAGATGAAAATAAAAAAAAATAAATAGATTTTATAAAATTAATTTAAACTTAAATAAAATTAGGTGTTAGTACCCAAATGTGTTACATTGATAAACTTAAAAAAATGCAAGGGCATTTTGGTCATTAATTAACTAATTTTGGTGTTAGTACCCAAAGGTGTTACAAAACTGAAACCATGAGACCTAAACATGTTAAAAAAAAAAGTTAGTACCCAAAGGCGAAATTAACTATAAACCACATGACCCATTTGTGTAATTAACTCTAAGTTGAAAGTTGGGAGTGGTGTGGTACAAATCGAAAGTTGGAAGTGCTATCAACCAATTGATGAAAGTTGAAGTTATTAAAATCCAATATCCCTATTTTAAAAGGTCATGAAATAAGGATAGCATAAAAAAAAGTAATTAAACTTTTGGGGAAATGGATTTTCTCACCCTAAACTAAGCAAAATTGGCCAATGTCACTCTCAACTTTCAATTTGGCTCCCACCACCCTCTACTTAACATTTAGGTGTTAGTGTCACCCCTTCGTTAAATAATCACTAACTGAGTTTGTTTTTTAATCCTACGTGGCATGGGGATGATGAGGTGGACAGCCTACGTGGACTCACCCTTGTTTTATCAACTTAACAGCAGCTTCAGCCTCTTTCCCCTCATACAATGCCTTAAGCACCAAATTAAACGACATTGTATTCGCCTCAATCCTATAATCCTCCATTTGAGCAACAAGATCCAACAACTCACCAGCAGAAGCTCCCATCATCAAATTCGCCCTCAAATAATGATTATACAAACTCACATCAGGCTTCTTCGGTCTCCCTTCACCATCCAACGACCTACTCCAATACTCAAACAACTGCTTTATATCACCCCACTATTGTGACGTCATCCAGTCCGCAAACGCGTTCATCATTGCATCACCATCTAGGGTTTGCGACAGCGCCTCAATTCGTGATGAAGTGTGATTTGAAATCCCTAAGGGGATTAGAGACGGTGAGGCTGATGATGAGAGATTAGGGTTAGGGTTCCGCCAGTTCTCGTTGTAGAGTGGGCTGCCGGTGGCAGGGTTAGGTGGTAGCGGCATGGTGGTGTTCGGAGACGATGGTTGATCGGCTAATTGGGGGGTTTTGAGAGAGGAAGGTGGAGGTGGTGATGAATTTGGGGGTTAGGGTTTTGGAAAAAGGTCGGATTTTGCGAGTGAAGATCGCCATTGACGCCATTGTTGTGGAGGTTTGAGTGTGATCAGAGTGAGGGGTGAAGTGGGTGGTGTTGTTAGGGTTTTTGTTTTGGGTTTGTGAGTGAGAGGGTGAAGTGGGTAGATTGGGAGAAGGTTAGGGGGTGTTTGGTGGTTTGTGAAAGTTGAAGGGTTGGATTAGGGTTCGAATTATGTTTCCAGAGATGATAAAACAAGGGTGAGTCCACGTAGTTAGTGCTTATTTAAGGAATGGGTGACACTGACACCTAAATGTTAAGTAGAGGGTGGTAGGAGTCAAATTGAAAGTTGGGAGTGACATTGGCCAATTTTACTTAGTTTAAGGTGATAAAATCCATTTCCCCTAAACTTTTCATACACATAAAACCCGGAGAATTTCACTCGATGTTTAACAGGATGCAATTAATGTTAAGGACAAATGTGTTGGTATGGCCAGTAAACCATAATGTACGACTTAAATATACAGTTGGTTACATAATGTGAAAAGTTAATCCTAACACCGTTAGCATAATACAACAAAATCAATAGTTTACCTTTTTTTAGACCAAGCGTATTGGGCGTTTTTTGCCTCCAATCCCGCCCAAACACGTCGGGGAACCACCCCCTGGGCGTGTTTGGCTAGTTTTTGTGTTTTGGCGTGTTTAAAATCACGTTTGGAGCAAATTTGAAGGGCCAATCACATTTAATCTTCCTTTTTTTGGCCAATAGCTTTTTTTGTTGGTTTTTTATTTTTATTTAATTCTCTGCACCCTTTAACATAATGCTCACATCCTCACTACACCCATTTTAGAAAAACGTCCAATAAAGCCCCTTGCTGACTGTACTGCCACATGGCGGAAAACGCCAAAGGGTGGGGGCATTATTCACCCTTACCACTACGCATGGTCTTAGCATGATGTTTACTCTTAATTTTCAGCAGCAACCGTTATTTAAAAGCTAAAAAAATATAATAACATTAAGATGTATAATTTTTTAATAATTTATCAAATTTTAGAGTAAACTGCAATTTTACCCCCTGGGGTTATATGTGATTGGCACTCTGACCCCCTCCCAGGGAAATTTTGTTGTCTGACCCCCCAACTAATGAGAAACCATGCAATATTACCCCCTGCCGTCAAAGAACTTAACAGTTCTGTTAAATTGTATGTTAAATACTTAAATGACTATATTACCCTTTTCTTATTACCCCCTTTGCTTTGTTCTACTCTGCAATATTACCCCCCGGTGTGAAATGGCTATATTACCCTTTCTTATTACCCCCTATGATTTGTTGTACTCTGCAATATTATCCCCCGATGTTAATATTTCTTGCAAACCTTACCCCGGTGTTAAATATTTCTGCATACCATATTGATTTCTCAATTAAGTCAAACGGATGATCATAAGTGATCTCAAGAGGTCAAAATTGAAAAGTCAACAAATTATGTGGCTTTTTTGTGCATGAATCCCTAACTCGAAACAAAGGGCATTATACAATAAACGAGAAAGATATCTACGTGATGAAACTTGAGAATCAATACAACCCCAAAAACTTCCACCATGCGCCGCCAACAACCGTCCAGATCACCGCGTTAATACAAGCCTTAATAAATCCGATTCTAAATACATCTGGTAGTTCCACATAACCGGCTGTTGACAAAGAAAACAAGAAAAAGAAACTTAGTCATAGTACACCAAAAGGACTTTTAAGGTCAACCTATTACTTCTCACATATTCAAATTGACATAAACTTCATGTTATTTGACAACAAATTTTGTACTTTTGCAACTTGTCCGAAGCTTAATGTATCACTAAAGTTTATTTTATACAATTCTGATAAATTTCATAGCAACTTTAATGTATCACTAAAATTTATTTTATACAAATCTGATAAATTTCATAGTAACTTGCTTGTTGAAGATTAGCATTACCTCCAAAGTAAACAGCTGCTTGACCACTGCTATAATGAGTTTGAGCACCAAATAAATTTGCGTTGTAAGCCAAAGCAAGTGCCGCCAATACACCTGGCACCCCTGCCGCCAAATGCATAGCAAGAAACGCAGAGTATAAGGCTCCCACATGGCCCGTTTGACTAACAAACATGTAATGGATCAAAAAGTAAGCTCCTTGAAGGACACCAAATGCAGCAGGCCAACTGAAAGAGAACGATTGAAGGAATTTGGCTACGCAATTTGACATCCATGTTACTATTCCAAAATCATTTATATGGTATGATTATAGTTTTACCAAAATCATTTATATACATACATATTTAGGCGGGAAAGGTTTTTTGTCTGCAGGTGGTAAGGTTTGCAAGAAATATTTAACACCGGGGGATAATATTGCTGAGTACAACAAACCATAGGGGGTAATAAGAAAGGGTAATATAGTCATTTAACACCGGGGGGTAATATTGCAGAGTAGAACAAAGCATATGGGGTAATATGAAAGGGTAACATAGTCATTTTACATACCATTTAACAGAACTATTAAGTTATTTGACAGCAGGGGGTAATATTGCAGAGTTTTTCATTAGTTGGGGGGTCAGACAGCGATATTTCCCTGGTAGGGGGTCAGAGTGCCAATTGGCTCTAACCCTAGGGGGTAAAATTACAGTTTACTCCAAATTTTAATATTTGTGTAATAAAAAATTATTATTATTATTATTTGCTTTTTGAGAAAAGGAATAAAAAGATAATAAGATCGTTTCATCATACCTATACTTACAAGAAAAATCTAATTTTATAACATGACTGACTCTTATCTCAAGTAATTTTATCATTGATACGTCACCTCTGTTACGAGTAAAATTTAAGTCAAAACTATAAAACTTTATTGCGTCTAAGTGAAATCGGGATGCTTGGTTTGGTCGAGGCAACAATTGTAGCACATTTTTAAGCAATGTATCATGTGTGAAACTGGTCTTAGAAGTTTCAAGTCCGGTTCACAATTTGGTTGGTGACAGAACTAGTACTGAACCGACACTAAACTAGTACTATACTGAGTTATGTAATGTTTGCTTTAGTGCCAGCTGAAAATAGTCAAGAAACATATGAAGCTGATCAGGTTGATGCGGATCCATGTAACAAAGAACTGAGATTTAAGAAACTTGTGTGCCTTAAAACTCGCAATATGGTCGTCAAATGTAAACTTAACTATATTGCAAGGGTGATATAGAATAAAGGGAATTTAGTCTCACATTTGGAACTGAAATGTCATGTGTGTTTCATAGTTTTAACTTTTAATCAAAATAATGTAGTTTTGCTATGTTCTCTATACAAGTTTAGATATATGGGAGTCACCTACTTAGTTTTCACTCATTTCATTGATTCATGTGAATCTGTTATGAATGCTATTAGTATACCAACATAGATTAAAGATCCCGTACAAAGTATCTTATTGTATTAAACGTACAAATGACATAGAAAAGTAAAAAAACGCGGTGACATTTTCGTAATTATTTTACTCGTAATTACCTAACAAGATCAAAATTACCCTACAAGATCAGTTGTAGAGTAATTATTATACTGTACAAAATTACTCTATAAGATCAAAATTACCCTACAAGATTAAAATTACACTACAAGATCATTTGTAGAGTAATTTTGATAATTACCCTACGAGTAAAATAATTATGAAAATACCAACTCGTTTTTTTACTTTTCCACTTCATCCGTACGTTTTGTACGCTAAGATACTTTGTATTTCTCTAACAATATATCACGACCACTTTTTCATTATAGGGGAATTCCTCAAGGAAATTGTGTTGAGGCTATTCATAATTTCCAATCATCTCGACGCATACAAAAAGGCGGATCAAATGTTTGGATATGCAATTGAAGAATATTATCAAGGAGATGTTTGGTGTCATGATCCATCTTTTGTCGTTTCGATTAGAGCTGCTAAGACTGTGTAATGGGCTAATGCCATGTGCCACGACAACCCAAAAGGGCATGGAACACCGCCATGTGGGGGTTGTCGGGCGTGATGGGCTGAGGTGTGGGGCGAGCAATGGGCGTCAGGCGAGATAAATAGTCGTTAGGCTCGTGTTCCAATCCAAAGAGGCGTTGGTATTTTTAAAAACTATATATAATCCAATTAATTACTCAATATTCACATAATATTCATCCATCTTTCTCACATTTTAAATACATTCTTCATCCATCTTTTTTACAATCATAATTACAACCCAAACCTTATTCTTTGAAACGGTCAATCCAACTAAAACCAATCAAACAACCCACACAACTTATTTAAAACACATTTCTTTCTATCCTTGCTATGTTTATCGACCCCAACTTGAAATCTTTAATCAGGTCAATAGCAGGAGATCAATCGGGTCAATTCATGGTGAAATTGTTTAGAAATCTTCAACCGACATTATGCAAGTTCTGCTTAAGAGAAGTGGAAAGGATTGATCACTTATTTGAGACATGCTCGTTTGCTAAATGTGTGTGCATTGATCAGGAATGTGGTGGGTGCAAACATGTCAAATCCTAAGAGGTATTTTTCCCTTTGCTCTTATTAATTCTACGTCGTGGTTCATTTGGAAGGCCTGAAATGAGTCGGTTTTCAGGAAGGAGTATCAGTCGTCTTTTAGGATTGTGGATTAGATCAAACAGAATACATATGTGGATTAAACATAGATCCAAGTTTGGTAGGATAGATTGGTCGTTGTGCAATAATCCTTTTGCGTGCTTCTAGTTTCATGGTTTTTTGGCTTGAATCTTGATTGGTGTTCTAACCGCCGAAAGTGACTTTTTAAGCATACGTAGCTTTACCACCTGAACAAGTTGTTCCAAAGCAATTGTATATGTGCTAAATACCAAAAGTTGCAATATTCTACAAGACCTGTCACATATTGATAAGCAGGAAGAGTTGTGTGAACATTTGAATACATTTCGACTTTCGACCCGTTGGTCATAATTTCCCTTTTAAATAACCATTTCTTTCTCTACCTTCCGTATGATGATGACAAAAAGGAGACGTACATTGTGGCTGTCATGAAGGCAGGATATGCAGAGAAGATAGCAAGTGTATGTGAAACGGTTGCAAACAGTGTTATAGGTTAATTCAACACATAACCTCAAACAGTTATACACACTTATTTTGGCTTAGCACACAATTTCAATACTCAAAGCATTTCATTATTTTGGCCTTCAAAGTTCAAACTAGCAATTTTATTTATTCAAACTAAACAATTTGATAAAGTTATAATAAGCAATCCTGCACAACATGAACAATCCTAACAAAATTCTTCACCGCAGTACAGAGCCTAACAATTTCTGGTAAAAATATTTGAGCAACTTAACAACTTCCTGTCTAACAAACTAAAATTACAATCAAAATCAAGGTTTGCTTAACTAGAAAGTGAGCAAAGGAATAGGATTCAAACTTCACCTCAATTATCAAACACGTCACATCGGATTCATGTTACAAGTACACTCCTTCAGACAAACAGTTTTACTTCTTATTTTTGTTGTCACAGGCCCTTGATCGCTCACGATAGACGGACACTGAACAAAACGTGTTCCGGGAAAAACCTAAACCACACCATACACTTGCATCCTACTCCTACTAATACTCTTTAACAATTAATAAACATATCCATTCCATTTATTTGGCCTTCAAACTAGCAGTTTAAACATTCATTCCCAAACAACCTGATAAAGTTGCAACAAGCAATCATGAACAACATGCAGAAACAAAAAGCAACACAACATAAACAATCCTAACAAAATTCTTCATTGCAGTACAAATAATCCTAACAAAATTCATCATTCCAGTACAGATTCTAACAATTTCTGGTAACAAAGTTCATCATTCCAGTACAGATTCGAACAATTTCTGGTAAAAATATCTGAACAACTTAACAATATCATATCTAACAAACTAAAACTACAATCAAACTCAACGTTTGCTTAACCAGAAATCAAACTTCACCTCAATTATCAAACGCGTGCAACCGGCTGAGCTACGGCGGTAGAAGACGCGGTGCCACCGAGAAACGAAAGCAATCCGCCGTTA
Organism: Helianthus tuberosus; assembly: GCA_030545235.1. Lineage (NCBI taxonomy): Eukaryota > Viridiplantae > Streptophyta > Magnoliopsida > Asterales > Asteraceae > Helianthus > Helianthus tuberosus. The sequence continues at coordinate 9,820,577 of CM060373.1, read as the reverse complement.
CTCTGCTCCTGATCATCAAAAAACAGCTCTTCCGGAACTCTAAACGCGCCGTGAACACACACAATCGCTAATCCAACTAAAACAGCAGAAATCATAACCGATCCGATTTCCGTTAGGAAAACAGCGACGATAGTGAAGACGATTAAAATCAGTAGCGTTTCGCGATCGGAGAACGTACGGCCGGCAATGACGAGTGGCTGATCGGACGGTCGGAAGAGGTAGAGGAAGAGCCACGCGCCGAGGAGAGAGAGAAGGATGATGAGAGAGAGAGGATGAGAGAGGAGAGAGAAAGCGAGAATAACGGCGAGTAGAGATGTGTAGTTGATTCGAAAATAGAGGAAGTTTTTGCGGATGCGTGAAACGGCGTCGGTTAGGGTTTCAGGACGGGAGAAGGCGGAGCGGTCGACAAGCTCCGACCACGGGCGGCGTTGGGAGAAGGAGTGGCGGAGGGAGGAGGAGAGGCGGGAGATGAAGGAGCGGAGAGCGGGGGTGGCGATTGACGGTGTGGTGGTGGATTGGTTGTTGGTGACCGGTAGTGATGGCGGTGGTGATGACATCGTGTTACGGTGGTTCAGTGGTTAGTTGAGAAATTAGTTGACGCCGGAAAAATTATCGTGCGCCGTGAGTGGTTTAAGACGTACATCGACTATGGACCTGCAAAGTGCCAAAGTTTCTTTCTTCTACCCCTTAACTTTTCTATGGTTTGGAAGATTGACCCTTGGTGTTTTAGTGTTTGTTCGTTTTATGTTTTGAGTTTGTAAGTTTATGTAAGATAGTCCCCGATTTTATTTGCATGTGTATAATTACTCCTTGAGTTTGTAAGTTTGTGTAAGATAGACCCCGATTTATTAGGGCTGTTCACGAGTCGAGCCAAACCGAACGGACCTTTGTTCGTGCTTGGCTCGTTTACAAACCGAACCGAGCGAAGCGGCTCGTTTAAAACCGAGCCTCAAATTAAGCGAGCAGTTTCCGAGGAGTAAATATTCCGAGCAAAGTTCGAGCGATTTGGACAACTGTGTCGCACGATTTAAATTTGTTGAGAGAGATAGTGACAATGTTGGGTCTTAAGTTTTTATGTCTTTAAAACAGGCACATTTCATGGCATATATTTTTCTTATGAATAACAATGTTGTGGCCGATGAGGCGATAGTCATATTGCACGAACAATGACGTTGGGAGCCGGAGACGATTGACTCAGGGTAACAACATGAAACATTAAGGCGATGAGTAGACTGTCGCTCATCGCAATCTTGCAATCTCTGTAGGCTTGAAGAAGTCTGGAGCCTGAGATATGGAAAATCTCTGTAGCCTCCTTGCAATCTTGATTATCTTCTCATAAGTTTTCCCTGCTTACCTCCGAGAAGGCAGGTAGAATTAAGATTGTATCCCGCTGTGGGCTGGAGTATTGTGAAAACTCCATATTGATTATGGAATAATCGAAACCTTGATTAAATAGGTTTTAAATCATAGGCACATAAAGCCTGACTCAATATTATGAGGGCTTTATGTTATTAAATAAGAAAGACGGTTCATATTGCTTATGCATACATGCCGCAACCCTAATTAGGCAACGATTAAGAATTTGCCATCAGCTACCCAGGATCTAAGGGCAAACTATTGGTGGATAGGCTTGAAGAAGTCTGTGGCCACCTATGTAGCTAAATGCTTGACAAGTGCGCAAGTCAAAGCCGAGCATCAGAAACCATCAGGTTTGCTACAACAGCCTGAACTTCCTACGTGGAAGTGGGAAATGGTAACTATGGATTTTATTACCAAGTTACCCAAGACAAGAAAAGGAAATGATACAATATGGGTTATAGTTGATGGACTGACTAAGCCAGCTCATTTCTTACCCATCAAGGAGACTTATAGCTCCGATGTGTTAGCCCAGTTATACGTTGATAAGATTGTAGCCTTACATGGCATACCTGTGGCTATTGTCTCTGATAGAGATACTAGATACACGTCACATTTCTGGAAGAGTTTCCAACAATTTTTGGGCACACGTTTGAACTATAGTGCAGCTTACCATCCTCAGATAGACGGTCAGAGTGAGCATACTATTCAAACGTTGGAAGACATGCTACGTGCACGTGCAATCGATTTAGGCGGTAGTTGGGATAAGAACCTACCGTTAATCGAATTCTCCTACAACAATAGCTACCATACCAGCCTCAAGGCTGCGCCTTTTGAGGCATTATACGGTAGAAAGTGTAGATCGCCTATTTGTTGGGCGGAAAATGGAGATGTCCAGTTATCAGGACCAGAGATAGTGTTCGAAACAACGGACAAGATTGTCCAAATTCGTGACCGTCGCAAAGCAGCCCGTGATAGGCAGAAGAGTTACGCTGATCCTAAGCGTAAGGATTTTCACTTCGAAGTAGGTGACAAAGTCCTACTTAAAGTGTCACCTTAAAAAGAAGTGATACGGTTTGGTAAGAAAGGCAAGCTAAGCCCGAGATACATAGGACCTTTCGAGGTTATCGAACGTGTCGGGTCAGTTGCCTGAGAGTTAAACTTACCAGAAGAGCTCAGTGGGATTCACAATGTGTTCCACATCTGCAATCTGAAAAAGTGCTTCGCTGATGAATCACTGGTTATACCGCATATAGATGTGCATATAGATGAGAGCTTGAAGTTTGTGGAAAAACCCTTGTCGATTGAGGATCAACGGGTTAAGAAACTTCGAAGGAAGCATGTACCTATTGTTAAGGTCAAATGGGATGCCCGTAGTGGTCCCGATTCACGTGGGAGGTTGAATCCACGATGAAAGAAAAGTACCCTTACTTATTTCAGTAAATCTCAGGTCGAGATTTATTTTAAGGGGGTGAGGATGTAACACCTCGAAAATTCACGTCCTATAATGTGTAGACACGTGTCAAATGTTTAAACGTGTGAAAGAAATATTACGAAAGGACTAAAGTTGACAAACATGGAAAGTATGTGAATATACGTATTCTAAGTGTCAACTGTGAATAAATATAATGTACATTAACCCTACACGATGCTCATACCTTCAAACGAATAAATCATGGATCATACGAATCTAAAAGTGAGAGAGTTCAAACTACAGGGACTAAATGTGTCAACATGTTCAATTTATACCTCTGAGTGACCTTTTGACAAACCCGAAGCTTTGTAAATATTAAATATGCTCACGAGAATGCACGATTTAAATTTCGTAAAGTTTCGTTAACGTATGAGAAAGTTATGATCAAATTCGTGTGCGAACGGTTAAAGCGTAAACGTCGAATGTTAGGACTTTTCGGGTGACAACGAAGTTACCGGGGGCCTAACAAAGTGGGTATATATTTTAAAGCCTTTCTAGATCAATATAGAGGGTTTACAATGCAAGAAAAACAAGTGCCCGATCAAATTTTGAAGAGCCAAGGATCAAATCGCAAAATATCACAAAAGCTGACCAGGAGGGCCTAGCGCGACGCGAGGGGGGTCCTAGCGTCACGCTAGGGGTGCCCAGCTCCGGAAATTGTGGGTCTTGTCTGCTGAGTGCAATCTGATCGATCCCCATCTGATTTTCCACATCCCTTGGCCCCTAAAACACCCCCTAAGCCTCTAGGACACATGTTGCAAGCTTGTGGTCAATCCTAGACTTAGGTGTCAACATGTTATGGTGTGTATCACTAGTATATAAGGCCTTCAATGTCTCATTCATTCACCATTCCTTGTCTGAGCATTTGTGGAACTTCCAAGCAGCCCCCTTGCCTTCCTAATCATCCATTAAGCACTTGTAAGTACCCTTAACCCTTCTAAATTCAGTTTTGCTTTGTAATTAGCTTAAAAGTCAACATATCGTAATTAACGGTTGACTTCGAGATTAGTCATTTATGGCTCAGTCATATCTCGAATTAAAAGTGGTTATAAGTTGGTATTCATGTGGGTAATAAAACCCCAAAAGGGTTTCCCCTGATCACCATCCTAACCAGGTCAAATGTCGGGTCAAACTTTTAATTAAAAAGTCAACATAATGCTTAAAATGTCATTTATGCATAATTAGCTATCTAGAACATATATAAACTGTTTGATCATTGTTATAACTTAGTAATTAGTGTAAGAACATGTCCAAACATGTTCAACCCGACTATTTCCTGTTTAGACCCGGTTCGGAACCGAAAGTCACATAGTTTGACTTTCACTTTGACTTTCAGTTCTGACCCGTTTAGGCATGTTTTAGAAATGCCTCAGAGCTTTAATTGGATTAGGTTACTTGTTAGAACAACCCTCTGTGATTACACACCTTGGTTCATTAGCTATCCAATTAATATGCATGTTTCCGTTAATTGCTCATATGTTGACCGTTATGCCCTTATTACCTTAAAACGTGAATTATGAAAATGTAAAAGTTTTGAAACCTTAAATACTGATATATAAACTTGTATGCAAAGTTTGACATCAGTTTGACTTATAGATTAAGAGTTATGCTCATTATCGCAAAATTAAGGCTTTATGTTAATAAAACGGCGTGATTAGCATATAGCCTAGTTAAGCCTACTTTCTGGTATCAAACTTAATACCCACTGATGTAATATATTATTTTGGGATTTTTAAAGATTTTTAATTGATTTTAGGCTGAGCATAACTAGTAGTCGTAGGCTTAATCCGGTAATTGTCGGTTTTGCCCTTACGGGCCATAAAATGAGTTTTACTTATCGAAACGACTCCAAACCTTTTGCTACTGATCACATATGATAAATAATTTATTTTAAGCCTTCTGGAAATATAAAAATATCAGATTTAAGTATCAAACCCGGAAATGGCCTTTAATCGCCTTATTTAGCGTTTTTAACGCATAGTATGTTTTAAAATCATATTGAACATACCCGGGTTGATACCCACTGATATATGAGGAAAATTATGATATTTTAACAGTAAGAAAAGGTTGAATAACTCAGACTTCGTTTTTGAGCTTTTCGGCTTATGTGAAATTACCAAAATACCCCTACGGGGCATAGTTTGGTTAAAAATGATAAATTTCACATATATGCTTTAGCCTACTGTTATAACTCATCAAACTGAGTATGTTTGCTGTTTACATAAGACCTGTAACTCAGCTAAACATCTAAACGCTTTTACAAACTTTAAAATGACCAAACTACCCCTACGGGGCATAGTTTGTGTTTAAATTAGTTCGGGGCATAATGAAAGACATCCTACTGATGTCACAACATATTTGAAGCATATTAACCTAGGAAACCTGTATATGGCTCTTACGGATACCCGTTACGCTTATTTCGCGTTCGGTTCGGTTTATGTAACAAGTTTACATAAATTAGCCGAAACGGGTCAAACCTTATCGGTTTAATCTCAAAATCCAGAATGTGCATGAAGGACCCATATTAAACAAGTCTCTGAACTTGTCGGGTCTAAATCACATTCTATCCGGTCTTCGCTTAATCGTGCGTACGAACCGTATCTTTGAAACTAGCCGGTCTAAGCTTAAGCTTAATAAAAGACCCGTTAGTATTCTAATAGGTTATATTAAACCTTCGTTCCAGATTAGGAGAACCAGTAAAAGCTACGTGCATTTTTCTTATTGTGATTTATACTTTGCATCAGGTAAATACTTTTAACTTATTTTCCCTATACGGGCTTGGGTTACGGTATATAGCATACCGCTTGATCGGGCATCAAATCTCCACGCTTAGTGGGTAGTTGAATAATTTGATCGGCTCGTTTAAACAGTCTTGTTTACTTTACAGCCTTTGGGGGGTTAATGACCATGTCCCGGATATCCTTGGCATCATCTTACGAGATTGGCCACGACCTGAGCACGGGGTGTAGGCGTACACCGTCCGTGTATAACTCATTATAGTGGTGTGTCTATTGATCTTTAACCCGGACTAGATCCGGGCTACTGAACGCATAAGTAACATGTAATTCGTTCACAAGATTATAATATTAAATAATTCTCCCAAGTTAAAAAGATTAATTTTGCCTCTGTGCATTTTAATCAAATTATAAAAGATATTTTGTGCCACGTGCATCCAAATAAATTTTCTTTAAACCATTTTCAAAATGAGTCAGTTGAATGTATTTACCAGTGTAAACTGACGTATTTTCCAAAAAGACTAAATGCAGGTACTATACGAAATTGGCTGGATATTTCTCCTTAGCATCAGTAGAAGTCTCGCAAGCTTAAGATGCCTAAAAGTCTGTTGAACTATTGTTTCCATTTTATGTTCGATCCTTCTGTGGATAAACTTCCGAATATTGTGACAGTTGATATTACAATAATAAATTCGGTTGTATTATATTTTAAATTGCTTCCGCTGTGCTTAATAATATTGTGTTGTTTGACCATTATGTTGCCAACCATGACGTCACGATACTCCCCACCGGGCCCACCGGTGACACGTGGAAATTTGGGGTGTGACAGGTTGGTATCAGAGCCAACACTGAGTGAATTAAACACTAGCCTTTTGTGTTTAATCTCAGTTACACAATTGCACAATCTAAATTTCTGAGTCTAGACTTAACATAGGAATAATCTTAATCCTAATATGAAAAAATTTTTGCTTCCAATTTTTATTATTTTTATTGGATACGTCGCCAAGCGAGGAAGCTGAACTAGGGATAATCCACACCCGGAGCCTTGAAATGCTGAGCTTCGTACAGCGACCAAGATGAGACGTGCAACCAAGGAGAAAGCATTCAGGAATTGAATGAAGAAGAAACTCCTTTACTGAAAATCGTTTCCTCAATAGTCCTTATAAGGACATATTTAGCTTTTTAGTCCCTTCGAGGACGACATTATTCCTTTCAAGTCCCGCTTAGGGCAACTTTATACTTTTATTTTTATATAGTGGAATGATTAAGTTTAAACTTTCATTCTAAACATGAAAAATGAAATAAATGGAAAATAACATTTCTTTTTATAAGATCTACCATTATAATAAAATGGCAAAATCTAAAAAGGGCAAGACCTAGCCTCGTGTCATATTAAGACCGGGCCAAGATGGTAGTTCCATAATTAGATTCAGATCCGTATTAACACCTCAATTTAAAAATTGTTCTGCGTTAATTATAAATTAAGAATCTTAAGTGTGAAACCTAGCCTCGGGTCAATTATAAGACCGGGCCAAGATGGTAAGACCTGTTTAAAAGATTCGTATTCCAGTTAACATCTGAAAACATGTTAACACTCCCAGCAGATGTGATTCATTGGAAATCACACACGTTATTAAGGATTCTTCAAAAGATCCCTAACCCAGTTTAATGATCGCTGAATCCTGGGTTTACATCATCAATTAAAATGATCATATTTTAACCATACGTGGTAAAATAGTGCCTACGGGCCTTTCTCATTTCCACATGAGCCAAAATAACAGTGGTAGCTATGACTCCCTGTCAGAAAAGGTAATGAACTAGGTTCAAACCTCAAATGACTTAATTCTCTGAAATCATAGCATATAAATTTATAAATGTCCTTGTGACTAAGCCTGTTGTGCTAATATATTTAAAGGCCTTGATTCTCTGAAATCCTGGCTTATGATTTAAAAATTTGTCCTTGTGACTAGGCCTATTGTGCCAATATACTATCATACTTTGATTCGCTGAAATCATAGCTTAATTTATAATTGTCCTTGTGACTAGGCCTATTGTGCCAAAATACTTACATGCTTGATTCTCCGAAATCATAAGCTCAAAATTTATGAATGTCCACGTGACCAGGCCATTGGGTGCCACTAATAAAACTATTAATGTTTTATAATTAGGATAAGTTATAATAGAAATCCTAAATATATATATGATTAATAAATTAACCAAATATGGTCTCTGTTTACCATGGTTAATGAATTTCCCTAAGGGGCAATTTCGTTATAAACATCCCTTAGAAGGGAAGTGCCTACGGGCTATAGTTAATGTCCTCTGAGACTAAAAGACAGTGGCAGCCTACAACTTCCTGTCAAGAAAAAGGTAATGAACTTTGATTCAAACCTTAATGCCTCGATTCTCCGAAATCATGGCTTATAATTAAACTTGTCTACGCAAATAGACCAATTGTGTTATTATTAACTTATGAATTAGGATTTAGGATAAAAATCCTGAATGAAATAAATATCCTTCCTTCCCTATCAGTATGCTTTTTAAAAAAAAAAGAATCTTAAAGGTAAAACCTAGCCTACGCGGCCAAGATGGTGAAACCTACTCAAGGGATTCAGATCCTGGTTAACACGTAAGAACGTGTTAGCACTCTTGAGAAATGTGATCCGAGAAAATCACAACGATCATCCTTATATTGGATTCTTCCAATTCCCTTATCTAGCCTAGTGAATTAGGAATCATGGCCTATAACATCCTATAAGAGGATCATATTATGAACATCCGTTAGTGATGAAGTGCCTACGGACTAAACTTGTTGTCCGATAAGACAACGACAGTGATGGTCTTTGACCTCCTGTCTAAAATATTGGACTATGTCCAAACATAATAGTCTATATGATCAATGCGATCATGACTAATATCATCTAATACGATGATAATATTATTTAACATCCTTTAGTGATGTTTTGCCTACGGGCTATAATATATTGTCCATTTGGGACATTGACATTGTTATCTTCATGTTTCTTTGTCTGAGGTTGTGAGCTACGCTCAAGCCAAAATAGTCAATATGATTAATGCAATCATGACTTATATCTTCTAATAGGATGAACCTATTATAAACATCCATTAGTGATGTTTCGCCTATGGGCCGAATTATACTGTCCATGTATGACACAGACATTGTGATCTTTACGATTCCCTGTCCGAGGTGGTGAGCTATGCTCAAGCCTAATAGTTTATATGATCAATACGATCATGACAAAAATCATCAATACGATGATTAAAAATTTTAACATCCGTAATGATGTTTTGCCTAAGGGCTATATTATATCGTCCAACTGAGACAAGGCAATTGTAATCTTTTGTGATTCTTTGCCAAGGGGGTGAGCTATACTCAATTCCCATAGTCTATACTATCAGTGCGATCCTGACTAGTATCCTCAGTATGATAATCATAATATTAACACCCATCGTGATGAAATGCCTACGGGCTAAACTTTATTCTAGTGTCGGTTAGACAAAGATAGTAGTGATCTTTATAATCCCCTGTTCAAAATGGTGTGATTATACCCAAACCTAATAGTCAATATGATCGATGTGATCATGACTAATATCATTAGATCCGATGGTTATATACAAACATCCATTAGTGATGTTGATTGGCTTATTTTTCTGCCGAAAGAATCGTCTTTCAAGACGATGACAGATGTAGTCTATGACTCCCTGTCCAAAGGTGAAGAACCACGTTCAAACCTTGAAGCCCTAATCTAATAAGATTGCGGCTTATAAATTTAGGTTCTTGAAAAATAGACCATCGAGTTATGTTTTAAAGTTATTCAGGACAAGCCTATGTGCTATAATTGATCATTCGTGACAAGTTAACATATTAAATGTTAACATTTCTGGTGACATGCCTTTGTACCAAATTTGATGAATGTCCTTATAACAAGGCCGTTGTGCCATATCTAAATGTCATCACGACAAGGCCTTCGCGCCATATGATTACTTATGTCCTTCATGACTGTGCATTATGCCATATTTTTCTACGTCCCTTGAGGCAGGCTTCTATGCCATATATATATATAATAAAAGCCCTTGAGCTATTTATAATCGTCCTAGTGACAAAGACAGTTGTGACATTATGGTCCCCTGTCAAGCAGGTATTGGACTCGCTCCAAACTTTGCATGCCATTGATGGTCCCGTTGTGACCTAGGCTAAATGTAATGGAAATACGTTCAAATAACATTCACTATGAATGTTCGGAACAGAATAGCCCATACGGTTTATGAATGCCGTGGCTAACCTAAGTCAGGTCATCAGGCTGATGACTAATAATGGTTAAATCTTGGTGAGTGGTACCAAGTTTCGAGTATGGAAAACTCGGATGAGGTAGACGAAAGTCGCAATACTAATAAGGCGACGAAAGTTAATAAAACTACAAACGTAAACCTCAATATTAATGGAGTTAATCTTCAAGCTGTGGTTGACGCAGCAGTTGAAAGGACCATGGAAAGATCATGAAATAATTTAAAGAGCCGAATGCTCCTCGCTCTGAATTTCATTTAAAAACCATGTTCAATTACTCATGAGAAGAGGTTTTGCTCACACTTCGTATATGAAGGATGAACCAAAAGAAGGAGAATAACTCCTAGAAATCGGAGAAGGAGAGCAAATACAGGCTTAATAAAAAGAAACGAAAGTTCAGTAAGAAGCCTGTATACCTCAGAGACCGCTTCAGCATTATTAGATGGATGTTTTAATATCCATTAGGAATCATTTTTCATGATGTCCTAGTTCCGTTAAATACAAGGACTCAATCTAGTGATAAAATCAAGCCCATATTGTGGGTAATAAGAAGCAATTAATTATCAAGACTCCTTATGAGACAACTCTCATAATTACACGTATCCGTACGTTTAATTAACATTAAACACAAAAAAAAATGGTGGAACTGGCCGTCCCCGGAATCGAACCTGGGTCTAGGCCGGCCACACCCTTTCGCGCGCCTAGCCAACTGAGCTAGGTGCCTAGTTTGTGAAACTTCCATTATTGATTAAATATAAGCACTTGTACAATAAATTTCCTTATCATTTATCAATGATAATTTCTGCTAAGTGTCCTGTTTTTTTTAGTACAGGCAATAATAAATATTCATGAACCATAAACTTAGCAAGATTTTTTTTTATCATCCACAAGGTATAACTACCAAGGAAACCATAGTAACCGATTCTTATAGATCGGCAAGGAATCCTTCCGAAAATCTAAGAGCACTTTTTCTTTGCATAGAGTACGACAACATATGTTATTTTAATTATTTTTCTCATTGTTTTCTATCGCCTGCGAATGCCAAACTATGTTTGATTAAAGTGTCATATGAGGATTGGCGTATCCTAGTGTGTCCCATAGATTATTTCCATGTCTGATCAGCATGGAGGTTTAATACATGGAACCCCTGAGATATCCCAATGGTCATATTGTACTAAAGTCGACTAGTAGTATTCAAAGAAGATATCCAAAAATGGAATTTTTTTTTTTTGTAAATGTTCCCGACTAAGGAATTCGTGGACTTATAACATAAAGGTGTCACTTATTTGACACGAGTAATGGTGGATGAACTGGAGCCTGAGATATGGAAAATCTCTGTAGCCTCCTTGCAATCTTGATTATCTTCTCATAAGTTTTCCCTGCTTACCTCCGAGAAGGCATGTAGAATTAAGATTGTATCCCGCTGTGGGCTGGAGTATTGTGAAAACTCCATATTGATTATGGAATAATCGAAACCTTGATTAAATAGGTTTTAAATCATAGGCACATAAAGCCTGACTCAATATTCTGAGGGCTTTATGTTATTAAATAAGAAAGACGGTTCATATTGCTTATGCATACATGCCGCAACCCTAATTAGGCAACGATTAAGAATTTGCCATCAGCTACCCAGGATCTAAGGGCAAACTATTGGTGGATAGGCTTTAAGAAGTCTGTGACCACCTATGTAGCTAAATGCTTGACAAGTGCGCAAGTCAAAGCCGAGCATCAGAAACCATCAGGTTTGCTACAACAGCCTGAACTTCCTACGTGGAAGTGGGAAATGGTAACTATGGATTTTATTACCAAGTTACCCAAGACAAGAAAAGGAAATGATACAATATGGGTTATAGTTGATGGACTGACTAAGCCAGCTCATTTCTTACCCATCAAGGAGACTTATAGCTCCGATGTGTTAGCCCAGTTATACGTTGATAAGATTGTAGCCTTACATGGCATACCTGTGGCTATTGTCTCTGATAGAGATACTAGATACACGTCACATTTCTGGAAGAGTTTCCAACAATTTTTGGGCACACGTTTGAACTATAGTGCAGCTTACCATCCTCAGATAGACGGTCAGAGTGAGCATACTATTCAAACGTTGGAAGACATGCTACGTGCACGTGCAATCGATTTAGGCCGTAGTTGGGATAAGAACCTACCGTTAATCGAATTCTCCTACAACAATAGCTACCATACCAGCCTCAAGGCTGCGCCTTTTGAGGCATTATACGGTAGAAAGTGTAGATCGCCTATTTGTTGGGCGGAAAATGGAGATGTCCAGTTATCAGGACCAGAGATAGTGTTCGAAACAACGGACAAGATTGTCCAAATTCGTGACCGTCGCAAAGCAGCCCGTGATAGGCAGAAGAGTTACGCTGATCCTAAGCGTAAGGATTTTCACTTCGAAGTAGGTGACAAAGTCCTACTTAAAGTGTCACCCTAAAAAGAAGTGATACGGTTTGGTAAGAAAGGCAAGCTAAGCCCGAGATACATAGGACCTTTCGAGGTTATCGAACGTGTCGGGTCAGTTGCCTGAGAGTTAAACTTACCAGAAGAGCTCAGTGGGATTCACAATGTGTTCCACATCTGCAATCTGAAAAAGTGCTTCGCTGATGAATCACTGGTTATACCGCATATAGATGTGCATATAGATGAGAGCTTGAAGTTTGTGGAAAAACCCTTGTCGATTGAGGATCAACGGGTTAAGAAACTTCGAAGGAAGCATGTACCTATTGTTAAGGGCAAATGGGATGCCCGTAGTGGTCCCGAATTCACGTGGGAGGTTGAATCCACGATGAAAGAAAAGTACCCTTACTTATTTCAGTAAATCTCGGGTCGAGATTTATTTTAAGGGGGTGAGGATGTAACACCTCGAAAATTCACGTCCTATAATGTGTAGTGTCAAATGTTTAAACGTGTGAAAGAAATATTACGAAAGGACTAAAGTTGACAAACATGGAAAGTATGTGAATATACGTATTCTAAGTGTCAACTGTGAATAAATATAATGTACATTAACCCTACACGATGCTCATACCTTCAAACGAATAAATCATGGATCATACGAAGCTAAAAGTGAGAGAGTTCAAACTACAGGGACTAAATGTGTCAACATGTTCAATTTATACCTCTGAGTGACCTTTTGACAAACCCGAAGCTTTGTAAATATTAAATATGCTCACGAGAATGCACGATTTAAATTTCGTAAAGTTTCGTTAACGTATGAGAAAGTTATGATCAAATTCGTGTGCGAACGGTTAAAGCGTAAACGTCGAATGTTAGGACTTTTCGGGTGACAACGAAGTTACCGGGGGCCTAACAAAGTGGGTATATATTTTAAAGCCTTTCTAGATCAATATAGAGGGTTTACAATGCAAGAAAAACAAGTGCCCGATCAAATTTTGAAGAGCCAAGGATCAAATCGCAAAATATCACAAAAGCTGACCAGGAGGGCCTAGCGCGACGCGAGGGGGGTCCTAGCGTCACGCTAGGGGTGCCCAGCTCCGGAAATTGTGGGTCTTGCCTGCTGAGTGCAATCTGATCGATCCCCATCTGATTTTCCACATCCCTTGGCCCCTAAAACACCCCCTAAGCCTCTAGGACACATGTTGCAAGCTTGTGGTCAATCCTAGACTTGGGTGTCAACATGTTATGGTGTGTATCACTAGTATATAAGGCCTTCAATGTCTCATTCATTCACCATTCCTTGTCTGAGCATTTGTGGAACTTCCAAGCAGCCCCCTTGCCTTCCTAATCATCCATTAAGCACTTGTAAGTACCCTTAACCCTTCTAAATTCAGTTTTGCTTTGTAATTAGCTTAAAAGTCAACATATCGTAATTAACGGTTGACTTCGAGATTAGTCATTTATGGCTCAGTCATATCTCGAATTAAAAGTGGTTATAAGTTGGTATTCATGTGGGTAATAAAACCCCAAAAGGGTTTCCCCTGATCACCATCCTAACCAGGTCAAATGTCGGGTCAAACTTTTAATTAAAAAGTCAACATAATGCTTAAAATGTCATTTATGCATAATTAGCTATCTAGAACATATATAAACTGTTTGATCATTGTTATAACTTAGTAATTAGTGTAAGAACATGTCCAAACATGTTCAACCCGACTATTTCCTGTTTAGACCCGGTTCGGAACCGAAAGTCACATAGTTTGACTTTCACTTTGACTTTCAGTTCTGACCCGTTTAGGCATGTTTTAGAAATGCCTCAGAGCTTTAATTGGATTAGGTTACTTGTTAGAACAACCCTCTGTGATTACACACCTTGGTTCATTAGCTATCCAATTAATATGCATGTTTCCGTTAATTGCTCATATGTTGACCGTTATGCCCTTATTACCTTAAAACGTGAATTATGAAAATGTAAAAGTGTAGAAACCTTAAATACTGATATATAAACTTGTATGCAAAGTTTGACATCAGTTTGACTTATAGATTAAGAGTTATGTTCATTATCGCAAAATTAATGCTTTATGTTAATAAAACGGCGTGATTAGCATATAGCCTAGTTAAGCCTACTTTCTGGTATCAAACTTAATACCCACTGATGTAATATATTATTTTGGGATTTTTAAAGATTTTTAATTGATTTTAGGCTGAGCATAACTAGTAGTCGTAGGCTTAATCCGGTAATTGTCGGTTTTGCCCTTACGGGCCATAAAATGAGTTTTACTTATCGAAACGACTCCAAACCTTTTGCTACTGATCACATATGATAAATAATTTATTTTAAGCCTTCTGGAAATATAAAAATATCAGATTTAAGTATCAAACCCGGAAATGGCCTTTAATCGCCTTATTTAGCGTTTTTAACGCATAGTATGTTTTAAAATCATATTGAACATACCCGGGTTGATACCCACTGATATATGAGGAAAATTATGATATTTTAACAGTAAGAAAAGGTTGAATAACTCAGACTTCTTTTTTGAGCTTTTCGGCTTATGTGAAATTACCAAAATACCCCTACGGGGCATAGTTTGGTTAAAAATGATAAATTTCACATATATGCTTTAGCCTACTGTTATAACTCATCAAACTGAGTATGTTTGCTGTTTACATAAGACTTGTAACTCAGCTAAACATCTAAACGCTTTTACAAACTTTAAAATGACCAAACTACCCCTACGGGGCATAGTTTGTGTTTAAATTAGTTCGGGGCATAATGAAAGACATCCTACTGATGTCACAACATATTTGAAGCATATTAACCTAGGAAACCTGTATATGGCTCTTACGGATACCCGTTACGCTTATTTCGCGTTCGGTTCGGTTTATGTAACAAGTTTACATAAATTAGCCGAAACGGGTCAAACCTTATCGGTTTAATCTCAAAATCCAGAATGTGCATGAAGGACCCATATTAAACAAGTCTCTGAACTTGTCGGGTCTAAATCACATTCTATCCGGTCTTCGCTTAATCGTGCGTACGAACCGTATCTTTGAAACTAGCCGGTCTAAGCTTAAGCTTAATAAAAGACCCGTTAGTATTCTAATAGGTTATATTAAACCTTCGTTCCAGATTAGGAGAACCAGTAAAAGCTACGTGCATTTTGCTTATTGTGATTTATACTTTGCATCAGGTAAATACTTTTAACTTATTTTCCCTATACGGGCTTGGGTTACGGTATATAGCATACCGCTTGATCGGGCATCAAATCTCCACGCTTAGTGGGTAGTTGAATAATTTGATCGGCTCGTTTAAACAGTCTTGTTTACTTTACAGCCTTTGGGGGTTAATGACCATGTCCCGGATATCCTTGGCATCATCTTACGAGATTGGCCACGACCTGAGCACGGGGTGTAGGCGTACACCGTCCGTGTATAACTCATTATAGTGGTGTGTCTATTGATCTTTAACCCGGACTAGATCCGGGCTACTGAACGCATAAGTAACATGTAATTCGTTCACAAGATTATAATATTAAATAATTCTCCCAAGTTAAAAAGATTAATTTTGCCTCTGTGCATTTTAATCAAATTATAAAAGATATTTTGTGCCACGTGCATCCAAATAAATTTTCTTTAAACCATTTTCAAAATGAGTCAGTTGAATGTATTTACCAGTGTAAACTGACGTATTTTCCAAAAAGACTAAATGCAGGTACTATACGAAATTGGCTGGATATTTCTCCTTAGCATCAGTAGAAGTCTCGCAAGCTTAAGATGCCTAAAAGTCTGTTGAACTATTGTTTCCATTTTATGTTCGATCCTTCTGTGGATAAACTTCCGAATATTGTGACAGTTGATATTACAATAATAAATTCGGTTGTATTATATTTTAAATTGCTTCCGTTGTGCTTAATAATATTGTGTTGTTTGACCATTATGTTGCCAACCATGACGTCACGATACTCCCCACCGGGCCCACCGGTGACACGTGGAAATTTGGGGTGTGACACCAATTTTCGCAACTTTATATATATATAAAAATTCAAAAAAAAAAAATTGTAGTGCACATGTGTAATACTATGTGTATTATTACACATGTGTACTACGAAATTTTATTTATTTATTTATTTTTTTTTTGAATTTTTTTTATATATAAAAACCTGCGATTTTTATAAAAAATTGGTGTGTTTTAGGCTTTTTTTAGTTAGTTTTCGAGTTTTCACAATAAAGGTGGTTTTCATTTGAACCATCCCTTGTGCGTATATACATGTTTATATATGTATGTGTTTATGTATATGTACTGATTAAAAATAATAATTCGAGCCGAACCGAGCCGAACCGAACGGACCTTTGCTCATGCTTGGCTCGTTTACAAACCGAACCGAGCAGAGTGGCTTGTTTAGAACCGAGCGTTAAATCGAACGAGCATTTTCCGAACAATTTCCGAACGAGCGTCGAGCGAGAAACGAGCGGCGAGCGGTTTGAACGGCCCTACGATTTATACAAATTCAACCATACAGTTGATTTAAATGTAGACAATTTTTAACCACAAAAAACTCAACGCTTCACATCGCTTGTAATGTCAACAATCCTAACCTATTTGCTTGAGAATAGTTTCTCGTTTCTTGTTTTTCAAATTCATCAACACGTATGGTATAACATGTAAAACCACTTTCTCCTCCTTCTCCAACCTTGTAAATTTGTGAAGCTCTAGCAAGTGTCTAACCGAAAACGCGTATACCTGAGGAATCTGACACCACAAACTAATAACGGCCTAAATTGAAGAGTGACGATCTTTTAGCTAAAGTTGTATAGAATCGTCCTAATCGTGAAAATAATAGCGGACTTAAAAACCTTCGCATATTTTTTTTCATAAAACAAGCGGTTTCATCTCATAAACATTCTTTCATTTTTTATGCTTCATTTACTTCTATATTTATTTCATAACCATTATCCCATATATAAATTTGCAACTACTTTGGGCTTCTATGGGTTGTACCATGTGCTTAGGGTGTATTTCAAAAAAAAAATTGTCCACCTACATGTCCCACTACCTCTCATATACCATCTCTGCTTAAACAATAAGGCCAACAACTCTCACTCCTCCAACAACGTCGTCAATCAACGCCAGATCAGAGTTTTGGGAGATGAAGCGTAGATCGGGTTCCGTCGACAGAGAGATGGTGGTGTCTCACTCAACCACCGGTGAGGGCAACCTTTCTAGCAGCGATTAGGTGTCTCGAAGTGGTTCACGTCGGCGCTTAGGGTCCCGGCGTCCCTGTCTCTATATTAAGGTGCGATTTGGGGTTTGAATTAAGTGAAACTGTTGATGGTTTCTTTTTGTTGTTGTTAGATTTAGGAAGTTATGAACAGTTGAGAGTGAATCGGATCAACAACCCGTCTCTCTGCAGGTATAATCCTCATCCTAGCTTGCATCGGAGAGAAGTTTACTCATGTTTGAAGGAGATTCTCCTTCATACGTTTTCATTCTGCATTGAGGATTCGAATTATGGCAGGTGGGAGTAAATGGAGGAAGATGAAGCATGTGTTAGGGCTGAATACGTTTTTTTACATCTCCAAAACGTCCAATGACGGTGAATCGACGCACGTTCGTCGTTGAATGTCGATCACTCCGACTTCGTCGTCTTTTGGTCTCAGGTGTTCGAGATACGGCGTTTAATTATCGCCGGAGGCAGTTTTGAGTATAGTTTGACTGTTAATTTTTAGTTGTTAATGGTTATTTGTTAGTTGTTAGCTGTTAGCTGTTAATTGTTCGTTGTTAATATTACTGTCATGTGTTTGATTGAAACTTATAGATTGTTTGTGATTAGGTTTAGATATGTAGATCGACCGATCAAGGAATTAATGATTTACATCTCTAATCTTTTGTCTTTCCGATTCTCAGCTCCGGCAACCACCAACCCCTCCCTAGCATCACCAGTAAGATCCCTTCCAAGGTTATTCAATACTGTAAGAACCATGTGCAGTCGACCAAGAATGACGAGAAGACTGCTGAAAGCTTTTAATTCCGAGTTTGTCAAAGTGGATCAAGCCACTCTTTTTAACCTAATTCTGGTAAAAATTTGGCTGATTTTATTTATTTTTGTTCGACTTTTTTTAATTTCTTTTTTTGTGAAAAACGTCCAGGGCTTGGTTTGTGATATTTAGGATATGTTCTGTTTGTTAATTTTTTTGAACTATTTGAATTGGTGTTGTGTGCTCTGTTTTGTAGTTTTAGGGATATCATATGATATCATATAAATGGGTGTTTCGATGTATATTGTATAAGGGGTGTTTGGATGTGCAGTATTTTTAGAGGTTATCTTTTTATTCGGTTATTATTAGTAATGGTCTATCTTGACGGAAGAAGGAAATTGCATCATGGACAGCTAATAAAAAAGCGAATTTGTGTACGTGCATTGACCCTAGAATAGATAGATAATTGTGATATAAATCCTCCATCTAGCTGGAAGTGTGACAAAGCTAAAGATCTATGGTTAAGTTTAACTGATGGTATGATTGTGTGTAGGCGGAAACTTCTTGGTCAGGTAATTGGGTTTCAATCTCAGTTGGCGCTAGCGTTATGCCTCATATCCTCAGTGTGCACACAGCCCCACAGGAGTGGTAAAATTTAGTGTTTTTAAGCTTTTGAATCATTTAGAGTGGAACCGAATGTAAGTTTCCTTTTTCGCTGAGAAATATATATTTTGGGTTCTGTTAGGTCTTGACTACGAAGGTTATATCGATCTCTCAACAAGGACCTGGTGCGGTTTGCATTCTATCTGCAAATGGTGCAACTTCCAGTCCGACCCTTCGCCAACCCAACTCATCGGGTGGTACATTGACTTACGAGGTGACATATTGACCTGTTTTTATCGTTTATCACTTTATATTTTAATGGTCTCTTTTGTAGGGTATAAGAAAAAATAAATGTGATGGGTGTTTTCTCGAAATTTTGACACTTTCTTTGTTTTTAAGGGCCGATCTGAGATACTTTCACTAGCGAAATCATTTATTCCATTTGACAACGGAGGAATAAGGAATCAGGTTTGAACTAACAAATTTATTTCATAGTCATGAGTTTTATTAAAATATTGGTATCTTTATGTATGGTTGTGATGATTGAATGGTATTTCAGTCAAAACTGGGTTAGTATCTAAGATTCGAATGACATTATCAAAGGTCGCCGAGTTGTGAAGGACGCTGAAATCCAGAAGGGATGATAATCAATTTTTTGAAAAGAATAATGGGTCAGTTTTGAGGATTACTCGAGTTCTTTTATGCTACAAAGTTTCTCTCTCTACTATCTGATATAGTTTGTGAATTCTATAGGGACATTTTATTCCTCATGATGGCCCTCCATATGCTAATGGTGATTTACACATTAGACATGCATTAAACAAGATTATAAAGGATATTATTAACCAATATAAGGCATAGTTGCAACACTCACTTTGTTCTGTTATATATGAGATAGGGTGACAAAAGGATCTGCTTCATTTGATCCATGTGTATAGAGGTATAAATACTGTGAATTTGATGAATGTGTCACTTAACTTTTATTACTTTCCCCTTTTATGTTTTTGGCAGCTTTTACAAAATTGCAAAGTTCAGTACATTCACGGTTGACATCATAAGCGTTACTGTAATGCAAAGAAATTACCCAAGATGAAGTTAAAAAGTCCGTTTGATATCATAAGTTATAATGCGTATTGGCGATGTTTCAGCTTTATAGCCCGCGCCGCAACGCGTGCGGGTCTAATATCTAGTTTATCTATTTAAATAGCTATTTTTGCTTTTTATTTTATAGAGTTAATTATTGTTTTCGTCCCCGTGGTTTGTCAAAAATCACTATTTCAGTCCGTTAGTTTAAAAATTGCGATTTCAGTCCCTGTGGTTTCACTTTCGACACCATTTCAGTCCACCTCGTAACCATTTCAGTCCTTGTACTTAACAGAATAATGGATTGAAATGGTTACGAAAGTGAAACAACATGGACTAAAATGGTTACGAAAGTGAAACCACAGGGACTGAAATCGCAATTTTTAAACTAATGGACTGAAATAGTGATTTTTGACAAACCACAGGGACGAAAACAGTCATTAACTCTTATTTTATATAAATAGATAGAATATATTTAAATGTTGTATACCGTATATAAATATTATGTAACTAAAAGTTACAATAAACTAAGCATTAGAACCTTCTTAGACTGGTTGATGGGTTTCAGGCGGGTTGAACCGTTCAACCGAAACACAACCTTTATATTTGTTCGCTTCAAAGATATCAACCCTAACTTATACACATTTAAAACCGTGTAACCCGAACAAATAATTGTTTTACATGTTTATATATGCCTATCTATAATCCTTCTATTTTATAATAAAATATCATTTTGAAATTTAAATTATTAATTTAAGATAAGATATTTTTAAATAAGCCAAATTATCTATCATGAAAACCAAACTTAATATTGTTGGTTAAATATAATAATATCCACAAGGTAACTAATATATTAATCTTCTTAAAAGAATATTAACATAACATCACGTAAATTAATATTTCACATGCTTTAATATTAATATAACATTAACATTATATTAATAGTTTGATAATGATATTATTTTTTAATATAATAAACATGGTATTATACCAACAATGTGATAATATATATATATATATATATATATATATATATATATATATATCTTATCAGCTCTTATCGGTCAAGTGTTATAACCTTTGAGAAAGACGTTTTTATTTGATTGAGTTTAGTTTATAAAAACAAACCTAACTTTTAACATTTTCATTATTTAATATGTAAAATTATATTTATTCAACTCGTGTAATACACGAGGTTTTTTAAAGATATAACTTTTTTAATTATTTAGTATATAAAATTACATTTATTCAACCCGTGTAATACACGAGGTTTTTTAAAGATATAACTTTTTTAATTATTTAGTATATAAAATTACATATATTCAACCCGTGTAATACACGGAGTATTTAAAGATATAATTTCTTTTATTATTTGGTATACAAAATTACATTTATTTAACTCGTGTAATAGACGGGGTTTATATATATATTATTTGGTATATAAAATTACATTTATTCAACCCGTACAATACAAGATGCTCTTAAAGTTTTATTTAATTATCTAATATATAAAATTACATTTATTCAACCCCGTGTAAAAATAAGAGAAAAAAATATAAAAAATGACCCCACCCCTTTAGGTTTTTTGAAGTTCGTCCACATCAACCTTAACCTCATAAACCACCAAAGGATCCACGCTACAATGGTTGTCCTTAGCTCTCTTTCGCCCATGAGTGTTTCATCAATGTTATCGACATCTCATTACGAATGGTCTAATGTCTTTGAAAATTAAAAAGCTACATTCAGTGTACAAGAAAAATAAGTTAAATTCAATGTATATAATGTTTTTATTGAAATTCACCCGCGACTTATGCTGAGATGTCTTGTCGAGCACAACTCACTTTGCATCGATGAAGAAGTAAGGTGGAACAAACTTCCAATAAAGTTCAACAACTTGTTCATAACAAGCTTACAAGTTAGGCATCGTTCCGAACCTGGCTAAAAGCTTTGGCCTCAAACTATGTAGCATAGTATTCTTTTCTATGCAATTTATAGTAGGTAGGTGTATATTAGAGTCGTAACAACCTTGAAATATATTCACTTTTGAGCGTTGAATGCTTTAGAAACAATCATATGATAATCAACATTCAACACGCTTTAGTAATTACACCATGTGGAAATATTTATATTTGTTATAAAATACATGTTTGTCTAGTCCAACTTTAGAACCAAACACGTATGCCACAATCATACACAATTTCTTGCATGCCTAACATTTCATTCTTATTTTTAGTAGATTATATTCGACTTTACTGAATTTGGAATCAGAATAACATATGTACAACCACTTTTAACCTCACACAAAGTTAAATTCCATAAACTCACAAATTCAATGCAATTAAGTTTTCCAACCAAGGACCACTTGAATTATTGTTCACCCTAAAGTGGATGCTTCAAAGCTAGTTTTTATATACATTCACATCTTGAACAAGCAAGCAAAAGGTAAGAATCATGTTCTTAAAGCATTTTTATGCCACGACTTTATCCTTATTATTATTATTCACATACCCACTCTCCATTGTGTATTTCACCAAAACACTACAATGACCTTATTAGCTCTTATTAACCCAAATATGGTAACATTATTAAGTGTCAAAATCAGAATAATATTATTTTTGTAACTCGCACGGCAATAATACTTATATTGATTTATTATTTGTGGCGTTCTGGTCGTTGTAGAAAAGTTAAAATTTTTAGGACCGAGTGGTTGAAAAGTTTGTTCCTACTGAGCGAAAAGTTCGAGGGATCGCCTCCTCCCCCTACAAAGTTGCGCCCCTGTCGGTGTGTGTGTTTATATTAAGTTTGCATAGCTAAAAAAATTATAATAATATACTTGTAATAAAACTCAGAATTTATAAATCTTAGTCTCAAGAAAAGGTTCATCATATTCTCATCTTTTTTGATCAGATTGTTGTCGTTGTTTTAATTATTAAGTCATGTACGTATCCAACAAATCTGTAAATACTTAACAAGTTTATATAGATAGCATACATAAAAATCACCTTTCAAAGTTTTTTTTTATATCCTTAAGTCTCACGTTATGATTCATTTATTCTCAGTTGATGAGATATGCCCTGTTTGTCATAAGGCATGTTTGGATTCTTTTGGGGAGCACGCAGTTCATTGTAGAGAGCTCCCGGGGTTCAAATACCGACATGATTTGGTTAGTAATGTCCTTTTTGACATAGTCAGGCGCGCTGGTATTTCTGTGAAGAAAGAGGCATCCGTTAATTTCTTAACTGACCCGTTGAAAGGGAGATCTACACTTCGACCAGCCGGCATTCTGGTCTTTGTATGGGTAGGAGGAAAACATGTCTGTGTGGATCTAACAGGGGTTTCCCTGTTTGTGGGCTTAAGGGGTAGTGCTTTCACGGTGGGTCAGACTGCTTTAAAGGCTGCTTCGGGTAAAGTGACCAAACATGAGAAAGCGTGCCTTGGCAACCAGCACGTGTTTATCATGTTTGCTTTTGATACTTTTGGTTTTCTGGCGCTAGAGGCCGTGGACCTACTTAGTCGAGTGCAAAGGGTCATGCATAGTAATGTTATGACCCCGAGATCTATGTACGTAGTTTTTAAAAGACTTAGTTTTGCTATTCAAAAAGTGGTAGCGGCGCAGCTTGTTGCCCGTTTACCAACTATCTCGATGTAAATTCGTAACGTATATATATTGATTGATTTGTTTTTATTCTATAAGTGCAAAAACAAGGTCAAATTAAGACTTGTAATGTATATAGTTTTGATTGTGATCATACAAGTTTTTCCTATTTGAGTCATATCCCAGTACAAATTTTTTTTTTATAATTTAGTCAATATAAACTTTTAGCTTTAATTTAATTATAATTGCATATATTTATATTTTAATGTTAGAAATTACAATTTTTCAGTAAGCTTTTAATATAGATTATTTATTACTAGGTTAGAACTCCGTGTAT
The DNA here is from genome assembly GCA_030545235.1 of Helianthus tuberosus. Lineage (NCBI taxonomy): Eukaryota > Viridiplantae > Streptophyta > Magnoliopsida > Asterales > Asteraceae > Helianthus > Helianthus tuberosus. Next base: position 9,796,700 of record CM060373.1, on the reverse strand, counting down.
TACACGGGTTGAATAAATGTAATTTAATATATTAAATAATAAAAAGTTATATCTTTATGAAACTCGTATATTGTACGTGTTAAATAAATGTAATTTTATATATCAATAATAAAAAAAGTTACATCTTTAAAAACCATGTGTATTACACAGATTAAATAAATGTAATTTTGTATACTAAATACTAAAAACGTCGTATCTTTAAAAAATCCGTGTATAATCGGGTTGAATAAATCTACCAAATGATAAAAAAATTACATCCTTAAAAACCCTGTATATTACACGTGTTGAATAGATCTAAAAAGGAGTTATATCTTTAAAAACCATGTGTATTACACAGATTAAATAAATGTAATTTGGTATATTAAATGCTAAAAACGTCGTATCTTTAAAAAACACGTGTATAGTCGGGTTGAAAAATCTACCAAATAATAAAAAAAAATTATATCCTTAAAAACCCCGTGTATTACACATGTTGAATAAATCTAATTTTACATAGCAGATGATAAAAAGTTATATCTTTAAAAACTTCGTGTATTACACGGGTTATATAAATGTAACTTTGTATAATAAATAATAAAAAAAGTTAAATTTTTAAAAACCCCGTGTTTTACACGTGTTGAATAAATATAATTCCGTATATCAAATAATAAAAAAAGTTATCTTCTTAATAAATTAGGATAACATTTAATATTAATTTATTATTTATATATTTAATATATGATAAGTAGGAAAGAGAGGTATTTGTTTTAAAAATATATTAAATTAACAATTTAAATTTGAGGATAATATTTTATTAAAGTATGATAAGATTTAATATTAATTTATTATTTATTTACTTAGTTAATATAAGATAATAGATTTGAGGATACCTTCAATGAATGACACGTGTCTAAAATTTGATTTCTTTTATTATAGTAGATAGATTTGTTGAGTAACAATATATCGAGTTCAATTTCTAGCTAGTTCTGATCAATAGATTTTTTGCTTATTTCATCATTAGTACAAATCCTTATTAATCTATACCATTAATCAAATATTATAACAAATCCTTATTAATCATACATTCAATCAAATATTATAATTTTAGACAAATAATATATATTTTTACACACTGCTTTTTCTTAGAGTTTCTTTTGTTTTACTGAGTTTTTTTTTTAATTCCTTTTTACTTGCTTTTAACGACTAAAAGTAATTTGAATAAGGTATATTTTAAGTGTACGTTTGTAATTTTATTCTTGCATGACAAAAAAGAATATACAAAATAAAATCTACATCATAAACGAATATTACTTAAAAGAAAGATAGTTTATCTTCCATAGTAATTGACAATATCTTGTGTTATCCACCCCCCCCCCCCCCCCCTCTCTATATATTAGACCGACATCCTTCTCATATTTAATTTCTCTACACAAACACACTTGTATATAAATATGTATTAGTGTTTCCTTAAAGATCAAGTTTAGATTGTGGTGTATGTTCTTGTAAGTTTTAACAGTCTTTAGCCCTATAACTATCTCAAAATGGCTACTTCTTCATTTCCTGATATTTGGGGTTGGATTCAAAACCTACCACCACAATCTCAATGGCCAACAAACACAACATCTATATGCATTTGTTCTTCACCAACTTCATCTCAACCTTCTCTTCTACTCTCCATTACATGCAAAACCCTAACTCGCCCTTCTTCAATCTCCTTCTCCATTTTCGCAAATTACAACCAACCTATCTCCCTTTGGACCTCTAAACCACTCAAATCCACCTCTAACAACACCTTACTTCATGAACAAGTTACTATCTCCAAACTCTTAATCAATATCATCAAAGATATTCTTAACTATAGCCCTATAAAACTCTCAAATGCTTTCCTCAATCTCCCACAACCGAGTTCAATCCCTGACCTCAAAGACATAGTTAATTTCTTGTTTCTTGCGCTTGCTTTTGTTATATCAATATACGAAGCCCCTCAAGATATTAGGCGTGATTGTATAAACACTATCAAATATCATTTTGCCTGTCCGTGGGCAAGAACAATGTCTAAAAGGTTAATGAGGTTAATAGGGTCAAACGCCGAAGAACAATGGATGCGATCCATGAATCTCGCAATCACAAACTGGATGGTCGAGCTACAAGCGACGAATCCTGGGCTCAAAGCGCCATCGCCGATGTACTCTTTGGCGATATCTGGATCAGGGTTATGGAAAATTCAGTTGTATTGTCCGGTTATTGCTATGGAGATTGAAAAGTGTAATAGCAACGGACAAGATGATCAAAAACTAGGGTTTTCGTTGAATTATCATCAACTTGAAGGGGTGATACAATTGAATTATCGTGTGACAGTTCGAGAGAAGTGGATTGATGTCTTGGTTAGCATCGATAACGTGAGGTACGAAAAGTTAATTTCTATATCTAGAATTTACGAATTTTAAAAGGAATACTCTAACTAGGGTTGAATTATAATTTGACGAGACCTTATAATTAATTACTTCAACACAATACGTGGTGAAACACCTAGCTAAGTAGTCGGTGTTGAAGTAATTGTTAATTATATGGTGTATAAATTATCTGATAAATGAGTTGTAGAGTCAAAATGAGTAGTTTTTAACGTGACAAAAATGTGTTAGCATTAATTAAATCGCTAACAAATTTTGTTAGTTTTCGTAACACCATATCATAACAGTTAATATAGTAAATATGATTATAATTAGTATACTAAAAATGATGTCATACTTTTTTTTTACTAAATCCATTTAAAATAGCATTGCAAACTTTACAACAATTAATTACAATATATATTTATGAGATCAAGATATAAATATAGAGTTAAGTTCACGTACAAAGTGTTTTATCGATAAAACGTATGAAAGGCAAGAAAAAAGCCAAAAAACGTGCTGGTATTTTCGTAATTAACTCAAAATTACTCTACATATGATCTTTTATGGTAATTTTGATCTTGTAGAGTAATTTTGTAAAATGTTCTTATAGGGTTATTTTGATCTTGTAGAGTAATTTTGTAGAGTATCATAATTACTCTACAAATGATCTTGTGTGGTAATTTTGATTTTGTAAGATAATTTTGTAGAGTATCATAATTACTCTACAAATGATTTTGTAGAGTAATATTGAATTGTATGTTGTTTGATAAACTTGCAGAGTAATTTTGATACACTTGCAGAGTAATTTTGATGCAGAGTAATTTTGATAATTACCCTACAAGATCAAAATTACTCTACAGGATCATTGGTAGAGTAATTTTGATAATTACTAATAATTACGAAAATGTCACCGTGTTTTTTCAGCAAAACCTTCAGTTCGTACGTTTTGTACGTTAAAGTTATTTGTATTTGATTTTTTTATATAAATATATTGGTAAGAAAACATAAAGTTCACTGCATACTATTGGTGTCATTGACCTTAATAATTTTAGATTGCTTAAAGCAAAGGACAGACACCATATGGATTAGGTTTATTGTCATATGATCCGCTCATTGCTGCATATTTTCTGAAAATAGACCATGCATGATTCTTTCTAAAAGCAACCCATGATGCTTTTATACCTTATCAAATAAAAAGATGTATTATTCGGAAAATTATGTTAAAAGGAGTACATTTATTTCAATGATTATTAGAAAAACTAATGATTTGATAAAATTTATACATATTATGCTGTTACAATTATAATTTAAATTGTAGATTAGATGTTTATAAACTTACATCCCATTATCATATTTGAATCAACTTATATTTTTATATAAATTCCTTTATAACTTTTACACAAGCTATTAAAAAATAATCAAGCAAACTAATTTTCTAAATAAATGATTGCCAAATTTAGAAATACCATTTGGGGCTACTCAGCTATATAATAAGTGAAGCTCTAATTTATAGGGTCTAACTTCCTTTAATTTTCTGGTTTTGAAAAAAAAAAAGAAATAAAATTAACCAGTGTTAGTATGTATGATCATATGTCTTTTAATTAAAATCGTATAAGTGATGTTTTATTATATTTCCTACGATTTTTATGTATGATCATGTGTCTTTTAATTAAAATCGTATAAGTGATGTTTTATTATATTTCCTACGATTTTTATGTATGATCATGAGTCTTTTAATTAAAATCGTATAAGTGATGTTTTATTATATTTCCTACGATTTTTATGTATGATCATGAGTCTTTTAATTAAAATCGTATAAGTGATGTTTTATTATATTTCCTACGATTTTAAGAAAGAAAAAAAAATATGGGCTTAGAATTAATAAAACCGTTTTAGGCCCAAAAAATATTATATGATGAAAAAAAGAGTTAAATGCCTGGTTGTCCCTGTGGTTTACGAAAATTGCAGAGTTGGTCCTTAGGGTTACAGAGTTTGTCCTAGTGGTTGCAATTTTTGCAATCGGGTGGCCCTTATCACTAACATATGTTAAATTTTCCAGCTGTAATTAGTGAACTCTTAGAACTAACTCTGCAATTTTGGCAAACCACAGAGACCAACCAGACATTAAATTCATGAACAAAATGTGGTCAAACTGTTCAATTGGTACCTGGTATAAGTTCAATTTATAATAGTTATAAAACTATTCACTAATTCTTTGTATACGGTGCATAAAAAGTTAAAAACAATTAAATTTTGGAAGGATTTGTGAAGTGATGTTAATGTTACCATGATCTTACAACCTTACCAAAGATAACATGTACATAAACTCCATACACAATTACAAATTAATACATATACATATACATAGCTGAAAACAACATAAATATTTGTCTTTAACACATACCAAATGTAGTAGCCAAAAGAAATTGTTGATAGTTTATGTGATTAAATAATTGTCTTATATATTACAGTTAAACTAAGAATTTATACAAGTTTCATTAGTAATTGATCGTGTATTCTAACGTCTTTTTTTCTACACATAAACTACAACATATTTATTATAAACATTGGGTATTTTCAAGTGTAAGGTTTATTTTTTGAACGATTAAAATTTTGTTAGAAAAAAACGTTCAACGTATCCGTAAACATGAGTAGATTTTGTAATCACTCGATCCAAGTAATTTCAAAAAGGGGTAGCGGCGCAGCTTGCCCGTTTACCAACTATGTCGATGTAAATTCATAAATATGGTGGATAATAATAAAGATTTATGATTTTTATATAAGAAAAAATTCCTACTAGAAAACCACAAGAACGATATTAAAAACCGCTTCATTTTCAGGTGTGATGTTATACGACTTGTGAACAACACTCTCTTGAAAGAACGAGGAGCAGGAATCGACGAAAAACACTTCCCCTCACGCATTTCCCTCCATCTCACCCCAAAAATCCAAACCAACGTCATAAGCGTATCCGTAAGCCGGTCATCCGAAAACCCAACACGAGAAATAGGCGTAGAGCGATCCATCGAAGGCTCATTCGACCCTCCGAATCCTCACATATCCGTCACCGCAGGTGAAACCGTGACCACCAGCCTCAAACCATGGAAATTCGAGCAATCGGTCTATGGTAATAGCGGCACGTTTAATTGGTTCCTTCATGATAGCATTAACGGGCGTGAGGTTTTTTCGTCAAAACCTTCTAAGTGCGCGTTGCTTAAGCCGAAAGCGTGGTTTAGGAACCGGTATTCGAGCGCGTATAGACCGTTTACGAGGCAGGGAGGGGTTGTTTTCGCGCGCGATGAGTATGGGGAAAGTGTGTTGTGGAAGGTGGGAAATGATGCGATCGGGCAAACGATGGAGTGGGAAGTCAAAGGGTGGATTTGGTTGACTTATTGGCCGAATAAATATAAGACGTTTTATACCGAAACTAGAAGATTGGAATTTCGGGAGACACTTCGGCTTACTCTTGCTTGAATTTGATGTGAAAAAATGGGAATTATTATATGAAAGTATTGAAATTTTTAAGTGTAAAATGTAAAGTAAATAAGTTAATCATTGAATAGCATCAATTATTATTTTTATATGTCACCAAACGTTTAATTTCGTTGCATTTATATATCATTTTTTATGCCAAAGGTTATAAAACGTAACATCTAAGTTTCTAAATTTTCGAGTCGACTGAGAAGTGCATTGTTGGAACTGGATTGAAGGCCAAGCGGCTCTAGATTCAGGGGCTCTTGCTATAGACGAACACGAAGGAAAGGTTTTTTATACCGATACTGACAAGATCCTTTTATCAGGTAATGGGGATACTCTAAGGATTCCATTAGTTATGTATCGACGTTCCAACAAAAATACTTGTATGCATCAAAAACTCCAGGTTTGGAGGGGTAAATGCATTAAAAAGGGACAAATTTTAGCGTATTGTGCTACTACAGTTGATGGCGAACTTGCTTTTGGGAAAAACGTATTAGTAGCTTATATGCCATGGGAAGGTTACAATTTTGAAGATGCAATACTCATTAGTGAGCGCTTAGTATATGAAGATATTTATACTTCTTTTCACATACATAAATATGAAATTTAGATTAACCAAGGCCCCAAAAGGGTCACTAATGAGATACCACATTTAGAAGTCCATTTACTCCGAAATTTAGACAACTATGGAATTGTAATGCTGGGATCTTTGGGTGGAAACATGTGATATTTTAGTAGGTAAATTAACGTCCCAAATGGTGAGAGAATCATCGTATGCCCCGGAAGATAGACTGTTACGAACCATACTTGGCATGCGGGTATATACTTCAAAAGAAACTTGTCTAAAACTACCTATAGGCGGTAGGGAAGTCCAAGTTAGATCAGGATAGAGCGATAGAGTTTATAAACTGTTTATATCCGAGTGTTTTAAGTGTTTTAGTCAGTTTCAACTTACTTCTTTAGCAAGTTGGTAAGCGGTATAAATATCCATGTTGCGTCAGAGTTTTAGGTATCATTGTAATTGTTTATTCAAGTACCCATTATCATGGTTGTAAAAGTCACGTCTAGGCTCCGAGTACTTCCCGAGTACTCGCTATAAGGTAGGCTGCTGAGGCACGAGTACTGTTCTCCCAGTCCAATTACTCCCCAAGTACTCCCGAATCAGACTAAGGAGCGCCTAACGACTTTTGCAACCATGCCCATTATAATAAAAAGAGTTGCACAGATTGTGCGACGACTTGAGTTCGGGATCTGGGTTTGGGGCTGGGTCGCGGTAAATCTGATTATAACATCATGGTGGTGCAAGACACCTCCGTTTATGGTATAAGCTATTAAGCTATAGAATTGCCATAAGAGTCGTGTGTTAAAACACTTAAACTGAAGTCTGATGATGAGATGGTACTAATATGGGCTTGGTTCAATAAAATTGGGCTCATCCCTACCCGGCCCACTATTGGTGGCTAGTTATCTTATCCTCTAAAACAAAGAATTTTATTATTTTAAATGTGAAAGCCATTGATCAAAAATCTAAATACATTATTGGCCATGCAATTTGTTTGAACCACATGTATTTGCAAAAACAAAGTTAAAAATTGCTTTATTTAAAGTGTGTATAAGCTTCTGATGTGAATATATATTTTTTTATAAAATAGAATATTAATATTTTATATTTATAATCCAAAATTTAATAATGTTATGCTTTACATTAAAAAGAGCTATACGATATCATCTTAGACAAAAAAAAAAAAAAAAAGGAAAAATTACAAGTTTTGTCCTTTATCTTTAGGGTACTTTATAGGCGGTGTCCTTTATAGGGAATTTTGTTGCAAGTTTTGTCCTTTGAGCCTAACCTAGTTAGATTTTTTTGTTAAATCTGATTACCCAAGGGTATTTTAGTCTTTTTACTTATTTAAAGGACAAAAGTTGTAATTTTTCCTAAAACAAAACATTTTTAAGATTTATTATTATTATTATTATTATTATTATTATAATTTTTCCACCCCAACCACCACCATCAACCACCACCGTTCACCACCCTGAATCACCACCTGCCATCATCAACCACCACCGGCAAGTTTCCATTTAATCCCCAACCTTCCATGTTTAACCTGGTCAAACACTTTCACAATTTCATCAATCTCCAATTTCCCCCAATTTTCATCAATCTCCAATTTCCCCTACAATTTCGCTGAAATAACCTGGTCAAACACTTTCACAATTTCATCAATCAATATGAATGCTAAGAACTAAACCATACCACATAAAAATCAGATTCTAACATCAACAATAAAGCCTGTAAATGATCACTTTACAGTGAATAAAGCAATCTTTTAAGCAATTTCGCTTCGGGAACGTCCCCTACATAAAAAACATGCAATTGTAGTACAACTGGCTCAAAATTTTGTGAAACCAACATCAATACTATGTATTACAAGTTAAGATTATGGTAACTAACCCTTTCGAGGATGCAGTGGGGCACTATAACTCAAATCTTTGGGTTTAGAAACCTCTTTAGGTGATGAAACATCTTGATTAGAAGTACTAGCACCATAAGATTCTTCATTTGCAACTTTAATCTTTAACTGTTCATCCATATCATCTGATGAACTTCAAGAACACCACCAACTCTTAATTCCCAGATTCTTGAATTGTACGAGGATGGATAATCAAGAAACCCACCAAAACCCTTGAAGCAGATCAAAAACCCACAAAAACCCTTGAAGCAAATCGAAACCCCACTTGACCTAACTCATAAAAATCGAAACTTTTCAAGACCCAATTTCTTGAATTTCACAAAAACCCTTCATCCCCAACGGTGTTGTTTCGTCTGCGAGGTCAGATCTGAGACGGTGTTCACCTACAACGGTGTTCAGGTCAAACATGAGGTCAGTGACGGGTTGTGACGATGTTCACCTGCAACGGGTTGTGGCGATAGTGATTGTGAGCGGTAGTAGCGGGTTGGGGCTGTGGTGGTTGATGGGGATTGTGGGCGGTGGTGGTGCCAGGTGGTGCTTAAGGGTGGTGGACGGCAGATTGTAAGAGAGGGGGAGAGGGGGAGAGGGTGAGTGGTGATGAAGAAGATGAAAGGGATCCCTATATATAATGTTTTTCTATTTTTTATTTTAATAATAATAATAATAATAATAATAAAGAGATAAAAAGACTAAAATACCCTTGGGTAATCAGATTTAACAAAAAAATCTAACTAGGTTAGGCTCAAAGGACAAAACTTGCAACAAAATTCCCTATAAAGGACACCGCCTGTAAAGTTTTGAAAAAAAGGACACCGCCTGTAAAGTACCCTAAAGATAAAGGACAAAACTTGTAATTTTTCCAAAAAAAAAAAAAATCAAGATACAGTAACACATGCTTGTTATATTCATGCATATTAAAAATAGATTTAGTGAGACTATATATAGTAAATGTTCACTCCGTTTGTCTAAAATTTCAATTTCCTCGTTCATACTATAAATAATATACTTTTTAACACGTTCACTTTTTATATAATTGATTTTCTCTAACATCTTGCGTTTGTTCAATTATTTAACGCGTTTACCTTTTATATAATGGCAAATTGGATTTAAATAATCTCAGCTTTCTCAATTTTGCCGATAATAATCTCAACTCAGTTATTGGCCGATAATGATTCGAACTGGTCCACTTTTGGCCGATAATAGTATGCGTTAAATATAGCTTAATGGAGTTAAGTTTTTTTCCGAGTTACAAACTGATGTTTTTTAGGGCTTTTGATTAGAACGAGGATACGAGTTGATTGATGTGAAATTTACCTCGAAATACTGCCACAAACGACGAAAACGATGCTTCAATTCGGGTGTTTAAACTTCTAATTAACAAAAATCAAGCCGTTTGAAGCATCGTTTCGAGATAAGTTTTACATAAATCGACTCGTATCCTCGTTCTGATCAAAATCCATAAAACATCAGTTTGTAATTCGGAAAAAAGCTTAACTCCGTTAAGCTATTTTTAACGGCGGACTATTATCGGCCAAAAGTGGACTAGTTCGGATTATTATCGGCCAATAACTGAGTTGAAATTATTATCGGCAAAATTGAGAAAGCTATGATTATTTAAATCCAATTTGCCTTATATAATTGATTTTTTCTCTTTAACGCGTTTGCTTTTAATGTAATTGATTTCTCTAGCATCTTGCGTTCGTTAAATTAAAAAAACAAAATTAAATGCGTTCTTGTGTTTAATTTTTGTATCTCGACATTCTAATACGAATTTTGTTAAAACGGTGTTGTATTCAAAATAGAATATATTGTTTTGATATCATAAGTTATTCGAGCGACTGTAGCGTACCTGTCTCATAACAAATCTAACCGAACCGATTACAACCGAGCAACATCGTTACCAGTATCAATATTATCATAACCAATACCAATGTTCGTTTGTATGGTTTTCGTTCGATATGAAATACATTCCGATATCCTTTTGAACATATAACCTTACTTTTTGGATTTTTCTTTCTTCGCTTACTATAACGAGTGTCGATAGGGTATCAATCAAATTCCCACTACAGCACAAGATAAATCCCACTTGTTACAAAAAATCATATAGATCGATATTTTTATATAAAATAATAAAATATGTTGTAATTATTGCATGATATTAACGAAAAAAAGTCGATACTAGATATATGAGCGAATAAGCGTTACGTTGAGCTACAAACGCCACATAATTTTGACGTGTAACCACACCACTCATATATTCCACGTCAGAAAATCTCAATTCAAAATTCAAAAAATAACAAAAATTAAATAAAAAAACGTATGGACCAGTCAGTCCACTTCCACTTTGCTTCACATTAACTATTTATTTCCATTTTTTAATTTTTTATTTTCTTCTGAACCGCAAATCTTCACAGTATTCCCACCGGGCCGGAAATGGAGGCCCATACTCTCCGACGGTTTCACTCTCTCAACAACAATGCACACGTCGACACTCACCACCACACACTCCCTCCTGTGCGTGTCATCCACGCGCTTTCTTCACCGGAAACTTCTCATCACACGTTCCGTGTGGTTCCGTCCAGCAAACGCCACCGCCACGTCAGTATCAGCACCGTTCACCGGAGGAATCCGGATGAGGAGTGTCTCCGTCGCCACCGCCACCGCCACGTCAGCATCAGCGCCGTTCACCGGAGGAATTCGGAGGAGTGTAGCAACGGACGTTGCCACGTCAGCATCAGTGCCGTTCACCGGAGGATACCTGAGGAGGAGAGTAGCAGCGCACGTCGCCACGTCAGCACCAGCGGAGTTAACCGAAGGATACCGGAGGAGGAAGAGTGTGATGACGCAGGTTATGCTCGGCGGAGAAGACGAGATGTGCTGGTGATGCCGTTGGTTGCGATCGGAGCGAGTGTGCTCCGATCGGCGGTAGCTAGGGCGGAGGAGAAGGCGGAGACGGCGACGGTGACGGAGACGACTACTGCGATTGCGCCGGTGAAGGAGGTGAAAACGGAGGCGGTTTCGACGGAGAAGGTGGAGGTGAAGAAGGAGGAGGTGATAACATCGAGGATTTATGATGCGACGGTGATCGGAGAGCCTATGGCGGTGGGGAAGGATAAAGGAAAGGTGTGGGAGAAGCTGATGAATGGGAGGATAGTGTATTTAGGTGAAGCGGAACAGGTTCCGACTCGAGATGATAAGGAATTGGAGGTTGAGATTGTGCGGAGTTTGGCGAAGAGGTGTGCCGAGGCGAATCGTAAGATTACGTTGGCTTTGGAGGCGTTTCCGGCTGATTTACAAGAACAGTTGAATCAGTTTATTGATAAAAGGTTTGATTCTTTGTTGTTTGTTCTTAGTTATTAGTGTTATTGTAGTATATAAGTATATTAATTAGGTGTTATGAAAATATGATCTATAAGAGCAAATCTAAGCATCCACCTTAAGTGTAGACTGTTTGACAGGAAATAGAGTCTTTAACATTTTAACATCTGATGAGCTGCAAAGAGCACACACTAAGGCTGCAAACGAATGTGTTCGTTTGTTAAGAAATACACATGTTCACGAACTGTTCATTTGTTAACGAATGTGTTCACCAAACGAAATTTTATGTTTGTGTTCGTTTGTTAAGGAATGAACTTGTTCGTGTTTGTTTGTTAATTTTACGCAACGAACAAAAACAGACGTTGATGAACACAAATGAGAACAAACTAATGTTCATGAACACAAATGGAAAGAAACGAACACAAACAAGCGTTCATGAACATAATTTATAATACACCGACACTTATTAAATATTTTGAAGTATTTAAATAAAACGTAAAAACTAAAAACATTAATGAACTATGAAACACAAATGAACATGTTACCGAACGTTCACAAACATAAATGAACGAATGCGGCCTCTGTTTATGTTCGTTCCTTTAACTAAACGAACGAAATTTCTTGTTCGTGTTTGTTTTGTTTAGTAAACGGACGAACACAAACAAACTTCCCGCCAAACGGTTCACAAACTGTTCGCTGAACGTTTGGTTCATTTGCAGCCCTAGCACACACCATACATTGTTATATATATCCTGTTAATCTGTTCTTTTCGACTAATGTTCATCATTGAAACCAATCATGGATGGCAGAATTGATGGAGAGACCTTGAAGCCATTTGTCTCGTATTGGCCAGCTCAGAGATGGCAGGAATATGAGCCTCTTCTAAACTACTGTCGTGATAATGGAGTCCGGCTTGTTGCATGCGGTACACCACTTAAGGTACTCTTTTAGCCCTTTTCGTAGCAAGAACCAATATACATATAGGATAGAGATGGCAATTTTGTTCTATTTGCTTCTGAATAGGTCGATTCAGGTAATATATATCATCTCTAGTGGCATAGTGGGCCAATCGGTAAAACTAAAGGAAAGGGGTCAAGTGGTTTGAATGGGTGGAAAGTTTTCCATTGTGTACTTTTAAAGCATCTATGCAGTTAATGTGGCAAAAAATCGGATATTGGTCAAGGAACTGATTAAGAGTTAAAACACTAACGTCTAACAATAAGAATTAACATTTAAGACTTAAAACACTAATAGCAGCAATAAGAAGAAAGTTGAATGGTAGAACTAAGAAGAAAGGTACTGATATTAGGAAAATCGATGATATAACGGTCAAATATCGGTCAATATCGCTGATAATATTGGTACCAATATTCTGACCAATATTGGACATCAATATCTTACATGGGGACTGATAACCGACCGATATATCACCGAAGTAACTACATAGACCATATGTAAAACACAAATTATTATTTGTCATGATATCCCTCTAGGTCATCAGGACGGTTCAAGCCGATGGTATTCGTGGACTATCAAAGGCCGAACGTAAAGCTTATGCTCCTCCAGCTGGTTCAGGATTTATATCCGGCTTTACATCAATCTCACGTAGACCTTTAAAAGAATACAACTTCCCAAACCAATCTATTCCATTTGGTCCAAGCTCTTATCTATCCGCACAAACCAGAGTTATCGAGGAGTACACCATGTCTCAGATAATTTTACAGGCTGTTACAAATGGTGAACCCACCGGACTGCTGGTGGTGGTGACGGGTGCAAGCCATGTTGCTTACGGGTCAAGAGGGACCGGGGTACCTGCAAGAATTGCAAAGAAGATGCAAAAGAAGAATCAAACTGTTATATTGCTTGACCCTGAACGGCAGTATATAAGACGCGAGGGTGAAGTTCCTGTTGCTGATTTTTTATGGTATTCTGCTGCCAGACCATGCACCAGGAATTGCTTTGATCGTGCGGAAATTGCTCGAGTTATGAATGCAGCTGGCAGAAAGCGAGATGCTTTGCCACAGGTTAGTGAACCCATTTTCAGTTACAAGTTAGATTATTTTTTTGCTTTTGTTCATCGTATTAAACCTACTAAAATCTTTCGATATTTCAACTGCCTTTGGGATAGATAAATAATTAGATAAGCAGTGCACTAAATATGATTGCAAAGATACACTTTGGCTGACTTTTAACCGTTGACTTTTTCCCGACCGGTTTGAGACTAAAAATAACCCAAATGGGTCGCAATTGTTACACATACATGTTATATTACAACGTTGTGTTGTACCTTTATCAGGATATCCAAAAAGGACTGGATCTTGGTCTCGTATCTCCGGAAGTACTGCAGAATTTCTTTGATCTAGAACAGTACCCTCTTCTATCAGAACTTACTCATAATTTTCAGGTAATCGTTTGTGTATAACTAAATCCGTCATTCTTATAAGAACATTATCTCATTCTCCGTAAATTACAGGGTTTTCGAGAAAGACTACTAGCAGATCCCAAATTCTTAAACCGATTAGCTATAGAGGAATCAATATCAATAACCACTACACTCATAGCACAATACCAAAAACGTAAAGGAAAATTCTTTGAAGAAATCGATTACGTCATGACAGATACCATTAGAGGAATAGTAGTCGATTTCTTCACAGTTTGGCTTCCAGCCCCTACATTATCATTTCTTTCATTTGCCGATGATGCTAACGGGCCTGATAGTATAGATGCGCTAACAGGCCTTTTGGGGTCCATACCGGATAACGCGTTTCAAAAAGCACTTGCCGGGAAGGACTGGGATGTGGGCCATAGAGTTGCTTCCGTAGCTGTTGGTGGTGTAAAACTTGCCGGTGTTGGATTTATTTCTAGTATTGGAGCTGTAGCTGTGTCAAATGTGTTGTACACCGCGCGCAAGTTTCTTAATCCCACTCTTGTAAATACGCAACAAGTTAAAAGATCACCAATTATGAAAACTGCGGTTGTTTATAGTAGCTTTCTTGGGACATCAGCTAATCTCCGGTATCAGGTACTGCAAATTATATATATATATATATATATATATATTTTAGAGTAAAATGGCATTTCGTTCATGAGGGTTGGCCAGTTTTGCGACTTTCATCTAAAGGTTTGTTTTTTCACACCTGGATCCAAAAGGTTTGAAATCTTTCCGTTTTCCTGCGGCTCGTTAACTCCATCCATTTTTCTCCGTCAAGTCAGGGATACTTTCGCAATTTTTGCTAACTTAAAGGGCAATTTGGTCTTTTTCACTTTTGTAAAAAGACTGAATACCCATGAAAAGAACCGAATTGCCCTTCAAGTTAACAAAAAAAGATGGAAATACCCTTGACTTAATGTAGAAAAATGGATGGAGTTAACGAGCCGGATGAAAATGGCAAGATTTCAAACCATTTGGATCCAGATGCGGAAAAACAAATCTTTGGATGAAAGTTGCAAAACTGGCCAAATATCAGGGACGAAAATGGCATTTTAATCTATTTTTTAAAAGGGTAGAAAAGGTGTTTGTTGGTCAACTCGACCTAGCCTGTTTTGACCCCAACGAAAATTGAGCTGTTTCACATCAACCCCTATTTTGACCCATTATCTAACCTGTCATATCTTGCCACATGTACTGTTTATGTTTCCGTGAGTTTGGTATCAACTTAACTGCAACTCAATACTGCAGATTATTGCTGGACTGGTGGAACATCGCCTTTCAGATATGTTTGCTGATCAAACATTATTTGTAAATATGATATCGTTTGTGGCGCGGACAATCAATTCCTACTGGGGAACTCAGGTTATAATCATTTCAATTTGTGATCCATGTTAAATTATCTTTATGCGCAATGGGCCACAGTTGGTTTGAATTGGTACACAGTTTTAATTTGACCCGTTCATAAGAAACGGGATGAAATAGTGAAGCTGAGTTTTCTATGTTTGTTTTCCACTCATATATCTTAATTTCTATATATCATCTTTCTGCAGCAATGGATCGATCTCGCACGGTTTACGGGTCTACAGGCGCAAAAAAGCGAGCCACCGACAAACCAAACAATAGAAGCTGCAAATCCTGCTACAGTAGGTTGCAACACTACAGAAGAAGCCAATGTTGATGAAATCGAAAATCAACAATCAATGAGATGATGTCAAGCGATAGCTGCTGAAGGCATTTCCCGTAAGGAACGGCTCTCCGTATTCATTTTATATGCTCGTTATTGTATTTACAATATAAGTTTGAGCATATTATACACATCACAAGATGAAGATAGATAGAGGCTAAATTTCAGCAGACTTTAAATAAATATTGGCTTTAGCCTGCAGGTAAAGGGCACAAATTTTGATTGAATACAAAATTCTTTAAATATATAGAGGCTAATCATCATAGGTTGTGCTACATAATCTCTCTACTTCTTATTCTTATTTGGAGGTTGCATTTCACCCAATCGGTAATATAGAGTTTGATTTAGATTATGTTGTATCTCTAATTTGTGAAATTGATCGACCAAGACAAAGGTAGTTTAAAGGTCTAAAGTGTACGTTTAACGAGTAAAACTACCTAAACTACTTTATTCAAAAAGTCATATTACCATAACACTATCATGGACTTTTTATTGAGAGTTAAATGTCATTTTAGTCCTGTGATTTAGTCCATTTTGTCAGTTTTGTTCAAAGGTTTGAAACTGTTAGGATCGGAGGCTCTCATGATTGTGTTTGTTTGTATGTTTGGAACGATTTGTAAATATGAAAACATGTAAAGTGCAGCGGAAATGAATACAAGTTTTGTAAACACAATCACAGGAGACAATAGTTTGATAAACAATTGCTTCACATAGGGTCAAAAGATTTATAAATCAAAGCAAAAGATTACATATATGCTTACAAACTAAACTCCCCCTCAGCCTGATACCCCAAGGTAGGTTGCACACAAGATGAAAGGATTAGACATGAGAAGAAGAATCCGCTCAGTCAATAAAATGTAACAGTACAGGGTACTGATACATTTATAGGCAAACCAAACCACTGAGGTATCTCAGCTGACGTCACCATGAAAGCGACGTCTAACAGCCTAATGACCTCTAACAACTGATCTATGACTACTGACCATACAAACACTGATTTCATTCTAACTACTGATGTATAAACACTGATTCTTCATTCCACTGATGTAGTCAACCACTGATGTCTAGTATCAGTGCTTTCTTCAAAGGGTGATCAGACCTTGAATGGGCGGTGCTTTAATCCTTCAGCAGTGCTAGAGTTCCGTCAGTAGATTGAGCTTCAGCCTTTAAACTTCATCAATACTTTAGAGTGGTCAGCAGTTGCAAGGCAGCAGTTGTATATGGACAGTGGATAGAGACTATCAATTGTTATAAATCACTTTCAAGGGGAAAGCAAAGTGTAAACTGCTGCTTATTGTGAATCCTCTGTTGTGACCTGGTTTTGGCTTTACATTATCTGTTCCTCTGGTAGGGTTCAATCCCAACAATCTCCCCCTGGAACAGATAATGCCAAAACCTTTCATTATTCAGGATCTTTATTACTCATCAAGAGTGTCTTAGCTTGTTCTTTGAATTCAGCTTCAAATTCCTTTGCACTCTGGTCATCCTCATCCCTACACAGTGAAAGTTCAAGGAGATCCTGCAAATCTTGAACACTAAGGCCTAGTGCTTCTTTCCTTGATATGTACTTCACATTTCCATTGGATCTGACAATAGTCAATACATGGGTCTTTTGATCAGACATCCACTTTAGTACTTTCGAACCCAATGGATTTCTTGGGAGAGATTTATTTAATGATGAGTTGAGGGATGATGGCCTTGAAAACACCTGTAGACTTTCAGACATTCTTTTGAAAGTTTCTTCAATGACTTTGTCTGCTGCAGCTATATCTTCTGCAGTTTCTTGTTCAATAAGTTCTTGTCTTTCAGCTTCTGTCTTGTCTTTAGCAGTGTTTGGAGATGCAGGTTTGTTTAATGCCTTAAAAAGGCTTTGAAGCTTTGTTGAAGTTTCTTCTTTTAGACCCATTTTCGTGATGGTATCTTTGAAGTACTCTGCTTCCTTTTCTATTACCTCTTCTTCAGTCAGCTGTTCTCCCTCTTCTTGATTTGTTACAAAAGTAGACCGGAACAGTGTGTCGAGGTTTCCCATCTTCTGTTCAAGCTTCATCATTTGTTCTTGCTTCTTAGAAGTGCCTGAAACAGTTATCTTTCTTTTCTTCAGCCTTTCGTAGGCTTCATCGGTCTGCTGTCTTGACCATTTTGATATGGCTTCAGCAGTATCCATTTTTGCATCCACCAGCTCCCTTTTCTTTCTTTCTTTTATACTCAGCAGTGAAGTCAGCAATGAGCTTTTTGAATTTGTTCCAGTTTGGAGCATTTTTCTTCTTTGTAGGATCATTCTTGATTCTGTCAATCCTTTCAGCCTCATGCTTTAGAGCGATTATTGGCCATTCTTCAAACTGTTTTTCTTCAGCAGGATATAATTTTTCTTTCATAATGTAGGCAAGATATTGTTTTCTAAGCTCTTTGCGTTGTTCAGCCTTTTCTTTGATTAGTTCATGTGCGAATTCTTCCATCTGCTTTACCTTTTCAAGGAAGAAATCCAGTCTTTTAGCAATGCCTTCTTCGCTTAGACTTTCATGTTCACTTTCAAATTTAGCTCTTGCTTTAGCCTGCCTTGCCTTGAGTTTGAGGTAATCATCCATATCCTCTGGTGGCATGTAGCCTATGAGTGAGGAGAATCTTCTTTTTGAAGGATCCTCTTCTGTATAGAATTGCCTCATCTCATTTTTGATAGCTTCAAGTTCCAGTGGATATTTTGCAGCATTAGGATCATGTATACCCTCATCGGCAGTGATTGGCTTTCTTTTTCTGTTGAAGAGCTTTGGTTGTGATGTAGGAAAGGTGAGAGCAGTGGTGGATGACTGACTAACAGCTGTTGAAACAACTGGTGTCTCAACATCTGTTGTCATTACAACTGCTGATATGTCAGCAGATGTCTTCTGCTTTTGAGCAGGGGATGGAAGTGGTGATGTAGTTTTTGATGGTGGTGATGGTGGTGGTGAATCATCATCTGATATTAGATTCCTTCTCCTTTTTAATGAAGAAGGAGCAGATGATGTTTTGGGTGGATCAGTGGTGGTAGATTGGATAGCAGTGATTTGTGACAGTGATTGACTGACAGTGGTTGAAACAACTGGTGTTTCAATCACTGTTGTCATTACAACAGATGTTGTAACATCTGTTGTCTTCTGTTTTATGACAGGAGGCAGTGGTGATGGTATGATTTTAGATGATGATGGTGGAGCAGTAGTTGTGGTGGTGTGTGGTAGAGTGGTGTGTGTTGATGACATGGCAGCTGTTTGGCTACTGACAGCAGCTTTTGTAACTACTGCTGTATCAGCTGTTTGGCTAACAGGTTTTGAGACCTGCTTTTCTTTTTCTTTTTCTTTTTCAGACTCAACATGAAGGCCATGTTCTATTCCCATCCTATTCATTTTTCCCAACAGCTTGTTATTCTCCCCCTTTTTGGCATTATCTGAAGGGGGGTTTACAAGAAATGGTATGGAAGAATGAACTTTGCCAGATGCATTTTGAATGCTAGCCTTTATAGCCTTGATATCTGCTTGAGTGTCTTTAAATCTTGATTCAACCATGTTGGTCAGCATTTGTACTTGAATAGCATGCTTTTTGTCAGCCATAAGTTGCTGTGCTTCAAGCATGGGTTGAAAAGTATTCCAAAGCTCATTTGCAGCAGGTGCTTGTTGTGGAGCAGGTGCTTGAGCAGGAACAGCATTGGATTGTGCTTTCTGAGCTTTTAAAATCTCTTGCACCATCTCCTTTATTTCAGAAACTGATTCTTCAAGTTTTTCCACTCTGCCCGTCAATTCCTGATACTTTGAATCATCACCTACTTTAGTAGGATCATCTGAATCCCCACCAGCAGTGGTTATACCAATGTGTGACTTAGGAACAGAGTCCCAAAAATCACCCATTGATGCCCCTTGTTCTTGGTACTGGGGACTTCTTTCTTCAGCACTTGATAAACCTTTGATGTTACTAGTGGTCAAAATAGGCTCACTAGTGGTTAACATTGGTGCTATTGAAGAAATTGCCTTCAAGGGAGTCTGATTTATGAAACAACTGGCCAACTGGAGACCTGTTGATCCACCAGTTGTAGTTGCTGCTCCACTTGAACTACCACCGAGAGTTACTTGTAACTCAGGGGGTGTAACCTCCTCAATTGTTGTTGGGATAGCAGGAGTAGTAGCATCAGACCCAGTCACCTGTGGGGGTATACTCTCAGTGACAGGTGATAGAGAGGAACTGGTTTGTGTCTGAGCTATAGCAGCTGCATGCAACAAAGGTAGCATGGATTGTGGCATTATTATTGGTGAGGGGATGGGAGTTGAAAGAGACATGTCCTTGGGATCAGGACTGAGGAAGATGGATCCGAGTGGATTCAGAGCTTCATATTGTGGTGTCCCTGTGCTTACAACCTGATCCTTTTGTGTGGATGCAGGAGGAGTTTTAGGCATGGGTTGAGATCTTTCTTCCAACTGCTGTGAGGAAGTAGCAGCAGTGGTTTGTGGTGACTTTTGTGTTGTCACAGGCATTTCCTTTGGGATCTCATCTTCCAAAGTTGCCTTTGTTTTGGGTTTGGTGGGTTTTCTGGATGTTTTCTTTTTGGTCTTTTTAGTGGTGGCAGGTGTGGGTTTCAAAGCAGTGGGAGTGCTGCTATGATCACCTGGAGCAGTGGGCTCAGCAGCTGATACCTGAGGAGCAGTTGTAACTGCTAAAATCTGCTCAGGTACCCCTGCTTTTGTTTTTATTGGTGCCATCATCCTTGAAAATGTTTCTTTTGTTAAGCTTTTTATTTGACAATGAACACCTTGTTTGAGCAAATTTACATTTTCCTTTTCAAATTTTTGTTCAAAATAGTAACTCAAAAATCTTGGAAAAAGTAAAAATGCTTTACTTTCAACGTTTTTCACCATGTCATTGAAAATCTCCTGGGAGTAGTTGTAGTCCTTTTTATTCAAAATAGCGTAACCCAGGCATTGAATTTTTAATGGTATTTCGTTAAAAGATGTTGTTTTATTCGAAGCACACATCAGAAGTGTGTGAAATAAAAATCTTGGAGCAGACGGAAAATAACCCTTTTGTAAGGTATCAACCTTTGATTGTTCTGCATATCCCCTTTTTACGAAATCAGTTTTCATCTCGGCTTTCTCAAAAGAGAGTTTACCTTCCTGATCTTTGAGATTAAAGACTTCGGAGATCGACTGTGGGGTTATTTGAACTGCTTTACCCTGTATT
The DNA here is from genome assembly GCA_030545235.1 of Helianthus tuberosus. NCBI lineage: Eukaryota > Viridiplantae > Streptophyta > Magnoliopsida > Asterales > Asteraceae > Helianthus > Helianthus tuberosus. Next base: position 9,775,745 of record CM060373.1, on the reverse strand, counting down.
GAGGAGTTAATGGCTATGACTTTTCCGTCTTGTTTTTCAAGCGACGCCTTTTTCCAAAACTCTCTCTGGGTTTGCAGATAAATGGGAGCATTTGCTGTCAACAAAGTTTTGTACTTTGATGCAGATAATGTATCAATGATGGTGTCAAAGGTGTGATTATCAGTAGGTTTTGTGAGTAAACCCAGATAGTTGTGAGATTGTTTGAATGGTATTTCGATGGGTTCTTCGGCCGTTTGAGCGACCTCTTTGGAAGGTGATGGTGATTTAGGTTTTGATTTTGATTTTGTCATTTTTGCGGAGAAGAACGAAGGAGGATTTTGGAGATTTTGAGAAGAAGGGTTGGAAACTGCTATGAGAAGAGAATTTTGGAATTCAATTCGACAGTGTAAAACCCTGTTTGGGGGTTTAGGGCAGGGTTTTATTTAAAAAATGATCGCTGATGTGGCAGCGGTTATTAAGATCTGAGAGCTAAAAACTGACCACGTGTTAAACACTGATGAGACGGATGAAGTATGGAGAACAGTTGTTTTAAGAGCCACTGATGTATCAAGCATCAGTGGTTACAACTGTAAAAATTATGGGCAGTGGATGATTTTTACTATCAGTGGATAGCATATCAGTGGATAAGACACTGATTTTGAACATCAGTGCTTTTCAAGAAAATGAGGGAGCAGTGGTTAACTTTCAGCAGTGGACAGTGTTTAGAGATCAGACGTTGGAACAAAACATTGGTTAGGGTAAATGGTACAACTCTGAAGGACAGGTGTTTCAGCAACAGTTTTGAAGATTTTCATTCAAGGTTTTGCCACATGTCAATTTTTGAAGGACAGTGGTTTAGTACCCCAGATGATGAAAACTTTTTACTAAGGCAACTCATTTTCGTTTAATATTCAATTAACACATGAGTACCTTAGTAATTTTAAGCACAGTTTGCAATCAACCTTTGATAAAAATTCAGGAGCAACCTGAGTATGACATGATCATGACATATGTACCATATCCTTTTGACCCATTTATGAGGACACTAATACCATACAAAAATAAGGTATTACATCCTGACAGGGGCTGAAACTATTGCCAACAAAAACAAGCATAAGTTCCAAATACATTATTCCAAAAAAAAATGAATAATATATCCTGGTTATTCGAGAAGATCCTTTGAACACAACAAAAAAATGGTTAAAGGATTTTCTAAGAATAGTATCAAAAAGATCTGGTATAATTTCAATAGAGAATATAATCACATCACTCACAGGTTTTTGAAAAATGGTCAGTAGTTTGACAACAGTGGTAGAAAACTTTTGGAATACATTTTGACCACTGTTTGGTACCATTTTCTTTGTCAGTTGATTGCAAACCTGAGGACACATGGATATATTTTTAAACATTTGTCTAGTCCTATTTGTAGTTCATTCACTGGAATCAAAACCTTTTCCTGAACAAATGAATCCACATAGTTGCTTAAATGACCATTATTACCCTAAACTTTGACTCATAAGTGTTTTATGTTTATACTCTTTTCTTTTGATTTTCAAAAGTTTTGAGATAGACACACTTCTGAGTTTTTGTGAATATTAGTCCAAAATCATTTTGCAGTAATGTTTTGAGAGACTTTGGTCAGGTTTTCACAAGTTTTTCACCCAATCTCACATTACATATGATACGGACTATGTTGACCCCTGTTTTCTTAATGTATTTGAACATAGTTGATTTTGTCCTTTTTAGGAACTCAACCTGTTTTCAACACATAAGATCTAAATAACTAAAGTTTTAATTTCCCTCTTTTTGTGTTAACAAAACAACAATGCTTTTATGAACATAGGTTTTGTTAATCTGAGGTTTGTACTTTAGTATTTAATGAAAACATCACATATTACACATCAACAGTTTAAATCAATTTAGAAAATAAAAATAATCTCATGGTTTAACAGATATTGCTTTCAGATCTAGAAACCATGAGTGTCTTGTGCATGAATTTACTTGTTGTGTGAAATTTGTGTGTCATATGACATCTTGGTTGAATTACAGAGTTTTTGAATAACCATTTTGAACATGATTTACACAGTACTCTGTTTTTCAACTAAATACAACCAACCTTAGTATCAATGAATTTTGAGCCGAACTGTTATGTCAAATTGATTGTTAGATCGAATTTGACTGTCCAGGCTCTGATACCAATTGTTAGGATCGGAGGCTCTCATGATTGTGTTTGTTTGTATGTTTGGAACGATTTGTAAATATGAAAACATGTAAAGTGCAGCGGAAATGAATACAAGCTTTGTAAACACAATCACAGGAGAAAATAGTTTGATAAACAATTGCTTCACATAGGGTCAAAAGATTTATAAATCAAAGCAAAAGATTACAGATATGCTTACAAACTAAACTCCCCCTCAGCCTGATACCCCAAGGTAGGTTGCACACAAGATGAAAGGATTAGACATGAGAAGAAGAATCCGCTCAGTCAATCAAATGTAACAGTACAGGGTACTGATACATTTATAGGCAAACCAAACCACTGAGGTATCTCAGCTGACGTCACCATGAAAGCGACGTCTAACAGCCTAACGACCTCTAACAACTGATCTATGACTATTGACCATACAAACACTGATTTCATTCTAACCACTGATGTATAAACACTGATTCTTCATTCCACTGATGTAGTCAACCACTGATGTCTAGTATCAGTGCTTTCTTCAAAGGGTGATCAGACCTTGAATGGGCAGTGCTTTAATCCTTCAGCAGTGCTAGAGTTCCGTCAGTAGATTGAGCTTCAGCCTTTAAACTTCATCAATACTTTAGAGTGGTCAGCAGTTGCAAGGCAGCAGTTGTATATGGACAGTGGATAGAGACTATCAGTTGTTATAAATCACTTTCAAGAGGAAAGCAAAGTGTAAACTGCTGCTTATTGTGAATCCTCTGTTGTGACCTGGTTTTGGCTTTACATTATCTGTTCCTCTGGTAGGGTTCAATCCCAACAGAAACGTTGCCATTTTAGTCCAAATGGTTTCAAACGTTGCTATTTTAGTCTACTGGGTTAACTTCATCCAATTTTTCTGTTCTAGAAGGACAATTCAATCATTTTTTATGTAATTCTGCTAATTAGAAGGACAATTCGGGCATACAAAATGACCAGCCCTTCTCGTTAACAGAAAAATGGGATTAAGTTAACACAGTGGACTAAAATAGCAACGTTTCAAACTATTTGGACTATAATGGCAACGTTTCAAACCTTTGGACTAAACTGGCAAAATGACTCAAACCACAGGGACTAAAATGACATTTAACTCTTTTATTGAAATTAGGGTCTTAAATGAGAAAATCTTAGTTAAGATATAATACTCAAAGATATCCAATGTCATAACTTAAAAGTTTGAGACAGAAATTTGATTAAAATTTTGTAAAATATCAGCCTAGCTGCTTAGGTGAAAGTTTGATGATTTGTTGGTCTTAGACGTTAGTCTCTGTAAGGCTATGGGATGTGCTCTAGGGGCTTTATCAGGACACATCAGCGCCACGTCAGATCCACATCAGCCAGGGAGCTTTATTACGCCATTCCTTAACTTGCAGGGCGTGGGATAACGCCCCCTATTAAATAAAATAAAATAAAAAGATTTTATTGGATGAAATGCATGTGGGCCCCACCTGAACAGAGCTTCTTCCTCGTTACCATGGTGGCGGACAAGTGGACAACCCATGGCGCCCCAGTTTAAGTTGCAGGGTGTGGGTGGTGGCGCCGGAGGGGGCGCTATCGGAGGTAAGGTGGCACGGTGGCGCCCTCCATACCCTCCGGCCTAAATAGGTTAAAGCCAACTTTTGGAATGCTCAATATAAGATGATATGTTTTAATTTGAGTTTGCTAATAAGATGCTACACGTTTATGATCAAGTTATTAACATCACACGCGAATGGTTTAAGTTGATTCAACTTCAATTTGGCTACACATGTCTCAGTTGGTCTGAAACGGAAGTGATCTAGTGTGAAAATTTTCGGAATCTTATGTAACCAAGTTCACAAACAAACTGCTTACGTGCAGGGCTGGATCTATAGGCTTTCAAAGTTAGGCAAGCGCCTAGGGACGCCAATTTTTTAAAAACCTTTTATATAGAATATGTGTATTAGTGTATCAGACCCAAATAAGCTAAAAAAACTATATTTATTGGAAGACCCAACTAAAGAACCAAATTTATAATAAAAAAGCCCAATTTCAACTCCAAACAATATGTGGTTCGTTTTTAGTTTAGGCTGACATCATCAATCTTGCTAACTGTAACGCCATGTGTGCTCATTTCACAAAATGGCGTCACGCATTGGGGAGAAATTAGAGGGGAAATTAATGGTGTTTCAAGGATAATCCAGGTTAGTTAACGACCATTTTTTTTTAGTAATCTTTATAATTGTGATATACTACATCACTTTTTTCCCTAAATCCCTAATTGATACTTTTGAATCTTTAAATTTTTGATATTGTGCTTGCGAATTTCCGATTAAGACTTCGAAGGAAAAAAGCAAAAACGATTTTTCTTTATAACAATTCATTCAAAAGGGCCCTGACTTTGTAGTTCGCTTAAGGCCTCTAAAAACGTTGGACCAGTCCTGCTTCCATGTTATCTATGTTCTTGCTTAAAGTTTTGTGTTTAGAACTCGAGTTATCTCTTTTATTATTTCAAAATTAACTTTTACAACCTAAGACACAATAATACCCTTTAAAAGATGGTTTTAACAATGTTCAAAATATCCATCACTTGTGGTCTAGTGGTTGGAAATACTTGGTTTTTCCTTGGAGACTCAAAATCAATCCCCACTAGTGCTATATTTGGTGGATAAAAGCAATGCAGGCTAGTTCTCCCAGACCCCAGGTCAAGAGTTCGAGCCCGAGCTACCCTGGGTTTTAGTTCACCGTAAGTTACGCAAGAGAGATTCCCTCTTGTGGCTGCGCAAGCCCCTGCAGTGGGTGGTATGGTTTCCCGGAGAACGTCGTTAGCTAAACTCTAACGCCAACGTGGCCTTGGTTAACGTTCAAATGTCAACATACCACCCCTTTAGGCTTAAACTACCACCCTCTAGCTCTCATGGCCATGGTTAAAGTATCAAATGTGATCACATTAATCAGGATTTCATATACAAGAATAGCCTAGAATAAACGTTTATTCTAATATTTCACTCGGCTGCTCCTATGAAAAATAACTACTTATGCCTAGGGTCATGGGAATTTATGTAGTTAAAAATCATTGCAACATAAGAAATTGTTGTTGTTACCCTTCCTAATTGCCACACCATTCATTATGTTGCATTATGGATGTTTAAAGTGGCAGATCTAGAAAATCCTAATAGAGGCAACGTTTTAAAAAAGGGTAATGAAATCGAAAAAAACGTCAATTTTTTCCAAAATTTACACTACAACCGGAGCATTAAGGGGTAGCGGGGGCTACCCCTATTAACAAGCTAGGTCCACCCCTGGATGTTCATTTGTTTTAATGTTGCCTTAACGAAGTGTTTGTATATATGTTTTATCTGGATCTTTACATCATTTTTTTTCTCTTTTATATGAAAAGAATACATTTATACCGGGCCACCTATAACCCCTTTGTACCACCATGTCTGGATCACTTAGCATAGATGGTGAAGGTCCATACCACTAGATTCGGATAACCGGTCCCAACGAGGGTGCTTCGGACTAGCACATCCAGAGACATGAAATTTGGCGTACGGATTATATAGCCCAACATCCTTATAACAAAATAAACGGTGGTATATGACGAACGCACATTACCATTTAATACGATGTGACTTTATCTACGACGCATTAAATACAAGATCTCACCAATTGTGAGAAATGATCTCTTAGATAAAAGAGTCATTGACATAGTTAAGAAAAGGTTAATAGGGCATCTCTTAAAAAATTAACGTCTAATGAGAAGGTATGCTCTCATTTAATACACGCATTTTAACAGAGTCGTACTTACACTTAAGTCATATTTGAGTCTTTAAAAGAAACCCATTTTCTTCTGTTTTAGAGACTAATGGATGGTGTATTGCGATAGTAGATCGAAAACCACTACTCATCTTTCTACCTATTCACCGTCATCATAGACAGACATTATACTTGTTTAAACCTTCCTTATCACTCTTTATTGAATCTTGATGCTCTCACGCAAACGCACCATTCTTTATATTTCTTTCCATTTAATATATTGCACACAAACATAAGAAAAGTAATAGATAGTAAAACTTAAAACCATATAATAAAATATCTAAACATACTAAAAATTAAAATTACAAAATCAACTCAAAAACTATTGTTGGAGCTAGTAGCTTTTATGAGTTTTAGATTTATACCATCAGATTTTTTGTTTCTACAAACTTAGCACATCAATCCTCATGTTTGGTTCCTCTAGAAAGACACGTGTTGTTGCATTAACACACACAAGACTATTTAAGTATTTTCAAACATAAATTTGGCTACAAGCTATTATATTAGGGGATCCAATAAAAAGTGGATTTTGCCTAAGGGTATCCGGGGCACCCATCGGGGACCACTTTCCCCGATCGGGAACACCGCCGCCATCCAAGCGGGAACCCGAATCGGGGAGGGTGAGCGGTGGGGAGTGACCGAAGAGGGGGAGAGATGGTGGTGGGGCCAGCCGCTATTTCAACCAATGAAAACTTTGTTTTTTTTTTTTTTTTTTTTTTTTTGAATAAAAAAAGCAATTCACCTAAGAGGGGGGTGGCGCCATCAAATTGGGGTGTGAGGGGAGTTTAAGAGGGGAGTTGACGTGGCACACGAGGATTGAGTGTGCGTAAGAGAGGGGACTCCCCTCTTAGGGGAGTGCCCCGGACACCCTAAGTAGTCTAAAAAGAATTGTGATGATTACATGTGACACTCTTAATAAGTAGGAATGAAAGGTATTTTAGTCCTTATAAATATGAGTGAAAATGACACGTGTCACCCCTTTTATTTTTTAAAAATACAACAAAAAAATCTAGTACAAAAAAATCTAACACAAAAAATCTAATACAAAAAAATATAGCACGAAAAAATTCAGCAAAAAGATGTAGTACAAAAAAATCCAGCACAAAAAATTGAGAAAAAAAATTTAAGATAAAAAAAACCAGCACAAAAAATTTAGCACAAAAATATAGTACAAAAATCCAGCACAAAAAATGTTATACAACACGTTTTAGTGGGTTTTTTTAGTCTTCATATTTTATATAGCAATATGGTACTCAAATTAAAGATAAAAAGACGCTCGATTTTACGGTAAAATTTTTATAAAAAAATAATGTCGTATAAAAAAGTTATGAACGTTTAAAAAAATGAGGGTGAAATATACATGTGTCTTGCATGTGGAGAGAGAAAGTCCATAAATAAGATTTTCCCAAGATACCCTTGCACTCATCCTTTCTCCTACACTTTCATCTTAACCATTGATTTGAATAATAAATGGTTAAGATTCCTTCTCATCCTACTTAAATAAACTTTTTATTTGATTTTACCCCTTATATCAGGTATTTAACTAATTTGAATTATTAACTTAAATTTAGAATATAAGATGAAAAATTAAGGGGCTGTTTGGCTAAGCTTATTTTTTTGACTTATTTACTTATTTGCTTATTTGAAAAGCAAATAAGTCATAATGGAATGACTTATTTACTTATTCCTCTCACATAATAAGCTAACCCAAACACCTTTTAACTTTTCAAAAAGTAAATAAGTAAATAAGTCACTAAAATAAGCTTAGCCAAACAGCCCCTAACTAAGTTATCTTCCAACTTTTCATACATGTTTTAAATCACGTATTTGATCACTCTACTCTATTGATTATTGATTAGACTTCAAACGTTTCCTTAAACGTTACTTTCCGCTCCAAGCTTATTGTTATTAACAATTTATTATTATTAATCTTTTCTCGCCAATCGAATAATGATATAAATGTTGTCGAAACCGATACTCATACTAAATATGTTTCGAATCCGAACCGAAGCGTGGCAAGTCACCCCTAATTATTATTACTATTCCTATATAATAAAGGAAATGAAATGAAATGAATAGTGATTTTAATATTATAATAATATATAGTTTTTTTTAATATTTTTATTATTTTAATATTATAATAATAGTTATTTTCTTTACTTTTTAACTTTAATTTTTTTTTTATATCAGGGGTTGGGATAAGCTTGGTGTAAACCAGTATCGAACCAATATTGGTATCTAAAATACCGGGAGGGTCCTGTTCGGTATCAGTACATGAAGGTAAAATCCGACACTAATACGGAAAACGTCAAAACTTGGTGCCGAATTGATATTGGAAATCTTTTGGTTTGGGAAATTCAGTGCTGCTACCCGGTACCATTTGATCATCCCTGATCACGGTTACCGTACGAACAACGGTATCGTACAACTTTTTTTAATGATTTTTTTCAACTTTTAATTTTTTCTTTTTGTAGTTTCAGGGGTAGAGATGAACTCGGTGCCAACCGATACAGAATCAATACTGATACCGAAAACACCAGTTACAATACCGGTATATGAAGGTAAAAAACAGTAGTGAACCGGTACCAGGAATGCCAAAAGTCAGTACCGAATTGGTACTTAAGATCTTTCGGTTCGGCAAATTTGGTACCAGTACCCAGAACAATTTGCTCATCTCTGACCACGGGTTTCATACGAACAATATCGTTAACATACAACTTTTTTGGTTGATTTTCTTTCGTTTATCTTTTAGTGTTTTTTTCTACATTTTATATTTATTATTGTTAGCAGTTTCGTTCGCAACACACTCGTAGTAATTTAAAAACACATAAAATTATAGACTAAATAACAAAAGAAATTCTCTTTAAACCTAGTTAAATTTACAATTGAAAAAATCTAAATTATTAGTATAATAATATTTCTTTTCAAAAGAATGGTGACTCATTAAGTCATTATACGAATTTAACAATATTAAACCGGCCACGCACGCCGAAAGCACAAACGCACGTGACTAAACAGGATAAGAACTGTGACGTGTCTCCACTTTTGGATAAGGATCTCTCTAGAACCCATCATGCTTTCTTCATTCCATATCAAAATTCCCTTATTACCCTTCCTTTCATTCCCCTTTAAACCCTCCTGCTTGGGTAATACCGTAATTTCACATACACACCATATAACGCACACAGAATTTATTATCTTAATAATTTAACCGGTGGCAGTCCAGTAATAATGTCAACATCCATGTCCTTTTACACATCTCGTCTAAATATATTTCAGTATCCACTATCCAGTACTCACTTGTAAGATATTTTCTTCTGAAACAGGTTACTGCAAAATATCACAATGAGAATGGACGTGATGGCGCGTGAGAACGGTTTACTATCATCATCTCTGAATCCGAACGCTCCGATGTTCGTACCGGCGGCGTATCGCAACGTTGAGGACTTTTCCGATCAGTGGTGGACACTTGTGCATTCTTCTCCTTCGTTTCGCGATTACTGGCTCCGTGAATGCTTCTCGGAATCGTTATTTGATGTTTCCGATGACTTCGATTCGTTCCTACCTGACGAAGATCTGGTTTTCGACGGTGAAGTCCGTGAAATCGAAGGTAAATAGATCGAAAATTTGAAATCTGATTAATCGATTAGTTTGTTAGGTAGTTAGCTAGATCTGGCTTTAAGTTTGTTATATTTGTTGAATCGAAGGTAAATAGATCGAAAATTCGAAATTACAAGTTGATTAATCGATTAGTTTGTTATGTAGTTAGCTAGATCTGGCTTTAAGTTTGTTATATTTGTTGAATCGAAGGTAAATAGATCGAAAATTCGAAATTACAAGTTGATTAATCGATTAGTTTGTTAGGTAGTTAGCTAGATCTGGCTTTAAGTTTGTTATATTTGTTGAATCGAAGGTAAATAGATCGAAAATTTGAAATAACAAGTTGATTAATCGATTAGTTTGTTAGGTAGTTAGCTAGATCTGGCTTTAAGTTTGTTATATTTGTTGAATCGAAGGTTAATAGATCGAAAATTTGAAATTACTAGTTGATTAATCGATTAGTTTGTTAGGTAGTTAGCTAGATCTGGCTTTAAGTTTGTTATATTTGTTGAATCGAAGGTAAATAGATCGAAAATTTGAAATTACAAGTTGATTAATCGATTAGTTTGTTAGGTAGTTAGCTAGATCTGGCTTTAAGTTTGTTATATTTGTTGAATCGAAGGTAAATAGATCTAAAATTTGAAGTTACAAGTTGATTTAATCTATTAGTTTGTTAGGTAGTTAGTTAGATCTGGATTAAAGTCTGTTATTTTCGTTAAAGTGAAGGTAAATAGATTGAAAATTATAGTTTGTTAGATCTGGATTTAAGTTTGTTATTTTGTTATTTGCAGAAGAGAAGAAAGCTCGAAAGGATCTGATTCTGGCGAGATTGACGAACTGGCGTAAGGCGCGTACGGCGGAGTCGCCGAGGCTCTTCGAGAAGGCTCCGAAGATTGTGAATGTGAAAGTGAGTCCGAGACCGATTCATCAACCGCGGTAGATTGAGTCTTAAGACCGATTCTATCAACCGCCGTTTAGCGAGTCAGGTTTTTAATTAACGTGTTTGTTAGATTTGAATGTAATTTAGTTTGAAGTTACATGTACATTGAGGAAATTAGTGTCTGGAAAGGACTATGATCTTCTCTGCTTTGGTTGTAACCTGATTGTAAATATTAATAAATGTCTTCTTTATCAATCTAGTGGATTGAACCTTATGACAAGAAAATAACCAGCAAAACAGAAAACCTTTAGGCGACCTGCAGAGGTGAGATGGCCACTCTGCGACCAGTAGAGGTGAGAGTTGTCAAGACTCTAGACCGAGACCGAGATCCTACTCCGGTTATTGTTTAAGTTTCTGCAAACATGGATCACATTCACAGGATCAATCTATAACAATGACCACTTGCACAGTTGCATGAAATGTTCATAAGAAGTTCGAAATGACCTTTAGACCGACCCTATCCCCAAAGCGATCTTCTGTCGACGCAGCTAGTGTTTTGAGACCAGGATCGCGATTTTTATAACCTTGCGTTTATATGCTTAACTAAGGGACCATAAAAAACACGACTAACAGATAGAAGTATAGGTGCACAAAACCAAGGGTTTTTCAAAACTTGTTCCAAGTTGGAACCGGTTCTGGTTCTGGTCAACGAGTCAATAAATGGGTACTGGTGTAACCGGGTTGGGTATGGTAACGGTTTGGGTTGGGTATGGTAACGGTTTGTATGGTAACGGTTTTTGGAGAGAAGAGCGATTGGTTTGCTTCAAAACTTTGTATCAAAGGTTTGCAATTATACTTGAGAAAACAAAATAAATTACCCAACAAATGTTGATGATCATTTTGGTCAGAACCCATTTGACACTTTGACCTGGACATGTTTTGCCCTAAACCCGTTTTGATGTGTTAGCCACCCGACGCAACCTTTCACCATGGTTAAGATTTAGGAAACTAAAAAGGAGAAAATCTCGAAAACATAAAAGCAAACAAGGGCACACTGTGAGATTCTAATATCTGGCTGTGCGCCTTATGTGAAAACAGAAACACACGACTAGGTAACTAAATTTTTACTAAATTTTTTACTGTTCCGATTGTCACAAGAACACTCGGCTAGGTAAACCCATAGGGTACTTAGGCATGTGGTTTGGCTCAAATGCCTATTTCTTTAGATTTAGGTCAGAAAAATACGAGGTTGTCGTCACTCAAATCAAACACCAGCAAATGGAATTTTATACAACTTATCAATTGATTCATTTAATATATATTAGCTTTTGAATGATAGTTTGCATAGGAGAATCTTGTCCTGTGCTCGGGATTTGGTTAAGCAACATCTCAAAAGTAGTGGAATCAGTCGAGAAACCTCGGCTAATCATCTCCTTGAGAAGAATCTCTGCTTCTTGGAATGCTTTTTCTTTCAAGAATTCCTGAACAATCACATTGTACGTCACACTATCTGGCAAACAACCATTCTCTTCCATCTTTCTTAGCAAGTCTTTTGCTTTACCAAATAAGCCTTGTTGGCAAAGCACACTTATCATCACTGTATATGTCCTAACATTCGGTTTCAATCCTTTTACACGGAGTTCGTCAAACAGATCCATTGCCAAGTCATGCTTCCCACATTTGCTATAACCATCAATCAATATACTATACAACCCTACATCTTCCATCAATTCTTTGCTTTCCAGCGATCGAAAGAGAGCCAATGCATCACAACACTGGGAGTTTTTGCACATTCCATGCAACAAGATACGATAGGTGTGTATATTTGGAGCCTGGCCCTTTTCTTGCATCTTGTTAAACAGTTCTATAGCCGTTGCAGGATGCCCTGATAGAAACAAGCCTTGTAACATGATATTGTAAGTAATAACGTCTGGAATCAAACCCTTGTCTTGGATTTCTTGAAAGAGATGCCTGGCCTTATCAATTTGCTTCTTCTTACAGTATCCATTTATCAGGATGCTATAGGTGATGATATTGGGCACAATATCCTGCTCCAACATACGATCTATAACATTCTCTGCTTCCTCTATTTCACCACGTAAACAGTATCCGTCAATTAGTGCACCATAAGTGATTACGTTTGGATGAAGACCTCTTCGTACCATTGCTTGTACAGCAAGCTCTGCATCTTTTACGCATCCTTTCTTGCAAAAAGAATCCACCAAGATAGTAAAGGTATCCACTCCTGGAGATACCCCTTTTTCCTCCATATCCATTAATATCTTTGCAGCTTCCGTCTCTCGACCAAAGTTACATAGACCCTGAATCAAAGAGTTGTAAGCGATAATGTTCGCATGGACACCCTTTTCAGTCATATGCGAAAATAACTCTAATGCATTATCAACCATTCGATCTTTGCAGAGGCTATCAATGACTGCACTGTACTGTACTACATCTGGTTTACAAGAGCCTGATTCCATGTACCTGAGCAGTTCAAGGGCCTTGCTAGTGTGACCTGCTTTACAGAGCCCATTAATAACGGTTCCATACATAACTTGATCAGGATCACAAAGTTTATCTCTAAGCAGTTTCTTGAATAACTCAACAGCTTCAAAGACCCGATCAGCAAGAACAAGCCCATGAATGAGAGTAGCATAGGTGGCCAAACTGGGTGGATGCCCTTGCTTGAAGATGGTTGCGAGTAAGGCAAAACCATAAGCAACTTGATTCAACCGGCAATGACAGTTAATAGAGATGTTGATAGTATAGATATTAGCAGGAATACCCATCAACTTCATTTGCTTAATGAGCATAAGAGCAGTGGAATATTGTTTCATCTTGACAATACCAGCAATCAGCTTAGTAAATTGGAAGATGTTAGGTGGAGGTTGTCTTTGAAGCATTTCATCAAACAGTTGGAGGGCATCATCGACTTTGGTGGGTCCGGAAGCATTTTTAAGTTGCAGAATTCTTTGATTGAAATGATAAGTAGTGTAATAACGAAGGCGAAGAAGTGTTGTGCAGTTCATCTATTGAGCGATCTTAATTGAAGAGGAAGATCAAGATAAAACATTCTTTTGAGTGAGATCATCTATGAAAACATTTTTCTTTCTTAAAGAATAAAATAAGAAAATACAATGCATTTTATATTATTATCTTAAATATTTCGAAATAGAAATCTTTTATTTTTTCTGTTTTATAGGAGCACAAATTTGTCCGATTAATAAAACCAGTAGGATTCTCAATGCACAAAGTATAAAGTTATACGTGTCTTTTTTGTGTTACGGGTGTTTAGAATTCGATTTGGATTTGAAAAATTCGAAATTCGACTTGATTTGAATTCGATTATCAAGGTTCGAATTCGAGTTGATTCGTATTCGAGTCTAGTAATCGAATTCGAATACGAATTTATGATTTTCAATTTGATTCGAAATTTGAATTCAATTTTTAGATAATTTTTTAATATACATGCACAGACATATAACTTCTAAATTTGGGCAAAATATGAATTACATCCATAAATGATAAGTTTATTATTCATAACATTACCACCAAATGACAAGTAGCCCATACTAGTTAAATCTAAATTTTTACTTAACTTAATTCGCTATTAGTAACCAATCTATCAGTTAAATTTTGGTGCTTTGACATATTGATAGTTAATTAACTTTGCCGATTATTATATTTTATGTTGAATATAATTAGTTCGTAGTAGTTTAAAAAATGAAAGTAAAATAATTTAATGTTTAGGGTGAATTTGAATTAAATCGAAATTATTCGAATTCGAGTTTCAAATACAAATCGAGTTAAATACGAACTCAGGTAAAAAAAATAAAAATTCAAAAAATTTCAATTTGATTAATTTAAAAATTCGTTATTCGATTTGATGAACACCTCTACTTTCTCTTAATAGATAACATTCTATACTTCTTAAGTATACGTGTCAATGAACCAATTTTATACTTGGTAAGCCAGACTGCCAGAGTATCTATGGGCTAATGGGCTATGCTATTCATGTAACCAGCGAAGTTGATATACGTGGGTTAGGCCCAGTTCATATATATGAACTACACACGTAGGGCTGTTTAAATTGCTCGGCGCTCGACGCTCGTTCGATGATCGATCGGAAAATGCTCGAAATTTGCTCGTTCGATTCAGCTCGATTAAAAAAATGCTCGGTTCGGATCGGCTCGGTTTGTAAACGAACCGAGCACGAGCAAAGGTCCGCTCAGTTCGGTTCGGCTCGGTTGGCTCAATTTATCTTTTAATATATATATATATATATACATATATATATTTGTGTTTGTGTGTGTATCATTTTTAATGAAATGACTAGAAACCAACATTAATAATGTTTGGCCAAGATCCAAATAGAGCTCATTTAAGTAATTAGAATTGAAATCCAATACCAATAGTTCATTATCCAATACTTAAATGTCCATTTGAGTAATTGAGTCAAAATTTCAAATACTAAAATGTGAAACGTCGATCAATACTCAAGTCTCAACATGCCATTTGATTCAGAAGTGCAAGATCCTAATCAAAACCCCCATTGGCCATCGTTATTTAATTTCTCCATCGCCACTCGCCAAGACGCCAACTCTCAAGGGTTTAGCTTCAATCGATCCATTCAATTTCAAACTTCCGATAGAACAAGGGTATGTTTCAATCGGTCGACGATTTATCTTCCCGCTTAGTTAATCTCGATAGAACAAGTTGAGTGTTTTTGTATTCCTTGTTATTTGTTAAATTTTTACTTGTTTTCTATTGGACGAAACATTAGGGACGAAAACTGCACTTTATTCTAATAACTAGCACTCCCATCGTCACTTTCTTTGTTTATTCTGCAACGCTCAATACTCGCTCGACGTTCGTTCGAAAAATGCTCGGATCGAAAGATGCTCGCTCGACTTTGGCTCGGTTGAAAAAACGCTCGATTCGGTTCGGATCGGTTTGTAAACGAACCGAGCACGAGCAAAGGTCTGATCAGTTCGGTTCGGCTCGTGAACAGCCCTAACTACACGAATAAGAATATGAAGTATTAAAAGGTTTTCAAATTAAAAATATTATTATATTACAGATTTACAGTATCTCGGATAGTTTGGATCCATGGTTGTTTATTTTTGAGGTAGAAAATAAAAAAAAAATAGAGAGAATGAGGAATTTTTTTTGGTGTAAAGAAGGTATTGGGTTTGTTCAAATATATGTAAAACAGGAATTTTTTTCAATATTTCGGACCATGAAATCATCAAAGGAGGCCCGGCCCGTGACGACCGTTGTGAGCCTCACGTTCACCACGCGTGGTGATGGTGGGGGCGGTGTACTCCGAGTGCCACGGACCACATGGCATGGCCACGAGCCCCTCCAGGTCCCCGCTACCGTATAAAGGAGAAAAATGATAAATAACTACATTGTATTAGCAAGTATACAATAAATATAAATGTGTTAGATTTTCTTAAAAGTATATCATACAGATAGAAAGAAAAAAACTATCTCAAATTACTGTAACCTTAAAATCGGTGGCTTTTGCCATCCAACCATTCCACCCTACAATTATAGTGTAATGTCAAAAATAACCTTTTACTTTGTAAACGACTTATTCTATCACCAATTTGGTATAATGTCAAAGTTAACCCTCTACTTTGTAAACTAATTTCTTATGTTTTTATGTCTAAGTACGTGTCAGTATAAATTCAAGTTCATCTAATGCTTTAACATGATAATTGTTTGGAAACGTCGGGTCAATTATAAGATGTGTTTATTTTTATGTGTGTTTTGAGTTGGACTATGTTCTGACGTAAATTTTTTGGCAACAAATCGGGTCAAACATAATATGTTGTTATTCAACGGTATAAATTTGAGTTAAAATACGTTTCAACATAAATTTAGTTCGGAAACAAGTCGGGTCAATTGTAGCCTATATTTTATCACTCCGCGTACGGCGCTGCCGCACATGTTTGAGTTGGTCTATATTTTGACGTAAATTTTGTTTAGAAACAAGTCGAGTCAAATATAACACATTTTCATTCAACGGTTTGAATTCGGATTACTCTACGTTTCAACGTAAATTAAATTCGGAAACAAATCGGTTTACGTCGCGTACGGTGGCGCCGTCGCAACGATCGGCTGGTAAAAGAACTAGTACTTGATGAAAATCGAAATATATCACAGAATCAACACACATGGGTGGGTGTAAACGAGTTGAGTCGAGTCTGAGCTCTTGTAGGTTCGAGCTCAACTTGTTTTAACCTGAGAGCGCTCGAGCTCGTAGGTAGTTTTTCAAGCGTATTATTAATTATTTAATTATCATAATTATATATAATAATAGTTATTACATAAATATATAAATAAGAATCATAAAATAAAAGCTTCTTTAGGCTTATTCACCTATTTCATTACAATTGATATAATCACAAAGTTGGTAGGTTTTTCTACTGCCTCATTTGAAATTCAAACTAATATAGTTTGTGTGATGAACTGCACAAGATTTCCTCTTCGTTTTTACTCTACTTATCATCATTCCAATCAAAGAATTTTGCATCTTAAAAATGCTTCTGGACCCACCAAGGTTGATGATGCCCTCCAACTGTTTGATGAAATGCTTCAAAGACAACCTCCACCTTCCATCATCCAATTTACTCAACTGATTTCTGTTATTGTAAATATGAAACAGTATTCCACTGCCCTTTCATTTATT
Organism: Helianthus tuberosus; assembly: GCA_030545235.1. NCBI lineage: Eukaryota > Viridiplantae > Streptophyta > Magnoliopsida > Asterales > Asteraceae > Helianthus > Helianthus tuberosus. Next base: position 9,758,591 of record CM060373.1, on the reverse strand, counting down.
AACAAAATAAAATTGATGGGTATTCCTACTGATCTTTATACAATCAACATAGCTATTAATTGTCATTGTCGGTTGAATCAAGTTTCTTACGGTTTTGCCTTACTCGCCACCATCTTCAAGCAAGGTCATCTACCCGATTCGACCACCTATAACACTCTCATAAATGGGCTTGTTCTAGCCGATCGGGTCTTTGAAGCTGTCGAGTTATTCAAGAAACTACTTAGAGAGAAAATTTGTGAGCCTGATCAGTTTATGTATGGAACCGTTATTAATGGACTCTGTAAAGTAGGTCACACTAGCAAGGCCCTTGAATTGCTGACAGTTATGGAATCAGGCTCTTGTAAACCATGTGTACATCATTACAGTACAGTCATTGATAGCCTCTGCAAAGATCGAATGGTTGATAATGCGTTAGAATTGTTTACCAAAATGACTGAAAAGGGTGTCCGTGCAAACGTTATCACTTACAATTCTTTGATTCAGGGTCTATGTAACTTTGGTCGAGAGACAGAAGCTGCAAAAATGTTGATAGATATGGAGGAGGAAGGGGTATCTCCAAGAGCGTATACGTTTAATATCTTGGTGGATTCTATTTGCAAGAAAGGATGCGTAAAAGATGCAGAGCTTGCTGTACAAGCAATGGTGCGAAGAGGACTAAATCCAGATGTAATCACTTATAATGCACTAGTCGATGGATATTGTTTACGTGGTGAAATAGATGAAGCGGAGAACGTTATAGATCGTATGATTGAGAAGGATATTGTGCCCGACATCATCACATATAGCAGTCTGATAAATGGATATTGTAAGAAGAAGCAAATAGATAAGGCCAGGCATATCTTTCAAGAAATCCAAGACAAGGGTTTGATTCCGGACGTTATAACTTACAATAGCATGTTACAAGGTTTGTTTGAATCAGGGAATCCTGCAACGGCTAGAGAACTCTTTAACAAGATGCAAGCAAAGGGACATGCTCCCGATATATGCACCTATCGTATCTTATTCCATGGTATGTGCAACAACTTTCAGTGTTCTGATGCATTGGCTCTCTTCCGTTCGTTGGGAAGCAGCGAATTGATGAAAGATGTACGGTTGTATACTATATTGATTGACGGTTGTAGCAAATGTGGGAAGCCTAACTTGGCTTTGGATTTGTTTGATGAACTTTTATTGAAAGGATTGAAACCAACTATTAGGATCTATAATGTGATGGCACGTGTATATTGTCGAGAAGGGTTATTGGTTAAATCTAAAGAAATGGTTAGAAAGATGGAAGATAATGGTTGTTTGCCGGATAGCGTCACGTACAATGTCATTGTTCAAGAGTTGTTGAAGCAAAACGAGTGTCAAGAGGCTGCGGTTTTTCTGGAAGAAATGATTAACCGAGGTTTCTTTCCCGATTCTACTACTTTTTCGATGGTGCTACACCTAATTCCAAATGTAGGAAAAGAATCTCGTATGCGAACGATCGTTCAAAAGTTTATAAGTGTAGAAAGAAAAGATTGACATCTTGGTTCATTCCCTGAACTTCTTGATGTCCAGTTTGGGGATTTTCCGAATGAAGCCTATAAATGCAAGGTTATCAAAATCGCGATCCTGATCTCAAAAGACTAGCTGCGTCAATATAAGATCGTTTACAGGATAAGATCAGTTTCGGTTCGGTTTTTCGTCTGGAGAGGTGAAACTGGTGTGGAACCGCCGGTTCGTGGGATTTCAGTTCCGACCGACTCGGGTTCGGTTCTTAAAAACCGGTTAACGGGTTTTATGTTCATCTACACTTGGTAAAACTTGCAAATAGAATTTCATAGAATAGTTACAAATAAAATTTAGGCGATTTAGATTATAACAATTTAAACTATGTCTCATAACCGATCATAATCCATATTCAAAATTCCGAAAATAACACTTCTAGTTTTCATTTTGGTTGCTAAAGTCAATCTGATTCTAAACAAACAATTTACATCGTTTACCTCTCTAACATGCTGGAGAAAAAGCTTAAAACGAGCCGAGCCTTATCGAGCCTGAGTCGAGCTTGAGCCTAAAACAAAGCTCGTTTATTTATCAAGCCCGAGCTTGAGCCTGACATGTAAGCTCGTCAGGCTCGTCGAGCCTTAGTGTAATATTAGTTTTTAGTAACGTTTACTAACATTTACCCCTTATTTAAAGTTGTATACTAAACGAGCCGGGCCGAGCTTATTTAAACTTGTTTACGAGCCTAGTCCGAACCTAAAAATAAGCTTGTTAAGTAAACGAGCCCGAGCCCGAGCTTCACTTATCGAGCTTAAACGAGTCTATTATTTATGTTATTTTCATTTAATATATTGATTAATAGATAATAAACAAGCCGAACCTGAGCCGAGCTCGAGAAATTACCAACAAGCCGAGCTCGAGCTTTGAAAACAAAGCTCAAACCGAATCGAGCTCGAGCTCGAGCTCTCACAAGTTAATTGAGCTCGAGCCTGGTTGAGCTCGGGCTCGGCTCGTTTGCATCGTAACAACAAGTCAATAATAAACAGTAATAAAAAAATTAAAAGAAATACACACATTGAGTCAATTAAATAAAGTAGTATGATTGGGGGGACGGTGTAACATCATGTGTTTTAGGCCTACATTGCATTATTCCCTAAAATATCGGTTTTCATTTAGATTCAGATTCAAGCTTAGGGGCAATTATGTCATTTTCCTCATAAGCCGTGTTCCTACGTTATACGTTGCCGTATGTTGATGTCTTGTTGATCACTCACTTTAACTTACATTAAAGTCACACAAATAATGAAATAATTTAAGTGAAAGTGTTTGACTTTCTGCAGTTTCTTAACCAATCAGTTTTCAACAAATCACAACCCTACACGTGGCTAACACTGTCTATAATAATTGATACCTTTCTTTCAACGCTCCTCTTCAATTTGTTGCAAAACTTTGCATTCATCAAAATTCATTTAAAACCTATAAAATCTGAAGGAGGGGGTGAGGGTAAAATTGTAATTTGCAACTATGGGTAATGCTTTGAGGTTTTTGTATGGTGAGTGTTGTTCAAAACCAACTACTGGTGGTGGTGGTGCTGCTGGTGGTGGTAATTGGGTGAACCAACATGTTCATCATGGTGTGTCAACGTCTACGGATAACGCCGGTATCTCCGCTCTGGCTCGGGATATCCGCCAGTTTGAATTGACCTCTCAGGTACCGTCAACTATCAAATTGAATTGTTTACGATAGGGGTGTGAATTTCTGACACGATCTGAAAACCTTACACGAACCTGATTCGTGGGTTTGGTTTTAGTCTAAATGGGTTCGGGTTAGTTTTAGGTTGAACCTGCGAACCCGTTTAGCTAAACGGGTCAGTTCGGGTCATCCCGGTCCCGTTGGCGGGTTGACCCGTTTAACCCATTTTTGTTATAATTATTTTTTTACAATATGTTTTATGTCAAAATTAAATCAGGTGTCTATCTCATGCCATGATTATAACTTAAAGAGAAACTGACATAAGATTTTATAAGAGTAAACTGCTAAATTCGTCCCTGAGGTTTGACTCAAATTGCTAGATCAGTCCAAAATTAAGTTTTGTTGCTAAAAGAGTCCCTGAGCCTAGTTTCTGTTGCTATTTCAGTCCAATAAATTAACACCGTTAGAACCTCTGTTAATGAATGGGTAAAACTGCTAAATTCGTCCCTGAGGTTTAATTCAAGTTGCTAGATCAGTCCAAAATCAAGTTTTTGAATTTGTTAATTATAAACTTATTTAGGTATATAATTTTTCTAGACTTGCATTAATTTTTTGAATTTGTTAATTATAAACTTATTTAGATTATAAACTTATTTAGGTATATAATTTTTCTAGACTTGCATTAATTTTTTGAATTTGTTAATTATAAACTTATTTAGATTATAAACTTATTTAGGTATATAATTTGTTAATTATAACTCAATACTATTTAGATTAAGTGTGATCTTATTTAGATACTTACGTATATAACTACTAAATATTTACAAAGTTATAACAATAATAATACCCAAATACAGTTTAAGGCGGGTCCAGTTATATTTATGTTCGTTGAATAAATCATTAATATCACAAGAGAAAAAAAATGGTAAATGACAGGTTCTTAATGCATCAATACTTGTACCAAATGCATTATATATTTTCTTAAATGTCTTAAAATTTAAGATAAATTACAAGTCTACCCTAAATATTACAAATATTAAATTAAAATAATTGATAAATATTAAACATTAAATATTACGATTTAAATAAAAATAAATAAAAATTATGTTAATTTCTTAATATTTAAATTTACATATAATGTTTGTATTTTTCATAACTAAATATTGTTTAAATTAACTGTTGTCTTATTTAAATCCTTAAATAAATACTAAATATTTACATAGTAACAACAACAACAATAACAACATCAAAATAAAATCAGTATTTAAGGCTGGGCCGGTTAAATTGCGCTCTTCAAAAAAGCTACATTTATATTTTTAAAACTAATTTTATTTAAATTAAGTATTATCTTATTTAAATACTTAAGTATATAATTAGTAAACATTTAATGATAATAATAATAATAATAATAATCAAAATAACTAACAAATAATTTTTCTAGACTTGCAAATTATATACCTAAATAAGTTTATAATCTAAATAAGTTTATAATTAACAAATTCAAAAAATTAATGCAAGTCTAGAAAAATTATATACCTAAATAAGTTTATAATTAACAAATTCAAAAAACTTGATTTTGGACTGATCTAGCAACTTGAATAAAACCTCAGGGACGAATTTAGCAGTTTTACCCATTCATTAACAGAGGTTCTAACGGTGTTAATTTATTGGACTGAAATAGCAACAGAAACTAGGCTCAGGGACTCTTTTAGCAACAAAACTTGATTTTGGACTGATCTAGCAATTTGAGTCAAAACCTCAGGGACGAGTTTAGCAGTTTACTCATTTTATAATTTAAATGTAACTGTATAATATCATTATTCATTTGTGTTTTTTAAGTAAATTTTAATTTATTTACTCTATTAATTTGCGGAAAAAAATTAAACAGGTCGTGTTTGGCTCAACCCGTGAATATTCGGGTCGTGTTCGGGTTTATATGTATGACACAATTTTCGGGTTTGGGTTCGTCTAAAATTTTCGGGTTCGGGTGGGGTTGAACCCGCCAACCCGTGAACATGACCCGATTAGCATTTAGCACCCCTAGTTTACAACATTATTTGTAATTATAATGTGATTGTGGATTGTGATTGTAGGTTCCTGAAGGTTTGAGTAAGCATGTGGTTTCATCTAAGAAAGCTCAGTCTAATTGGTATAGTTTCTTACACCTCACATTTCCCGCATTTGACTACATTTGTGGAACTAGAGGGGGTCAAGAGGGTCAACTCGGTCACATGAATTTGTTGGATTGTTATATGTAAATTATGGGATTTTTTTAGAGAAAAATGGGCCCTCTGGTTGATGACCCCTGATAAAGAAGTTCTGGTTCCGTCAATGTTTCATGCTTGCTTTTTTAGACATAATTTTTACTTTTTTATGAACTCAAGGTATACCAAACTTTCTGAGGCATGGGCACAAACAAAACCTCCCCCAAAGTCACCTCAAGAGGTTTCCAAGCTTGTCATTAGCACCTTAAAGAATCACAAAAAGGCTGATGTCGAGGTCGGTCATCTCTCACTCTCTTCTCTGTGTGTGTAAATTAGATGAGACAATTTCTGCCCATTGGTGTCAAACAGGTTGGAATTGATGAACCGAACACACCCTTATATATTTGTTTGTGTGAGTGACATCAACCCAACCTGAACACACTTAATATTATGCAACTAGAACACACTGTGTGTAACTCGTTTATCTAACCCAGTTGTCGGGTTGTAATCAAGTTGTAAATGGGTTAAATAGGTCATAAGCTGATTGAAAGTTGTAAACGGGTTGGCGAGCTAATGTAAATCTAATTTAAATGGGTTGATGGGGTTTTCTTTTGATGGGGCTGACTTGTATAAATCTAATTAAGCCCGAAGATGACAAATTTATTAAACAGGTCTAGATAGGTCAATCCAGAGTCAGACATGAATATAATCTGATTTTTGGTTAGATAGGTCAACCCAAACACGACCAGACATTAAACCGTCAAGGTGTCAGCCAAAAATCTGATTAGTTTCGTGTCTGACTCTTCTCGTGTGGAAATATTTAAACCAAAAAAGATTAGCCATTTATTAAGCTAACCAACGTGATTACGGGTTAAACTGTCATAAAAATTCACTTGTATTGACCCGTTACCCAACCTCTTCCACCTATTGATACTATAGTCTATAAATATATTAAAGAATCCAGCACAAAACTCTGAATAGTATACCTTTGATGATCTTTGTGCAGGGGTTGTTATCATTTTATGGTCTCCCGCTATCTCAATCTGCGGTTGAAGTCACCACAGGCCCAGCTCCACAAGTTGCCAATGGAGCCAAGTATGAATTAGACACACTTCCTGTAAGAATTTCCAAGTCAAATCTTCAATTTCTTATACCATTTTTACATATTTTGTTATAAACATTATGTGAAATCAACTTGAGTAAACAAAGGTGGATGAAAAGGCGGTAGCAGACGGGGATACAGTGACAGTTTACGTTAGTACCTTAACTCCCAGAGAAGCAGCGTGTGTTCCACAAGCCCTACAAGTGGCAGCAGTCGAACGGGCCAAAGCAAGGGCTCAAAGGAACTACACCAAGGCAGACGCACTCCATAAGCAAATTACTGATGCGGGCTATCGGTAATCCACCATTCTGTTGCCACCAACATCATCTAACTTTCATAATTATGAATGCTAAATAATGCAGGATGCTAAATATACAATTATGAATGTTAAATAATGCAGGATGCTAAATATACATAATGAGGAGATTCTAGCCCGGAAGTATCGAATTAGACTACGGTAAGATGCTTGGTAATGATCAAAAGTTTTATTTTTATTTATTTATTTTTTTTTGTGATGAATAACGGTCGTTAAAATGGAACAGGGGAATAGATGCACCAGAAAGCTCAATGCCTTATGGGAAAGAGGCGAAAGAGGAACTGATTAGATTGGTTGTGGGGAAGTCTTTGAAAGTTTTGATCTTTGATGAAGACCGTTATGGCCGTTGTGTTGGTGATATCTATTGCAATGGTGTCTTTGTCCAGGTAGATCTCAAATATAATTAAAAATATTCTATTATCTTATCAAGCTTCTATTTAATAAAATGATTTAAGAGGTTATATGATATTAACAATACGCTTTGAGCGGCTAATTTTTATTTTATTTATTTGACTTTTAAAGAGACGTTAAAACATTAGGGGCGCTATACGAACCCAAAACTCATGTCAAACATAAAACCCGAACAAGACTCACATGTTCACAGGTTGACACGAAACGAGCTGTTTAACTTGAACTTTATTTTATTTTATTTACATATTAATAATCTAAAATTACAAATTTGCTCAGTTTTTCAACATTTAAATATGGTAGAAAATACCCAACCAACTTAAGTTATGACACTAAACACATGTTTTCAAATATAAAAATGTAAAGGTTAGCCTGTGAACCTGGCTAAACTGAAGCCGACCCATTTAGCTAAAGATGTTCGTGGGCTCAACCTGACTCACCCCGATCCATTTAGACTAAACAGTAAACACTATCCCATCGTGTGTGTAAGAGACTCTCACCCCTAGGAAACAAAATACGGTTGCAAACATGAAAGGTGAAGTCAATTTTTTTATGAATATCGAACAGGAACGGATGTTGAAGAAAGGACTTGTATGGCACTATGGAGCTTATGACAAACGACCGGAGCTAGAAAAGGTAATATAACCTCTTCGCTTTCTGTTATTTGATCGAGCAATATGAAAACGGCTAACTTGTTTGTAACAACAGTGGGAAAAAGATGCTAGAGATAAGAGAATTGGGTTGTGGGCTTCAGCAAATCCTGAAAAACCATGGGAATGGAGGAAGAATCGTCGTGAACAAAGATAATTTATAAGTCAACCATAAACTCTCAGTTGAAAATAAGTGTATCCATTTTTATGAGAAAACAAAGAGGTGTAAAAATGTATCCATATGTTTATTACATTCTAAATTGTTTTATAAAAAAAATAGTTAAATATTGTACTTTTTGTAACTGAATTATTAGTAGTTGGGTATGAAAAGATGGATCGTTAATGTAGGTATCAGGTATGTAACTACTAACATAGCAACTCCTGAAAATCAAAATGCAACATTTTTTTGTCAAGTAATGAAGTATCAAAGCTATTATATTCACTATTATAAAGTATTGTGTTGTATTATTTTTATAAAATTCTAAATGAGATTAAAAAAAAATGGAATGAGTACTAATGTGAAAATAGCTTAAAACTTGTACTGAAGTTGAAAATAGATATTTAACGGATGGAAGTGTTAAAAAGTGGCTTATAAACCATTGAAACCAATCAAACAACCTAAGCCATTGAGTTAATACTTATAAACCAATGGAACTGCCCAAGCCAAAGCAAGTAGGCCGGTTTGAGATCCAAACGGTACGGTTTTGACCGTTTAATGGTATGGCACTGTCCAGTTTGGAACTTGGAACAGAATGCGTAGCCAGAAGCAGTAGGTTAACCTTTATTATTTTAATGCAATAATATACTTTTAATAATATGTAGTTATGACTTATGTATATGTATTATAATCATAAAACAACTTTATCATTTTAAAAGAAATAATACAAAATAATGATTTTGGAGAAAATAAGAACAATCTTATCAAACCACCAAACTGGCCGGTTCACCCAGCCCTACTGGTTCCTTAAACCGTAGTTAGGTGTTCGGCCTAGAATTTTTGTCAAACCAGCCAAACCGGACCGCAATTTAGAATACAAGTAATTCGGTGCAAACTTGATAAAAAGTTAAAACCCGAAGCAGTAGTTTAACCTTTATTATTTATATGTTTAGATATATTTTTAGAATATGTAGTTATATATATGCATTATAATACAAAATAGTATGTGTATACTCATAAAGCATCTTTATCATTTTATTTAGAATATGTAGTTATGTATATGTATTATAATACAAAATAGTATATGTATTATAATACAAAATAGTATATGTATTATTTTTGTATATGTATATGTATACCTATTATTTATATGTATTATACTCTTAAAGCATCTTTATCATTTTAAAATATATAATGCAAAATAGTGATTTTGTTGGTTCAGGCCCCACAATACACACACAATCACACACTTAAACTCTTACGTAAACTTGCATGTAATTCGGTCAACAACAATACCAGGTCATTCAATAAAACGTGTAGCTACACACGGGTATAATCCCTTTTAACATGCAGCCTATTGTTGACTGTTTCATGACCCGTAATTAAATCCGTGACCCGATAACGCACCGACCCATCAAGATTTTCCAACAGATTTTGAAGAAAATAAAAACAATTAAATCAAACCGCCAAACCAGCCGGTTCACCCAACCCAACCCTACCGGTTTGGTTTGTTTTTTCGGCTTTTATAAATCATAAAATTGTTAAATGTGATTTTAAACCCTGTATTATTACAATTATATATATATGTTTTAAATAAAAGATTTGAAAAACTTTGTTCAGTCACATATTCTAAGTACCAATCCCATTTGAATAATATTTTATTTTACCAGCAAATGATGGAAAAGCAATCTTACCAAAGTATAATTTGCAGGTGACATAGATTCCCACTGCTTTTCTAGTCATTATCTGTGGAAACCAAGTAATATAAGTTAGTGGATGCTTAATTGGTTCCCATATCATCAGATACACAAGTTGTAGACTAAGGAAAGCATGCAGTGACAATTTACTGATATTGAAAGTAACAAAGACTATTAAGGTTTCAATAACTTGAATCAATTAATCAAACTAGCAGTTAATCAAAATCTGTTCGTACCATTCTGCCATCGATCATTGTTGGGTCGGTTGGTGAGTCAGCATTGAGAAATTAGGTCAAGCATATATGTTTCCACCACTGCTGGTCCTTTTCAAAACAAATGATTTCTTTATTCTGCATAATAAACCAATCTTGTTTTGCAGCTACTCCTTAACTGGCTTTTACAATACCAGAATATCAAAGTCAAAATCAGAATCAAGAACAATAACTGCAGAGTTCTCCGCTCATCCACAAACAATGTGCCCAAAACGCATTGAAAGACAATGTGGGATTTGCCTAAGATGTCAGTCCCACTAACTTTAGATGATTAATAGAACAACTTGCCAAGAACATGATCCCTACCAGAATCAAGATAAAAAGGAAAGTTTACCAGATAGGTTTTGAGCAGCAAGATACACAGAAGAGAAGACAAAAGTGGCAAAAATGTATAAAAAAAGATCCACTTAATATAGATAATCAATTCTACTAAGAAGAAAGAACAGTGAGACAGTTCATTCAACAAGTCAAATTGATAGTTGAAAGTAACCTAATCAACACTATTAGCAAAGATTAGAGTTGAAACTCGACATCATTAAAACTTTGTGAAACTCGACACAAAGTGCATCAAAAGAATCCAAAAAAATGCTCAAACTTGTTGAAACTCTGACATCATTAAAACTTTGTAAGTAAAACACTGAAACAAACGAAAGAAAATAAAGAACTTTACATGAAATGGAAAAATAGAAAAATCAAATACAGGGGAGATAGAGTTAGTCATTACTCCTTACAATTATATCATACAAATTAGATTTTTTTTCAAATCTTTTTCCTCAATTGTCTTCTCTATGTATAACAGATGGAAGAGGTGGTTCTAGAGTTACATCGTTACTTCTCGAAAGAGAATTTGCTTCAACACCCTGATGTTGTTTCGAAAACCGGCTAGGACTAGGAGAGTTGGATGTATAGGGTGTCAATGAAGTGTTTTGAAGTGGAGATTTTGGTCCGGATTCGAAACCAACTTCTTCTTGTGGTAAAGCCGATACAGAAATCTGATTATTTTCACCACCTGATTTGTTATAAAACTTGTCTTCTTTAATATCATACGAATTTCCCGTTCGGACCTCTTGAGCAAGCGAACACCAGCAACAGAAAAGCCACAACGCACAATCGGTAACAGCCGGTTTACCACAACATGAATCAGACGGAGGTAAATTAAATCTTTTTCTCATTTGAATTCTCCAAAACCCGCCGTAAAGCAAACCGAATAAACACAGAAATACCCCTGTAACCCCCAACGCTTCTCGTGCAGTCTCGTTGTCGATATTAATAGCAGCCAGATTAAATATCCAAAAAGGCGCCAAACAAAACAGAAGAAACGTTGCGATATGAACGTACATGTTTCCAAACCCGAGTCTCTCCATATTCCATCCAAAAACACAAAAGCTACAAAATAACGAGAGATACGCTAACGAGATATCTTCCCAAAAGTCGAATATACCCCCGCTCCATTTCGGACTAGTTTCGTTTGCTCTTTCATCTCGTGGGGTGAATGAGAATCTCCTTTCAAACGATTTGATCCTTTGTTGACTTGGTTGACTATTACTAACATTATCTTGTTTAAGTTGTGATTCTTCATCAGAAGCTGTAACATAATCTTTACCGAGCGGGCTAACGACACAATACACACCGGCAATCGCAGGTGCCCCGATTGCTACGGAGATAGTTATCGCGACCCCGATTGCGGGTCTTTCGGATCGTTTGTAACCAACGTTTAAACCGCATAAAGCGTACTGTGCAAGACAATTAAGGTTAAGTAGCAAGATGACAACCAACATGTGTGCCCATTCGTGCGGTTTATACGTTCCGTCTTTACAGTATATTTTTCTTAACTTCGTAACGTCTTCTGATCGCCATCTTAACAAAAGTACAAGGTGATAAAGACGTTGCGGGTGTTGGTATAAACACATGAGCGTAAACAGTGCGTTTAGGATTTGATTGTTAACTTCAAACCAAGCGTCTCTTTGAGTTTTTCTCGGTAACGCGTGGTTTAACATTCCCGTCATTACAAGGAAGAGTATCGCACCGGAGACCGCAACACATATAATCCAGATTAACAGAACCATATTCATCGGGTTTCGTATCCACTCTTTCGCCATTGTTTGAAGCGACACCCAATCGATTTTCTTAGAGAAGACTCTCGATAGGCGATCGCGGATCTTTTGACTTGTGCTGGAAGGTACCTTGCGTGAGAACTCATCTTTTTGTTGGGCAATTCGTTGGAAATGTGCGGTTGGCGTACCTAAATTACCGAATGGAAGGAAACTCGAGGTTCTGTTTGTTAGACTACCGTCACTTGCAGTTTGGAAATCCCCATCGGTTAGAAATCCCCTTCGGGAGGTTTCGATATGCAGATTAACACGGGCTTTGATTTTACGTTCGTTAGATATGTCATTGTCGACTCCAGAACTATCGTTTGTAGACATTGTATCTTGTAATGTAGGATGATTTTTTTCTTTTTAAATGTTGATTGCTCTTCAGGGTATATTAGATTCCTTCAGTAGCAAGAGCAACGGTGGCAGTGCTGCAAATGCATAGACTGGAAAGAAAAAAATAAATACCTAAACCAGACAATCGATTACCAATAGAACGGTTCATTGCTAATCAAATATAGAACAAAGAAACATACAAAGTTCGAATAAGTTCCCTACAGATCCATCAACATCTTCATTACTTACATCTGCAACATGCCGGCCAACAAGAAAAAACATCCTTTAGTCAAATCATATAATGATATAAACCTAAACAACATGGGTTCACCACAATTGATACATATACTGAACATTTGTGTCCCCAAAACATGACGTTACATAGCAGCAAGTCAGCAACAACTCGCTGCATTCACACAAATAGCATGATAACTAGTTTAAAACTCATAAAAGTTTGCAGAGTATGAGATTAAATACTAGCAAATTTTGTCCTAACAATAGATAAAATAAATATTTAAGGGAATGACTCGCAAGGTTCCAAAAAGGTAGTTGCATAAGCTTAAAGATACAATCTAGTTTAATCTTTGTTTGAATAGTTTGAGCTACAAGATCCTAGTCATCACAATGTTTCAACACAGGTTATAATAGAAGTAATGTTTTGCCTCAGTCCATGCAGCAACAAAGGTCCCATTCTTGGCAGTGTGATCAACAAAATACAAAATCTAACTGATGTTATACAAGGAGCAGGAGGTTTCTTTGGGTCTATCCAAATGATGCAAGGAATTCCATACATGAACATATTTTATACAACCTACTTTTATTCATGTGAGAGATAAGATGAACTGGAACTAAGACTGAATCCAACTCAAAAGCTAGAAAAACAAAGGCAAAGGCGTCTTTTCAATGCAACCTTTTCAAATTAAAGTTGCATTTAATTTTTCTCAATGCAACCTATCTAACAAAAGTTGCAAATATCAATAAAGTTTGCAACCTCTCAAGAAAAAAGTTACAATTTTGGTTTATAACTGATGTCATGAAGGTGGAGGCTGGTGTTTGTCGACTACCATATCCGAGAGCCAGTGGACCCGAATTTGGTTTATAATTAGCCTTTTAGCTTATCCTCCACCAGGGTGGCATAATACACAGGTTGGGCATGTAAGGAATTGGTCATAATAGGTTTTTGATCAGTATGGGTGAACCGTCAAATGCCATTGTTTTATTTTGTGAATCTTATAATAATTGGTTGGTTAAATATGATTACAAAGCCATGTTATTACAATCATAATTTGATTTTTTAAAAAAAACATTTTGGCTGTTATTTAGCTGACATTGTTATTACACCATTAATATACCCGTCCACCGGACGGGTATAGAACTAGTTTCTAGTAGTGAAAACATCAATAATAGAACCTGCAGTTAAGATAACTTAAGACAAACTAGTAACAAATTTCACATGACTCTCAACAATGAGGAGTAAGTCCTTAAAGGATATCTAATTCATGACAAACATTGAACTTTATTAGTTTTGACCAAAAAAATTCAAGAGTACACACCCTTCTGAAAAATAAAAATCATGTAGACACATCTACATTACACGAGATAAGCAAACACACACAAATCTACCAGAATTTTACAACAGAGCTAACTTCAATACATCAAATCAAACATAACAATAATTAACTAAAATATACTAGTTATGATTCGATAAAATATATTAAGTAGATAATCCTTATTGTAATTATCTATTTCATAATTAGGAGGTATGTCACTAGATTAGGTTTCCTTCGAGTTATTCTCATCATACTCCTATAACAAACAGTTCGATAAATATTACACAAATCTACCTGAAATTTACAATAGAGCTAACTTCAATACATCAAACATGAAGATTATGATTTGTTAGGTAAATAACATTTATTGTAATCACTTTTATCAACACTACGAGTTATGATTAGGTTACATTTCTTCGTAATTATCCTCACAAACTGATTAGGTTTTCGTTATTCCACAACGATAAACCTCAATACCTACAAACAATGGAGACTTATACGGTTCTCAAACTTAATCTGAACCTAAGCTGTAATTATCAGGTCAAATTTGAGAAGTTAAACAACTTCAACTTGTCAATTCATACACAAATAGCAATCAGATCAACATACTCCTATAACAAACAGTTCGATAAATAATACATAAATCTACCTGCAATTTACACTAGAGCCAACTTCAATACATCAAACATGAAGATTATGATTTGTTAGGTAAATAACATTTACTGTAATCACTTTTATCAACACTACGAGTTATGATTAGGTTACGTTTCTTCGTAATTATCCTCACAAACTGATTAGGTTTTTGTTATTCCACAACGATAAACCTCAATACCTACAAACAATGGAGACTTATACGGTTCTCAAACTTAATCTGAACCTAAGCTGTAATTATCAGGTCAAATTTGAGAAGTTAAACAACTTCAACTTGTCAATTCATACACAAATAACAATCTGATCAACATACTCCTATAACAAACAGTTGGATAAATAATACACAAATCTACCTGCAATTCACACTAGAGCTAACTTCAATACATCAAACATGAAGATTATGATTTGTTAGGTAAATAACATTTACTGTAATCACTTTTATCAACACTACGAGTTATGATTAGGTTACGTTTCTTCGTAATTATCCTCACAAACTGATTAGGTTTTCGTTATTCCACAACGAAAAACCTCAATACCTACAAACAATGGAGACTTATACGGTTCTCAAACTTAATCTGAACCTAAGCTGTAATTATCACCAGGTCAAATTTGAGTAGTTACACAAAAATAACAATCTGATCAACATACTCCTATAACAAACAGTTCGATAAATAATACACAAATCTACCTGCAATTTACACTAGAGCTAACTTCAATACATCAAACATGACAATTATTACAATAACTACGAGTTATAGATAGCATTTCTTTGTAATTATCCTCAAAACTGATTAGGTTTTCGTTATGTCACAACGATAAACCTCAATACCTAGAAACAATGGAGAATTATACGGTTCTCAAACTTAAGCTGAATCTAAGCTGTAATTAACTAATTATCAGGTCAAATTTGAGTAGTTAAACAACTTCAACTCGTCAATTGAAACACGAATAACAAACAGATCAACAAAACGTCAAGATCTCAAACATTTATATCTAAAAACTTACAGAAATCAACGCGTAACTGAAGAATCCGTTAAAATTGTAAGAACAAAGCGAGATCTGGAAGAAGAAGGAGAAGAAATGCGTACCTGTAGCAGAATGATTGATATGGAAGAATTATTATTGGAATCTGGCAGGTGAATGATGATGAGAAGGTTCGTTATGTGTAGCACGAGAAAAAGGTTGCCAATAGCACCTGAGTGAGTGTGAGTGGGTCGATTTTATTAGGGGCAATTACATATATCCCCCTATTAACTTTACTAATTACATATATACCTAACCCAAAAAATAAATTACATATATCCCCTTTCTAAAAGCTACAAATATCAAATTTACCCATTTCAGTTTATTTTATTAAAAACAAATAATAGAATGACTATTTTACCCCTTTTTTACTAAAACTTAAAAATAACAAATTTTCCCAGTTCTAACTAGTTTTTTTTTTTTTTTTTCGATTTGTCCTATGTTTTAGAAGTTCTGATCAAGATTTCGAAAAAAAAACCCAAACATCCAACAAGCAAAATCATCATTAATCTGACCTAAAGATTAAATCAGCAAACGCATAAAAGTTTTCCCACAACGCTTCAAAGTTCAAATGCTTTTAAATGGCTGTTTAAATCAGCATAAAAGGTTTTCTTGTGGCATCTCTGTAAATGGCTTTTTAATGAATGCTTCAAAGTTCAAATGCTCCACACTTCTTGTGAAGTTTGTTTCTGCTGCAACAGAACACAAAAATTACGTCCTTTTTTATCGGATAGATTCCAAATAACTCTGGTTTGGATAATGCCTCAACGGTTACACTATGAATCGCCGACGCTACATGTCCCGGGTCGCCGGTCGCCGGAAAATGAAGAGTCCGCGTTGTTGGTCGCCGGACTCGAACCTGGTTACAACTGAAGTCGTGAATCGCCGGCACCAGTGGTTGCTGGTCTGCGGAGAATGAAAAGTCGACCATTCTGGTTGGAGTCGCATGCGAAGTTGATTGGTATCGCCGGAGAATAAGAGTTGTTAAAATTGCCGCTGGAGAATTAGGTTTCATGTATGTCGATGGTTGAATGCTAAAAGGGCATTTCTGGTATTTTGTGTAATTTTATTATAGAGGGGGATATATGTAATTTAGTTTTTGGATTGGGTATATATGTAATTAGGCAAGTTAATAAGGGGATATATGTAATTATCCCATTTTATTATTACTCAGTTCGTACGACGTCGTTTGGATTGACTGGTCAACGACAACATAGAGCATACTAGTATACTACCAGAGTTGTTTTTTTTAATGGTAAACTAGTGGGATCTCCGCGCTTCGCGGCGGACGTTTGGTTGATATCAATTCGGTTCGTTACAATAGCGACGCTCAGGTATAACAACCGGTAAAGATAAAAACGACTACAATATTGATTTGTTATAGTGCCGGTGCTCGATGTTGTTTACATGTTGTTCACGATACAATATTTTTATCTACAACGGTTCCATTTCATGAAACTCGTTTGATGTAACCCAAAAATAAAGTCGTGTATTACATAGATGAAAAACCATAAAAACAAACACTGTCAACATTTCCAATAATATGTATTAATGTTTAAGTTACATGATGGGTTAGGAAAAATTATATACTAAGATTAGACAACTCTACGATTCACGTGTAATCTCTATTCATTTTTATTAACCCTGATGTCTTACACTCTTACTTAGTTTATTACTCAAATTTTTTTAATGGATTTATTACTCATTTAAACTGGTAGAATAAAAACGAACTATTGTGACGTAAAATAAAATAGGTGTAAATTAATTATTAAGGGAAATATGAATAAGTAATGAAGGATTATCATGGATGACAATGGTTAGAAATTTGTTTGTTTGTGAATGTGTATAAACTTGATTTATTAATTCTCTTGGGGTTCTCTGATTCTATTCAAATATAAGGCCATGGGGTATGGGGCTTGGGTTGGGGCGTGGGTTGGGGGAAAACGACCAAGCCACCACCCCGGGGGCTTGGGTTGGGGCTTGGGTTTGGGCGTGGCCCCTTTGGCGTGGGTTTGAAGCCGGGCGTGGGGCGGGCTAGCAAGGTAACATGGCGGGCTCTCAATGGCCATGTGTCAACTCATGCCCCCAACCCAAGCCCCACCATACCCCATGGGCGTGGTTTTTTTTTCCCATTCCACGTGTCAACCAATACCCAACCCAAGCCCCAACATACCCCACGGTCTAAGAATATATATGGTGGGATGACGATGTGGAAAACAGTTTGATAGAAGTTAAAATGAGAAATTGAGAAATCATGGTTGGAAGTTAAAATGAGAAATAGAGAAATCATGGTTGTGTGGCAAAAGCAAACGGCAAGAAACAATTGTGATAAAAAGCAAAAAAATAGAAAAGTATACATGTGGAGAAAGCAAACGGCAAGAAACAATTGTGGTAAAAAGCAAAAAAATAGAAAAGTGGACTGGCGCAAGAGGGTGTTAGAAATTGATATATATAATAATTTCATTAAAACGACCGACCATCTCAAACCATGGGGTCCGAAACACTAACAAACCTTACATAATTACAAATTTACACCAGTCTACCCAAGAAATATCTTTGAACTTCGTCCTATTTTTGAACCATAAAAAACCGGAAGCTTTCACCTCACTTATAACCTCCGCTACTCTGATCTCCTTGTTGTCGAATCTCGCTCTGTATCTGGCCTTCCAAATACACCAGCAAACAATCCTTATGATACCTTTAAAGGCTTCTTTTTTATCGTCTTTTAATCCCACATGCTCAATCTGAGTAACAAAATAACAAACCATAGGGAACATACCTGCTATTTCCAAAAAATGGGGGCTAAACGTGAAAAAACGTAAAACCACTGGGACTATCCAGGCAACTAACTCTTTGTTTAAAGCAACAATTCAACTACTACCAGAGTTGTTGCTTTAAACAAAGAGTTAGTTGTCCGGATAGTCCCTGTGGTTTTACGTTTTTTCACGTTTAGTCCCTATTTTTTGGAAATACCAGGTATGTTCTCTATGGTTTGTTATTTTGTTACTCAGATAGTCCCTTGAGTAAATGTCAGTTAGTTAGGTTGGTGTGAAATTATTAAATTGTCTTTACTAAACATAATAATCTGATTCATTAGTTAAAAGAAATAGAGTTAAATGCTTGGTTGGTCCATGTGGTTTTCAAAAATTACAGACTTGGTTCCAGTGGTTTACTAATTACACGCGTGATCCTAAAACTGAGACAAAGTCTGCAATTTTTGAAAACCACAGAGACCAACCAAACATTTAACTCAAAGAAATATATATGTATTAAATGATTTAAGTGGGGCCCACCCCACCACTACCCAACCAACCTCCTCCTTCTCCACACCACCACCCACAAAGCCTCATCATCCACCACCCCACCGACTGACTTTCCCCCACCTTCCTGCAACCTTTTCTCACTGCTTTTCTGTCTCCTAACCACAAACATCTACAACTCATCTCTTGTCAATTCACACACATAATTATAAGACCGTGGGGTACGGTGGGGCATGGGTTGAGGGCATGGTGCGACACGTGGACTATAGGACACTCAAGATCAAAAGCCAATTTCTAAGGGGTATGGTGGGGCGTGGGTTGGGTGGCGTGAAAAAAAAAACAATTTCAAAGGGCTAGTGCTCTTGGCCAATGAGGTTCCGCCATGTCATGTGGTAGCCCGGCCCCACGCCCGGCCTTAAACTCCCGCCCAAGGGGCCACGCCCAAACCCAAGCCCACCCGGGGTGATGACTTGGGCGTTTTTCTCCAACCCACGCCCCATACCCCATAGTCTAATATTTACACACACAGTTCAACAATTATGTGATATTGATGTTGTATTACTTATGGTCATTGACGGTGGAGGTGGAGGTGGCACTGGTGTTTCAGTATCACCTTCTACCACTGAGAGAAGTGGCGGAGGCGGCAATGGTGGCGGTGGTGGTGGGGGGACGAAGATTGGTGGCCATCTTTGGTGAAGGCACATCTTTCGTTTCATTAGAAACTAGTGAAATCTCCAACTTCTCACATGGGTAGAAGGTGTCAGAGCTTGTCTTTTGAAAATTGAATTGTGGCCGTCCCACCATAACTGTGAAATGGAGAGGGTAAATATGGAAGATTTGACCACTTTGTTTAACGTCAGTCTCGTGCCTTGTAACGAACCGAGACATCGAAAGTTAGACCATGGGTATGGTGGGGCTTGGGTTGGGGGTATGAGTTAACACGTGGAAAACAAACCCAAACCCACGCCCGTGGGTATGGTGGGGCTTGGGTTGGGGGTATGAGTTGACACATAGGGGCATGTGAAATGGCTAGTTTGGTTTGGCCATTGAGAGCCTGCCATGCCACCTTGCTAGCCCGTCCCACGCCCGGCTTCAAACCCAAGCCCCAAGGGTCACGCCCCAACCCAAGCCCACCCGGGGTGGTGGCTTGGGGGTTTTCCCCCAACCCAAGCCCCATACCCCATATTCTTAAATGTGAATCATATATTCATATTTGAATTCTATTTAGTAAAATGTATGTTTACTGTTTAGTCCCTGAACTAGTGTTTCTTTTCTTTGTAGGATTATGCAGATGAAGCAAAAGAGCTGATTAAAGAAATATCCTCATCTCTATCAACATCCTCCAATGTTTCTGTAAGTTACAAATTAAAGTTGGAATAGAGCAATAGAGCGATCAGCTGGTACGTCGCCGAAATGGGATGCTCGTCGGCCGAAGATGGGTGCGGTAGGGTGTCGTGGAGGTGGGGTTTCAGGTTTGGGTGGTGCTTGATGGAGAAAATGGTGATGGTAGAGGGTTGGGTGATAGAGGTTGAAAATGAAGTTGGGGGTGAGTGGTGGGTAGGTCCCACTTGATGTTTTTTAATGTTTTAATTTAATTAGTATTTTAAATGATAAGGGTAGTTAAGTTATTTTACACCAACTTAACTGAACAAACTAACAGACATCCACTTTGGGGACTATCCGAGTAACAAAAGATCAAACCACAGGAAGCATACGTGTATTTGAGTTAATTGCCCGGATGGTCCCTGTGGTTTCACGTTTTTTCACGTTTAGTCCCCACCTTTTGAAAATAGCAGGTATGCTCCCTATGGTTTGTCATTTTGTTACTCGGATAGTCCCCTGGCATTTACTCAGGGGACTATCCGAGTAACAAAATGACAAACCATAGGGAGCATACCTGCTATTTTCAAACTAACTGACATCTACCCAGGGGACTATCCAAGTAACAAAATAACAAACCATAGGGAGCATACCTGCTATTTTCAAAAGATGGGGACTAAACGTGAAAAAACGTGAAACCACAGGGACCATCTGGGCAACTAAAAGAGTTAAATGCAATTCGCGTCCCTGAACAATTTCGCCGCTGGCATGTCGAGTCCTTAAAATCTTTTTTTTTTTTTTTTTTTTGCTTTTTGAGTCCCGCAGTAATAAAAAACGCTAGCATCTAAGTACCCCCCACTAACCAAATTAATTTTTAAGGTTAAATGACCAGTTTGCCCTTTAAATTCTACAACCCTGTGGTATTATATCTGTTGCGAATTGAGTCCGTGGGTCTGTAATTCGCAAAAAAAAAAAAAAATCTATATCTTGTGACACAACTTAAACTAAATACTGTATATAATCTTTAATTATATAATCTTAACCAACCAAATAGTATACATATATATAATCTTTATTTATGTAATCTAAATACCAAAGGATATATTAAAAGGTCAAAGTCACCATACAAACCAAGTGGTAAACATTCCGAAATAATATTGACATATCGGATTAGGATTAACGTACACATGTCATAGAGTTCACATACCAGAAGTTATTAAGTAAGATAACCTTATATATATATATATATATATATATAGGGTAGGGATCCTAAGAGAAGTCCACCCTATTTGAGAAACTTGAGAAGCAATCTGGACCACACATTTTCCCTAAGCAAAAAATGCAAAAAAAGGTGAAAAAAATGCAAAATTTTTTTTTTTTTTTTTTTTTTTTTTTTTTTGGAAAAATCGCAGCTTTTTCTTTAAGGATTAATTTTTTTATTTTAAAAAAAAAAAATTTTTTTTGGATTTATACACATGTGTATATTGTTAATTTTTTAACTATACATATATGTATATTGTCAATTATACATATATGTATATACATGTTTAAAATTGAAAAAATATGTGTTATAAATCCTAAACCTTATACCATAAACACTAAAGCTAAACCTTAATGCTAAACCCTAAACCCTAAAGCTAAACCCTAATTCTAAACCCTAATTCTAAACCCTAAAGCTAAACCCTAATGCTAAACCCTTAATGCTAAACCCTAATGCAAACCCTAAAGATAAAGCTAAACCCAAAAGTTAAAGCTAAACCCTAATGCTAAACCCAAAAGCTAAACCCTAATGCTAAACCCTAATGCTAAACCCTAAATACTATTACTAAACGCTAATGCTAAACCCTAATGCTAAACCATAAAGCTAAACCCTAAACCATAAAGCTAAACCCTAAACTCTAATGCTAAACCCTAAATACTAATGCTAAACCCTAAATAACACTTATTTTTCAACTTTAAACATGTATATACATATATGTATAATTGACAATATACATATATGTATAGTTAGAAGATTAACAATATACACATATGTATAAATAAATAAAAAAAAAATAAATAAAAATAAAAAATTAAATCCTTAAAGAAAAAGCTGCGATTTTTCCAAAAAAAAAAAAAAATTTACATTTTTTTGCATTTTTTTGCTTAGGGAAAATGTGTGGTCCAGAATGCTTCTCAAGTTTCTCAAATAGCCTACTACTTCTCACATGATCCTTATCCTATATATATATATAGGCCAGTTAACGTACAATACGGCTTAACGTACATCACGTACGACAGATAATTACGCACGTTCATTTGAAAATCGCGCATGTTGAAAACATTAATCACGCATGTTGAAAACATTAACCACGCACGTTATAGTGTAAAATCACGCACATTGTCGTACGTGATGTACGTTAAGTCGTAATGTATTTACATTTTCTCTCTCTCTCTCTCTCTCTATATATATATATATATATATATATATCAAAAGCTTATTAACTAAGATACTTAAATACTAATTACATATCTGTAAGTCTCGAAAAACGGATCTTTCAATGATATCAAACAACCTATTGATTGTGCGAAATTCAATCAATAGGTGATTCAAGAAAAACACGAAAATACAAAGAACACACCGAAAATCACTTTTAAACTTCCACACGATTATACTACTATGAACTAGCAAAATCGTCTAGTACAAGCTCACAACTCCAAAACCGCATCTCTCTCTGACTCTAGAACTTTGTATAACAATGAGGCTGACCCTAAAACAAGTTAAAAACTTATTTATATACCTACTCAAGCCAACTTCCCTACATGGGCTCTCCTTGGGCCTGCTTGGCTCACATGGCCTAAAGCTAGGCCCAATTGACCTATAAAGGTCCAAAACCTAATATTAACTAACCCGGTAAGGTCTAGTTCGTAACCATAGCCGGTTGTGTTAATTTGATGCGTCAGTCTCACACTTTAGGGCCTAACAATCTCCCCATAGACTTATGCCATCAAATTGTCTTCATAACATGAATTCAGCAGTGTCTTCAACGAAGTCTATGAATGGCACTATGCTGCAGATGTTGTGGAAGTTCTTGACTTCTGAACTCTCAGCACTGGGTCTCTTTCTTCAGCTCTTGTGGTTAGCTTCATATCAGGATCACGATCAGCTTTATAATGGGGGTCATCCAGGACTCCCCAGTCTATCAACTGCTGCCACCTCCTCATTCGTGAAAGAGGGGGAGGTCAGAACCTCCACCTTTACCTCCCTGGCCAGGTGATCGAATGCCATCGAAGCCAGTTTGCTAAGGGCATCTGCCTTTCTGTTTTTCCCCGGGGGACGTACTCCATCTTGAAGCCATTGAAGATTTTGGCCAGTTCCTTTACTCTGGTCACATATTGAGCCATGGAGTTGTCTTTTACATCGTATTCCCCGTTATATTGTTTTACCATCAGCTGGGAGTCCGTGTTAGCTTCCATGTGCCTTGCTTTCATCTTTCTGGCTAACCTTAATCGTGCCAGGAGCGCCTTGTACTCGGCTATATTATTGGTATTGTCGAAGTCTAGCCGGATGACATAGGTTAGCTCGATCCCCGCTCAATTCCCTTCTTCGCTTGAAGCTCCGTCAGTATACAGCTTCCATACCGCCTCCTCTTCTTTTCTTTTCTCCTCCTTTTCCAGTTGTTTCCATTTGAGGAGTTCCTTTTCTTCTTCTTCCGACACTTCTGCCAAGAAATCCGCCAATACCTGACCTTTTACCGAAGTCCTTGCTCTGTATTCTAGAGCATGTTCCCCCAGTTCCACAGCCCATTTGGCCAGTTGACCGGAGAGCTCAGGTCTCCTCAGCACTTTCTGAAGGGGTTGGTCTGTTAGCAGAATAATCTTGCAAGCTTGAAAATACCTCCCGAGTCTCCTAGAAGCAAAGACTAGTGCCAAAGTTAGCTTCTCCAGGGGCAAGTATCGTTCCTCTGAAGCTTTGAGCGTCCAGCTGATGAAGTTTATGGGGATCTACTTTTCTTCTCTCTCAACCAACATCACAGCACTGATTGTAGTCCTAGATGCTGATAAATACCTGGTACGGGAGTGGCCAAGGTCGGAAGCTCGCATATGTGTTCTTTCATTTCCTGGAAGGTTGTTTCGGCCTCAGGGGTCCACCTAAACTTGTTTGTCTAGAGGCAGTCCTTCAAAACTTTCATGAAGGGCAGGGTCATGTCTGCAACTTTTGACAAAAAACGATTGAGTGCTATCAATCTGTCGTTCAACTGTTGAATGTCCTTCAAGGACCTGGGAGACCGAATCTCAGCCACTGCTTGTGTTTTTTGGGGATTCGCTTTGATCCCCCCTTTTGTGACCACCATGTGACAACCGGTGATTTACGACTCTTAATTACGTGATTAACAGGTGATTAACGCGATAATAAATAGTGTTTACAGCGCAAATTAACTTGATTAGGCCTTTGGAGTGCCTAGGAACGTCTATACGACTTTACAGGGCGAGAACGGTGATTTACGGGAAATCTGCTGAATATTACGCAACAACGAACTGCTACCGTACAAAATACTGACAATGCCGACAAATACGAATTTCCTACGAATATTCTATATTTATGAAATTAATTTTGTGAATTTATTGGGCTTCCGTGCGACACGAATGCAAACGTGAACTAAAAACGCGATGGTAGGAAACGCATCGGCAACAAAACGAAAGCGACAGAGACGCCTGACACCTTCGGAACTTACATTTTACGCTATATTTAGCTCCGTAATAAAATTTTAGTAACTATAGTCGAAACCGGATCGAAAAACGGATTAAAGACGGCAACGATATAATTTTTTTGCGATTATTACCATTATCGACGCACGAACGCGACTACGACGGATACCGAGATTATTTTTACACGTTTTTAACTCTGAAATATTATTTTACTAGGCTACGACATATTGTTCAAAGACATTTTACAAAGGCATATTGTTCAAAGACATTTTACAACTCACGAAAACGACGCTGACGCGAACTATTTTACAAATAAACATAATTAGTATACTTACTTCAAAAGTTAAACTCGGATTCTTTTGTAAAAAGATAAACATAGCATATATATTTATTTCAACATCAATTAACCCGAATTCTTTTATAAACGAATACAGTTTATATACCTATTTCGAACATCAAAAATTCGGACATTTTATTTATGTTTAGTTTAAACATTGAAAATTCGACAATTCTTTTCTAAAAACCAAGATGATTATCTATCAAGTTTCAAACGCTGATAACTCGGATTCGTTTATACAAAAATAAATATAGTTATATATGTATCAAACGACACGACTACTGTTTTACAAAATAAATATGGCTTATATATTTATTTTAAATGTCGTACAACACGAATTCTTTTATAAAATAGATATAGTTTATCTATTTATTTCAAACTTCAAACAACTCGACGATCCTTTTATAAAATAAATATAACTTTTTATATTTATTTCAAACGCCGAAACGGCATATACGTCTATTTTGACAAATATATACAAGGCGTAATATATATAATACAAGTTTCTTATATATTACTTTCATACGAATATTTTTATATACACAAACGACTTCTAGGGACGACAAGCGATCTTAACGATATATTTATATATTTTTTATATAAATATTTATTCATTTTTACATATCTCGAGAATCAAGTCTTTTCAAGACTTATTAATTATTACCGACGAATAGACGAACTAAACAAAGTATGACTTCTTCGTTTCATTTAAGTTCACAACTTACCGTCAAATCGTTCAGTCAACGATTCGGTAGAGCTCGGAGACACATAGTTTAGTTACTGCGTTTATTTAGAAACTTATAAGATATTCCGTGTTAGGAATATTGTAGAATGCACGCTAGCGAGTCTCGTCTTGGAAACGACACCACGAAGTCGTAATTAGCTAGCTTTGCATAAGACAATTCAGGTGAGTTCATAACCCCACCTTTTTACGGTTTTACATTTTTATAAATGTTTTCGGGGTGGAAAGACATGCACGTTTTGCAGAAAACACACAAAGTTCTCGATGAACAAAGACTGCATATTTTAGACAAAACACGTTTTGCAAGAACATACAAAGTTTTTGAACGAACAAAAACTCATATTTCTAAATCATGTTACGAATGGATTTCGAGGAACTCAAATGGTTTACGAATGGATCATACTAAATATACCGGTTTTTACAAAACAAAGGCGTATTATCGAAATGTGAATGATTTTCATGACTAGGGATGGGATCGTCTGGTGATAATATTGGGACTGGGTTAGTCTGAGAGATTGGGGAGTTAGTCTGAGAGACTAGCTGGGTAATTCAGTCTGAGAGACTGGGGAGTTAGTCTGAGAGACTAGCTGGGTAATTCAGTCTGAGAGACTGGGGAGTTGGTCTGAGAGACTGGGGAGTTAGTCTGAGAGACTAGCTGGGTAATTCAGTCTGAGAGACTGGGGTGAAATACATGTTACAAAAGGATTACATACAATTACAATTGGTATGGTTAGCTAAGGAAGGGTACACTTAGATCATGTGAGTGGTGGGTACAACACTTAAGGCCATTAATCCTCGTTGTAGGACCGAGGGACATGAGCGATAGATCTATTTGGGTGTAGCGAGCCCCACCCATGAGTCCGCGGGTTGGACCATGTGGTGACTATGTCTTACAGCCGGAAGCCCGGTACAAGTTCGCTAGGTTTGAGTTTTCCTGCACTATTTCACACATACCATTGGCCTTGCAAACCATTGGTGATCTCTTTTTCCTTGTTGCTTTCATACCGGGGTTTTACAAATTACATACCATGTGTTATACAAATTCAAAGCATAGGATTATGGAGTCAAAGTCAGGGTGGGCATTGACGGTTATACGAACATTACAAATACGAGAGTTTACAAATACATGGTTCTACGAACATAATGCATTACAAATACAAAGTTTCCATATAACTTGACAAGGAAATGATTTTTAAATTCATTTTCTCAATAACATTTCACAAACCGGTTATCAAAAAGATTTGCTTAAAATCTTTTCAAAACAAACTATGAACTCGCTCAACTTTATGTTGATTTTTCACATGTTTCTTTCTCAGGTTACTTTCTCAAATTATGGCTCGGTTGGAATAGAAGAACCATTGGAGATTCGAGTACTTAGCGGCGTTCAATTTCTAGAAGTCTTAGCTTATTTGCTTCCGCTGTGCAATGAAGATACCAGTCCAGTCACGCCAGCTCTGATAATTTCGGGGTGTGACACACCACCCCTAGGAACTTTCCTTTTTCAACCATGAAGTAACACTTCCCGGGGTTCAGCTTCTTGTTAACCTCTTGCATGGTTCTGACTGTTTCTGTGACATCCTCCAGTATATCCATCTCCTTTCAAGCTTTTTATGACAATGTCATCCACATATACTTCTAGGTTTCTCCCCCGTTGTTCTTTGCATAAGGTGTTCATGAAGATTTGGTACGTAGCCCCGACGTTCTTTAGCTCAAAGGGCATCTTGGCATAGCAGAAGGTGCCCTCGTCTGTGACAAAGGCAGTTTTCTCCTCATCTTCTAATGACATCTGGATCTGGTGATAGCCCTTGTATGCATCCAAGAAACACTTTAAAGGGTACTGGGCTAGAGATTCAACCTGGACGTCTATCTCTGGGAAGGGGTAACAGTCCTTGGGGCAAGCCTTGTTTAAATCCTTATAGTCTATGCACATTCTCCATCCCCCGTCCTTCTTACTGACCATGACTGGATTGGCTATCCATGAAGAATACATGACCTCCTTGACTATCACAGCACTAAGGAGTTTTCTTGTCTCTTCGCAGGTGGCCCTCCTCTTGTTTGGGCCCATGCTCTGTTTCTTTTGTTTAATAGGTCTTACCTAGCTGTGGGTATTGAGCCTGTGTTCTGTCAAGCTTCGGGGGATCCCAGTCATATCCCAATGCTGGAATGCAAATACGTATATGTTGAGGAGCAACAACTCTTTGAGTGGACTTTTGCACTTGTCACCCAGGTGCTTCCCTACCTTTATTGTTTACTCCGAGAACCTTTCATTGAGAGCCCATTCTTCTATTCCTTCTTCTTAGGATTCTCTCCCGGGTTCTTCATCTGAAATTGATGACACAACTTCGTATGAGGATTTTGCCCATGCAAGCCCCCGAGGAGTCTGGAACACTAAGGCCCCATGAGGGGTGGAGGCTTGGGCTTGCAGATCGCCAATCCCCGATCTGCCCAGGATTGCATTATATTTGGAAGGGGCTCGAACCACCGTGAATGTCAGCTCTATAGTTTGCACCCGGTCCCCTACCCCCACCGTGAAGGGGAGCCTGATCTTCCCCAAGGGGTGTGATATAATGTTGTTAAAACCTACCAAGGGTATGGAATCTTCTTCCAACCTATCCCGTACATCTCTCTCGAACCTCAGGAAACAGTGCTCATAAATCACTTCTACCCCGCTCCCCCCGTCTACGTGTATCCGGGCCACCATGTGCCCGGCTATTATAGCAGAAATGTTAAGGGGTAGCCTTTGTACCTCATGCTCTTACAAGTGGGGCATCAGTATTGGAGCCCTCATATAGCTCGATGGCCCTAGTACCCGAGCCTTGACACTCCTGGTCGGATCATACTCTTCTCGCCTTCTGATCATGTCCACGCATCCCCTGTCAGGTTCTCCTCCTCTGGCATCTCTTCCTTTCCTGTCCCCCCTTCCTTAATCTCCTTCACCAAGTGGGACAGCTTCCCTGTCTTCGTTTCCGACTCAATTTCACTCTTCAGATACATGCAATCGTCTGTCTTGTGGCCAAATCCCTTGTGAAACTCGCAATACTTATTCCGGTGGGCTTTTGGCCCCGACTTGATGGGGGAGGCTTAGGGAAGGAGTTCTTAACTCTTTCCATGGTCAATATTTCACTTAGGGTTTTGGTCAGTGGGGTAAAACTATCACAATAGGCGGCTGGCCCCTACCTCGGGGCTTGTAGGGTGAATACGTTGGTTTCAACCTGTCATGCTGCAATCTATTATATAGAGGTTTTCGTGGATAGGGAGTACCTTTTTCTTGGGGCTTGAGAGCCGGAGTGGACTTCCTAGGTGCAAGGTCCAGCTCCTTGGCCTTGCTGCTGGTGTCCTTTCCTCTGACGAAAGCTCTGACCCTGTCCATGAGGCCATCGAAAGTCTCCAGGAATTCTTCCCCTAGCTTTTCACACAGTTGGGTGTGCTTTAACCCGTTTATGAAACTGCTGATCTTCATCACCTCCGGGACATGTTTGATGTTCATACTTTCCTTGATGAACCTCTCCATGTACTGATCCACTCGTTCATTATCCTTCTGGCGAATATGCATGATCTCATTCGGATTTGTTATCACTTTTCTCTGCTGGCTGAACTTCCTGAGGAACTTTTTACTTAGTTCCTGTAGCTGTCTATGCTCCCAGCCGGGAGGCTATCGAACCAAAGTCTAGCCCCTTCGGTTAATGTATGAACAAACATGTGATACCACGTGGGCATTGACCATCACCCCACCTGTCCAGCACCTCTAAAAGCATGCAGATGATCTTCCGGGTCTTTGGTCCCGTCATACCTGTCTAGGTTCTGTGGGGGTTTAAGCTTGGGAGGCATGGGTGCCTCGGCAATCCTTTTGGTGAACTTTGAGACTTCAGCTAAGTCCTTAGGCAACTAAGGCTTATCTAACATGTCGTCGTCCTGGTCCTCCTTACCTTTTCCTTTTTCTCCGTGCGGTCCTTTCCTTTTATCAACATTTCCCTTTCCTCGGGTGTCATCTGCCTCAAGGCAATCATAAAAGCATTCAACGAGTCTGAATTATTATTACATTCGTGAGAGCCGGTGTTGTTTTTATCAGATGGTGCATCAAATGAGAGTCTGGCCCGTAAGCTTTCCAGCTTTTCCCGTCTCTCCAGGTCTTCGAGCTGCTTTCGTAGCTCGTCCCTGTGCATGGAGACGAAATCAGGTGTGATGACATCCTTCTTCACCGACAGTCCAGCTCTGTCGCTTGCTTTTTCCTCATGGGTTATGTCTTCAACAGTCACCACTTCGTTGGTGCTTTGAACTGCCTTCGTTATTTGAGAGTTTGTGGGTGGAGGTGATGTAGCCATGCTGCTTTACACGAGAGACTATCCTTTACAACTGTCACACCCCAACCGATGGCGGAAACATCGGGGCGCGACATTGAGCGAAACAGATTGTTCAAGAGAATCCACAACAACTATTAAATTACCGAATCTTTAATGTTAATATCCCATACTACTAACAGATAAAGTAACAATAGTTATTACAGATAATTGTCTCAAAAACAAGCAAACTGTTCCGACAACTCAGATTTTTTTATTAGATTTGTTTCTAGACTCCGTCCTAGCTTGATTCCAGCAAGTAACAAGCAAAGCATCCTAAACACCTTTCACATACGTTAAAATATAGGTCAATACACATAGTGTAAAGGTGAGCATACAAGTTTAATAGTATATAGTAGCGAAAGCGAGTTTACGCATAACCATCATGTAACACGTATAATGTGAAGCAAGTAGGTTATCGACAATGAAATATGCACAGACGTGACTGCGAGTTGTAGAGTGCGCAACACATATCACCACTGTGATACGTGAAGAGATGCCTTTAGCAACCCCCGTCCACGACAGGTGCTGAGTCCAAACTATAGTACTATCGTTGCTAAGGTGTCAGGAAACAATCACTGTGTAAACATAACATACAAGCATTCATCGAGTAACACGTATAACATGCATTAGAGGTCAGCGCATAAAAGTGTTTGCATTGTGTGTTTGATGTGATTTAGTATAGGTAACGTATGTAACACCCAAAAGTGCTTAAAGCAAAAAGGGATCGAGTATACTCACAGATCGTGTTTAGTAAATAAACACTCTCTTGGATTGAAGGGAGCGCTGGAGAGTTAGCCTGATTACAGCAAGATAGCATAAACGGTGAGCGGCACGTAAAATGATGTAAGTGGGCTGAAGTGACGAAGGGTCATCCGGTCGGATGACAATCTGTACGGATGGTCATTCGATCGGATTACAATCCGTACGGATGGTCATCCGGACGGATGGCCATTCGGTCGGATTGTCCTTTGGTTTGAGAGGGATGTGTTTGTGTATGATGGCTTTGAAGTTTTCGTTGTAGCATTTTAAAACCAGAGAAGTATCTCTACCTTTCAGGTCGTCCGGTCGAACGGTCGTTCGGTCGGATGGCAATCCGTCCAGCGAGACATTTCTCAGAGAACAAGTCCACAGCAGGATTGTCATTCGATCGGGTGGTCTTTCGATCGGATGGCAATCCGTTAGAAACTGATGATCCTTGAAAATTGTAAAAGTGTTAAGTGTTGATGACCATATGTCATTTGATCAGATTGTCGTGTGATCGGATGGCAATCTGATCGGACGGCAGTCCGTCCAGTGACTGGCTCGTTTTGAAATTTACTAAGTATGAAAGTTTTGCGGTTTGATCGAGACGGTATGACAACGTGTTAAACAATGGGGATTCCCTCAAGTCCAAGTTATCCGATCGGACGGGAACTACCCCATTCTGACCAGTTAACTGTTCTTGACGGTTGTTCATGTTTAACCTGTGAATCGGTCGTCTCTTCCGATGAAATCCATTCTCAGTCCGACCCTTTACTATAGAACGAGTAGAAGGCCTGAACGAGTTTTGATTCTATCGGTTTTTGAGCTAGAGAGTGTAAAAGAGTTGAAAGAAAGTTATGAAAACATCTTTCAATCCTTTTATTCTTAGATTTAGAATGAAATCAGTGTTAAAACATGTGGAAATCTCTTAGATCTAAGTTGTTCTTGGTGGAATGATGTCACACTTTGAAGTTCCTAAGAACCCCATGATGACGAAGTGTGTGTAGACGATAGATGTACAAGATTTGAGTTGGAAACTTACAAGAATCGCGAGAAATCGAAGGAGAAAGGCCTGAGAAGTTGAAGAGTCGCACCAGAGCTGTCACACCACTGGTTGTGATGTGACAGGTGCTATTTATAGGATTCCAAAAAGGGAAAGGTGGTGCACAAGTGATGGGACGAAGTGAGGTTCGATCGGATGGCAGTGTGAGTTGGTTTTCGATGTTTCGTTTTGTGCGTTGAGCGTTGCGATGCGTTTCGAGTAAGCGATGCGATAGTATCACCCATTAGTTACACAAATAACCTAACTACTAAATATCACAAAAGTAATTCGTAAATCTCGAGTTTGCGATGAGATTGCGTTGCGATAGAGTTGCATTGCGTTAGCGATTAATCACCTCAACTTAAATATAACATGCACAAGTAACACATAATCACACACACGTAAAACATTATCCATAACCTGTAATTCGAGTTGCGATGCGATAGCGATTCGATTAGCGATTACACTGCGATTTATTAACATGTACTCCACATAATACAACTAAAGTAATTAAAATTAGATTATCGATTACAAGTCGGGAAGTACAATCAATAATTTAGCAAGGAGTGACAGATCGCAATTAGCAATCTTTTCTTCCTTTGACTTTGACTTTGACTTTCCAAAACGCGGGTTGTTACAACAACGTCTTAGGTTCTTAGTGAGATCACTATACGGATAGGATCCCACGGATGGCGCCAATGTCGAGTCCCTGAATCCCGGTGGAGAGTCAACGAAGCTCGTCAACATTGCAAAGGATCGGCGTCATCTTCCTACAAAAAAGAACATCGTTAGCCTGGCCATGGAGGACCGCGGAGGAGGAATCCGTAACCAAGCTCCGGCGTGAGAATAAGTCACCTTGCCAGAGAACGAGGAACTTATTCCAACGAGTGTATGATCGCCGGAATATCCTCAATGGTGTGAATTCTAGGCACAGTGCCTTAAATGCGATCTGAATGAATGTTCGAAGTAAATGTTGTGTGTGTATTTAATGAGAGGAAGTGTTAAATGCATACCTTAAACATAGTTCCCACCTTCATTATATAAAGGAGTTTGCTTATCTCCTTGAAGAGTTCAACCGAATTCATCTAACGGCTTCCTTGGATTATTGGGGAACTTAGACACGTGTCTGAGCCCCAACGGTTAGATCCCTAGCTCATTAATGGAGCCAGCTGCGTCTGAAGTACTGTTTCCGGCGATGCTTTATCTTTCTTTTCGGGTAATTAATGATATCTCAGAGATATCACATCTTCCTTTTCCCGCCATATTTTGTAGTCTCTTTTAAGAGACAAAACCAGATTTGGGCCTGTAGGCAAGCCCACACGAAACAGGAGCCCAATACGAGACCACTGGGCAATAAGTGGGCCTCGTCGTCAGTTCAACTTAAGTTTGAAGATCGTATAATTCTCCATTATTTGTAGGTAAACGAACTTCTCGTCGAACGGTTCACGAACTGTTTGCTGAACGTTCGATTTGTTTACAACGTTACATATAATTCTTATTATTGTTTAAGACATTAAGTCTTGACTCCAACCAATTTACTCATGATTTTAGTGCTTGTTTTATGTCACATGGGTAAGTTTATCTTGTTTAAGATATTAACCGATTACCTATAGCAATGATGTTAAGTCTTAACTCCAACCAATTTACTCATGATTTTAACGTTTGTTTTATGTCACATGGGTAAATAAAAACTATAATTAAAAGCCAATAAGGTTGAGATTGAAATTGAAAGTTGCAAACACACACCTAAGTGTGTGTTTGGTCGAACAGAACAAGGGCGACCAGGAGGTTCTCCATCAAACCCTATCACATACAAGATTCACAAATTGAAGGTTTAAATCAAGTCCAAATCAAAATCTGAATATAGATTAGTGATCACCTCGACGAAGGGATCATAAGGTATGTAAAATTTTGACATTTGGTTCGATCTTAATTTTTAGATAAACTCATGAAACCTGAAATTTGAGCTTGCATGATAATTGTTTGGGATGAAATAGTGTCTAGGGATGAACCCTAGTCAATTACTTGTTGAAATTTTGCCTATTTCTTGTAAAGTTCATAATCACCATTGAAGGTGATAAGTGGGTTTTGTAGAAAAGTATGGAACACTAGGATTATGATGTTATCTTAGTGCAATTCGAGTTTTATGGAATAAGTTCAGATTTGGTTAATGTGAAATTGATGTGAATTTGCCTAAATTTATGATTATCATGGCAAAATGACAAATGTTGAACTAATTAGAAACTTGTTGAAATTATGCCCTTAAGGTGTTTGTGTAAATGCCTAAAAGAAGATGAAAAACTGAAATTTGAGCTAAAACGCGTGTTTGTGTAGTTATGACAAATTATGCGTTACATGTAAACAAAAGAGTTCTAAATAGGTTGTGAATTGAACTCTTTAGGCAAGGAGTCCGGATCGTCTAGCGGACAAGCAGGAGGGGATTTGCGTTTAAAGGGCGTGCTCTAAAGGTATGTAACTTTCGGTTTAGTTACATTATGCATAAACAATAGTCTTAGAAATGTTAATGGGTTTGTAGTGTAAAATGCGAGTTTGGTATGTCATAGAAGTGACGAAGTTCATTCGATAAACCAAACGGGTCAAAATAAACGGTTGAAGCATGTTTGGAATGTCAATGAAGTGATGTAACTCACTTGACAATCAAACGGATCAAAGTAGTTAATTTGATATGTTGATGTTGATATAGTAAAATTAGTCGTGCTTGGAATGTAAATAAAGAGTTGTAACCCTCTAGATAAAGAAACGGATTAGAATATTGGTTGAAATAAGTTGGTATGTAACCTTGTTCCGTTACATTGTGTTGATTAGAAATTACGGTCGTTTGAAATTGTGTCTTTATGAGAAGATAGCGTTAGTAGGAATGACGAAGATCACTATTAGATAAACGAGTCAAAAACTTGATTTGAAAATGTTTGGTAGTCATCGAAAATGGAGGATTCCATAAATGAGCCAAACGGGTCGAATAATTGATTAGTAGACAGTAAGAATGTGTTTAAATAGTTTTTGGTGATGGTGGATCACAAAAGCGTAAAACCATAGACTTGGTGATGATACGCCAGTGATTGTAAGCCCCGGAAGGTGGGTAGATACGACTTGTGTTCATAAACATTGCTAGTGTTTGAATTGTGCAAAACTATACGGGTCAAATAAATACTTTAGGCATTTATGAACTTCAAACCCGTACACTAAACTTTGTTTTGGAAAATTATAATGGTTGCATTGGTAATTTAATTACGGCCGCGTAGGAAAAAGAATCACGTAAATCGGACAAACGGTTAAAAAGTTATGAAGGTTTCCGTTTTAAAAACGGAAAACAAATATCAGTCTGCAGCAAACCGTAAGCTACGGCTCTGAACCGTAGCTTACGGTTCGTAAGATCTGTCCGCCAAACATAAGGGGACCGTAAGCTACGGTTTGTAAACCGTAGCTTACGGTCGGGCATAAACTAAAAATTTTTATTTTTGTTGTTTGATTATTTCGAGCTTCCGGGTCCGTTTAAACGGGTTCCAGGACCTCATATACTAACGTTGATTATAATTATTCCTTGTAGGTGTGTTTAAACTTCGTACGGAT
Organism: Helianthus tuberosus; assembly: GCA_030545235.1. Taxonomy (NCBI): domain Eukaryota; kingdom Viridiplantae; phylum Streptophyta; class Magnoliopsida; order Asterales; family Asteraceae; genus Helianthus; species Helianthus tuberosus. The sequence goes on along the minus strand of CM060373.1, from coordinate 9,722,908 downwards.
GGAAATCAAGCGTAAATCAAGAACCGAACACACACGACTTTTGAAGCTTCCGCGTCTATTTAATCTTCGTTTAAGTCTATGTTAGTGTCGTAAACAATTAATATATTACATTAGGATGTTGTAACTAGTTGGGTGTTATTTGAACACAAATGTTAAGTAAACCTTTGTTCCATTTGGTATAACTTAATGAAATGAGGTATTTTGTTTGAAATTGTCATGTATAAAAAAAAAAGGTCTTAGTTTAATGAGACGGGTGTTACAATACAGCGGCTCATCCTGCGGAGTCTGGTCACACTGTCGGCTCTAATGATGCTGGGGGTTTGTCGGTTCCAGTGGATTCCGGCCAACATCGGAGGTTGGAGGATGTCGAGATCGCATAAACTATTAAGATTGGAAAAGTTATTTGGGTCGAGATCGAAGGTAATGACGGGCTGGTTCAGGAGGTTATCAGGAGAGAAGGTATTATGAAGTGTACGCGATGAATTTCTTGTCGATTAACGCTAGAGGGGTAGGAGGTGCCGAGAAGGCCCCTTGGATTCGTAGCATCAGTTTGTCTCAAGGTATTAATTTTTTAGCCATTCAAGAGTCTAAACTGAATAGTATTTCGGGTCTGGATCTGTCAAAATTTTGGGGTAATCGGAACTTTGGTGTGGAGTATGTGGGTTCATCAGGTCTTTCAGGGGGTATTATTAGTATGTGGGATACGGGTGTTTTTAAGGTCGATTCTTCTCATAAGAATCGGAACTTCCTTCTGGTGAAAGGTAGAATGATTGGCTGTAATACTGAACTTAATGTGATGAATGTTTATGCGCCTCAAAGGGTGGAAGCTAAGAAGGTTTTATGGGATTCGATCCGCGATATGGTCAGGGGTTCGTCTGGGCTCTGGATCATTATTGGCGATTTCAATGCTGTTAGATTTATTAACGAGAGGAGGAATTCCGCTTTTAAATCGGCTTGTGCTCGGAACTTTAATTCTTTTATCCATGACCTGGGCTTATTGGAATATAGTATGGTTGGAAAACAATTTACTAGAGTTTCAGATAATGGCAGGAAACTTAGTAAGATTGACAGAGTTCTTGTGTGTACTGGGTTCTTCAACAAGTGGCCAGAGGCCTGTCTGAGGGTTTTATCTAAAAAGCTGTCTGATCACTGCCCGCTTTCCCTCACCACGAAAGACTCTAACTTTGGCCCTAGGCCGTTCAGGGTGTTTGACTCCTGGCTCGATAAGCCAGGTTATTGTGAGACTGTTAGGGCGACGGGGTGCTCGTTTGTTTTTGACGGTCCAGCCGACTTATTCTTGGCTAACAAACTGGTTCACATTCGTAACTCCATTAAACGTTAGAGAGATGACATGATTAAGAGAGAAGGTTCCGTGGAGGCCGCGGCTAGGAAGGATATTGAGGAGCTGGAGACTTTGTTGGAATCGAGAGATCCGTCTGAAGAAGAGTTATGGATTTACCAGGAGAGTAAGAGAGTTGTCTGAAATAGAAGAGAATAAGACTAGAGATTTGAAGCAAAGATCGAGGGTAAAGTGGGCGAAAGAAGGGGATGAAAATTCGAGATTTTTTCACGCTATGATTAATAGTAGAAAGGCTAGTAATGTTATCCATGGCCTTTCTATTAATGGGAGTTGGGAGTCTAAGCCGTCGAAAGTTAAAAAGGAAGTTATGAGTTTTTTTAAGAAGCGCTTTGAGGAAGTTTTGCCAGCTCGGCCCAGTTTTAGGTGCCAGAATCTTAAAAAGTTAGATAGGTTGGAGGGTGACGGGCTGATTGTTCCGTTCGCTAATATCGAGATCAAAACGGCTGTCTTCGAATGTGGGGATGATCGTGCCCCTGGCCCTGATGGGTTTAACTTTCGGTTTATTAAAAGGTTTTGGGATATTTTTGAAGCTGATATTTACAATCTAATGGCGTTCTTTCATAGTGTTGGGCTTTTGAACTGGGGATGTGGCTCGTCTTTCATTGCCCTTATTCCAAAGTCGAAGGACCCTATCAACCTCAACGACTATAGACCTATTAGTCTTGTGGGTGTTATTAATAAGATTATCTCAAAAGTTCTAGCAAATCGGCTAAAAATGGTTATCGGTTCTGTCGTCTCGGAGACTCAGTCTGCATTTTTGAGGGGTAAGCACATCCTCGACGGTCCTCTCATTGTGAATGAGGTGATTTCCTGGGCCAAGAAGAATAAGAAGAAGGCGTTCCGGTTTAAAATTGATTTTGAGAAAGCCTATGATAATGTTAACTGGCTTTTTCTCAAATCTGTTATGGAACAGATGGGTTTCCCGCCTCTTTGGTGTAATTGGGTTATGGGCATTCTTTCTTCGGCTATAGCTTCGGTCCTGGTCAATGGTGCCCCGACTTTCGAGTTCATTTGTATGAAAGGTATGCGCCAAGGTGACCCGATTTCACCATTTTTTTATTAGTCATGGAAGCATTATCTTGTATGATGGATAGTGCTTGTGTTGCCTCGGTGTTTAAAGGGTTCCGGGTGACTCCATGGGGGGGGGGTTGTCTCTCATCTCTTCTTTGCCGATGATGCTATCATTTTGGGGGAGTGGAATTTAGAAAATTTAGACAATGTGATTAGAATCCTTCGGTGTTTTTTCCTTTGTTCGGGATTGAAGATTAACCTGTTGAAGTCGAACCTTTTTGGTATTGGAGTGGATGGTGGTTTGGTTGGGGAATGGGCTTCTTTGATTGGTTGTAAAGTGGGTGTGGTCCCGTTCGTCTATCTCAGATAAACGGTCGGGGCTAACATGAATCGCGTAGCTAATTGGAGACCTATCTTTGATATTTTTGAATCTCCGCTGTCTCTTTGGAAAGCTTCGGTGCTATCAATTGGCGGTAGGGTTACGCTTATAAAATCCGTTTTGGAAAGCCTTCCTAGCTATTATTTTTCTCTATACAAAGCCCCGGTTTCAGTTATGAATGGTTTGGAATCGATCATTAAAAATTTTTTATGGGGAGGATCTAGTGACCAAAGTAAGATGGCGTGGGTTGCTTGGGATCGGGTTGCTTGTCCTAAAAAATTTAGCGGGTTAGGCCTTAGTCGAAATTAAAGATATCAATTTTTCTCTTCTCGCCAAATGGGTTTGGAGGTTCAAGGTGGAAGATGGAAGCCTTTGGAAGAGAATAGTCGTGGCTATTCATTCGTCTAGACTCTCTTGGGATTTCCTCCCTATCAGAAAATCCCTTGGTGGGGTTTGGTGCAACTTGGTTAAGTTGTTATCGGCTCCGGTTGTTGAGAGTTTGACGCTTCGACATTTTTTTAGAGGAAACCTTGGCAATGGTAAGGATATTCGGTTCTGGTTAGATCCGTGGTGTTGCAACGAGCCTCTAAAAACCCAATTCCCGTCGTTATTTGCGCTGGAATCGGAAAAAAAGGTGCTGTGTTTCGGACAGACTTGGTTCAGGCAGTTCGATGGGCTCTAGACGGTGGGCCTGGTCAAGGCAGTTGGGCGGGCAGGAGGTGAATGATTTGTCGAGTTTACTTGGGTTACTTGACAATGTTTCGGTCTCGAACAATAGGGACTCGTGGTCTTGGATTGGTTCTTCAGGAAAAGATTTGATGTAGTGGATAGTGTGATAATGAAGATCAAACACGTTGATTCTAAGAATACCCGTGTGTTCTTCCCCAACCCCCAAATTGCAACCCAAAGGCCACGGAATTTGAAGTGAAAATTCAGTTTTCTCAAAATTCAAGTCTGATTGTTTCAATTACTAAAGGGACATATAAATAAGAACAGAAATTCGAAATGGGCCTAAAAAAGATAACGGGCCAAACACAAGCCCAAAAACAAAATGCCCAAAATACTTAAAAAAACATAAAAATGCAAATAACTAATGGAAATAAGCGTTTTTTGGCCCGGACGATGACCCAAACCGCCAAAGGCGTTTGCAGCAAGATGGAGCTTTTTCTCACGTTCGTTTCGCCTGGTCGCACGCCCAAAACGGACCTCCGTAGCCCAAGTTAGAGCCATTTTAGTGAAGCCCCTTTTGTTACGCGGTCTTGGGCCTCCAAATACAAAATAGCCTGTTCCTCCACACTTGGGCCCGCATCAAGATTTCAGCGTTGGTTTGATTAAGGAGCTTATTCGAAGCAACTTGGATTACAACCAAAACTATGTCATGGATTGGTGCGTGTGGATCCCGTTAAAAGTTAGTATTTTTGCATGCGGGCGGTGCTGGACCGGCTTCCAACTCGGGTGGCTTTAAGCGTAAGAGGGATTCAGATTTCGGATGTTTCGTGTCCGTTCTGCGGGATGGGAGAGGAGTCCGTGGACCATTTGTTTACGGCTTGTATTATGGCTAGTCGGCTTTGGCAGTGTGTCAGCAGGAGGTGCAAGATTCCTCCTTTTTTCGCGTTCAGTTTCAAAGATATTTTGGAGGCTTTTAAGGGTAATAGTCTCCGGGCTCCGAGAAATTTGGCCCTTCAAGGTATATTGGTGATAAGCAGCTGGTGTCTTTGGAAAGCTAGGAACAATCTTATTTTCAACGACAAGATGGCCAAGGTTGAAGAGATTTTTAGTGAGGTTAGATCTCGTAGTTTTCTTTGGTTCAAGCATAGGTCCAAGTTCAAGTTAGTGTCATGGGAGGATTGGTGTAAATTTGTAATTATGTAATTCCTTGTGTTTGGTTGATTGTGCGCTCCGTTTTGGGGTTGCTGTTGTTCTAATGAAATAAGCCTTTCAAAAAAAAAAAAGTATTCCATGATCAAATTTTGCCCTTAAAAAAAGTTTGAAAAAAGATTATAATAAAAATTACAAATGAATTAGCCATGTGATTGTACTTTCCGATATTGCTGCTCACGTGACCTCTTTTATGTACATAAAAAATTCTACATAATAAAAATTAAAAGATACCATATTTAATGTTACAGGATTATCCTGTGATACCATATTTTAAGTAAATTAATGTTATAGGATTATCCTGTCAATTGTTCCAATATTATTGGATGTCCAATCTACAAGGATCATATACAATATAATAATAAACCATCATTGCTGCTCTAGTGGTGGCCACGGGTATTTAAGTTCCACCTATGATGGGTCCAGGTGAGTTTTCCCTTTCAGGTCTCAAGTTCGAGTATGGGTGATAAGGGTTTCTTATTGAGTTGTTTAAATTGGGGATCTATTGTGCGAGGGGGCTCTCTAGCACGGACCCAGTTAAGATAACGTATGCTAGACATCCCGATATTCGTGAATAATACACACACAGTGAGATCATTATAAAACAGAAAAAAGAATTCAGTCGCTGGGTATAATTGTAAATGTAGATTGCATTTATTTATGTCAAAAATACTAAGCCTGAGAAATGGAGATTCAGAATTCAGAGTGTATGAAGAGTTGTCCTAAAATTATGAAAACTTATGATTCGTTATTGGTGAAGTACTAAAGTAGGGAAAATGATCTTGAATTGTAATTGCATCATTGGTGTTTTTTAGTGAATTTGATAAAAGAAATAATTGCCAGATGAATACATGATAATTGCCAACCCATATGAAGAGTGGAAGGGCCGTCTTCGAGAACGATAAAAAGAGTTAGGCCTCGGGCGAAACAAAAATATTGGGCTCACTTATTATAATATAAACTCATCAGTTATATATCAAGAAATCACAATACGACGATAATTATTACAAAATAAACAAAACAAACCAAAAGTGGTATAGTTTGATAGAATATGTTTATACACCCATGTATATATAAATATGTAATTCAAATTAGTGATGTTTTTAGGCATAACATGTCGGGTAATCTCACTTTATAAAACATTAATATTGTTTTTAGAAAATGAATCGTTACAAAATCATTAACTAAAAGAAAAGTTAATCATGGGATTTGAACTCATGACCTTGGGAGTAATAACCCTAAAAATTAACCAATTAACCATATAATAATATTGTTAACTAGATCAAACTGTTAATTAATTAAGTGGATTGATAAATAAAAACGCACGAGACTAACAGTTGAAAATTGTTTAAATAAAAATGCACAAGAGGGGATTAGAACTCATGACCTTGGTTTTCAAATTTGAATGTCTTAACCATTGAATTAACTTCATTTTTTTGTTATTGAACTCATTTATTAAATAATTAACATAACATTACTCACTTAAAAATCTAGGCCTTGAAATTTTGTCGGGCCCTATAAACCCTTTGGGCCTTGGCATCTGCCCGGGCTGCCCAGCCCTAAAACCTGGCCTGGTTTCCTGTTCAAAGGTGCATGTGTGATACCAATGATTAAGAACGATGTATGTAGTTACACATAAATGGTTCCGCTTCTCGGTATGCTTGTTCAAAAAGCTCCGGGCTTTAGATTCGCTCAGAATTAGCTTGTTTGTAAACCAGCCGAACTCGGGACTAGGTAAGCAATGAAGTGGTGGTCCAATGGGAAAGACAAAACCTTTAAACACCTTGGGAAGGGGTTCTTGGGTTCAAATTCTACAGACGACAAGAATTTAAAGAAATTTGTTGTTAAAAAAGATGAGGGTTTTGCTTTTTCCTTAATTTTAATATATGGTTATAAGTTATAATCTCAATATTTTAGCATATGACTAGGTTCATATATTTTACATCAGCCCAATATTGTATGTCAAAATATTCTTTTTTTATTTATATATCAATATGTGTAAAAAGTACATTTTTTTTAAATAAACGAGCCGGCTTGAGCTTTTTACGACATGTTCTAAAGCTCAACATTTTAGTTCTTTAAGAAAAACGAGTTAAGCCAACTTGTTTAACTTTGAGCCCAGACCCAACCTAGCTCGGTTCGGCTTGTTCACAGCCCTGTTTGTTCGACAAGCAGAGCTAGAACGCCATCGATTTCATTTAATCGAAACCCTTCTAGCTAAATAAAATGGGGGAATCAGATGATCAAATCTAGCGAAGAAATCAAAACTAGATGAAGAAATCCAGGAAGAATATGACTAAAACCGGAAGAAGAAATCGAAAGTGGACCGCTTGTTGTAGACATGTTATGCTTAAGGTTGTTAATAAGTTCTTTATCGAATGTATTTTGTTCAGTTCATCCTAACCCAATCTATGTAACCTGTTAGACCCAAGGGCGACTTCTCAGTGGGTTGTCAAATCGCCTGGTCTAAGAAATGGAGAGATGACCCATGTCAAGGGTGAACTCTCATGGGTTGTCACACAATGTGTACTTCCCACCTAACCAAGCTAGTGCACATTGTTTATGGTCAAGAGGTCGCCCTACCAAGGAAAATGACTCCTTGGTGAAACATTATTATCAAGAATGTACCCCTTCTGATGCATGCAATGTATGGGTACCCACTTATGCAAAAATTTATACATATAGAGTATTCAACTATAGTTAGATGATCATTCACTATAATTCTGTATGTTCACTAAATAAAATGTTTCTATTTAAACACACAACTACATGTACGTTTATACGTGTCTAATAAAATAAGGGATATCAGATTTAAATTACTCCAACTTTCACTAATTGGCCGATAGTACTCCCAACTTTCGATTTGTACCATTCACTCCTAACTTTCAACTTATTTTCCCCTAACACTCCTAAACTAACTAAGCACTAACCCAGAAAGTTTTTGCTGATATGGCACTTGTATGGTGATGTGGCATCTAACGTGGCATTTTTTATGGCATGGTAACTTACTTGGCAGGTGACGTGGCATCTGATTTGGTTTTTGCTGACATGGCAGTTGATGTGGCACTGTTTTGGCGACGTGGCTGCTGATGTTAGCAAACTGGGTTAGTGTGTAAGAAAATAAGTTGAAAGATGAGAGTGGCAGTGGTGGAGCTAGCTCATTAATTCAGGGGTATCATCGTATTTGTTTAGGGGTATCCTTTGTATAAAACCGAAAAAAAAAACCCAAAAGAACCCGAAAAAATACACTATGAATATGGGGTTGAGCCGTAGCCCGTGCTACCCCTCTTATACATTAGTTCCCACTGGAGAGTGGTGTGGTAAAAATCGAAAGTTGATCGAGAGTGCTATCGGCAAAGTTGAGATTATTTAAATCTAATATCAATATCGCATAAAATAATAAGTTTGTATTTCGAATATAGAGGGAAATAATGGTGAATGTTGTCTTGCTTAAACTGTATATACCTTTATATGGGTTGGCTTAGAACCCATACAATAATTTGCAAGTCACGAGACTTATTCCTTGCCAAATAGAATGGCGTTTTATGAACCAATATTGGCCTAGAGATTCACAATGTTACTTTTGGAATTTAACAAAACAATGATGTGATGTATCAATATTGGCCTCCAGGGCATGTGATGGCATTTCCTATGTCCCTAACGTCTTTCTTCAAAGGATGAGATTAAAATCACATGAGATTTCTAAATGGGCCAGCCCTAAAATCAAAATTCTAACAATAAGGTCACAAGTAATGTTTTTTAGGAAGATCCGAAGAGAAAAACAACTAGTTACCAATAACGAAATACAATTATTTTGTTAGTTTTGGCTTGTATGTTGTTATTATGTTCTTGCATACCGCATACTAGTATCTAGCTCGATCGATCCTACGTTAATTACTCCACTTAATGATATATTGTTGATTTTAGCCAATGACCTTATGGTGCATTGGCAGCCTCGTGACCTTTTAAAGTGGAGGTTATGGGTTCGAGTCTTGTTTGAAGAAAAAATGCACTTGGTTGGGTCTGGGTTTTAACCGCAATGGGCCTTTGGGTAATGGGTTTTCCCTGGAATGGTGACGGGCAGGTTCACCAGTGCTCTCTGCTTTCGTGGACGTAGGTTGCTTTTTACAATTGTGTTTACTCTGGTGATTGGATTTTTCTTGGTGGTTATAAAAAATAATAGTTGATTTTTAAGTTCCAAAGGCAATTTACACGCTCAAGTGATCAACCTCTTTCACTACTACAAAAGTACTCATCTACACTCATTATTATTATAATGGTAGTAAATCAATCACGGTGATGACATAGATAAATGTGCTTGCAAACGAATATATAGACATGAAAATAATCTTTATCGTTTATTGTAGAAACGCCACCTGAGATACGTCCTTAAGCTGGATGATCCGATTGTGAATAACCTGAACTTTGGTCTGCAAAACAGAACACCGTTAGTACTCGTTACAGGAATGAGGTTATTTCTGTAACCATCTTACGGCGTGAGAATAAGTATTCGTAGTTGGGAGTAAAAGTGTTTGAGAGAGGGATTGAGTGAGTTTACCTTGAGATTGCATTCTCTATTTATACTTTTTGGTGAATTAGGGTTTCCCCTTAAATCCGAGAGTCGGTTGTGCAACGTCTCCTACTTTCTCGGAGATCATGCAAATCTTCTATTTGTATGGGGATATTTAGATAATATTGTTATTAATATCCTTAATTAAATGATGGTTTGCCCGACCCGGCATGACCGAGCCGGGTCATTCCTCCACATTTATCAAGTTAGTTTGGACTATTTTTTGTGACCTTAATGAGTTTGCTACATATGAAGGTTGCTCACATCTTGCATTTTAAACCAATAGGAAATGATTATATCTCGTAGAATTATCTAGCTTTATTAATTGTAGATATTTTCATATGTAAAGATTTTTACGAGATATAATAATTTCCTATTAGTTTCAAATGTCTGATGTGAACTAGCTTCATCTATAACTCATTACAGTAACAATAATTACTCCAAATAATTTCCACTCTAGTTAAAGAAACCCATTTGTGTGGATAAAAATGTACCACATGTTACACTTTTTGGCAGTTACATTTTTTTGAATCTGCGTACATTTTTCTTGTCAGAAGAGAGAGAGAACAGAGAATGTGTCAATTTTTTTGAACTTCACATGTTACACATTTTATCGATTTTGATAGCAGTTTTTTTTTTACAAAATTTTGAACTTCAAATGTAACAATTTTCAAAATTTACAAACGTTTTTAGTTTTACAGTGCACATAACAATGTGTTACATTTTTAGGAAGTTTTTTATGGGACATGCACACTTTTGTGTCAGAATGTAACAAATTCAAAAAAAACACTTTTTGTCATAATGTTACAATTTCTAGAAAAATACCTTTTTGTACTTGATTTAATCTACACCATAGATTAAATGAATGGATAGTGGAGATGATATTTTCTTGGGTTTCTTATCTCACCAAGGTTTTCATTTTATCCTTCCTATATACATGTATATATATTCCTTCCACTATTTATAGATACAAAATACAATTACATTTTAAAAATTTTACGACAAATAATGCTAAATATTTCTACGAGATAATATAACCCCCTGCTGCCTAATTACATCATTTCTCTATTCGTTTGAATGTGAATTGACAATTATACCATTTTGCTTTACATCTTTGTGGTTTCTAATGACTGATAATTTAAGACTCTGGATAAGGTTAATGATTCCCGCTGAAATGTTTTTAAATCACCTATATTAACTACCCATTACTAGCATAACTATCAATACTAGTATAACTACCAATACATTATACAAGTATATAATAGTAACATTAATGCACCATTACTACTAATACATTATACAAGTATTTTAAATCACCTAAGTTTGACCGTACAAAGTTAAATGACCAATTGAAGACTAGAATTACACAATGTACCATTAACTATGACCCTGCAAAGTCAAATGACCTGTTATAGCGTTAAATCACACAATGTACCATTAACTTTGACCCTGCAAAGTCAAATGACCCATTACAACCTTAAAGTCACACAATGTACTTATGTACCATTACAGATTTACAGTTTAACCTTGCAAAGTCAAACCATCCATTATAGTCTTATACAAGTATTTTAAATCACCTAAGTGTGACCCTGCAAAGTCAAATGACTCACTACAACCTTAAATCACACAATGTACCATTAAATTTGACCATGCAAAGTCAAAAGACCAATTCAGGACTAGAATTACATTAATGAACCATTAAGTTTGACCCTGCAAAGTCAAATGACCCATTCAAGCCTTGAATTACACAAGGAATCGTTAAGTTAAATGATCATTCTGTTTTGACCATTCTATTCAAAAAATGACAAGTTAGCAAAGTCAAATGACAATTTTGTTTTTCCCTGCAAAGTCAATTGACCGTAATTAAATCATATTAGCATTATGTTTAACCCCGCAAAGTCAAATTAGCTTGTTGTTGGACCATAATTAAGTTAAATGGCCATTTTGCAAAGTCAAATGGCCATAATTACGTCAAATGCCATTCTGTTTGACCCTGAAAAGTTAAATTAGCATTATGTTTAAGCATAATTAATTCATATGCCATTCTATTTGACCATGCAAAGTCAATCATTGGAAACACAATCTCTTTTTCTAATACATGAACCAGAGAACTACCAAGCTATCCTAAACTCCGTCCAATTCTACGCATTTGCACAAGCTATCCTAAAAATTATGGACACAACCTCTTTTTAAAACATGAACCAAAGAACTACCAAGCTATCTAAAACTCCCTCCATTTCTACGCATTTGTACAAGCTATACTAAACATAGGGGACACAGCCTCTTGTACAGGTAACCCTACAACCCAAACACACACACACTTATATACACAGACACATAAATAATATATTTCTCACATTTTACCCTGCAAAGTCAAATTATATTGACATGAGCACTAGAAGATGAGACAATCACATTTGACCCTGATCAGATTAGAAGATTTTGTGTTTGTGCAACATGATTCTCCTGTTTAATTATACAACATGATTCTTGATATTCAACTAATCAAATATGAACAAGCAGAACCATAATTCAACCATCACTCATGTTCAACCATCATCCATAAACTAATAAACCTTTCATCAACTATCGTTACATAAATACCGAATGATCTTGGTAAAAATTACTTACTTTTAACACCAAGTTCATCAAAAAATATTATAGTACTTACTGTTAAGTTAACCTAGCTATTAAATATGCATCATTGCTGTAGATAGTTTATCCTCTGTTGTCGCCCATCGCAGGTCCATGATCGGCATGTCCAGGATCGGATTACCGAATACTAGTACAACCACGTGAATGACCACACGTGTGAGGGTCAAGTGGACCCTCACTTCAACTACAAAATTCAGGAAAAAGGTGTGATGTAATACTTAATACATGAAATTAATGACCATCGAACCACTAAATGAACAATAAATTGAAACATAAATAAATGACCAGTGAACCAATATTAACACTAAATCCACTCGTAATCAACAAAACTAAAACATAAATAACACTGACCATTAAGCTAGTTACACTTACTATTAAACCCTAATCCATCGACATAAACAGTAAACCCTGAATACTGCATTAAACAGAAGTCACTCAAAATCAGTCTACCATCCTAAGATTAGCTCCAAAATCATTATATTAACTTCAGCACATCAGTAAAGAGAGACCCCCCCCCCTCCCAAGGGGTGGGAGTGGGTGGTGTGCTATAATATAAGTATATAAAACCAAGTACTACATCTTTGCTTCTTAAAGTCGCCCAGTCTCTTTGTAATGAACAAACAAGATAAAATGAGAAATGTATAGCATGAAATGAATCCCAAAATTGTTAACATAATAAAAAATATCAATTCAGTTTATTTTCAATCATCGTTATAGAAACATCATATACATGTGGAGTGGTGGATTCAATTCTTTTACCGAGCCACAAATATTTGATTTTCGTATCTTTACTAGAGATAAAAGTGGCAAGTGTCGTCTCATAATTATCCATGAGGATTAAATCATCCACGTACACAAGTAAATACATGATGCAAGAATCATGAGAGAATACAAAAAATGATGTATCCGCACAACTACAGGTAAAGCCATATGAAATAAGAAACATGCTTAAACGTTAAAACGATGCATGTGTAGCCTATTTTAACACGTATAAAGCTTTGGTTAAGCGACATACATGATTAGGAAAATGTGGATGAATGAAACCCGACGGTTGTTCCATGAAAGACTATTTCAGTCAAATTGCGATTTAAGAAGGCATTTTTTACATCTAATTGGTGTAGCTTCCAATCATATAAAACAACAAAAGACAAAACAATGCAAATTGTGGAGGCTTTAACTATCAGACTAAAAGGATGAGAGTATACAAGTCCAGGAATTTGAGGGTAACCCTATGCTACTAAACGCGTTTTGTAGAGCTCAATGGACTCGTCCGAATGATATTTAATGCGATAAACCCATTAAGAACCGACAACATTCGTGTTGGGTGGACGAGGCACCATGAACTGCATGTGTCATTATGTCTCAGTGCATCTATTTCTTCTTGCATGCGGCCACCTTTTTAGTCGTCGATTTATACCCATGAGGTTTAGCAATCGAGGTGAGAGAAATATGTAGAGAATGGGATGTGAGCGAGACTAAATTGGCTTGATGTTTGGGTTTAAAAATGCTGGATTTGGCTCGAGTGGTCATGTGATGGGTGGAAGAGTTTGTAGAGGGTAAAAGATTTGTTGTGGTTTGAGGCAGAGGTTGGGTATTGGGATGGATAGGTTATGTGGATTGCGAGGGATTGGGCTGAGGTGTTGGGCTAGGGTCGGGCTGTGATGTGGTTGTAGGTGATGGGGTAGGGACAGTGTGGTTAGATGGGCTCAGTATTGGGGACTGGACTGAGGTAATGGGCTCGGTGTTGCGGTTGGGAGGTAGGCTGGATGGAGGACTGTTAGATAGGGGATTGGGTTGAGGTGTTGGGCTGCTTGTAGAAGGTGGAGTGGTAGAGGAATGGTTGTGGGCTTTAGTTGGGCACAAGGAACATAGTAAGTGGATGGGTGGGCTACGATTGTGGGATATGTATAAGTGGGCTTAGGTTGGCTTTGGTTTGAAGGTTGGGAAACCAGTAGGTTCATCTAAAAAGGTTGTGAGATCTAATTTTGTAAGATCATAGGAACCGTTCAAGCAATTGAAGGGAAAGAAATCTTCATTAACTAAGCATACCTGGTAATATAGATGAGAGAAGTAGTGGAATCAAGCCACTCGGTACCCTTTGTGTTGTGTGCTATAATCAATGAAGGCACACGATATACTACGTGGTTCAAGCATGTGTTTTGAATAATCCCGTAAATATGGAAAAACTTGACAACCATAGGTATGTAGATTCGCGTAGTGTGCTTGTTGAAAGAAGATTAATTAAAAAGGTGACTTGTTTTTCAACAAAGGTGTGGGCAAATGATTGATAATAAATATTGTCGAAGTAAAAGCATCCACCCAATAGGAGGCCGGAATATGAGCATCGAATGACATGGCAAGGCTGGTCTCTACAATATGATAATGTTTTCTTTCAGAACATCCATTTTGTTGAGGCGTATGTTGGCACGACAAACAATGAAAAGTGCCATTGACTTTAGGGATGACAATGGGTCGGGTTTGGGATGGGTTTAGGTAATCCCAACCCCAACCCAAAACCCGCCGTGTTTCTAGCGGGTAAATACCCATCGAGAATCGGGTATACCCGCGGGTTTTTGGTAAACCCATTAATTTAAAAAATTACCTGTTGGGTGTTTCCAACCCAAAACCCATGGAGTAACTACTAATAATTTACATTTAGTACTCTCACTATAAAAATATATCAAATAACGAAAACGTATACAAAATAAAATACCTATATGTATAAAAATGGATGTATCATATATATACATATTTAAAAATATAAAAGAAGTTATCTCGGTGTACAATCAGGGTGAACGGGTACACTTTATCGGGTAATCAGGTCGGGTAAACGAGTATATCACCAAATCCCAAACCCGTCCCAAACCCGCGAAAAAAATAAAAACTAGTCCCAAACCAGATTAACCGACCCCAAACCCGTCCCAAATATGTCAGGTTTCGTGTTTACCCATCGGGTTCGGGTTTGATTGCCATCCCTAATTGTCTTCAAATATTTTCCGAACCATTTAATTAAAAAATTCCGTACCCCCGTCATTTTGAAAAACCTTTATTTTACTTGAGCATTGTGTTTGAACAAGATTAATAAAAAATGGGTAAAACCACATAGAGTCTTGTCTTAGTTTTGAGTGGTAAAGCCATGTAAACATGGAATAATCATCATCAAAAGAAACATAATATCTATAGCATCTTTGGAACAAACAGGTCCCGGACCCCGCAAATCACTAGGGGTGTTCATCGAATCGAATATCGAATTTTCGAATTATTCGAATCAAATTATTCGAATAATTTTTAATTTTCCTTCAATTCGTATTCGATTCGAATTCGATTAAAATCTTCCCAATTCGATTCGAATTCATATTCGAATAAAAAATCCAATTCGTATTCGATTAAAAATTCGAATTCTAATCGAATTCGAATAAATTCGATTTGATCCAGATTCTTTTAAAACATGTAAAAAACTATCAAAATGAAACATAAATTTTAAAGTAGCTAAAGTACCATAAGTCTAAAACTCAAAATGAGAAGTCGGGAATTACCACTCCACATTATAAGTTAATATTTTTAAGGTTCGAAATCTATTGATAGATTTGTTACTTAGGTTTTAGTTGTAGGTCATGTAGTGAGTTTGATGATCGGCAATTTTAATACATGGAATAATTTATGAACTAATTTATATTATAGCCCAATAAAAGTGATATTTGTATTATATATAAAATAATAAATGAAAAATATAATTTTTATTCGAATTTCAAATCGAATCGAATTTGAAATTATAAATTCGTATTCGATTTACTTTACTCGAATTGAATCGAATTCGAATTCGAATTTTTATAATCGAAACGAATTCTTGATAATCGAATCGAATTTAATCGAATTTCGAATTTTTCGAATTCGAAACGAATTCTGAACACCCCTACAAATCACAATGTATCAAGTCTGAAGGATTAAATGCTCATTGACAAAACATTAGGTTTGGTTAAACAACGACTCTTTGAAAGTTGATAAGGAATGCAAACATTATGTTTGATTAAAACTGAAGTAATAGACAAAACATCCAACTTATTTAAAAGGGAAATAATATCAAATTACACATGGCCCAAACGAGCATGCCACAACTCATTAGAGACCAGTGTTGAGAGACCGGAAGTATCAACCAAAGCTTGAGGAGCATCTTTCAAGACATAGAGACCATTTTCACAAAGCCCATTTTGTTTTCCGGTCCCGAATATGAAAGAACATCAACTCGGTGGTCCATGGTTAGTTTGCTCACAGGTAATAACTTTTTTGTGATATCATGAAAAACAAGTACATCACGTAAATAATTATTATTTCAAAAGGTGGAGGTACCCGTGTGTGTAACTGGTAGGGTTTTACCATTGCCAAAAATAACGTGTGAGTTAACTTGATAAAGAGCTACATGGTCGAGTGACTAAAAGGTTGGCATCATATGATCAGTGACACCTGAATCAACATTCCAATAAGTGGAATTGACGGTAACAGGACAATGAGCATGGAACGCCTTTGCTAAGGCTTCATCCGAGTTGGGAGCTTAACGAGCATAAGTGTGTAGGCTAATACATGATGATGCATAGTGACCAATGATTCGACATAATTGACAATGAGGTGGTCTACGAGATTTATTAGGACCACGACCACCATGTTGTCCATTCCCGAGAACCCATACCACGATAAACAAGAGATTTGCTAAGGCTTCATCCGAGTTTGATTGTACGTTCATTTATATGTAGGCTGATTCTAAACACCCACCCCCCCCCCACCCTCCTGTAAGTATGTGAAAGGAGGGGGGTAGAAAGTAGCACCCTTATATGTATTACCTATACACATATTGGTTATGTATAGGTTGTTTAATTTACATATGTATAGGAAACAATACACATTTAAAAAAACTTGTTGAAAATTTTACGCATGTTTATATAAAAAACATTAAATTTTTAATTATAAAAAACATTAAGAGTTAATTGCCAAAATCGTCCCTGAGGTTTGGGCACATTTGCCATTTTCGTCCAAAATGACACTTTTGTACCAAATTGCCCCCAACGTTTGTAACTTTTTGTCATTTTCATCCAAACCACTAACTTAGTTTATTTTTTCTGTTAAGTTGAGGATATTTGGATGAAACTGACAAATTATAAAACCACAGGGACGATTTTGGCAATTTACTCAAACCCTTTTTAATTTCTTTTATTTAATTATTTTTGTTACATATATAATAAAAAAGAAATTACATGGAGTTTTTGTATGAAAAAACTTAATAATTTTGTCACATAATTGTTATAAAGTTTCATCCAAATCACTAACTCAGTTTATTTTTTCTGTTAAGGTGAAGAATGTTTTAAATTTTTTAAATTAAGACAAAAATTAATTTACAGCTTCTTTATATAAATCAGTTTTATAAAGAGAAAACGTCACTGGTGTGCAACACATAACAATCGATTACAACTTTTAGTGTTTATCAGTTGTAGAGATAGAAAAAATTGTAAAACGTTACATATTTTTTAAATGTGTTGAGCACCTAGGAAATATGTTGGTAGAAATAAAATATTTATTTAATTAAGATTATGAGGGTAACTAACTAATACTTATTCTGAGTGGCTTGAGTAAAGAAACTTTTGGTTTATAGCATTATAATTACAATTTGGTGGGTAATTTTAAGATTTGGTAACGATACGTTGTTTGATAGGGGAGGGGGGCACTGGCTTCTGTTTTTTCCTTAGGATCGAATTTAAAAGAGTAGAAGATAAATTACAAACTTGGTACATATGATAAGATTTTTTTATTTGACCTTTTTCAATAAGGTCACCCGCATTTTAGTTTTATAAAATTTAGAGATTTAAGTAGATTTTATTTTTATAAAACTGATCTATATAAAAAATTAGAAATTAATTTCTGTCTTAGTTTATAAACATCCTTCGCCTTAATAGAAAAGTTAACTTAGTTAGTGGTTGGATGAAAATTTATAAAAAATATGTGACAAAGCTATTATTTTTTTCATATAAAAATTACTTGTATATTTTTTTATTATATATGTAACAAAATTAATTAAATAAAAGAAATTTAAAAGAGTTTGAGTAAATTTTCAAAATCGTCCTTGTGGTTTTATATTTGCCAGTTTCATCAAAATATCCTCACTTAACAGAAAAAATAAACTAAGTTAGTGGTTTGGATGAAAATGGCAAAAAGTTACAAACGTTGGGGACAATTTGGTACAAAAGTGTCATTTTGGACGAAAATGGCAAACTTGCTCAAACCTCAGGGACGATTTTGGCAATTAACTCAAACATTAATAATAATTAAATGGTTTACACTTATTTCTTTTGATAAAATATGGGGTGCCTTATTCCCACATACCCTATATCTTATTTTCACATCCCCTATTGTATACGGGCCGTATACAATTATACGGCTCGTATAGAATGTTTTTGAATAGGAAAATGCGCAGAGAATGTTTTTTTTTGTTTTATTATATACGGCCCGTATACAGTTATACGAGTCGTATACATGTGTATACGATTTGTAAAACGTATACGGCTCAATTGATTTATTTTTGTGGGTTTTTGATGTTAGCACATGTATACGGGCCGTATATATTGGCGTTTTTTCAAGTATCACGTTTTATTCCCGTAAAAACACAATCATTCTAGGGTTTCTAAACTCTTCATCACCTTTAGGGCCGTATATATTGGCGTTTTTTCAAGTATCACGTTTTATTCCCGTAAAAACACAATCATTCTAGGGTTTCTAAACTCTTCATCACCTTTAACAATGTCGATAAACGTTGATCGGAACATGCCGCTTAAATCGGAGCACAGGTAGAGTAACGTTACCGATCAGTCCGTTGATGAAAACCTTAGCGATCGCAGAGATCTTCGTGTTGGTTATTTATCGATTCCGAGTAACTAGCAGAAGAACCTGACACAAACAAGTTCTCCACAGTTTGTTATTCAGATCTCTGTTCGGTCATCTTTCCAAACTACAACACACGATACTTTTAATAAGCTGTCATAGTTGTCAAATTCGATTTCAACAAATCTTTTCATTTTCCTTCAATTTCTAAAACATTCTCTGTTACATGAAGACGTGTCGGGTTCTTCTACTAGTGGTATTTTACTGAAGTATTGAAGATTGAGGCGGGCATTGTTTAAATCTGAATATAACTAGATGTTACGTGTATCAGCGTTGTTTATCACCCTGTGTGAGCATTGGAAACCCGACAAACAGTCTTGACAACTGTGACATTTTATCTATCTATGTGTGTCACATCCATCCTGTTATTGCAATCGATATGATTAATTTTTTCAGATTTTTTTTATAATTAGCGTTGTTAACTACCAAAAGAATGCATACACAAATAGTTCTAGTGGACGAAGCAAAGAGACCGTTGTGTATCTGAATCAGGTTCTCAAACAAACACTACCAAAGATGGGTTGGTGATAAATACCGGAGCTGTTATCTCGGTTGTTCAGTACTCTCCTATATCAACTTGAACGGTTGATGGTTACAAGGATCGTTCTAATAGATTAAAGAGAATAAACCATTTTTTTACCAATTTTCACTCCAGTAGTTGAAACTTGAGCGCAGGAATCAATTCAAAACCCTCACCCCTCAAAAATCAACCAGAAACCAAAGGAAAAAAAGGCTGATAATGGCTGATGGTTCTACGTTGAGGAAACCAAACGTAGACGGAGATGATAGGCCTGGTAACCGGAAGAGAAATCAATTGTATTTTTTTAGTTGCTTCTCTTGTTAAGTTTCTGAACCAACCGAAATCCACAAATTCCAACAGTTTCTTCATAGATTCCGTCCGGTTTCCAAACTCTTTCGCACAAAGTTAATATTCACTGTGGTAGATGCAAGCATAAAGTTAGAAAAATACTCAACTTGAACGGACGATATGTATCAACAAATTGTGAGTGGGAATATGGCTATGAAGAATAGTATGGATAAACAATCACCGGTACGGGTTTTTCTGCTAGTTATTCGGAATGTTTCGAATCATCACAGAAGACGTGTCGGGTTCTACTGCTAGTAGTATGAGTTTGAGTCCATTGTGGTTCGTGAATGTTTCGAATCATCACAGAAGACGTGTCGGGTTCTACTGCTAGTAGTATGAGTCTGATACAATAAATCTATTCTGGTCAAGGTGGGCATGGTTTGTTCGGGAGTAAAATTGCATCAGGAGGGGAGAGAGTCTGATACAATAAGGATGTTGGGAATTAAACGCATGTACGTTACAAAATAAGGATGTTCGCATAAACATATATTCGTTTCATAACCTCCTCCTATAAATCAACCACAACTGACAAAGAGCCTGTATTAGAAGCCATCCTATGTCTTTTACCAACCGAAGAGGTAGCAGAAGACGTGTCGGGTTCTTCCAACATTCACGAACCACAATGGACTCAGACTCAGACTCATACTACTCACCCTCCCCTGAGGAAAAGTTTTCCCGACGACTCAAGAAAATCCACAATCAATGTATACAGGTGCAAGAGAATGCCGGGTGATATAGTAATTTTCAATAATGTAGGAAGGATTGAAGTAGTAGGACATTGGAATCTGGTTCTTAAACAAACCAACAAAATCCTGATAGAGAAAAAACATCAACAACCATTTTTTCTTTTCCTTCAATTTCGAGAACATTCTCCCTGTGTATGTGCTTGTGCTGTAGAAACCGGTGATGAATTTGTATACACAACTGAACGTTAATTGATATTGTTTTAGACAACAACAGATAATGAACGGATTGTTGGTGGATAACGCAAACAAGTTCTCCACAGTTTGTTATTCAGATCTCTATTCGGTCATCTTTCCAAACTACAACACACGATAAGTTTAAACTTTATAGTGTGTGATTTGACCAGGAAATGATTGGAGGTGAAGGTTCAGTGCACGAAAAGTTTCTTACGAAATGTACGTGACAAAACAAATATGTTGGGAATTAAACGCATGTTCGTAATCCCGCGTTGATAGCTTCCGTTTTATTCAGACTCCTTACAACTCTCATCAAATGCCTCACCCTTCCTTTTATTCTATAAATATTAAATAAAGAATAACACCATGCCCGTAATCCCGCGTTGATAGCTTCCGTTTTATTACAGTCATACGACACGTTTTCTTGTTCTTCAATCTTTGTTACTTGTTGATGTTTTATTTTTTTCTACTTTTAGAAAGTTTTGAGCACCTCACCACTCTAAAATATTTGAAAAATCAAAATTTCGTTCCATACGGGCCGTATAACAGTATACGGCCCGTATACACGTTCGTATACATTGTATACGACCAGGTAAACTTATTTACACATGGTGTATACGGCCCGTATACACCATGTGTAAATAAGTTTTCCCATGTGTTAATATTAGGACCCTAAAATATTCATTCTCAATGCCCCACCAATGTTAAATTTTGTTGGAGAAAAGAAAAACAAGAAAAAATGGGAGGAAAAGAAAATGAAGAGGGGGGGGGGGGGGGGGGGGGGGATGTATAACTATTTATTATATGTGATTGTATGGTGAGAATTGTATTTTTGTAATGATTAATGCACACATGTGAGGCATCAAGGGGGAAGGGTATGTACTTGATTTGTCTGGGGGAATAGAGATAATTCATATCACTTGGAAGCAACTGAAGAAGAATATATGTAGCTTGCTTCATTCACTTTTATAACCATGCATTTGCGCAGTCATTCGTATCTTATCAGTCATAAACATCTCGTGATGCATCATGTATTTATATGTTTGTGTGCAAATTTGTTTCTATACTAGTGTGATTTTCCGTGTTTCGGGCGTCCTTTTAATCTTTGATATTATATCGGCACCGAAATAAATAAACATGATACCTAATCGGTATTAGTTTGATTTGTTACAGTTTTGAATGGTACTGACATTTTCCATAGGTTATGATACTAAAATGATACTCTATTGTGAATAGAACTTAGTTTTCAATGAAATTTTTGTCGAAATGCCTAGAAAACTGTAAAAACAAATACCGATGAATCGATGATGTTCGGGCGATGTCGATTGAAATCATTTATATCTGACCATTAGACTTCGTTTTTGACCAATTTTGTGTCGGAACGTTGAGAAAACCGTAAAAACAAATACCGGTATCATTGTCGTTCGGACCATAGAGGTTTAGTTAATCATGGTAAAGAACAAAAAAATTTATATTTGACAATCACAACTCTATTTTTATTGAAAGGTTGATAAATAGATGCACAACGCAATGTATAGTATTAGAATTACGAAATTGGGAATGTCACTATATATATATATATATATATATATAAGTGTAAAATACAATATCGCTTAACGTACAATATGTACGATATATTAAAATCACATGTTACAAAAAAAATATGTTGAAAATCGCATGTTGGTTTTTTATGAAATCGCATGTTTTTTTGGTAGCAATTTCACATGTTGGTTTTTTTTAATGAAATCGCATGTTTTTTTTGTAGCAATTTCGCATGTTGGTTTTTCAGTATAAATCGCATGTTCAAAATTGAATTTGCACCAGATCGGAAGGCTAAGATGAGCGCACACATATTGTACGATAAGAGATATTGTACGTTAACCTGACCCTATATATATATATAGGATTAGGTTCAAGAGTGAACACTAGTGTAGCATGCGAACTGAGTGAACTAATCCTGGCCATACACGTGTGTAGATCAATAACCAGGATTTGATGTTGAAATACACTAGTGTATTTTACGATTTGATGATGAGATCCTGGCCATACACGTGTGTAGATCAATAGCCATGATTTGTTCACCCAGTTCGCAAATACACTAGTGTTCACTCAAGAAGCCCACCCTATATATATATATGGGGCCGCTAAAATGAAAACCACCTCCAGTTGTAAGAACCGTGAGAACTACACCGTACGGGGCGAGGTGGACCAAATTTTTTTTTCATAAACGTAGATGCGTGTATTATAAACACATTTGTAAAAAAGAATGTCGTGTGTGTAGTTTTGTTTGTGTTTACGGGTACCGTAAATTTTAAACAAAATTTACTGTACCCGTAAACGCAAACTTGTGGTGCTCAAAACTACACACACGACATTTTTTTTTTAATTTTTTTTACAAATGTGTTTATAATACACGCATCTACGTTTATGAAAAAAAATATGGTCCACCTCGCCCCGTACGGTGTAGTTCTCACGGCTCTTACAACTAGAGGTGGTTTTCATTTTAGCGGTCCCCTATATATATATATAGTGTGTGAGGTTCATTGGGGAACACTAAAAAGTGGGGAACAGTGGGGAACCGACTCAAACGAACTCCGATTGGACTCATTCCAGCGGCGTTGGAACTGACTCGTCGAACCCTAACTAGGATCTCTTAACCCTAACCCCTAAATCATAACCCCTAAACCTTAAATATATTAGGGTTTGGCTTTTAGGGTTTAGCTTTAGGGTTTAGCATTAGGGTTTAGCTTCAGAGTTTAGTTTTAGGGTTTAGGGTTTAGGGTTTAGCTTTAGGGTTTATGGTTTAGCTTTAGGGTTTAGCATTAGGGTTTAGCTGTAGGTTTAGCTTTTAGGGTTTATAGTTTAGATTTTACGGTTTAGCTTAGGTTTTAGCCTTATTTTTTAGCTTTAGAGTTTAGGAGTTAGGATTCAGGGTTTAGGGTTAAGAGATCCTAGTTAGGGTTCGACGAGCCGGTTCCAACGCCGCTGGAATGAGTCCAATCGGAGTTCGTTTTAGTCGGTTTCCCACTGTTCCCCACTTTTTTAGTGTTCCCCAATGAACATTCCCCTATATATATACATACATATATATATATATATATATATATATATATATATATAGGAACAGGATCAGGAGAGAACGCCTCAAATTATGAGAACGATGAGAACGATTCTCAGTCACAAGATCTTAGTGCTTTGTGGCTGAGATTGTTGCGGTGACATTTTTGTAAATAATAGGGGCATTGGAAGTACCAGGAGGGGTAAAATAGAAAGATCCAAAGAAAGGTGCACATGCTAATCACATGCCATTTCCCCCATCATATTTAAATGACAATAACCTTTTTATACGTGATTATTTTTTGAAAAAAATTACACCATAAAACTCAGCGTTTTTTTATCTTTCCAACGAGTATACTATTGATATACCTTTCGAAAAAAATTAACTGGGTTTTTATAGTGTTTTTCTAAACTGGGTGTTTTATGGCGTTTTAGACTATGTATTTTCATGACGTTTTTCTGAACTAGGTGTTTTTATGGTGTTTTAACTAGGTATTTTCATGGCGTTTTTATGAACTGGGTGTTTTATGGCGTTTTCAACTGAGTTTTTTCATGACGTTTTTCTAAACTGGGTGTTTTATAGCTTTTTTAACTGGGTATTTTCATGGCGTTTTTCTGAATTGAGTGTTTTTATGGCGTTTTATTTGAACACCCAGCTTATGTGAGTGAGTTTTTTGATAATATTAACCCTTAGTGTAACTTAACATCAATGCCACATGTCACCACCAAAATCGTTCTCACCGTTCTTTTTAAATCCTGACTATATATATATATGGGAATGTTTATTTGGGAAAAAATTATTGTGAGAAAAAAAGAAGAAAGACCATAATGGTAAAACATTAAATAGTTTATAACTTCCCCCATTAATTATTATCTCCGATTAATAAAGCAAAAAAAAACATTTTATCTTACACATTTCAAAATTTATCCTACATATATCTTACACTTACCGAAATTTACCCTACGCATATCTAAACTTATCATACACATTTAAAAATTTATCCTACACATGTCAAAAATGGTCCTTCATCATAAATTATTTTATCTTGAAAAATAGTATATTTAAAAGTGAGTTACAAATTTAATTAGTTAGCTAATTAATTACAGTTGTAAATTTTCCAACATGCCCTTATTAAAAACAATAAATACACATATTAAATAAAATAAAATGGAGTATTTCTATTAGTTTAAAACTTATTTTTTTTATTTCTTACAATTTTTTTCTTCTCATTTGAACCCTCCACTATATATATATATATATATGTTTGTGTTTCGATCACTAACTTTATACAAAAAAACTAAACCGCGGGGAAGATTTGACGACATGTATGCCTGTGTTCGGTCACTTGTACACTACTATTTACAACTTGGTTTTGATTGTTATATCAATATGTAGATTAAAATAAGCATATCGCAACAATATGTTTTGAGTTATATAAGACATTGTATATTTAAAGTTTACGGTAACAAAAACGTTAAAGGTAATTATATAAAAAATAAGAATTACTGTTGCGCCGAACTAAGAAATTAGTATGTATAATTGATTGTCAGTTGGCATTAAGTTTCTTTTCAAAAAAAAAAAAAAAATTGATTGTCAGTTGAAATTAGAATTATAAATTTTATAAAAATTATTAGAAAGATAAATAAGACATTGTATATTTAAAGTTTTTTTTTTTGGGTAAAGCATTGTATATTTAAAGTTATAAGTCAATAACCCACGCAAAAAGTATCATAATTTTGTTATATGCATGATGCATCTACACGTCCTTATCTTGTGTCTTGTTTGTTTTGTTATATAACATGTGTATGTATGTTTATTACATGAACACATGTATATTATTGATATATTTATCTTATTATACTTACTAAAATAAAATCATAGGTTGGAACGTTAATTTCCATGAACACATGTAATTGACTTTTTTAGGAGATTGCTTTCCATATGATGGTAGGGATCAGAAGAACCAGGTTCCTTTCCTTTTTCATCCACTTTTAACCCTTTCCTTTTTTCTCTTTATTTTATTTTTTTATTTTAATACTAAATTGTTTATTTGTTCTTATTTCTTTTCATTAATATGCAATCCGTCCACTTACTCTTATTCGTAATTCGTAAGCGATTTTAATATTCTAAGGGTCAATTGAAGGACCATTAAAAGGTAGAAATGTAGTGATTGGCATGTATGAATGAGTTGTGAAATAGATTGAATGATTATAAGGGGATGAAAAAAAGTGTTTGATTGGCCACCATAATTGAATCAACTATTAGATAAGTAGTCACATTCCCTTTAAACACCTCAAATTCATCGCTTTTATTCCTTGTCTTTTCCTGATAACCAACAACGTAAAGTAAGTAATGATTTATTTTATTCACTCGTCCATTTTATTACCCCATATCAAATATCTAATTGATAACTTCAGCTTAATATAATTATTAATTATGTATTTCAATTACCCTATTTTTTTTTTTAATTTTAAGTTAATATTTTTCGTTAGGTACATGTTTTTAAGTTGTTTAATATTTTTTGTATTTAAAAAAGTAAAAAAAAGTTGATCAATAGCAATACTTTAGCATTTTATGAATATATTTTCTTTCTATTCATATATGTATACAAGACACCTTTTGTTTAATTTATATCTATATACCTAATATATAAGTAACTGCTTCCGACACGTATCACAATTTTATGAGCGTAATATTCTTTTCCTACTTCTCTTATTTGACCTTTCGTATTATAACTCTTATTTTAGTAAATATTAAATAACTTATATACACTAAGAAAAGCATAAAAAAGTCGACATTGTGTCCACCCATTACTATTCCCAAAGATCTGTTTTTAGTAAATTATATATTATAAATATAAATATAAAAAAAATAAAATTAATAATAATAATAATAAATATATACTATCCCAAAATATCATTTTGTAATTTTTAGATATTAATTACTAACTACTTTTTTTTGAAAGTCAAATATTACTCACTTCTAAATTACACTATATCAATTTTAATCTACTCTATGTTTGGTATTGAACTTAAGACCTCCCACTAAAAGATAAGAGCCTCTACTAACTATTTAGTATTATCATTATTTAACAAATGTAATACATGAATTTCTAACCTAATAAAAAGTAATATAGAAGGTACACACAACATCAATGAAAAAAACCTTTTAGTTATGTATACAATATTTGTGCGTTGGCTTTACTATGAACACACACATATATAATAGTAAAAAATATCTATTTACAATGTTATTAGGTTTAATTACATAAATTTTTCCTCATCTAAATTAAATGAAAATAAAACAATTTAAAGTCATGACATGCTCAAAAAGATATGGATAAGTATTTTACGTCTATTAAAAACAATAAAAACGAATATAGGTACTGGGTCAGTATTGATTCGGTACTGCTATAGGACCGGTACTTGATATCAAAACTGAAAATGAATTAAAAAAAAAAGAAATACCCGATTAGATATTTGAATACCCTGCCTATTATCGGTTTCTAATGTTTTGAGTGTTCGGTTTGCCATCAAAATCTGGCTGGATTCCAATCCCTGATTTGCATGAAACGCATTTTATATTTTAACCTAAAAGAAACGATTTTTGCACAGAAATGAAGGTAGATATTTGTTGCTTCAAAAACATTCGTTAACCTTTGTCAGAATTATAACAATTTACTGTATGATATTGGAGACGTATTTAATATTAAATAGTCATTAATTAATACATAAAACTTATATACAACTTTTTGTTTAAATATACTGAGAGCCACTTTCAGACGGTGGATTTCTTCCGGAAATAACGATGGGATGGGTCACCAGCGCCGTCTGCGATTGCGAACGTAAGTGATCTTTTGCCAATAAATATACTTGAGTAACCGGACTTTGTTGAACGTTTAAAATAAGTAACAAAAACTACAATGTCCATTATAAAAAGTCTCTCACATGTTTTTTTTAATTATAAAAATCAATCAAGTTTCAACATTGCTATATTATTACAAATACAATGTCCGTTATATAAAGTCTCTCACATATTCTTTTTAATTATAAAAATCAATCAAGTTTCAACATTGCAATATTATTACAAAGTTTTTCATAACTGTTTAAAAGAAATGACTAAAATGAAACAATTATAAAACTTGAATAATATTTATTGCCTTTTCACTTTATAATTACCTCTTATTTTATGTAAAAGTTAATAATAATAATAATAATAATAATAGTAATAATAATAATAATTACAAAATATAACCAAAGTTCACATTTGTTCCATTTAGGTCATTTAATTTTAGCATTTATAAAAACGTCACACTATAAGACAAGTTATTTACTCACCGACTACGGTGTGTACTATGACTATTTATTTACCGACTACGGTGTGCGACTATTGTGGATCGATGCAGAATTGTGTTGCATATTGTACATTCGGTAAAACCGTAAAAAACAGGCTCGAGTTCAAGGAAATCACAGAAGGAAGTAAGTTGTACAAGAAAATGATGCAAAATATCATCTTATTATGTTTTGGATACTTTGGAAAACTAGAAACGATTAAGTTTTCAATAACACCAAGAAGGAGCCAGAAAAAATTACAGAAGAAATCAAAACGAACTTGTACAAGTGGTTAAAGAGTGAAACTAGTTTCAACTCGATAGATTGAAATATATGGTTTAACTTTGATATTTTCATTATACTTTTGGATTCCATTCACTTGCTAGTTGTTTTGTTTTTAATAGTTATAATATATTATCTTGCCGTTCAAGAAAAATAATAAACAATATTAAAGCTTAGAGTGTCTTTGTTTGAAATATTTTTTTATTGACTTTAACAAAATAAGGCCGGAGATATTTGGACACCCATCGCGCCTATTTTCACACCTTTTGTGCCCTAGACGCCTCGTATAGGTCTATACGAGGCGTCTAAGCACTGAATTCAATGGGGTCTGAGAGAGTGTCAGGCACAAAGTTTAAGGATTCTAGACGCCTCGTACAGAGCTATACGAGGCGTCTAGACTTGGGAATTTTTTTTTGCTGAAATGAGGGGTGTTTTGGTGGATTTTGGTATGGTTTTTTGGATAGTTTTTGAAGATGTGTTTTTTGGTTGAAAATTTTTTTGTTTTTAAAAAATGTTATGTTTTTTTTTTTACACTATAAAAAAGTTTTTGATTTTTAAAAATGAACTATTTTAAAAATCGGCTCTTTAAATATATTATATCGATTAAATATTATAATGTTTTTTACATTTTACTTTTTTAAATATTATTCTTCCGATTAAAATTTTATCTCGTTCAAATATTGTTTCCGTATTATATTCAGGGGATATATTGTTTCCGTATTATATTCAAAACATATTTTGTTTCCGTATTATCTCAATTTAAGACAACAATCATTAAGTAACCGAATAATTGAAAACAAACATAAATATGACATAGATAAGATAACTTTGTACATCCATAACAAAAATATATAAGATAAGTTTGTACATCCATAATAAAAATAAAAACAACAACAGGTCTATGCATCCGAATCCGAATCCGAATCTGGCTGCTGCGGCTGCTGCTGCTGATGTGGTGCTCGAGGTGGTGGGAGCGGTATCGCGGGTAACCCCTCTCTCTCGCGTCTATCCTGCAGCTCCCGAACCACCCAACCTATCAAATCGCTGAGCCTGTCAAGCTCTGCTCGGACCTCCGGATGTAGCGGCGCAGGTCCTGGGGCATGACCTGGAATAGCGTGACGTGGAAACTGAGGCGCCCCGGCAGGTGGCGGTGGCTGTGGCATCGCTGCACCGTCTACATCCTGCGGAGGCTCCTCCACGGGCACTACATCAGCAGGAGGATGAACGGGCTCGAAATGCTCTGGTAGGGCCTCCTCTGTCCATATGCCCCCGTTGCGGTTTTTAAACCGCGGGCCAACTGGGAACCTCCTGATTACCCTCATCCCCCACAGCGACTGCATGCCCATCCGCGTCGGCATGACTGGCGGCGTCCGTAGATGTGGGTCCTCGTGCAGTACGAGGCCAAATGAACGGGCAATGACGGTCACGTACGCCCCGCCATACAAAAATCCGCGCTCCTGTCGGTGATGGGCGGAGGCGTAGTACTGGGCTAGACCGTGTGCTAGCGCGCACGGCCTCCTATACAACAAACAATAAAGGAAAAAAAGATATGTGGTCGTACACCACTCACGGCTGTAGCCGCGCGCTGAAATCGAAGTAGCGAGCAAATGGTGCAGATACCTGCAGATAGTGTTAGCGAAATACAGAAACAGAGATTAATAAACAATGCACATAATCACAATAATTGCCGTAATAAACGTACGTACCTGTACAGTGGGTCCCTAACAAACGACACCCTCCCCTTCGACTTGTCGTGCTCCCAAGTATTTGGCCCCGCAATCACCTGCCAAAACCCTAGAAGAATGGGTTTGTCAACCACCACTTGCCCCGCTGTGTAAATCTCAGTCTCGATCTCCCCCTGCATGTATAAACCAGAACGCACCGCAAAGTCTGCTAGCGTCATCGTACGCAAAACGCCAGCGAGCCTGAAAGAAATCTCAGGCGGAGGGGGAGCATCTGGGTACGGAAGCGCCACTGGGACCCCAGGAGGGTGAAATGTGAATGACGAAAGGAACTCGACCAGCAGCTCCCTGTAGGTCGGCGTGTGCGCCAAATCAAAAAGACGATGCCACGGCGAATCGAGAGGTATAAACCGACGCACTCTATCCGTCTCCGCAAGCTCCCCCATCGCATCCCAGTCGATCGATGCATGCGATCCAATGTACATCCTCCTGAGCTTCTGGCAATGGCGGGCGGCATCGGTGCCGTCGGGAAACTCTAGGTACGGACAACCCTGAAGCGTATCCAGAGCCGGCCGCCGCCTCCGTCGTGGACCCTCCTGAACCGGCTGAATCGGCAGTGGCTCCCCAAGATCTATCTGAATGTCGTCGCCCTCCATAATCAATCTGCAGGTAAATAACGTATACGTATAAAAACAATAATAAATAAATCAGAATAATAATAATAATTAACAATAATAATTAATAAATATTAATAATTAATAAATATTATTAATTAAAAATAATAATAATTAATAAATAATAATAATTAATAAATAATAATAATAATAATAATAAATAATAATAATAATAAACAATAATAATAATAATAATAAATAAAAATAATAATAAATAACAATAACAATAATAATAAATAATAGTAATAAATAATAATAATAATAATAATAATAATAATAATAACATTAACAATAATAATAACAACATTAATAATAACAATAATAATAAAACTAATAATAATAATTAATTAAAAAAAAAACACAGAGCCTCGTATAGCCCTCGTATAGGGCTATACTCGGCGTCCTGTTCTTCCACATTCATCTTCAACCTCAAAACTCAAACCCCACAAAAATCAAATTTCAGGGCAAACCTACGGTCTAAAGGCAAAAACATGGCAAAAATACTAAACTACGGGGCGAAATACGTACCGGTGATGCTTCAAATCTTCGAAAATCCGGTCGAAATACGTATCCGAGGCGTATAGAGGTGTATTCTCCGTATGTTTGTTTTTTGTTTGGGGGTTAAAAGCAGCCTCGTCTAGACCCCCCTGTGTTATACGAGGCCTAGACGCCTCGTATAGCTCTATACGAGGCGTCTTCCTTTTTTATTAAATGACCATTTAGCCCCTGGTATGCCCCCAGTATAGGCATTATTCAGGGGCAAAATGGTAATTAACCATTCCAAAAAGATATTTCTGGAATGGTTAATTACCATTTTGCCCCTGAATAAAGCCTATACTGAGGGCTTTACAGGGGCAAAATGGTAATTTAATAAACTTTTTTTAATAATTAAAAAACAAAAAATCTCAAAAAGTTGCCGCCTCACAAGACGACACGTATAGCTCTATACGAGGCGTCTGGGGTTTCAAAATTACCTTTAAGCCCCTGTTAATGGTCTATACTGGGGGCTTTACAGGGGCAAAATGGTAATTAACATAAAATATTTTCAAAATTCAAAATTTAAAAAAAGAATTGTTGCAGACACTGTAGACGACTCGTATAGCTCTATACGAGGCGTCCTAATTCAAAAAATTCAAATTTTGATTTTCAAATTTTCAAAATTCAAAATTTCAAAAACCCGCTCAAATAGACGTCTCGTATAGATCTATACGAGGCGTCTGTGGATTAGGAAATGACCTTTTAGCCCCTGAAATAAGCCTAGATTGGGGGCATAACAGGGGCAGAATGGTCTTTTGGGCATACCTATACGACGCGTATAGCTCTATACGCGTCGTATATTTTTAATTTTTTTTAAAAAATGATATTAAACTGTTTTAATTATTGAAAAATGATACAAATTATAAAAAAAATTATAGAAATTGTAGAAAATTATAGGAATTAATAAAAAAAATACATTCAAATTACAAAAATCATTCTTCCGTATCACTATCGATGTAATTAAGATTGGGGTTTGATCTTGGCGGAGGATTCATTATCGATGTATACCATTCTAGACGTGGCAAGTACATATCTTCCCATTGTTTCGTATGGGGTGTTCGGTTGGTCAACCATAGCCCGTGTGCTGGTGGCATTGGATAATCCCCTTCCAGCTTAACATGTATGAAGTGGATCTCGTTTACATGTGTAAGCGTTATGAACAATGGTTGTTGATTAGCCGGAGGACTTAGTATCGGGAAGAAAGTGGAACTCGCACCCATGGTTGTCGTTAACAGGTGCACCCCGATACCGTATGTTTGTGCAATAAGAAGTCCTGCATAGGGGAAGTCCATCCAGTGATCCCCCCCACAACCGGACACTGAATCCCAAATTAGGCCCTGACGATGCGTGTAAAAATAACCTTTATCCCATGCTTCAAATATTGGGAACCAGATCGATTTGTTCTTATCCATTTCTTGAACAAGGTGCCTTCGAATGAGCCCCCATGAACTCTGTTCCATACCTAAGCCCACAGCCACAGACCGAAACCCACAATGACCGTCCGGCATCACATCTCGTATGCACGAGACGTACGGATGGAACACTAGCGGAATGTCATCCTGAAACTGTTCGATGATTCCCACGTACTCGTCCCCAATGATTAACGGAAAACCGTGAGCATCTCGTGTCTCTTTCTTCTTAGAACTCTTTGAACGGCTTAGGCTCGCTTTGGGTTTTTGGGACCTTATAACCGACTGTTGAGAGGCCTGTGACGGAACGTACGAGCTGTGACGAGGTTTGTCGTACTTACTTTGTCGGGAACCTTCAAAGCACGTGTTTGCATCACCGAATGAGCTTCTCCTCAATTCTTCATCTATACGAGAGGCCTCGTCCAACCTTTGTTGTACCTGCTTTGTTGTTGGTCGGCCACGAGTATTTTTTTGGACAACCGGTGGTTTCTTGGTAGATTTCTTTGGAGTCAACACCGCTTTAATCTTTGAAATCAGGCTTTTTTGCTGAGCTGGGGGGTGCGACTCTAATTGTTGTCTAACAATATTTAGCTCTTCGACCACGTCCACGTCATCGTCTATCAATTTACAACTTTGGAAGTTAAGTCTCCGCCAGAAGACGTCCACGTCTTCGAGTTGAATCGGACGCTCTGCACGGTTAAAAACAACATTGTTTAAGTCACATGATTAACGGAAATATATCACACAAGTGTTGTACGTTTAACAATTATTACCTTCAAGCATGTACTTTTGTATCCTGCAAGCACAGGGCAACCCACAGCTGTGCCACATTTGGCAACCATATGATGAATGAAAGCGCTCCAAGACATCTAGCTTCCTAATTGCCTCTCCCCTCAACAAATCAAGGGCTGTATGAGATACTTTACCAAGTAGGTGTTGAAACAACGGGTGTTTGTGGTGGGTCATTGTTTTTTCGATGCTATCTCGAAAAGTCTTCCTTATTTCACCGAACTGTGTCTCAACTATATCATGGACACAACCAACTATACGGTCGAGCGAGCTCCTATCTTCAACGTATCTCTTTAAGTTGGCGTGTTGGCTCTCAACTCTGTTTGTGGTACGATTACCAAAGTTGCGCCTCTTATCAGTCCACGCAAAGACGAACATCTCCTTATAGTCTTTTAGCCAGTTATCGTACACGTATTTGAAGACTCCTAAAACATAAAAATAAAGAACCGTATCATCATTAGTAAATAATAAACTAAAACAAAAACTAATTAAAACATTTAAGTACCTGTACTGTTACCGGATCGCTTTCGGGCACCCAGTTCTCGCTATAATACTGCCCGAAGACATAGTTGCCGTCCCAGTATGATGACATTTCAACACTTCGGGATGATAAGAACACAAATTAAATGCCGTCCCAGAATGAAAAGAAGAAGAAGAAGAAGCAGAATGAAAGAAGAAGAACAAGCAAATGTCTTAAACGTCGGATGCTAGGGACAAACCATAAACTGTATGTTGCACTTTTTCATAAGCCATCGACGCCTCGTATAGCTCTAGACCCCTCGTATATCTTTTTGTCACCTGTCGAAGACGCCTCGTATAGGTCTATACGAGGCGTCTTAGTGCCTCGTATCCATCCCTCGTACAGACCTATACTCCCCGTCTGATGTGACTGATTTGACATTGTGCTTTGGTGCAGAGATGGTCGGAAAAGTAACCCTATACGCCTCGTATAGATCTATACGAGGCGTCCTGAAGGGTGTCAAAATAGGCATAAAGGTGTGTAAATATGTAGACCCCAAAATAATGGAGAGAATTAGTTACTATAAGATGGCACATTCCCAAAAATAAAATATTAACTTATAGTGATCTTATTCTAAATAAACAAATTTTAATTTTGTTTATATTGTTATAACTTGTTGTAGTTGTACTATGTTAATCTTACTATTATATTGTCCAGTCTTATTTGTTTTTTTATAATTATTGTGCTACATATATTAAACAAAAAATATAGTTTTTTTTTCTTCTTTTCTCTTAATAAAAAAAAGAGTTCAATACATACATGATGAGAAATAAGCGCGGGATGGCACGTGATGACAAAAGATTGACGGCTGTTTTGAGGTAGAGACTCCAAATTCCCGTGAGAATCATTTGGACCCATCGATATCTCACTATATATCCCCTCATGGTTTATTTCACTATTTATTTGTTATAAATTATACTAATAAAATTATAAAATTCATGTATACTACGGGTATGTTTGGCAAAAGTAGCTGATGGCTGGTGGCTGGAAGCTGGTGGTTGGAAGCTGGTAGCTGGAAGCTGGTAGCTGATAGCTGTAGCTGGTAGCATTTTAGATATATTTGGTGTTTGGCAGAGTGGCTGAATCTTTTAATAAAATTTATAAAATGATCAAAATGGACATAACTAAAAATTTAAAAAGTTCATTGTCTTTAGAGGTTAAAATAGTCATTTTTTCCCTAAAAGCTTGTAGCTCCTTCTAAACGCTACTAGTAGCAGTGTTCAACCAAAAACTTCAAGCTCTTAACCTAAAAGCTTCAAGCTCCTTCAACCAAACAAGACTTTTTATTAGGTAGGAATTTTTTCTTAAAAGCTTAAAGCTAAAGCTCCTAAAAGCTCTTAAAATCTTAATGCCAAACATACCCTACAACATCAACGTTATATATACATATATATTTAACACGTTGGTCCTAAAACCTAATAACACTAAAAACCTTATGGACTTGAGGCGATTAGACGTTGAATTAGAACTTGTAACAAATATTAAAGACACTTGTGGAAATCATATAGTTTAGGGTTTTTGATTGGAGAGGCAAACGGATTATACAATCACCTTAGATGCTAGATCGATGACTCGGTTTTGGTAATGTTGTGTTGGTAACTTTCGCTAGAGGCAAACTTGCGCAGTTGCGCTCAACTCGACTGTATTAGGTTAAGCTCGAGTTATGACTGACTGATCGTTGAGACTTCATTACGTAGGCTTGAGATCAGATTGAAATGCTCAAATCATATGTTCAACTATATATAGGTTATATACTTATACTGATTATTTCCTTCATCGTTAATCCCTGTGGAATAGGGTTCGGATGGTGTTTCGTTCTGTTAACTTTAGAGAATTTGGCTTTGAAGTGTCTCTTTCGACAATCTTGAAGAACATTATATTTTGAAAGCTTAATGATTTTTGTTCTATGTATGGGCACAATTATTATATGTATGAAATTTACTCGTGTACAATTATTATATGTACTATTATAAAATATTATATCATTACCTTGAACATAAGGTACGTGTATTTGAATATATAATATACGATTGTTTATACGTATAATAGGTGATATACATTTTTACCCTTCAATTCCAAACAAGAATCACGAGCTTATGATTCTTCCCCGTCAGTCCTCCCGTGTTAGCATTGTCTAGTCTCCCATATCCTTTATTTTACTAATATACCCTCATCACTCAATTCTATAAACCAAATATCATTACTAAATAATCAGATCAATATACACACACATAAAGATGTGTTCAACACCTATATGATAAACACTGTAAAACAAATATTTGTTTTCATTTTGATTATTATTGATAGACATATAGTGGCTAATCCGTCGATCAACATATCAACTGCCAGTTAAAGTATGTGGTAACTGAAGCTAGGTCGTAAGTGAGAACACTTTAGGATCACCATCCTTCACCAGCGACAACCTACACCATACCTCACTGACAGATCACACACCGACTTTAATTAGTAACGAATTATAGACGAATCTTCACCGATGGATCCTGAATGCATGTCAACGATGCGTCACCTAAGGTTGTTCATAGGCTTTGGCGAAGCTTTTAAGGAGTCAGGGGGTGTCCCCTCTCCGTGTTTTTTTCTCAGTAGTGTAAATTTACGCGTATGTTGTCTGAAAGTTATATATATGTAAAATTTCCCAGCCCCCTGATTTTCTTGAGTTTGCCCCCCCCCCCCCCCCCCTGTTCATAGACAAATCATTGACGGTCTATCATCGACAAAATGATGTAGGTACATAATAGTTGTTTTTAATTGGATACAAAATGTTTGCATTTTTAGTAATCTTTAAAACTTTATGAAATCTATATGTGTATACACATGTCTTGCAACAACTATAAAATTAAACAGTTAACTAAACATATATATTAATTAAGCATAAAAGATAACCCTTGATGTCGTTATTATCATTTTGAATGGTTCATACAATTAGTATACCCACAAAGGGTTAGGTTTATTTGTGAACAACTCCTTTGATTGTGAATATTAGTGGACTAATCCTAGCCCTTGATTATCAATACACAAGTGTAAATCAATGAACATGATTTGATGATAAAAATACACTAGTGTATTTTACGATTAGATTATTTAAATCAATGGTCAGGATTTGTTCACTCAGTTCACAAATACATTAGTGTTCACTCTAGAACCCCACCCTACGTCCCTACCCACGTATGTATATGAAGACTGGTAAAATGCATGTCATATTTAGACATTTTCTCAACCACCAAAAGAACTTATTATACGGCGTATATTGATTTGTCAGTCTAACGTAAGGGTCGAGAAACAATTTGCAACTCTAATGTCGTGGAGCTCTTTATTGATTGTGATTTCTTTAGATAAAGGCAATATATATATTGATGTTATTAGGTCAACAAATTTTATATATAGTTATATACATTTTCTATTTCTATTTCTATTTATATCCTTAAAGACCCCATGAAAGTGAAACTAATTCATTTATTAATCCATCCATCTACAACATAAAATGTGTTTTGAACTCAAAAGATATATAGCTCCTGATGATAAACCTAAAACCCTAATGGGCTTTTTGGTAAAACTAGCCAAATAAAGAGGTATAAAAGTCTTTAATAATTTGAAGGATAAAGCATAATAATAGTTTATTTTTTTAGGGAGTGTTTGGTATATTGGTACAAAGGGAGTCATGTGAGTACTGATCAGTAGCAAACAAGCCTTTGATTATTGATTTGAGAGCTCACCTTCTCCATATAAGCTTCAGAGGTTGCAGAAGGATTCATATTCAAAGAAGCAACTGCACAACATGGTGTCAAGAAAGCACAAGAAAGATCATGTACTGCATGAGAAGCTGCAACTCCTTCGATCTATCACTAACTCTCATGCAGTAATTCTCTGATTGATTTCTTTCATTGGCTTAGTTTCATATGCTTCAATCATATGCACAGACAAGTTTAAATCTTGAAAGAAATTAAGGCTTTCTTGATCCATTTTTCTTATTCCCTTTTGATCAAGTTTATTTCTTGAATTATCTCTCTTTAGTTCCATGTGGTGTGATTTATCATTTTCCGAATACTTGTTGCAGACGAACGATTCGTCGATCATCCTAGACGCATCCAAGTATATCCAAGAGCTCAAACAAAAAGTAGAAATACTAAATCATGAGATAGCAAGTGGACAAAGTTCAAGCTACCAGAATTCATGGCCAGTGGTATGTGTGTATATAAATATATCTACATACATACATATAGATATTTAATCAAGCTTATATTTTAATTAATGGTCTCCCTATCACTCTATCAGTATCCTTATGTCACAAGTTTCATTTTCATGATTACCCCCCCCCCCCCCCCCCCCAGTGTAATATTCTAATCGAATTGAAATTAAGTTCTCGGATATCGGTTCTTCTTATTTCATCATCATCATCGTACTCAGTAAATCCCATCAATAGCAAAGCAAATGTAGGGTCTGAGGAGGATAAGATGTAGACAACCTTATCTCTACTCCGTAGGAATAGAAATGCTGTTTCCAATGAGACCCCCGGATCGATAGTAGTTTTGCATCAAGCCTTGGACATAAAGCGCATAACACGCAGCAATCGGGACAAAGACCGATTAGTGCATGTACCCTTTTCTTTCAGCTATCAACGCCACCACATGATGCGTGATTAACCGTCCTCAGCTTTTAACGTTATTTTCATGAAATTAATAAAATAACTTTAAAATTAGTGCTTATTTGTATATGTTTAATCATGTTGGGTGTGTGATATATATTGCAGGTAACAGTTGAAGCTGTAGAAAAGGGTATACAAGTAATTTTGTACTCAGAAAGGAGCTGCCCAGGTCTACTAGTTTTTGTATTGAATGTTTTTGAGGAACTAAGTCTTAATGTGTTGGAAGCTAGGGTTTCTTGTACAGGCAGCTTTCATCTAGAAGCACTTGGAGTTCAGGTACTCTTAACTTATGGACTTCATTACCCTTCAAATATACACAAAAACAAAAGGAAATCTTCATAAGAACAAAATATTACATGCATCTAATTATGCTATTACCCTTTTGTTCTTTAAAAAAGGTAATTAAATAATTAAATAGAAATTAATTTTGATTTCTTGAGGGTTAATGCATGCAAATTTGTTGATTTTTCATGCATGAGCTTGAATCTTTAACACTTATTGATAAGCTTCATAAATGTTCTTATACCAATTTATATGCTTAATGCATTGAGTGTTATAAAGTTCTTTGGAGTCTAGCATGATAATAAAGAACAAAGTAAAAACTTGCTTATATAGTCATGAAATTTACTCAATAAATCCCTAGACAAGGGTTGTACTTGCTTAAAATAGCACATGTTTTCCATGATCTTTAACTCGATTAAATCGGTGTTTGTGTTGAACTAACTAAGAAGGCGATCGGTTCTTGCAGA
This sequence comes from Helianthus tuberosus, assembly GCA_030545235.1. NCBI lineage: Eukaryota > Viridiplantae > Streptophyta > Magnoliopsida > Asterales > Asteraceae > Helianthus > Helianthus tuberosus. The sequence continues at coordinate 9,683,652 of CM060373.1, read as the reverse complement.
ATGAACAAACCGGAGAAAACATAGACGCCCATATTGTGAAACAAACAATCTTACATGCGATCGAAAACTGGAGCGAAAACAATGATCATCAAGACTGATCAATTGATCATGCGCATCCGGTTTGCTCTAGTTTCTTGAATCTTGTTAATGTTTCTAGCTTGCAAGAACTGCAACTAGAAGACCCAATTGGTATTCAAGCAATATATAAATCTTAGACCAAAACACTTCATACCATTAACCTAAACTTTCATAAGTTTACCTGATTTATATGCTTGTTGTGTGCTAAGTAGTTGCATTTTCGACTTGTTGATAGCCATAGGCACTCAAGTTTATAGTCTTGTAATTTTTTCAATGGTTCTAATTGATAAATTAAATGTATAACTTGGCCAAAACGAAAGAGGGTAAAGTTAGACGAAAGTATTTCAATGTATGTTAAAAAACAAGAAAATCAAAATCCTTTTGATGATATAATGAAACTATTATTGTATTACTTTTGTTTTAGTAGTAATATTTAACACGATTGCATTATTTATGAAGTTCAATAAATAAAACGTAAAAAGGTATGTGCAATCATATATCTCGCAACATTATGCACTAATACACTTTGATTCATTCTGATACGAGACAGAAACATACCCTTATGGACCTAAGATACTTCTTTGGGAAAAGCTATGGGTAATATGGTGTTAATCACATTTGTTAAGTGTTGTTGATAACTAAATTATGAGTTAATTAAGTAAATAATTTACGTGATTTTTAATTAAAGAAATTTATTTAGAGTCGTGTTATGAATTTACATCGAGATAGTCGGTAAACGGGCAACAAGCTGCGCCGACTCCTTTTTGAATATTTTGATATAATTGTAAGAAGTTATATGTTTGAGATTCATGGTTGTCATTTTATAACATTTTTGGGCTCTAGCAATAACCTTTACACATGTATTTACAGCTTTTACATCTAGAGAGTTAAATTTCCCCTAGGTTTTAATCTAAGGAAATGAATTTGCTATACTCTCTAAAATCTTTGTCGGGTTCTTCCTTAGGTTGTTGAATAATCTATCATTTCCAGCTCTTCATAAGAACCATAATGTCACAATGATAATGCTTTGATTCTTTTTCTTGTAGAACCTTGTTCTTTTATCTTTAAAGTGTAGCCTTCCCTTTAACATATCTTCCATTTTCACATCTATCTTGCACCACGTTTTCACCAAATTGCACACATTATCAGCTAACTTGCAAAGTGAGCATATGGTCTGTCGTTCCAAGTGCAGCTCCATGTACATCACATACATGGCCGGCCCTGGGAATTCGTGTGCCCTGATCGAGCTTGAAAAAACATGCCCTTAGACCTTAACGAAATTGGGTATTGAGCTCACTAAAGGTTTAAACCTAATGTCAATGGGCTAATAACTAATCTAAACCATAAGAACAATTTTTTAAGTGGGCATATGTTGGTGTTTATACGGGTATGACCTATTAAAAAAGTTTTTTTTACATATACATATCGTTTTTTTTAAATATCGGCCCTTCGAAACATCGGGCCTGGCCTGTCGTCCTCCCCACCGCCCACCCAGGGCCGCCCCTGTAGTCGGGAATTACATGTTTCTTTTTGACAAAGCCACCTTTGGTTTGTGTTATATATTATCCATTCTAGCTCACCATGCAAATAAATTAAGTTTTTGGGTGTCCATTTTATCCCATGGTATAACAAACTATCACAAAAAACATGTGTTTCTCAATCAACAGTTTGATCTAGTGGACAATGAAGTCATCTGTTGGATCTCCCTTCCATTCCCAACAATCAACACCATCTTTTGTTGTATGGTGTCTTATTCCGAAATGCAGCCCACCATCTCTCGAACTTCAGTTTCCGAATTCGGGTTTCTTGACCATTCATCATTTCAGACTGGACCAAGAGAATAGTTTGTCAACATCTCCCCACCACTACCATAAACCTAACCTATGCATGTAATTACCCTGTAAAGAGGTAAACAACATCTCCCCACCACTACCATCATGAAACTGCATGCAGTTGAATTTGTTGGCCAAAGGGCCTTTGGCCCAATGACATTGATGGATTCCCATTTCCAAACCTCATTGTGTGTATTTAGGTGGTGTAGAATTAGGGAGGGTGTGTGTTGTTGTCTAAAAAAAGTTGAATTTGGTGACTATGATTGTACCTAACCATGATCACCTCTGATAAATAGGACACGTGACTGTATCCGGCATGCTCTAGCCACTTATCAACACAACCCTTGTGGAAGAAAAAGGGGTGCGTTTTCGACGACTTTTGACTATGTGATAGCCAAGTTTGTGGGTCATGGTTTGAAGATGTAGTTTACTAAAAAATAGGGTGACATAACAAAATCATCTTATGGTTTTCGATCACACTAAGTCACTAACACACACGTAAACCATACCCAAATGGGGTAACTGAAAAAATTTAACAGCCAGAGAAACAAAGTATGATCGCCAACATTCTTGTAGGTGGTGGTTTGTGTATTTTATGTAACTTATATAAATAGTCTATGTGACATGTCAATTAGCCAAAATCGTCACTTTACATTAAGTTGGCATATAAACCCAAACATGTTATCAGTGGCGGAGCTAGAAGAAATATCCAGGGGTATCCCAATTTTTGTTACTATACATTTATAGAACAAATTTTTTTTTACCTATATTACGGGGCAGGGCAGATCCTGAAAATTCAAGTGCTCCGCGAGCCAAAAAAAGGCCCTTAAGGCTTTACTGAATTAAATCTTATAAACTAATTTTTTTAATTAAATTAGTATTTAGGTTAACGAATCAATATTAAACATTTCACATTTGGGCTAGGCTTTTACGCCCTGCTTGCGGTATGCACATATAATGTATATATGTGCCGGCGCTCGGGGGGCAAAAGTGAAAGTGTACTAATTTTAACCTTATTTTACTAATTTCTTGAAAATAACGTTAAAAGAGGGGGATGGTTAATCATGCATCATGCGGTGGCGTTGATAGTCGAAAGACAAGGGAGTACATGCACTAATCTGCCTTTGTCTTATTTGCTGAGTGTTATGTGCCTTATGTCCAAGGCTTGATGCAAAACTACTATCGAGCCGGGGGTCTCATTGGAAGCAACTTCTCTATTCCTACGGGGTAGAGAGAAGACTGTCAACATCTTACCCTTCTCAGACCCTACCTTAGCTGTGGTATTGATGGGATTTACTGAGTATGGTGATGATGATGATGACATTTGAGCTAGGCTTTATGAATTAATATTGGCAATAAGTTTTTAGGTTTTAAATTGGGTTAGGTTTATTTTTAATTTTTAGATCGGACTTGCATCAATATTATTATTATTATCAACATTCAGAGTTGTTTCATTTATAATTGTGTCATCACCAAAATTCTGAATAACCTAACAAAATTCAAAATATCGAAGCACAAACTAACCAAGAAATCAAACTATCAAAGCACAAGAAGAAAAGAATATTCACAAACAATCTGCGAATTTTGGTCAGACGATGTTGGTTCGAATTTTGATCAGTTCTGCTTTACTGCTTGTTCGATTTTTTTTATCGGTCTCACACATGTTACACTTTGTCGAATTTTGATCAGTTTCTGCACTTTGTCGCTGCTGATGTTATGGATTTTAGATGCTTATGCCTTGTACGACGTTTGGTTTCCACAAATCTGTTGTTGCGACCCTGCCCCATATTCAAAGGGTTATTATTTGTTTTGGACTAAAATATTAGTTAGGTTGGGACTTGGGCTTACATAACAATTGGGCCTACATTCAAAGGTTTATTATTTCTTTTGGGCTAAAGTATCATTTTTTTAGTCAGGGGTATCCTCGTAGTTGTTTAGAGGCATCATTTGTATAAAACCGACAAAAAAAAATACAGTACCGATACGAAGTTGAGCCGTAACCCGTGCTACGGCTCGTTGAATGCTAGTTCCGCCCCTGCATGTTATCAATGAAATTTTACATGAAGTTAACAGATTTGTTAACAAAAGTTAGCGTTAGCAACCAAATATGTTACATAATGAATACATAAATTTCACAATTTTTCCCAAATCATTTAGGGACAATTTGTTTAATTAAATCATTATGTTATTTGAACAATTACAAACTCGGATTTAAATATTGTTTTACAGAAACTAATAAGCTAAAAAGATGAGTGTACGTAACTCTATGCCATGTATGGGCTAAGTTGGGCTACAGTCTGACTTTAACTCTAAGCCCACTGCATGAGCAGAGACCATAAAAAAAGGTTTTCTTTTTTATTTTTTAATTTCTATTACTAGAGAAAAAACAAAAATATATTTACCAGAAAAAAAAACAAGAAAATAATTACAACTGATCATGAAACACTTAAAGTTTCAAAATTTTCTTTCAATATATTATCACCAGTTTCCTAACTTTTTGATCAACTAATTAATTGTTATCAATTTCTTGCATGAAATAATAACGAAAACAAGACCAAAAGTCCTGCGTTAAAAACAAGTAAACACAACTGATAAACAACTTACATGCTTGGAAGCTAGTATTAGCAATCACTAGGAAAGTTCCCAGACACCTTTTATATATATATATATATATGATCGATCATCGATCTTGTTTGTCAAGGCGATAACACCTCTCAGTTCTCACACCTTCATAACAAGCAACACATATATATGTATGGTGTTCCTTGGAGGCCTTAACAATATATGTTATGGCAAAAGATCAAATACAAATAAAGTTAACGTACAAAATGTACGAACTGAAGAAAAAGACAAAAACACACGGTGGCATTTTCATAATTATTAGTAACTATCAAAATTACTCAACAAATGATCCTGTATAATAATTTTGATATTTTGTAGAGTAATTTTGTAAAATGTTCTTGTAGAGTAATTTTGATCTTTTGTAGGGTAATTATCAAAATTACTCTACAAGTGTATCAAAATTACTTTACAAGTGAATCAAAATCACCCTGCAAGTTTATCAAACAACATACAATTCAAATTACTCTACAAATAATCATGTATAGTAATTTTGATCATGTAGAGTAATTTTGTAAATTGATCTTGTAGAGTAATTTTGTAAACTGATCTTATAGAGTAATTTTGATCTTGTAGAGTAATTTTGTAAATTACTCTACAAGAATATTTTACAAAATTATTCTACAAAAGATCAAAATTACTCTACAAGAACATTTTACAAAATTACTCTACAAAAGATCAAAAATACTCTACAAGATTGTATAGTAATTTTGTAAACTAATCTTGTAGAGTAATTTTGATCTTGTAGAGTAATTTTGTAAAATACTCTACAAGAACATTTTACAAAATTACTAATCTACAATAACATTTTACAAAATTACTCTACAAAAGATCAAAATTACTCTACAGTATCATTTGTAGAGTAATTTTGATAATTACCCTATAAGCAGATAATTACAAAAATGTCACCGCGTGTTTTTGTCTTTTCCTTCAGTTTGTACGTTTAGTACGTTAACTTTATTTGTACAATAACTTTCCCCACCTATATGTTATAACTTAAAATCATTTACTATATTATCTGCAATGGTTAAAACAGATATAAATTTGCTTTATGATTTCAGTTAACTTTTACACAATAGAATTATAAAATTATGTTTTTTTTTTGTTTTTTAATTTGCTTTATGATTTCAGTTAACTTTTACACAACAGAATAATAAAATTATTTTTTTTAAACGGCTAACACATTCCCTCTAATCATACTTCTAATAAAGTTATGTTCGTATTATATTTTAGAATCAACCAAAAATTTGATCGATGTGGAAGTGGTCCGAATGAGCTTGAATAACCACGTCTTTCTTGTTCTTGCTCACACACAAGATATTTTAGCAACTGGACAACATATACAGGAGTACATGTATGATTAATACAGTAGGACCGCGATAAATATCTCCGAGGAGAAGGTTTTTCTTCTTGTTTTAGGGTTATCTTGTTGTAGAGGAGAGGTGAATGTTGATCTTTATTAGAAAGGACATGTTAAAAGGTCTCTGTAGATACCTAGTTGTTGGTTCAGTTCTGTTTAATCATGAGGGAAAACAGTAAAACATACCTGTCACAGCAGAAAGTCCAGTGGAGAATCCAGTAATGGAGTTCGACATGCTTGTCATCGTGATTTGGTTCCTCCTTAGGGTGCTGACTGATGATGGGGCTTAGAGAACCGAAAAGGGTATCGGTTAGGAGATGGAGGACGAATTTGATGTTATGTCTAATGGGTGTGTAACTGAGTAACTCTTTAACCTCCACTTAATTCTCCTTATATAAGAACCCAGGAGGAAACCTAATTAGTTACTAAGGGCAATATGGTCCATCAACAATTACCAACTAATTTAAATAATAGGTTATTATATATTTTGATCTATATTATGTAAATGATTATAATGGCTATAGATTAAATATTGTTACATAATATATTTAATCTTACATTCTCCCACTTAGCCGAGTAATCATTTACTATGAGTATTAGATAAGCCTGATCAGGAGTTAACACTCATTTTAGCCTTAAACAAGTACTATAGCAGAGAAATACAGCCGTTGAATCATTATGCGACTCAGGACCCCCATTAATCATACTATAGCCTTAATTTAAAACCTAATCGTTATGATCAAAATACGCGTAAGCCTTTTGTTTGATTTGTAACTTTATTTGTCAATATGCCATTATACCGGTTGAACATATTCTAAGAGACATACAAAATCAAACTGAGGAAATTTCATTAACATAAAACATAATCTAGTACAATATGCTCAAATAAGGTCTTTACAAAATCCCATATTACGAACATGTTCTTCATAAACCTTAGGAGGGAGACCTTTAGTCATCGGATCCGCAAGCATATCCTTAGTACTAATATACTCAATACAAAGATTATTTTCCTCAACTCGTTCACGTACGAACAGATATTTTGTATCGAGATATAAACCAGCTCCAGTCGAACTGTTACTGTTCGAGAAACTAACGACAGCTGAATTATCACAGTAAAGCTTCAATGGTCTAGAAATGGAATTAACGATTTTGAGTCCAGTGATCAGATTTCTAAGCAACATTCCATGACAGGTTGCGTTATAAACAACAATGTACTCTGCCATCATTGTGGAAGTTGTGGTCAACTGTTGTTTATGACTCTTCCATGAAATAGGGCCGCCTGCTAACATAAAGATATAGCCCGAAGTGGATTTCTTGTCATCTTTGCACTTTGTAAAGTCAGAATCAGAATAGCCCACCACTTCTAAATGATCACTTCTTCTATAAGTCAGTTTATAGTCCTTCGTCCCTTGCAGATATCGAAGTACCTTCTTAGCTGCTTTCCAGTGATCTAGGCCAGGATTAGTCTGATAACGGCCTAGCATTCCAGCAATATAAGCGATATCTGGATGAGTACAGACTTGAGCATACATCAAGCTCCCGACTACTGACGCGTAAGGTATCTGGCTCATTTGCTCCTTCTCAACCTCTGTTGTCGGACACTGGAATGAACCGAAAACATCTCCCTTAACTACTGGAGCGACGGAGGGTTTGCACTGTTGCATGTTATATCGTGTAAGGACACGATCTATGTAAGCCTTCTGGGACAATCCTAAGATCCCTTTGTGTCTATCTCGGTGAATTTCGATGCCAATGACGTAAGAAGCCTCTCCGAGATCCTTCATGTCGAAGTTATGCGAAAGTAACCGCTTCGACTCATGCAACATGTCTAAACTATTACTTGCCAATAGAATATCATCTACGTAAAGGACAAGTATAGTAAAGTTGCTCCCACTCATCTTGAGGTAGGTGCATTGATCCACTTGATTCTTCATAAAATCTTGCTTCTTCATGACTTCATCAAACTTGAGGTACCATTGACGTGATGCTTGTTTTAACCCGTAAATGGATTTCTTCAGCTTACAGACTAGATGCTCCTCACCTTCAGGTTTAAAGCCTCCAGGTTGTTTCATGTAAACATCTTCGTCCAAATCTCCGTTAAGGAAAGCGGTTTTAACGTCCATCTGATGCAGCTCTAAATCGAAATGAGCTACTAGGGCCATGACGATCCTTAATGAATCTTTACGAGAGACAGGTGAAAACGTCTCTTGATAATCAATTCCCTCTTTCTGAGTGTAGCCCTTTGCAACCAATCTCGCTTTGTAGCGTTCAACGTTCCCATTCGGATCCAGTTTTGTTTTGAATACCCATTTACATCCTACGGGTTTGGCTCCGTTGGGTAATTCTACCAAATCCCAAACGTCATTTTTCTTCATGGATTCAAGCTCATCAATCATCGCTTTATTCCATTCAGAAGACTGATCACTGCTAATGGCTTCATTGTAAGAGATAGGATCATTGAGCTTTCCAGCATCCATTTCAGTCAGGTAGGTAACATAATCATCCCAATTAATAGGCCTTCTTTGCCTAGATGACCTCCTGAGTGGATTATCGGGTTCAGCGTTGTTTTGGTTATGAGTGTTTGATGTGCCTTCGTCATGAGGTATAATGGGTTCTGATTGTAGAGGTAAATTTGGAGTTGGTGCAGTAGCTTCAGGTACAGTAGTTGCATTGGGTACAAGAGGAGTAATGGTAAGCGACGAGTCTCTCCCCCCCCCCCCCCGCGTCTTATACTTCTTGCAATTCTTCGTAAGGGTTGGTACTGCTCCCACTGACCTTGAAATCCTCCAGGAACGCGGCACGCTTGGTTTCAACAATACGGGTGACATGGGAAGGACAATAGAAACGATAACCCTTAGAGTTCTCAGGATACCCGATAAAGAAACAGGTAACTGTTTTAGGGTCAAGTTTCCTTAGGAAAGGATTGTAAAGCTTCGCTTCAGCAATGCAGCCCCATACTTTCATATATTTAAGACTCGGTTTCCTTCCTGTCCAAAGTTCATAAGGAGTTTTAGGGACAGACTTAGAAGGAACTCTATTGAGTATATGAACAGCTGCTTTTAACGCTTCAGTCCAGAGGAATAGTGGTAAATTAGTGTTGGCTAACATACTGCGCACCATGTTCATAAGGGTACGGTTTCTTCTTTCAGCGACACCGTTCTGCTGAGGTGTACCAGGCATGGTGTATTGGTTCACAATCCCCTGGCCCTTACAAAACTCATAAAATGGACCAGGAGCTTGACCCACATCAGTATGTCTTCCATAATATTCACCGCCTCTATCTGATCTCACAACTTTAATCTGACGATCTAATTGCTTTTCAACTTCAGCCTTATAATCTTTAAAAGTTGTTAGAGATTCAGACTTTTCCTTAATAAGATACAAGTACATGTAACGAGAATAATCATCAATAAAAGTGATAAATGAAGTATGTCCTGTTATGCCAGCGATTTGGTAGGGACCACTAATGTCAGTATGAATGAGTTCTAATAAATTAGAGCTCCTAGTGGCACCTTTCTTATTCGCTAATGTCATTTTACCCTTAAGACATTTGACACATGTTCCAAAATCAGAGAAATCGAGAGGAGGTAAGACTTCATCCTTTACAAGACGATTTAATCGTTCTTTTGAAATGTGGCCTAAACGCTGATGCCACAACATGGATGAAGTTTCTAAGTCTCGTTTCTCTTCCATATTTGTGAGTGATTCATTAATGTTATATGACAACAAAGATTTGGAAAAGTTATCTTCTAGTTCTAATCTATAGAGACCACCATCCAGAATACCAGTACCATAAAGAACAGAATCATAAAGGATAGAGAGTTTGCGATGACCATGGGAAACAATAAAACCGTCCATGTCTAACTTTGGTCCTGATACAAGGTTCCGAGTTACCTCAGGAACATATAAGGTATCATAAAGTTTAATACATAAACCAGTTTTCATAACTAATTGTAATGTTCCAATGGCCTTCACTTCTAATTCTCGATCATCCCCAACCTTAAGCGTTCTTTGGTTTCTTTCCAGCTTCCGGATTGAAAGGAATCCCTGAGTAGAATTGGTAACATGAACCATAGAACCAGAATCAAACCACCAAGAATTAGCAGGAACACTTAAATTATAGGACTCAAGTATCATAAAATAATCGTTACCTTTCTTAGCCAGCCACTCCTTAAAATCAGGGCACTCCTTCTGCATGTGTCCTGTCTTTTTACAGAACTTGCAGCGGAAACTGCCTAAGGAGTTCTTAGAGCTGGAGGGTGTACTTGTATTAGGATGAGGGTTAGGCCTTTGGACTTTTGAAGCATCCTTCCTCTGATAATTGTTCTTCCTCTTCTTAGAGTTGGAGGTAGTGAAGTTTGCAACATCAGTATGGCGATCCATCCTCATACGCTCTTCCTCCTGTACGCACATGGCGACCAGCTCACTCATCGTCCATTTGTCCTTCTGAGTGTTGTAATTGATCTTGAATGCTTCAAAAGACGAAGGAAGCGAAGTAATGATGAAATGAACAAGGAAACCATCACTGATTTCCATTTCCAGCCCCTTCAGCTTATTGGCCATGTCGTTCATCATCATGATGTGCTCGCGAATGCCGCTCCTCCCATCATACTTAGTTGTCACCAGCTTGAGAATAAGAGTACTAGCATGTGCTTTAGACATCCCCTTGAACTGAGCCTCCACATGTTCCAAGTAGGTTTTAGCATCTTCAGAATCAGGAATGGCTCCCCTGATTGCATTGCTGATGGACTGCTTCATAAGCATGAGAGACATGCGGTTACACCTAGTCCACTTATCATGAGTTAAGTGCTCAGCAGCAGTACTTGTGGCAGTAAGGTCCGCTGGCTTATTCTCTCTTAGAGCATAATCAAAGTCCAGCAGCCCAAGAGTAAGCATGAGAGCATCCTTCCATGCAGCAAAGTTATCACCAGTTAAAGGTGGAATCCCGCAATTGGGCGCTGATAGTGGAAATAAGATGAGCAAGTTATGATACTAATGAAGAAATCCTAATGTGATCTAAGGGCACGTTAAACTAAGGCAGGCATAAATAATGACCATTTTACATTATGAAGCTGTGATATTGTCTATTACTAACATCAAAATAATAGACTTAGCTAAAAAATTCTACTTAAACGAAGACAAAACAGCTTTGGCCAGAAGTGTAATCATTTAAGCATATGTGCAAAGTGTTTGTAACAAATCAGCTTTGGCCAGAAATTGAAACAACCACTTTAGTTATGCACTTGTTGAGTATGCCATCTATGAATGAATTAAATCAGCTTTGGCCAGAAATTAAGACATTCATGTTTATGATGCACACACAACATAGCTTTCGTAATACTTGAACGATAAGTAGATGTATCAAGTCAGCTTTGGCCAGAAATGATATATCAAAAGCTCATTCAAGTTAAGCTATTCTGGTTTTGCAAAACATTATCTGATTCTGATTAAATTAACTAAGTAAATTACAAAACCATTTATTTAGTTCACATTAAACAGCTTAAAATAAAAATAATGAGGTTTCGAGTCACAGCCTTGTTGTCTCGAGTCGAGACCTTTGTCTCGAGTTGACACGTTATGGTCTCGAGTCGAGATCTAATGATATCGAGTCGAGACCTCTGTCTCAAGTTGATACGTAATGGTCTCGCCTTGTCACGTTATGGTCTCGAGTCGAGATTTAATGGTCTCGAGTCGAGACCTCTGTCTCGAGTTGTAATGGTTTAATGGCCTTAGTCGAATCCTCAGTGGTCTCGAGTTGATGCGTTATGGTCTCGAGTCGAGACCTTTGTCTCGAGTTGAAAACTTTTGAGAGCCCTTATGATTTCGAGTCGAGACCTTGTGGTCTCGAGTCGAGATCTTGGTCTCGAGTCGAAGCCTGATGGTCTCGAGTCCACTGTTGATACCTGTTTCTTGTGATAACATAACTGAAATTCGAAATCTAAGGGATTATGAGATATTGTTTCCTGTTTTAAGATGATCTAATTTTATCAACATATTTCGAAAATTATGATATGTTTATCTAATAACAGTTTTTTCGAAAATCTATTGAGGACAAAACAGATCAAAAACAGAAAAACACTTCATAATCCAAATCATATTCCAAATCATAACAGAATTTTCGAATTTCCTAAGAACATGTGATGAACCCTAAACATAAAAATAAAATTCTGGAACCTGAAACCTGAAACTTTTAATACTTCTAAACAGATTTCGGTTGTAAAACATAAACCCATTTGATTTCGAGTAAACATATGATTATTCCTTTTCCGAAAACAGGGATTTCGAGTGGATTTATGTGACTCGAAACGGCTGTCTTATTCATTAAGTTATAAAAATTCCGTTTTCCAAGTTTCAATCCCAGAATTATGGATACGAAAACAGAACCGACTAATCAACATATGCTCTGATACCACATGTTGGTTCAGTTCTGTTTAATCATGAGGGAAAACAGTAAAACATACCTGTCACAGCAGAAAGTCCAGTGGAGAATCCAGTAATGGAGTTCGACATGCTTGTCATCGTGATTTGGTTCCTCCTTAGGGTGCTGACTGATGATGGGGCTTAGAGAACCGAAAAGGGTATCGGTTAGGAGATGGAGGACGAATTTGATGTTATGTCTAATGGGTGTGTAACTGAGTAACTCTTTAACCTCTACTTAATTCTCCTTATATAAGAACCCAGGAGGAAACCTAATTAGTTACTAAGGGCAATATGGTCCTTCAACAATTACCAACTAATTTAAATAATAGGTTATTATATATTTTGATCTATATTATGTAAATGATTATAATGGCTATAGATTAAATATTGTTACATAATATATTTAATCTTACACTAGTATGTCGACCCGTTTGTTTTTATTCTAGTTGATGCTGCCACTGCCCTTGAATCATGGAAATCTCATCAATCGTTTGGGAACTTAACTTTTACGGCTGATAAAATGGATCGTCGAGTCACGTAACGTATTAAAATGGTTTGTTATAAAAAAAAGTATCACTTTGATTTGGGTCAAACTGGCTCGTGTTGACACGGGTTGTATAAGGAAAAAATATTTATTAAAATTGGTTCATCCTATATATTTTTTTTTGTGACGGCTAGTGGTGAATTGGTGACAGTCAGAAGTGGCTCGACGGTATAAAAATAAGTGAATACGACCCCCATTTTCTTGATTATAGTAAATTTGTACATCATATTCCATTTATGTGAACATGGTATTGCAATTTTGGTTTTGTCACATATTAGAAATTGTTAGGGATAAGGATTTTATGCCATTTATCATTGTGTTATCTTTTCATGTGTATGCTTCACAAATTGGATTTCAATACGTGATTCAGGGTTCAACTTCGTTTAATCTTCGGTTTTAACAAGGAGAGCACAAAATCAGTATATTTGGAATGTTTTATGCTCACTAAAACTCACTCCAAGTTTAACATGTGTGATCGTTTGCATTTTAGAAATCGTATACAAAACATATGTGTCATCAATTATATTTCCACATGTTAGAATCTTAAGAAAATAATATTGTTGTCTTTTTTTTACGGAAAGGGCCATGGTTTAGAATCCGCTTTAAACCCCAAAAAATATTGAGTTGGCCCTGTGACAACAATCATGGCGATGATAATTTGGACCACGTCGAAAAATCCAAGATACCTAGTTTTATACACATGACTCGTGTAAGTAGGTAGTCTAGGATAGGTTGTTTCTCGCGAAGGTAGATTGTTGGTAAACAAAAGATCGTGATCGCGCATTAAACGTAGAATAGCGATTTCTCAAGTTATGTAAATAATTCGGCACCACAAGTGTAATTTCGTATCTTTTATAGGCTGGGGACCTTTGACCAAATTACCGTTCTTTCTTTTCACATGGGAAATCCAAAGACACTCCCCACTGAGGATATACAATCATACTCTATTTATCCTTGGTGCTCCCTTATTCAATTTACTCCATTTGTTTTTTTTTTTTTTGTAATTTTAGTTTTAATCAAAGTACTTAGATATTAGATGTTCAAAGATGAAATGGAAAAAGATTGCATGATAGTCGACCCGACCGTATGGTTGTTGGCGAATCTGGGCCTGTGTTTAATTGGGCCTGGGCTCGGCCAGTTCTCGGTGACGAGGAATCCAGTCAGCTGCAATAGTTACTGGACTTGATCGGAAGTTTGGCTATGACGCCGGGTGGGGACGTCTGGAAATGGAAGCTTGACGCAAATGGTAATTTCAATGTTGCTAGTATTAAAAAGATCCTTAGTTTAGCTAATCGAGTCAGACCTGTTAGAGTCTTTGAGTGGAACAATTGGGTCCCGAAGAAGGTTGGAATTGTGGCATGGAGAACATAGATGGAAAGACTACCGACCAAGTGCGCTTTAGCAAATCGGAATGTACGGGTACAGAATCAATTGTGTGTACTATGTGGAGACTATGAAGAGACATGTGAGCACATTTTTGTTTCGTGTCAATTCGCACAAATGATTTGGCAGAATTTAGCGGGTTGGTGTACGATACCGCCGATTATTGAGTTTGGCATTGATGACTTGCTTACTTTACACGAATCAAGTTCGGGCTCGAGGAAAAAGAGGAAAGTAATACACGCCATTATCTTGGTGACCTTTTGGAGTATATGGAAGATGAGGAACAAAGCCGTATTCAGACAAGCAATCCCAAACACTACGAGGATTTTAGACGAGATAAAATCGATGGCGTACCTTTGGATAAGAAATCGGTCAAAAATGGCGACATTAACATGGGAGGATTGGAGTCGGTTTAATTTTGGTGTTTAGTATTGATGTAATTTTATAATGTATTGGTGTTGAATGTTTGTATATTTGGTGGGTAACATCTTGCTACAATAAATAAAAATATTTGTCGGCAGTTCATAAATAAAAAAGTTAGATGTGGCTAGTTGTCAACTAAAAGAGTTGATTTTATTGATATTTGGTGGTTAAGGGTCAAATAGATTATTCAAATTATGGGAAATCACCACATTAATCTTGTTAACCACCTTAGTTAACAATTTAAACTTTGACTTTTTAAATTATCAAAGTGGTCATTTACCACTCTTCTACCTCATATGGCGCAACGCGTACACTTCTCCTACGCCACTAACTCTTCGTTTTCCTCAACCCTGCGCCACACACTACGCTGCGCTAGACACCCCATGCGCCACGCTCTCCCGCGTCGTTATCAAGCTGCAAAACCTTTCTCCTGCGCTATTTAGCCACGTTTTACACTTGGTTAAGTGGTAATTTAACATGGCTATTTTGATAATTTCTTTGGTTAAA
Source organism: Helianthus tuberosus (assembly GCA_030545235.1). Classification (NCBI taxonomy): domain Eukaryota; kingdom Viridiplantae; phylum Streptophyta; class Magnoliopsida; order Asterales; family Asteraceae; genus Helianthus; species Helianthus tuberosus. Next base: position 9,668,486 of record CM060373.1, on the reverse strand, counting down.
ATGTCTACTTTAATGATTTTCCCTTAAATTAACCTAGCTAAAAAGAATCCTTTAAAAAATGCATGAATTAACTAATCAAAAGTTTCAAATATTCATATCTTCACAAAACTTGCTAAGAAGATGTACCGCAACATAATTTCACAATAAACAATAAGGTTGAATGATAAAAATTCAAGAATATGAAATTATAACAAATTAGTAATTCTTCCAAAAACTCTTTCAATACACGTACGAATCGTACGAACTGAATTGGTTTGGCTCTGAATATTTTAGTTTTAATATATATATATATATATAGAGCCATGTCAAACTGTTTTAATAACTAATTTATTATGATTATTAGCCTTGAATTTTTAAAGGTGGGTAGAACTGTGTTGGTAAGCCCTGTTGATTGTCGGTTGGATTAGCTTTATGCCCTAAAGGTTATTGAAAATGGGCAGCCGGACTACGACGATATGGGGGTGTTCCCTCAGTATGAGCTCTACTTAAAAAATTTAAAGACTAATAATTATAATGAATCAGTTATCAAAATTCTTTTCTAAACAAGATTATAGCTCAAATACTAATACTAATAATAATAATGAAGAAGACTTAAACATGAACTCTTTACATATAAATTCCGTTGAAATTAATATTTCTCAAATTGAAAATAATCTTTTAAATTGGAATATACCAAAACAAGATGTTAAAACTATTTACAAAATTGGTACTTTTGATTTTTTTCCAAGATTATTCTATAAAAACTCATGAACAAACCATTCATATTAATAAAGAGTATCAAAACATGCAATTATTATCAGTAGAAGCTATTAAAAGACATAGAAAATTATATAAATTTCTACACATAGGATTAGTTCAAGTCGCCATTAAACCCATGTTCAGATTAGGAATTGATGCTCCTGTGTTATTAATTCTAAGAGATGCAAGACATACAAACTTTAATAATTCTTTACTAGCTATGGCTGAATCTAATATTTCAAATGGTCCTATTTACTTTAATTGTTATCCTAACTTTTCAATTGGTCTATTTGATCAAAATATTTTAGACACTTTAATATTAACAATTAAAACCAAAAACTTAGAATTCAAAGAAAAAACTAATGCTGCAGTAGTTATATACAGAATATATTATAAGACTATGACTACCACTATAGAGCCTAAAACAAAATTAGTATCCCCAAAAGATGAAACTATTATTTTTGAAGCTAATACTATGCATACAAAGATAAGAATACCTAAAAAAATTAAAATGGAATGAAACTCAATCATTAACATGTAATTTACAAGATATAAACCTGCCAAAACCTATAGAGATAGAAAATCAAACATCTAGCATAGTAGAACATTCTGATGGTTCAATAGATATTTATTTTAGTAATATATTACCAAGGCATTCTATAGGAGCAAGTACTTCTAGAAATACTAGAGATGAAAGTCTATTTAGAAGAAGTTTATCAATGAAAATGAAAGGAGTTGATTTTTCAAATACTATTCCAAGACCACTATATGAAGAAAATGATAGTGATAATAATACTTATGCCCCAACTAAGTCTGATATGGAAAATTATGAAGATATACAATGAGTGATTCAAAAATTCAAGCAAGAAGGAATTATAATATTTGGTTTTTAAAAAATTGCAATAGAAGAATAAAATATTTGAGAGAAAGAATAGAAGAATATAGTAATAATTCATGCATCATGACTCCATCTGACCCGTATCATCCCTCTAACTATACATCTAACCCGTATCATCCCTCTAGCTATATATTATTTTTAGAAAGAAGATTAAGAGAAGAAAATAATTATAGAGTAAAGCTTATGGAAAAAAATTCAAGCACAACTTGTTAATTATGGATAAAGAAATGTTAAAATATTTAAAAGATGAAATGTTCAATGAATATAATAAGAGTTAATTACATAGTTAGTCCATGTGGTTTGCACAAAATAACAAACTTAGGTACTAATAGTTTAAAATCACATTCGAGGGTATTAACTTTTCATTTTGTAACGTTTGGAGGTATTAACTTCTAAGGTAATAACATAGGTAGTCCCTGTGGTTTGCACAAAATAACAGACTTAGGTACTAACAAAATGTGATTTTAAGCCTAAAAATAAGCTTAATACCCTCAAACGTTACAAAATGAAAAGTTAATACCCTAGAATGTTATCAGAAACTATTAGTACCTAAGTTTGTTATTTTGTGCAAACCACAGGGACTAACTATGTAATTAACTCATATAATAATAAAAATTTAATATGGTATTTTTCTACATTTAATGAAGATGAAAGATTTTTACATGAGATTGATTGGCAATTATATATGTGTGAAAATGATGAAAATATTCCATTTTTCTCCTGGTTTCCTCTTTACTGTATAGAAAATAAAATTGAATATCCATTTTTTTTGAAAATATATCTGTTAGTAATACTATAACCAAAACCTATACAATTATAGATAAAAATGAAGATATTACTAGTGTACATCCTCCACATACGGATATAAAAATAAAAACTGAAAATAAAGATTATATTGCAAAACCTTTGGCAAATACTAATGAAGATTTAAATAAAAATGTAAAGACAATTATTTTTCAAAATAATCATACCAATGAAAAACTAAATACCATAGGAGAACAATTAGAAAGGATAGAAACTAATAATAAAAATAATTTAGATCAACCTAGTACTTCAAATACTAAAATAATAACTGAAACTATTGAAAATCCAATATTTAAACCATATAGTATAGATATCCCAATAAATTTAAACAAACAACAGGATATGTTAAAAGATATTTCTTCTAAACTTTCAAAACTAGATATAAACATTATTTCAGCACAAGAAATTCAAAATATTGAAGAACAATTTAATGATTTTCAAATAGAAGATTTTATAAACAAAATTAAAGAAGGAAATGATCATTTTTCAAAAAATAATACTTATACTACTAGGCCTGAAACAAGAAATTATTACCCTAGACCTACCTCACCTGATTTACAATTTGAAGAACGACATACTTTAGTTCAAGCAAAATATGATGGATCCTCTCTATACGAATGGAGTATAGAAGGTCAAACAGAACATCAAATTCTTAATCTATTACAAGAAATGATAATGGCAGCCAATGCATATAAAGCAAATGGAAATAACGAAGCTCAAATTCTTACTATGATAGTTTCTAGTTTTACTGTAATTCTTAAAGGTTGGTGGGACAAGTATCTTACAGAAGAAGAAAAACAAATAATTCAAAATGCTAAAAAATTAATTATTAAAACAGAAAATAATGTTCAAGTTCCAACTGAAATACCTGATATAATTAATACTTTAATATTTGCTATAATTAAACATTTTATTGGAAATCCAACAGATTATCAAGAAAGAAATTCTTTAATATTATTAAATCTGACATGTAGAAAATTACAAGATTTTAGATGGTATAAAGATGTATTTCTTTCAAAAGTTATGACTAGAGATGATTACAAAGAAGCCTATTGGAAAGAAAGATTTATAGCTGGGCTACCAAAATTATTTGCAGAAAGAATTAGAGAGAAAATTAAAAAAGATTTTAATAATAATATTCATTACAGAGATTTATCCTATGGGCAAATAATAAATTATATAAATCAAGAAGGATTAAAAATATGTAATGATTTAAAATTAAAAGAAAAAATAAAAAAGGATGGTATCCAAGGCCATAAGGAATTAGGAAGCTTTTGTCAACAATATGGATTTGAACCATTTAAAACCCCTTCTAAACCAAAAAAGAAAATTTCTAAACAATTCATCAAAAAGAACTATAAAAGAAAACCATATATTAAAAATAAACAAAAATATTATAAAGACAAGATTGATTTTCAAAAGAAAAAACAAGGCAAACAAGATATTGTTATTTGTTATAAATGTGGAAGACAAGGACATTATTCCAAGGATTGTTATACTAAGAAAAAGATAAATGAGCTAAACATTTTCGATGAATTAAAAGAACAGATAAATAAAATACTTATTTATGACAACTCAAGTGAAAACAGTATTTCAGACTATAGCGATAATGATTTAAACAATATTGAAGATTCTAATTCAGAAAGTAGTTCAGAAGATAATATGTGTGAATGCATTGGTCCCTGTATTTGTGAAATCGATGGCACAATAAATTTTTTAACAGAAAATAATAAAGATCTATTCGAATTATTAGAAAAAATTAGTGATAAAGAGGTAAAACAAGTATACTTAAAACAATTAAAAGAAAAATATAAAATTTCAAAAGAAAAAGAAGAAAAGGTGTATAATTTCAATGAAATATGTCAAAGATTTCAAACAAGACAGATAAAAGAAAATCCTGTTACAATAACTGAATTACAAATAGAATTAAAAAATATTAAAGAAGAAATTCGAGAAATAAAAGCACAAATTAAAGAATTAGAAAAAGAAAAAAATAATGAAAAAGAAGAAAACAATAACGATACTAAAAATAATAACGATACTGAAAATATAGGAAAAATAAATCATTTAAAAGGATTAACTTCTCAAAAATGGTATACTAAATTAAATATAATAATCAATAATGAATTTCGATTAACATTAGTTGCCATGATTGATAGTGGTGCTGATATGAACTGTATTCAGGAAGGTTTAATACCCACAAAATATAGTGGTGCTGATATGAACTGTATTCAAGAAGGTTTAATACCCACAAAATACTATGAAAAGACTACATATAGATTATCTGGAGCCAATGGAAACCCATTAAATATTAAATATAAATTATCAAATGTTCATATTTGCAAAGAAAACTATTGTTATAAAACTCAATTAGTTCTAGTAAAGGATTTAACATCTCAAATTATATTTGGACTCCCATTCATAACTCAGTTATATCCTTTCATAGTTGAAGAAAAATGAATAAGTATTAAGGTATTAAATAAAAAGATTTGCTTTGAATTTGCTCATCCAATTACTTCAAAACGAATAAATATTTTAAGCTTAAAAGAAAAACAAAAGGAGTTTTTAATAGAAGAAATTGATCATGTTAGAATAAAGAATCAATTGCAAGATAAAATGATTATAAAAAGAATACAAGAAACTGAGAATAAGTTTAAAGATAATATCTGTGCAAATATTCCAAATGCTTTTTGGGAAAGAAAACAACACATTGTAAGATTACCTTATATTAAAGATTTTAATGAGAAAAATATTCCAACAAAATCTAAAGCTATACATATGTCTCAAGAGTTAGAAGGCTATTGTAAAAAAGAAATACAGGAATTACTAGATAAAAAATTAATAAGACCATCCAAATCCCCTTGGTCTTGCTCTGCCTTCTATGTTCAAAATAATGCAGAAATAGAAAGAGGAGCTCCTAGGTTAGTTATAAATTATAAACCATTAAATAAAGTTTTAGAATGGATTAGATATCCTATACCAAATAAAAGAGATTTATTAAAAAATATTTATGATTCAAAAATATTTTCTAAATTTGATATGAAATCTGGATTTTGGCAAGTTCAAATTGCTGAAGAAGATAGATATAAAACTGGATTCTATGTACCATTTGGACACAATGAATGGAATGTAATGCCTTTTGGATTAAAAAATGCTCCTTCAGAATTTCAAAATATAATGAATGATATCATTTTACCATTAGAAAATTATGCAATCGTTTACATTGATGATGTATTAATATTTTCAAATTCCTTAGATCAACATTTTAAACATTTAAATGCTTTCTACAATATTATTCATAAAAATGGATTAGTAGTATCACCTTCTAAAATGAGTCTTTTCCAAACATAAATAAGATTTTTATGACATAATATTATTCAAGGAACAATAAAACCTATTAACAGAAGTTTAGAATTTTCAAATAAATTTCCAAATGAAATCAAAGATAAAAAGCAATTGCAAAGATTTTTAGGATGTTTAAATTATATTCATGACTTTTTCAAAGACTTAGGAATCATATATAAACCTTTATATGACAGGTTAAAAAAGAATCCAAAACCATGGACTCAAGAACACACGAATATAGTAAAATATATCAAAGATAAAATAAAATGATTATCTTGTTTACATATTCCCCATCCTAATGCAAAATTAATTGTAGAAACTGATGCAAGTGACTTAGGATTTGGAGGAATATTAAAACAGGAATTAAATAATAAGGAAAGTTTAGTTAGATATTATTCAGTTGCATGGAATGATACTCAAAAGAATTATTCTACAATTAAAAAGGAAATTTTAAGTATAGTTTTATGTATAAAAAAGTTTGAAGATGATTTATAAATGAAACCATTTTTATTAAGAATTGATTGTTTAATAGCAAAATATATTTTAGAAAAGGATATTAAAAATTTGATTTCAAAACAAGTTTTTGCAAGATGGCAAGAATTATTAAGCAACTTTGATTTTCAAATAGAATTTATATAAGGAGAAAATAATTCTTTACCAGAATTTTTATCAAGAGAATTTTTACAGGGAATATGAGCAACTCTGAATCTACAAAAAAGATTGTATTCTCAAAACAACAATTCTCAAAATCTCAATTATCAAGTTCTCCAAGTTCTCCATCAAGACCAACCCATTTGCAACAATTTCCCTTATTACCTAATATTCAAAACAGATTTGCCCCTAACCCCAGGACCTAGACCTAGACCTCCATTTTCATCCATTATTCAAAATCTAGAATCAAAACCCATTATTCAATCTTCTTCTTTCACAAAACTCTCTAAACCGGCCTCTCCTTCAACCTCTTCACCAACCACCATTTCTTATATTATCAACACAAATAAAAAAATTATCAAAATTCTAGAACCTTTGGAAGTCGAAAAGGTTAGCAAAATTTTTTTTATCCTTAATCGACTTCATTTATCCAAGAAGATGCCATTTTTTCAAGGAAGAATACAAGACCAGAGATTATTATCAAGCAATTTTAGTAGATTCAGAATCAGTTATTATTCGGCACAATTTTAATAGTGAAGATCCTTCCAAGATCGCTTATAGTCAAGTAAAAATTTTAAAGGTTCTATCTTTAGTAGATTGGAATTCTAAGCCCTATAATTCAAAAACCCTTTCAAATTTCAGTGCTTATCCTCAATATAACTATTATGATTATCAAGAAGCATGGGAATATGCATTTCTTCTAAGAAACTTTGATCATTCTTGGTTTTTCCAATTTGATGAAGATTTTTCAAATATTTATCCAAGATTGTTCGTTAAATGGTTTAAATATATGGGAATTATTCCAGAAGCTTTTCCCAAAGAAATTTCAGAAGCATTTTCAAGATTTGTGGAGTATTTTCAACATGACGGAACACCAATTTTTGAATATACCTTACAGTTTATGAGTGTATTCAGAATTCCATGGATCTGTTTATGGACCTATAATTTTCAAGAAGAAAGCCCTACAGAACTTTCTCCTCCATTGCTTTTCAGACAATATAGGTGCAAATGGTGGAATAAGTTTATTATTACAAAAGCAAATTCTCAAGCAGTCGCCAAGTATTATAAGGAATTAACTCTTCAATATGAAAAAGGTTTAAAGTCTCGAGTTCGAGATATCAAAGCTAACAATGAAGACCAAGAATATATTCAAAGACTTCAAGATTGCAATTCTCCAGAAGAAGTGTTAAAGATAATCAATGAAATTCGACAGTCTCCATCCCCTTCTAAACATTCATCTCCAGGGACTGAAGTTTTTCAAGATTCTCAAGACCCATATGATATGATGTAAAATAATAATAATAATAATAATGATAATATTAATAATATACCGACAATAGATGATAGAATAATGATGGAAGTTTGAAAGAATAATTATCTTCAAAAGTGGTGCAAAATAATTCAACAAAGGGACAATCAACTTTTCTTATTTTCAAAAGTGGAGCAAATAATTCAACAAAGAGACAATCAACTTTCCAATTATAGAAGATTGTGCAACAAAGAGACAACGAACTTTCCAATTCTTCAAAGATGGTGCAAATAATTCTCAAAGTGGACAAACAACTTTTTCAACAAAAACCACTTCATACGGAAGCTCTTTTCAATAATCAATAATGAAGACCCTTTTACTCCATCTATAAAAGGGAAGAAGATCAAAGAAGGAGAACACACATTTTTACACACCATTTCTTACATCAAAACCTTCTCTTATGTATGAAAAAACCTTCAAACCCAAAACTTGTATTATCAACCTCTCTATGTTCAAAGTCTTTAGATTTTCAAATTATAGTTGCTCCTCCTGATTGTAAAGAAATCATTTGTAATCAAGTTTCTCAATCAATAAACTCATGTATATTTTGAATTTATATTATGCTTATTTATGTTGCCATCTCTTTAAAATAATTTATATTGTCTTCATGTTTAATCTTCTTCATCTCAAACGATCCTAAACCGTTTTTGGTATATATATATATATAGGGTAGGGATCCTAAGAGAAGTCCACCCTATTTGAGAAACTTGAGAAGCAATCTGGACCACACATTAAGCAAAAAATGCAAAAAAAGGTGAAAAACAAAATTTTTTTTTTTTTGTTTTGGAAAAATTGCAGCTTTTTCTTTAAGGATTAAATTTTTTATTTATTTATTAATTTTTTAAAATTTTTTATTTGGATTTATACATATGTGTATATTGTTAATCTTTTAACTATACATATATGTATATTGTCAATTATACATATATGTATATACATGTTTAAAATTAAAAAAATATGTGTTATAAATCCTAAACCTTATACCATAAACACTAAATCTAAACCTTAATGCTAAACCCTAAAGCTAAACCCTAATTCTAAACCCTAATGCTAAACCCTAAAGCTAAACCATAATTCTAAACCCTAAAGCTAAACCCTAATGCTAAACCCTAAAGCTAAAACTAAACCCTAAAGCTAAACCCTTAATGCAAACCCTAAAGATAAAACTAAACCCAAAAGTTAAAGCTAAACCCTAATGCTAAACCCAAAAGCTAAACCTAATGCTAACCCTAAATACTATTGCTAAACCCTAATGCTAAACCATAATGCTAAACCCTAAACCATAAAGCTAAACCCTAAACCCTAATGCTAAACCCTAAATACTAATGCTAAACCCTAAATATGTATATACATGTTTAAAATTGAAAAATAAGTGTTATTTAGGGTTTAGCATTAGTATTTAGGGTTTAGCATTAGGGTACCGGGTTCGAGTCTTGGGAGTGGCATATGTCGCCCAGGGTAAGAACTCGGCATGGGGAAGTCACCGCGGAGCTAGCTTGGTCGGGTAGCGGCTCCCGGAGTGAGATCACTCCGGCGGTTGGGAGGACCGTGCACTATCCCCCCCCCGACAATATACATATATGTATAGTTAAAAGATTAACAATATACACATGTGTATAAATCGCAAAAAAAAATTTTAAGAAAAAAAAAATCAAATCCTTAAAGAAAAAGCTGCGATTTTTCCAAAAAAAAAAAATTGCATTTTTTTTACATTTTTTTTTTGCATTTTTTTTGCTTAGGGAAAATGTGTGGTCTAGAATGCTTCTCAAGTTTCTCAAATAGCCTACTACTTCTCACATGATCCTTATCCTATATATATATATATAAGTGACCGCTAAAATGAGAACCACCTCGAGTTGTAAGAACCGTGAGAACTTTTTGATCCGGGGCGAGGTGGACCAAAATTTTTTTTTTCATAAACGTAGATGCGTGTATTATAAACACATTTGTAAAAAAAAAATTTCAAAAAAAAAATGTCGTGTAGTTTTGAGCACCACAAGTTTGTGTTTACGGGTACCGTAAATTTTCCGGTAAGATTTACGGTACCCGTAAACACAAACTTGTGGTGCTCAAAACTACACACACAACATTTTTTTTACAAATGTGTTTATAATACACGCATCTACGTTTATGAAAAAAAAAAGTTTGGTCCACCTCGCCCCGTACGGTGTAGTTCTCACGGTTCTTACAACTCGAGGTGGTTCTCATTTTAGCGGTCCCCTATATATATATATATATATTATATAAGGGAAAGTTCAAATGAAAACCACTTTTATTGTGAAAACTCGAAAACTAACTAAAAAAGCCTAAAAAACACACAAATTTTTTTTACAATTTGTTTTATTAAAAATCGCTATTTTTATAGATAAAAAAAAGATTTTTTTCAAAAAAAATATATATTTTTTTTGTAGTACACATGTGTAATAATACACATGTGTAGTGCACTACAAAAAATTTTTTTATATATAAAAAGTTGCGAAAATTGGTATGCAAAAAAAAATTTTGTATGTTTTTTTGGCTTTTTTAATTAGTTTTCATGTTTTCGCAATAACTAGTGGTTTTCATTTGAACCTTCCCCTATATATATATATATATATATATATATATAGGGTGGGGATCAAGAGTGAACAATGTTGATGTGGTGAACAAAAACGAACAGATCCTGGCCGTTGGATGAGGAGATCAAGATCTTTGAATTTACATGATTTTTTAATTAATAAAAGACAAAAAACTGAATTATAATAACTGCACAAGGGCACAATAGTAAATAGATGTTCTCCAACCCCATTGATTCTCTCTCCTCATAATCCAAAAAACCAAAAACACCTGCAAACATCAAGATTCTCTCTCCTCATAATCCAAAAAACCCAAATCGCTGCATCTCCTTCAATTTCTCCCAGACCTGCGATTTCTACAAACGAGTTTCAACTAGTATAATCATAGTCGACGTATCATTATATTGTCTATTATTCATTGAAAGGTTGCGAGCAGTGCTTCTTTATACACACGAATCCTCTCGCACAAATTCTAGGGTTTAGCTTGGTATGTGAAATCAGTCAATTGTTAGTGTATTACTACCGATTTGGAAGTGTATTTGTTCAAACTTCATGTAACATTGAGATATTTTGGGTATTTCTACCGATTTTAAAATCTTGATAGAATTATATGTTTACCCTGTTCATGTGTGTACATCGGAACTGCGAAATCCGATCATTTTAAAGCTTGAGATTAGCTATTGTGTATGAAGAAAGTAGAATATGTGTAGTAGGCATGTCTATATAGTGTTGCATCCTGAATTGTTCTGTAGTTGTGCAAGTGTCTTAGAATCTTGTAGTTTGACCTTTTTTTTGAGCTCAATCGATTTCATTGGGTATTAAAAAATGATTTGTAATGAGGTTATAAGAAAATGGTGTAATCCATTAAGTTAACATCTGTAATAATACACATGTGTAAGTGACAGCATACACATGTGTATTATTGATGAACAATTTCTCAACCAACAATAATTATACACATGTGTATAAAAATAAACAACAACTATACACATGTGTATAAAAACCTAATACTCACTGAACAACAGCTAGATCTTTACAAAAAGAATTAAAAAGTGATAATTTGTATTTTTTGATGATGAAACAAAGTAAAAAAAAGAAAAAAAAACATAAAAACCCACAAAATTTTAGAAACAACATTATATTGAAAAACTATAAGACAGGGCATAAACTAGTTAATAGTCGTTTAAAAAGAAAATAAAAAAAATCATGTTGTTGTTGTGACAACCCTCATAATTACAGGTATCCGTACACTTAATTAATATTTAATTTGTGCTTAAAGACTGTGCTTGATTACAACTGTTGATTTAACTGCTTACTGATTTCTGTTACATACATACACATGCATCACCTTCATACTGTCACTCCATTTATTATATACAAACATCAGTGACAAACTTGATGCACAAAGCACAGTTAGCACAGTGAGCGGATAACCCAGAAAATATGCTGACAATGCCAGCACCTAGACAGACCATGTTTTTTAGGCCAGTATGAGCCAGAGACAGGATACTACACTAGTAGGGAGTGTAGGGAAGTGAGGACCATAAAACTGTGTCACTAGGTGATAGTTATAGTGCCGGGAAGTGCCTAAAACATACTCTAAATGCAGAATTCTGCACTAAATAACAAAATTCAGCATTTAACTATGCTAGTAAAGTGCAAAAACTTGACAAAATGGCGCTAGATACTTCCCAAAGTGTTGGGAATTAAATGTGCCACTAAAAGTAGTATAAAGGACACCTTATGGATTAATTAAACACTTTAACGGAACAACACCCAACCGAACAACCGGACTTTACCCAGAACACAAAAATATTGCCAAACACATTGTTTTTATTTTTCCAAGCTAGTTAGGTCCCCGGACACCCTAACACACTATATATTATATAACACATCATAACACACCAACTTAACACTTAAATTCTAACTAGCTTGTAACTAAACAATTGAAAACTAACCCTATACCCCCCCCCATTCGAAACCGGTTACAAGGATGGAGGCCCAACCTTGATTACTTTGATTTGTTTATTGAATTTGTATGGTACTAGAGGAACATTAAACCTAATGGGTATTAGCTTGTTGAAGGATTATATAATTAACCTCAAGGTCATGATCTTCTCACTTCACCACACACATTCAAACACTCCAAACTCTCTCCTCTCTTCTCTTGTTCGGCCGACCCCCACACCACACACCACCACCATCATCCAAGTTTCTTTCAAGCAATCCACGGGCATCCAAAGGTGTTAGAGATCATACAACGAGGCTTGGTGTGTTCGGAAGCTCAAGGACCTCTTTCATTCTCTTTTAACCACCACTTTTACACTCTTGAACTCCCCTAGCCTTGAGCTAGTGGTAAGTGTCTTAGATCTTCATCCTCTTCATATTTTTGATGGTTAATAGTTAAAAGAATGATGAAAAGATAAGAACTCTAAAGAACCACAAACAAGTCTTGAACATAAACCAACTTTGTGATGAAGTAGTGTTAAGATGATGAAGAAATCATGTTATTTTTGTGTTGTTATGCTTGTTGTTCATTGTTGACTAGTAAAAATGATATGGATCATCATATGGACTTGCTAGATCATGACTAAGAACATGAACTAGCAAGATGGAAAAGGTAAGAATGTTGTGGATGATGGAATCATCCACACATAAACTATGAACTTGAATAAATAGGTGTTTTCTTGAAAAATAAAGGTCAAAGTAAGTTCTAGTATTGTAGATCTAAAGATCCATGAGTGGTTTTTCGAAAGAACCAAGTGAAAAGTATGAGTTTTGTTAAAACTTGGATCTTACATAAACTTAACACATTTTTAGTGGATAAACAAGTGTAGAAGCACTTGTGTAATAAGAAAATTTCACAAAGAAATATTTTTAGAAAATATGACTAGAAGTTGTGAAAAATCAAACTCTTTAAAAATGAAGTTTTTAAGGAACTAATTACATTTTGGAAGGTAACAAGACTTACTAAGTGTGCTAGTAAGTTACTACATGTTTTCATAAATATTCAAGTTCGTGAGTTTATAGTTATGCTTGTTCTTGACAAGTTTGGTAAGTATAAGTTACATATTGTTGGTTGATGATTGATTGAATGATTTTACAAAAGAAAATGATATGCTAGTAAGCATGGACGCCTCTAGTTACAAAGGAAACTCTGGCGAATTTTTTCTAAAAATTCAACACTTAGAACATATTTTTCTAGTAAGTGTTTACAAATATATTTCTAACTTTATTTTCAAAATAAACTTCGTCATGATTTTTATTACAAAAATTACCAAGTGCCGGAGGTTGATTTTCATAAATAAAAATTGATAAATATATATGTAGAATATATATTTTATACTAAAACGCTTGTGTGATTATTTGTTGATTTTATGAACTAGATATATTATTTTTAGAATAAAATAATATAACTTATGTATACCATAAAATTTCGACTCCAAAATAATACCAAAATTCTTACAAAATAAATATTTAAGTTACACAAGTATGGTTGCAATACGAAACGCTAAAACGTCACATATGTAATATTTCAGAAAAATACTCTTACACGTATATTTTGGTAAATATTATTTTGGAAAATTTATGAAGTAAAATATAATATTTTGGGAAAAATATGTATATTTTGAATTAAGATGTTTTAGACAAATAATTTAAATATATTTTCTAAGTGGGACTTAAAATATATTTTTCGGAATTACAAAGTGTACATGTCTAAATACCCCCATCCTTGGGAAGGAAATATACATATAAAATACTTGAGAAGTGTGGATACGAAATAGTTGCCTAACTATTTTTCCTAAATACAAAAGTTAAGTTAAGTTAAAATAATTATAATTATTTTAACAAGTATAATATCAAAGTAACGCAACTCAAAACACTAAACCCTAAGCCAAGGCACGGCCCGTTCGTCTAATAGACATTAGTACATTGTAGGTCGCCAGGTAGCTGATCAGGTTTGAGATTGACGTTACAGGATACGCACTTCTGTGAGTTCATGTCCCCCTTTTTCTCTTTACTGTTTTCAGTTTTATACTTCGGGGGTGAAATACATGCGACAATTATTACAAACATTTATTTACATGGTATGGTTAGCGTAGGGAGGGTTTACTACTAGATCATGTGAGGGGTGGGTACAACGCTTAAGGCCATCAATCCTCGTTATTAGGACCGAGGGACATAAGAGTGATAGATCTATTTGGGTGTAGCGAGCCCATACCCGTGAGGCCGGGGCGGCCCATAGAGGTGACTGTGTCTTCCTGCCGAAGCACGGTAACAAATTTCCTAGGTTTGAGTCTTCCTGCACCTTTTCACACATACTAGTGGCTTTGCAACCCATTGGTGATCTCTTTTTTTTCCTTATTGCTACATACCAGGGACTTTATTCATACTTTGAAGGTTTATACATACTCACTTTTACATGAACTCGCTCAACTTTTGTTGATTTTTCAAACTACATGTATTTCAGGAAATTAGTGGATCTGGCGAAGTATGCAATCGTGTCAAGCTGCGTAGGGAATAATGATGTCATCCAGGTTTAGGAGGGGTAACCCTTACCTGGACGGGTTACATGTCTCTAAACCATGTTTTTATTCAAGTCTTTTGTGGTGTCACGTGAACACGTTTTAATTATGTCATGGTTGTAACTTGTTTTATGTGTCGACAATTTAAACAATGATGTTGTGGTAACTTTAAAACTTAATGAATGGATGATCATCATGCGTTTTATTTCATATAGCATTGCTATGATTGTTGCTATGGTATTAAGAAGTCACACCAAAATAATCCACGCTTCCGCAAAAGCCAGGGTGTGACAGCTTGGTATCAGAGCCTCGATCATAGCGAACTAGGATTCATTCTCGAGTCTAGACTATGATCACTAGGGCTCTCACGAAAACATTTTTACATTCCTGCTGGGGATCTCCCTCTTGCGGTGATCCCTGCTCCCGTTCCGCTTGCTGCTTTCCCCGTGGCGGATGTGCCACTCGATGTCGTATTTGATGACGACATTGATCTGTTCGAGGAGGGTCCCCCTGAGGACGACTATGAGGGCGGGGCCCCGATCGATGCTGATGCTATCCTTCCTATTGCCGAGGCCCCTGTAGAGGAGGCTCCTCTTGGTTCACCTGTCCCAGACTCGTTGGAGTCTGTGGCATCCGCGTCCTTGCACGACCAGGGTGTGCAGCATCACTCTCCTGACGCCGACCCCGACATGGCGATGTCAGCTGCACCTGGTCTGTCACACGAGTTTGAGTTTGACCATGAGGTCGATGAATATTTTGATCTAGTTTTTCCTCCTGGTTTCGATCCTGAGCATGAGATCGAGCTTATTCATATGGACCAGCCCTTAGAGACGCCAGTAGCTCCCATTGATCCATTGTTTGACATTCCTGCCGATTTTGATATGGACCTTGTTGACCCTGAGCCTGTCATGGCCCCAGAGCCCGTTGTTGCTCCTGATCCTGCACCCGAGCCCGACCTTGTTCTTGATGATGCACCAGCTCTTGCACCACCCATTGCTGACCTTCCCATTGTTGCACCACCAATGGTGGATGATCCTGTTGTTGATGCACCTTTACCCGATCCCGTGCCGGCATTGGTTGACCGTGCACCTTTCGCCGCTCACATAGATCCTCGTTATGCTGACACCCGCAACGGGTGGATCGAGGATGATGATGATGATTACCCACCGTTTGTGATACCCGTCACTCCTCCCGTAGCACCTATTTCTGCACCTACTGAGATTCCATTGTTTCCCCCACACACCACTGACGTCCATCGCACAGATCTTCCCATCACATTCCTCCAGGACATACCGCCACCTCGTCCTGGAGAGGGAGGCAGCCGCCTGTTTCTGTTCCACCCGTACTGTCATCGTCTTTTCCGTTTCTATCATAGTTTCCTCATGTTCCACCACCTACCGCACCATCATTCGTACCATCAGGCGAGCCGTTTTTGTGGACTACGCCCCCTGTTATGCCATTATCTGACCCGTACCACCCATTTCATGTGGGGTACACTACGGAGGATATACTTGCGTTGCTGCAGCTACAGCAGGACGCACTGAGCCGTCGTATTCAGGAGCTAGAGAGATCTCCACGTCCGCCTTGTCACTGTCAGACCCCCTTTGCAGCACCACACACTCCCCGTCCGCTTTCCCCTGATTCAGACGTTCGTTTCTTGACATCTGAGCAGCAGATTGCATATTTGCTGCGCGTCTGTCGTGCCTTAGAGGAGGATTGGATGCACATGCGTCGCTTACTTTTCTCTCATTTTCCTCCTCCTCCTCCGCCATCAGCATAGACATTTTTGGTTTGATGCAGGTATATCATTTCGGTGAGAAAGTCGCGATTGAGCCAGCATACGAAGACTTTTGAGAGATCACACTTTTTGTATATGATATGTGTAGACAGATTTGTAATTTTGGGGGTGATGTAGCCCCATAATCTTATTTTGATATGTGATGTACTATTAAACATGTAAAACAATATTGCGGTCGTGATTAATGAAGCTCAATGGCAACATTCTCACCATATGCTTTGTTGAGTTATATGTTTTAATTTATAACATGAGATGTTATGTGCTTGATGGATGTTACTGTATATGTGTATTTATTATACTTACTATGACCTGACCAACATGATCATCTTTTAGAAGATGCCTCCAAGACGCGATGTACGCATGCCTACTACCGAGGCGGAACTCCAAGGGATCATTGCCGCAGCTATAGCACAGTATGTTGCCTCCCAAGCAGGAACAAGCGAGAGTATCTCGAACAACAACAGCAATAACAACCCACCCAATGGTAATGTTAAGTCGTTTGAGACATATTACGATACATTTGGATATTTATAGCACGACCGCTAATACCATTTGTAAATTCTAACGTATGTGCAGGGTGCACCTACAAGCAATTCCTCGACTGTAAGCCCGTGAATTTCAACGGCACTGGAGGTGCTGTTGCGTTTGTTAGGTGGGCTGAAAAGACAGACTCTGTCCTAAGAATGAGCAAGTGCGCTCCTGAGCAACAAGTGACCTACATCTCAGGGCTGTTTCTGGATGGTGCCCTATCGTGGTGGAATCTGCAAGTGCAAACTTTAGGAGAAGCGGCAGCATACGCACTAACATGGACTGAGCTAAAAGAGCTCATGAGGAGGAAGTATTGTTCGCGGGCTGAAATACAGAAGCTAGAGACTGAGTTCTGGCACCTGAGAATGGAAGGTCCCAAGATTGCGGAATATGTTCAAAGGTTTCATGATTTGTCCCATGTAGTGCCGTACATGGTCACGCCCGAATTTAAACGTGTCGAGCGCTTCATCTGGGGATTGGCACCCCAGATCATGAGTATGGTAACCACGTCCAAACCTGCAACGATTACGGAAGCCATCGACCTCAGTGTGGCACTTACTGAGGAAGCTATTAGATTGAACAAGTTTTCAGTTACTGAACCGAAGAAGAAAGAGACTCATGTGGAGTCGTCTGGTGAAAACAAACAGAAATTTTCCAACTTCAAGCAAGGTACAAGCAATGTGAGCAAGAAGGGTGAGTCGAGCACACCGGCCAGAGCCAAAACCGGTGTTGAAAGCAAAGGAAAAGGTTACGTGGGCACTCTGCCCAAGTGTGATACATGCCAGCGCCATCATTTTGGCCAGTGCAGATTGAGAAAATGCGAGTCATGTGGGAAGGACGGCCACTCGAAGGATACATGTTGGGCGGGTTCAGGACAGGGTGGCCAGAGGGGTTTTGGTAACAACAACCGTGGTGGTAATGGAAACCGGCCGCAAGGGAATAGTGGAGAAAATGGTAATCGTGGGAATGTCGCAAATCAAGCTGGTAACCGGGGAGCAAACGGAAATCAAGGCGGGAATGGTAATGGGAATGGTCGAGGACCAGGATGCTTCAACTGCGGAGACGTCGGGCACTTTAAAAGGGAATGCTCAAAACTGAATCAGGCGCAAGGCAGAGTCTTTAACATTGGTGCGAGGGAAGCGCGCCGGGATCCAAACGTTGTCACTGGTACGTTCCCTATAAACCAACGCTTTGCATCTGTTCTGTTTGATACTGGTGCCGATTATAGTTTTGTATCGTTAGAATTTAAGAATATACTTGGGTTAACCACTAGTAAGTTAGACGTTCCGTACTCGATTGAATTGGCGAATGAGAAACTAGTTGAAACGGGTGAAGTCATCAGAGGATGCGTGATAGAACTGGGAGGACACGAATTTACGCTAGACCTACTGCCAGTCGAGTTGGGAAGCTTCGACGTGGTAGTAGGGATGGATTGGTTGTCAAGCAACAAAGCCGAGATCGTTTGTCACAAGAATACCATTCGCATCCGAATGCTGAATGAAGAAACGATCGTAGTGCACGGAGAGAAGCGTGATACGCCTCTGAGGATCATTAGCTGTCTGAAAGCTAGAAAATGTTTACAGAAGGGATGTGTTGCCTTCTTGGCGCACATCGTGGATAAAGAAGCCACGGAGCTAAAGATCGAAGACATTCCAGTTGTAAAAGAATATCCTGAGGTCTTTCCAGAAGACTTGCCAGGATTGCCGCCACAGCGACAAGTCGAGTTTCACATTGACTTGGTTCCAGGCGCCGCGCCTGTAGCCAAGGCACCCTATAGACTTGCGGCTTTGGAGATGCAGGAGTTGTAAACGCAACTCCAGGAGCTGTTAGACAAAGGATTCATCAGACCAAGCTTCTCACCTTGGGGAGCTCCAGTTCTGTTCGTTAAGAAGAAGGATGGTAGTTTTCGTATGTGTATAGACTACCGCGAGCTTAATAAGTTAACTATCAAGAACATATATCCTTTGCCAAGGATTGATGACCTGTTCGACCAACTTCAAGGTTCAAGTTTCTATTCAAAGATCGACCTTCGATCAGGATATCATCAACTAAGGATACAAGAGGAAAGCATCCCGAAGACGGCCTTTAGGACTCGTTATGGACATTACGAGTTCCTGGTTATGCCGTTTGGGTTGACAAACGCGCCAGCAGTATTCATGGATCTGATGAACAGAGTCTGCAAGCCATACTTGGATACGTTTGTGATCATGTTTATTGATGACATTCTGATCTACTCGAAGACGAAGGACGAGCACGAACAGCACTTAAGAGCTATTCTAGAGCTACTTAAAAAGGAGAAGTTGTACGCTAAGTTCTCAAAGTGTGAGTTTTGGCTACGCGAAGTCCAGTTTCTTGGTCATGTGGTTAATGGAAATGGAATTCATGTTGATCCCACAAAGATCGAGGCAATCAAGAATTGGGAGACTCCAGGGACGCCAACCGAGATTCGACAGTTCTTAGGTTTGGCTGGTTATTATCGAAGGTTCATCGAGGATTTCTCTAAAATCGCTCAACCTCTGACCGCACTCACACAGAAAGACAAGAAGTTTGATTGGGGTGACAAGCAAGAAGAAGCGTTTCAGTTGTTGAAAAATAAACTTTGTGACGCACCGATCTTATCGCTACCCGAAAGAACGGACGACTTCGTGGTATATTGTGACGCCTCGTGTCAAGGTTTGGGTTGCGTGCTAATGCAGCGCCAGAAGGTTATAGCATATGCGTCATGCCAATTGAAGATTCACGAGAAAAATTATATCACGCATGACTTGGAGTTAGGCGCGGTGGTATTTGAGTTGAAGATTTGGCGACATTATTTGTATGGTACGCGATGTACAATCTTCACTGATCACAAGAGCTTACAGCACATATTTGATCAAAAAGAGCTTAACATGAGACAAAGACGCTGGGTAGAGCTGTTGAATGATTATGATTGCGAGATCAAGTATCACCCAGGGAAGGCGAATGTGGTCGCCGATGCCCTAAGTCGAAAGGAAAGGATTAAGCCCATAAGGGTTAGGGCTTTGGAAATGATCGTCCAGACAGACCTCTCTTTGCGCATTCGTGCCGCGCAGAGAGAAGCCTTGAAAGAAAGAAATATTGAGGACGAGTATCTCCGTGGGATGGAGAAGCAGTTGGTACCAAATGAGGAAGGAACTTTGTGCTTTATGAAACGAATTTGGGTTCCTTTATTTGGTGGATTGCGGAATGTTATTCTTGATGAGGCGCACAAGTCGCGGTACTCGATCCATCCTGGAGCGGATAAAATGTACCAAGAGCTAAAAGACTTTTACTAGTGGCCAAGGATGAAAGGCGATGTAGCGATATACCTTGGTGAGTGTTTAACTTGCGCCAAGGTTAAGGCCGAATACCAAAAGCCTTCAGGTCTTCTGCAGCAACCTGAAATACCCAAATGGAAATGGGAACAGATTTCAATGGACTTCATAACGAAATTGCCAAAGACGCCCAAGGGCCATGATACAATTTGGGTAATAGTAGACCGTCTAGCAAAGTCTGCACACTTCTTTCCGATCAAGGAAAAAGACAACACGAGTAAACTTGCTTAAATATACATGAGGGAGATTGTTACACATCATGGAGTGTCTCTCTCGATTATCTCTGATAGAGATGGGAGATTTGTATCAAGGATTTGGCAATCCTTCCAAGAAGCTTTTGGCTCGCAGTTGAATCTAAGCACTGCTTTTCACCCACAAACTGATGGCCAGAGCGAGAGAACTATTCAGACATTGGAAGATATGCTGAGAGCATGTGTAATGGACCTAGGTGGTAGCTGGGACAATCACTTACCATTGGTCGAATTTTCGTACAACAACAGCTACCACACCAGTATTGGAGCCGCGCCATTTGAAGCTCTTTATGGACGCAAGTGCCGATCACCGCTATGCTGGGCTGATGCGGGTGATAAACAGCTGGTTGGGCCGGAATTGGTCCAAGAGACGACAGACAAGATTGCACAGATCCGAGAGCGCATCAAGGCGGCTCGTGACAGACAGAAAGGCTATGCAAACCAAAGGAGGAAACCTTTGGAGTTTCAAGTTGGGGATATGGTTTTGTTAAAGGCTTCACCCTGGAAGGGTGTGGCACGCTTTGGGAAGCGTGGGAAGTTGAATCCGCGTTACATTGGCCCTTTCAGAATCCTGCAAAGGATTGGGCTTGTAGCATACAAATTGGACTTACCTGCTGAACTTAATGGCGTTCACGATACATTGCATGTGTCAAACCTGAAGAAGAGTCCAACTCAGGAGACAGTGGTCATATCGACGACACGCTCCACTTTACCGAAGAACCCGTTGAGGTTACGAATTGGAAGATTAACAAGACACGACAGAGTAGTGTCAAACTCGTCAAAGTTCGATGGAATGCACGACATGGGCCAGAATTCACGTGGGAACGTGAAGATCGTATGAAAGAGAAATACCCACATTTATTCCCCAAGACCCCTGCATCTCGTAACAGAACTAAAATTTCAGGACGAAATTTCCCTAACAGGGGGAGAATGTGACAACCCTCACAATTACAGGTATCCGTACACTTAATTAGTATTTAATTTGTGCTTAATGACTGTGCTTGATTACAACTGTTGATTTAACTGCTTACTGATTTCTGTTACATACATACACATGCATCACCTTCATACTGTCACTCCATTTATTATATACAAACATTAGTGACAAACTTGATGCACAAAGCACAGTTAGCACAGTGAGCGGATAACCCAGAAAACATGCTGACAATGCCAGCACCTAGATAGACCATGTTTTTGAGGCCAGTATGAGCCAGAGACAGGATACTACACTAGTAGGGAGTGTAGGGAAGTGAGGACCATAAAACTGCGTCACTAGGTGATAGTTATAGTGCCGGGAAGTGCCTAAAACATACTCTAAATGCAGAATTTTGCACTAAATAACAAAATTCAGCATTTAATTATGCTAGTAAAGTGCAAAAACTTGACAAAATGGCCCTAGATACTTCCCAAAGCGTTGGGAATTAAATGTGCCACTAAAAGTAGTATAAAGGACACCTTATGGATTAATTAAACACTTTAACGGAACAACACCCAACCGGACAACCGGACTTTACCCAGAACACAAAAATATTGCCAAACACATTGTTTTTATTTTTCCAATCTAGTTAGGGTCCCCGGACACCCTAACACACTATATATTATATAACACATCATAACACACCAACTTAACACTTAAATTCTAACTAGCTTGTAACTAAACAATTGAAAACTAACCCTATACCCCCCCCCCCCCCATTCGAAAACGGTTACAAGGGTGGAGGCCCACCCTTGATTACTTTGATTTGTTTATTGAATTTGTATGGTACTAGAGGAACATTAAACCTAATGGGTATTAGCTTGTTGAAGGATTATATAATTAACCTCAAGGTCATGATCTTCTCACTTCACCACACACATTCAAACACTCCAAACTCTCTCCTCTCTTCTCTTGTTCGGCCGACCCCCACACCACCACCATCATCCAAGTTTCTTTCAAGCAATCCAAGGGCATCCAAAGGTGTTAGAGATCATACAACGAGGCTTGGTGTGTTCGGAAGCTCAAGGACCTCTTTCATTCTATTTTAACCACCACTTTTACACTCTTGAACTCCCCTAGCCTTGAGCTAGTGGTAAGTGTCTTAGATCTTCATCCTCTTCATATTTTTTATGGTTAATAGTTAAAAGAATGATGAAAAGATAAGAACTCTAAAGAACCACAAACAAGTCTTGAACATAAACCAACTTTGTGATGAAGTAGTGTTAAGATGATGAAGAAATCATGTTATTTTTGTGTTGTTATGCTTGTTGTTCATTGTTGACTAGTAAAAATGATATGGATCATCATATGGACTTGCAAGATCATAACTAAGAACATGAACTAGCAAGATGGAAAAGGTAAGAATGTTGTGGATGATGGAATCATCCACACATAAACTATAAACTTGAATAGATAGGTGTTTTCTTGAAAAATAAAGGTCAAAGTAAGTTCTAGTATTATAGATCTAAAGATCCATGAGTGGTTTTTCGAAAGAACCAAGTGAAAAGTATGAGTTTTGTTAAAATTTGGATCTTACATAAACTTAACACATTTTTAGTGGATAAACAAGTGTAGAAACACTTGTGTAATAAGAAAATTTCACAAAGAAATATTTTTAGAAAATATGACTAGAAGTTGTGAAAAATCAAACTCTTTAAAAATGAAGTTTTTAAGGAACTAATTACATTTTGGAAGGTAACAAGACTTACTAAGTGTGCTAGTAAGTTACTACATGTTTTCATAAATATTCAAGTTCGTGAGTTTATAGTTATGCTTGTTCTTGACAAGTTTGGTAAGTATAAGTTACATATTGTTGGTTGATGATTGATTGAATGATTTTACAAAAGAAAATGATATGCTAGTAAGCATGGACGCCTCCAGTTACCAAGGAAACTCTGGCGAAATTTTTCTAAAAATTCATCAATTAGAAAATATTTTTCTGGTAAGTGTTTACAAATATATTTCTAACTTTATTTTCAAAATAAACTTCGTCATGATTTTTATTACAAAAATTACCAAGTGCCGGAGGTTGATTTTCGTAAATGAAATTTGATAAATATATATGTAGAATATATATTTTATACTAAAACGCTTGTGTGATTATTTGTTGATTTTATGAACTAGATATATTATTTTTAGAATAAAAAAATATAACTTATGTATACCATAAAATTTCGACTCCAAAATAATACCAAAATTCTTACAAAATAAATATTTAAGTTACGCAAGTATGGCTGCAATACGAAACGCTAAAACGTCACATATGTAATATTTCAGAAAAATACTCTTACACCTATATTTTGGTAAATATTATTTTGGAAAATTTATGAAGTAAAATATAATATTTTGGGAAAAATATGTATATTTTGAATTAAGATGTTTTAGGCAAATAATTTAAATATATTTTCTAAGTGAGACTTAAAATATATTTTTCGGAATTACAAAGTGTACATGTATAAATACCCTCATCCTTGGGAAGGAAATACACATATAAAATACTTGAGAAGTGTGGATACGAAATAGTTGCCTAACTATTTTTCTTAAATACAAAAGTTAAGTTAAAACAATTATAATTATTTTAACAAGTATAATATCAAAGTAACGCAACTCAAAACACTAAACCCTAAGCCAAGGCACGTCCCATTCGTCTAATAGACATTAGTACATTGTAGGTCGCCAGGTAGCTGATCAAGTTTGAGATTGACGTTACAGGATACGCACCTCTGTGAGTTCATGTCCCCCTTTTTCTCTTTACTGTTTTCAGTTTTATACTTCGGGGGTGAAATACATGCGACAATTATTACAAACATTTATTTACATGGTATGGTTAGCGTAGGGAGGGTTTACTACTAGATCATGTGAGGGGTGGGTACAACGCTTAAGGCCATCAATCCTCGTTATTAGGACCGAGGGACACAAGAGTGATAGATCTATTTGGGTGTAGCGAGCCCACACCCGTAAGGCCGGGGCGGCCCATAGAGGTGACTGTGTCTTCCTGCCGAAGCCCGGTAACAAATTTGCTAGGTTTGAGTCTTCCTGCACCTTTTCACACATACCAGTGGCTTTGCAACCCATTGGTGATCTCTTTTTTTTTCCTTATTGCTACATACCTGGGACTTTATTCAAACTTTGAAGGTTTATACATACTCACTTTTACATGAACTTGCTCAACATTTTTTGATTTTTCAAACTACATGTATTTCATGAAATTAGTGGATCTGGCGAAGTATGCAATCGTGTCAAGTTGCGTAGGGAATAATGATGTCATCCAGGTTTAGGAGGTGTAACCCTTACCTGGACGGGTTACATGTCTCTAAACCATGTTTTTATTCAAGTCTTTTGTGGTGTCACGTGAACACGTTTTAATTATGTCATGGTTGTAACTTGTTTTATGTGTCGACAATTTAAACAATGATGTTGTGGTAACTTTAAAACTTAATGAATGGATGATCATCATGCGTTTTATTTCATATAGCATTGTTATGATTGTTGCTATGGTATTAAGAAGTCACACCAAAATAATCCACGCTTCTGCAAAAGCCAGGGTGTGACAGTTGTATTAGGAAGAACATTAATCATATGAGTTCTTCCATAAATATATATATATATATATATATATTAAAAAATGTGTTCTGCATATTGGGACATAGATGAGTCATATATGCACAACAAAATCTCCATAGCCTACCTTCTTTGACTTATTTGCTTGAATATTATTGCCTCTATAATATCTCCAAGACTATCGAATAAACTCCAGTTTTTTGGAAAATCGATGAAGAAGACATTGATCTGATACAAAATAATATGATGATCGATGAATGGGTTGAAAGAGAAAGGAAGCTGTTGATTTTAATTTATGATGATCGATGAATGAGTTAAAAGAGAAAGGAAACGGTTGATTTTAATATTGATTGAATATTGAATTCGAAATTTTGTAATATTTGATTAATGAATTGAATCACAAAAAATAGGGATCAGTTACCAAGTTGGTAACCGATTTTAAGGAATTAATTAAATTAAAAAATTAGTTTGTAAGGTTAATGACTATCCTACCCTTATAATGTTGAAAATAAATCAAAGGCTAGGATGTGTTCATTAAGTTCACACATAAGGGTGGGGTTCCTCTACAAAGTGTGTTTTTCCTACAAAGTGTAGGAAGCAATCTTGGCCATAGGATGAGAGTGTTTAATGGTTGAGATCATCTTGGTGGCATTTTGGTAATATGTGTATGTTAAAAATAAATTGTTTTAATAGATTGGGGGTATTTTGGTCATTATGTGTTTTCAAATCAATCATATAACCGTCAACATAAACCTACCTCCATACATTCATGGGTTTTTCTCTCTCTCTAAACACACACATCAGGAAACCCTCAATCATACCAAAATTAGCTAGAATCATAGATTTAGATAACAAATTCGCACCAAATACCAGCGTGTTTTTTTATGTGTCCTGTAAGTTGAAAAGCCCTCGTCGGCGTGTTTTTTTTCGATTTTCTTGCATGTCAAAGATTCAAGAACATTGAGTCAATGCAAAAAAAATGAGGCTCCAATCTGTTCCAAAAAACTGTTCCAAGAAGGGAACATCGGGCAAAGGTGTGTTTTTATATACTTCAAGCCGTCAAAGTTGTTTTGATTGTAAGCGATCAAAGTACGTTTATACCAGTGTGTTATATGGGAACATGAATGTTTTGTTTATACCAGTGTGTTATACGGGAATATGATGTGTTGTAGCTTGTTTTTGGTTAGATCATGTGTTTGAAGTATTCAGTGGGTTGTGTTGAAGAAGAAGAAAATGGGTTGTGTTGAAGACGAAGACACTGATTGTTAATTTTTTTTCTAGACGTTGTATTCAAAGTAGTGTGTTTTATGCTATATTTCTTTGTTTGCATTCCTTTTTATGGTTGTTGGGCAAACTGAGTATGTGTTCTAATATAATGGATCTAAATTGCTTGTTTAAAATGGATCCAGATATGTTTGATAGTAGATGTACCATTAGTGTGTTCAAAGGTGACCAGTTATGATGTTTTTACATCTAGTGTGTTATATACTATAACACATCATGAAGAACCCAATATTATGCTTGATAGTAGCTGTACCATTAGTGTGTTCAAAAGTCACCAATTATGATGTTTTTACTCTGGTGTGTGATATACACTATAACACATCACGAAGAACCCAATATTTGAAAAACACAATCTCAAGAAAAAATACAAAAAAAAAACATGTCATTGTGAATCATAAACTGGTATAACACATCGTGCTAAAACCAATAATTGACAAAACACAACATCAATAATTATAAAGACACGTCCTTCTTAAAACATAAACTACTTGTAACTAATAAAACACAACGTGAAGAAATTGTTCATGAATGATCGATCATATGGCGTGTTGTGTGTGACTAATAAAACACAATGTGAAGAAATTATTCATGAATCGATCTTCGTAATTTAAAGAAATTGCAGGTCTTGAATTGATATGATATATGTTGTTTCCTTAAAAATCTCTTTTTTTTTGTTTATGATATAAATCTTCCATAAATAAGATAATTATTCAATTACCTTTATGCCCCTTAATAAAAAAAATCCAATATGCCACATGTCACAGTGAGATCGCTTCCTACACTTTGCAGGAAAATTAGTCTTTGTAGCCAACTCCTACCCTATATATATATGGGTTGAGTTTATTTCAGAACTCTAAATAACTACAGAACTTTCAGAACTTCTAATAAACAATCATTTTATATATAAGTTTTTGTATTTAGAATCTTTTTATCATCTATTATATGTATTTCTTTGATTACATACATGTTAAAAGTAGTTTACATATGTTTAATTGCCAAAATTATATATATGTGTCATAACTAATTACAAATATGTAAAAAAACTAGTTTACATATGTGTAATTATAAAATTACATATAAAAAATGATAAAATTACTCTTAACATGTATGTAATCGTAAAAATACACATAATAAATAATAAAATTATCCTAAACATAAAAATATATAAATAAAAAGATTGTTTATTAAGAGTTCTGCGAGTTCTGTAAATATTTATGGTTCTGAAATGATCCTGGCCCATATATATATATAGGGTAGGGTTCAGGAGTGAACAATGATTTATTTGTGAACAAAATGAACTTATCCTGACCATTGATTTTGTAGATCTAGATTTTTTCTTTAATGGCAAGATTGTAATTATCTTTTGTAACTTACAAGTATTTTAATAGACACAAGGGTATAATTGTATATTTCTATCTTCATTTAATTAATTAATTTTTTCTCTCTCCTGATTTCTCTCTCCAATTAAAAGAATATTTAATTACATTCTCTATATATTTTTTTCTCTCACATATTACCTAACTTAATATTTCATAATTTAAAAAAAAAACAAACATTATCAAATATTGTTCCAGCTATAACACAATTAAAAATATTTAATTACATTCTCTATACATATATGTATTAGATCAATGTTTGATGAAAAGATGTATAGTGGAAACAATATGCAGTAATACACAAATGTATAAATCTGATATATATCGACATGTATACATTATGTACTTGAATAATACACAGGTGTATACGTCTGGTATATACCGACCCGTATACACATGTGTACTTGAATAATACACAGGTGAATAAATCTGGTTTATACTGACCTGTATACACAAATGTTAAAAATCATAATTTAATTAGGTTTAATATTTAATTTTAAAAGGAACATAACAGTTTATTTTAAAAAAAACATTAGCCTTTCAATCTCTTATAATTAAAATAATAGAGAAATAATTAAAAATGAGAGAGAGAGTTAAGAGAGGAGAAAATTAAGGGATTTTAATTAAAAGTATTTGGCTAATGTCAATCTTACCCTTTTAATCTAAAAAATGATCAAAGGCTAAGATTAGTTCACCCAGTTCACTTTCAAGAAGTTGTTCACTCATGTTCCTAATCCTATATATATATATATATATATATATATATATATATATATATATATATATATATATATATATAGGGTAGGGTTCAAACGTGAACAACCTCCCAAGAGTGAACTGCGTGAACAGATCTGGACCATTGATTTCCTTTTTAGTTGTTAAGGGTAGAATTGTAATTATATAAAAAATTAGATTTAAATCATTATTTTAATAATTGAATTAAATTACATCTTTCCTATTTTAAATTCAGTATCCACATTATGTTTTATTTATTAATAAGATACTTATCAAAACAAACAACAAATCATCAGATTTCAATTTTTATTTTTATTTCAGATTTCATCACCAGAATTCAAATTTTGATTTTTAAGATCCACGTAACCTTCATATTTCAACGGCATACACATGTGTACTTGGATATAAATAGAACAGTACACATGTGTACTCAGCATCGTACATATGTCTAATTAGCCACATAATACATAATAGAAATAATACCTGTAAAACTATTTTATATTTAACAAATTACAAGTTCCATAATGTTTTCCAAACCAAACAAAAAAACATATAATTACAAGTTCCAGTTTCGTAAAAACAATAAACCCAACATAATCGAAAAAACAAAAAACATAATCTTTTACAACTATTCACCACGTTGTATGCTGAATCATCCTTATCGACCAAGCAAACAAACATATGTAAATCATCCTTATCGACCTCATACGTGAATCATCCTTATCGACCTCCCATCTCCACTTTTCTCGTTAACGACATCTCCTATATAGAACAAAAAACTCAGCAACTAATACTTTGCATAATTTACAAGTGTACATTAACAACTTTACACATTCAATACACAAAAAAAATCTGAGATATCACAAAAACAGACGCTATACACATGTGTACATCGCATTAAAAACAGAGCAAAAACGGAATACACATGTGTACACCCGCCTCAAAACAGAACATAACAAACAAAAAAACACATTGTACATATGTGTACAACCCAGTGTACAATCTTCATCACATTTTCCCCTAAAAAACAATACCAATAATCGGAATACACATTAATCATATAATAAAATCAGAAACTTACCGCAGCAAAAATTGAGAACTATGCAAAAACAATCACAAAACCGACCAAATCTAAGCAACCTGCAAAAAAAGTAATTAAAAAAAGTCTTAGGGGGTGTTTGTTTTTTCTTCAAACATCTTCAAGGGAGCTTATGTCTGCAGGTGCGCAGACGTTACCCTTGAAGACTGTTTGTTTTTTTCTTTTAATCAGATCTGAAAATAACTTTTTTCAGCTTAAAAAAAAGCTATGAAACCCTTACTTCAAACATCTTTTCAAAAAACCAGCTCCCTCGTATACATTCTGAACTCAAAAAACCCCCTGTTCATCATCATTTTTTTCCAACTTTAACACATACAATCGATCTTCATCTTCATCTTCTCCCAATCGATTAAGACACCTACGTGAGAGAGGACGCTTCACCTAATCGATCTTCATCTTCTCCTCCATATCTCTGTCACAAACCCTAATCCACCATTAACACATACAATCATCAATCATGTGGGTATTCTACCTGATCTCGTTACCTTTAACCATGGGGATGGTGCCGCTCACGTTACGATACTTCGCCGGACCCGATATACATCGTTACGTCTTCTTCACCGTCGGTTACACCTGGTTTTTCTCTCTATCCTTCATTATCCTCGTTCCTGCTGCATTTGGGCTGTAAGTTTGCTCTTCATCTTGTTAGTTTGTTGATCTGTTGTTGGTGATTTTGATGTTTGGAACCCTAATTGGTGATGTTTTGTTGGATGCATATGTTGGTAGATTGTGTTTGGCTGCTATTGTGTTTACATTAGTGGTGATGTGTGAAATTGTTAGTGATTGAGATCAAATTAGGTTAGTGTAATAATGTTAATTGGTTTAGGATGTTTTGATTTGGAAAATAAAACAAAGTTCATGTAGTTTGTACAGACGGTATCAATTTATAAAAACAATATTTTCAGCTTGAAGAGCTTCAGATCACATCTTCAGTTGCAGACATAAAAACAGATGAAATCAGATTGCAGACAATTTATGTCTGCAAAAACAAACAGCACCTTAATCATCTCCAAATTCAGTCAATCCAAAAATAAACCCATCCCTAAAAACTATGAACAAATGCAAACGGGCAACAAATTTGTCACATAAGCATATAACAAGTAATAAACATTCACAACCTAACCCAATTTTTATTCCAAACTGTAATATATAAAAATCAAAGTCTACAAAATAACAAATAGCCAAAACACCTAACCTCCTTCTATTCGTCGGACTTATTACTCAACAAATAAGCAGCGACGGGATCATCCGAATCCTCAACATTCTGAATCACAAACTCTCTCTTCCCACTCGAAACCCTCGCAATAAGCTGTTCAGGACTCCCAACAAATGGATGGCGTCCAGCAACTGCTCTAGCTGCAACCGATTCGTGAAAGAAAATTAGCTACAAATTTTAATACCATCCATTGGTTTACTTACACACAGATTCAGAAAGAAAAAAAAAAGGCAGAAAAACGATATCCAAGAACAGAGCCGTTAAAAGTTTAATACCATCCATTGTTGAGGTCCTTCAGCGGTTGCAAACTCAGAATGCGGGACTAGCATCTCTTCCTCTTTATCGCCGGCGATAAACATCAGATCCCGTTGTTTTTGTCTTCGATGCCGGCGAGATCTGAGACGAGTGTTTGTTTTGATGTCAGCGAGATCTAAGGCGAGGGTTTGTTATGAGAGAGAGAGAAAGTTGGCCCTGTTTTTTGTCTTCCATGCTGGCGAGATCTGAGATGAATGGTTGTTTTGATGCCGGAGAGATCTGAGATGAGGGTTTGTTTTGAGAGAGAAAGTTGGATGTTGAATAAGGTTTGAATATGTTGATTTGTGAGAGAGAACGAGATTAATGCAATCAATTTAAAATGGAAATTACACATATACCCTTATTCATTTAATTAAACAGTAACAATTAATCAAATAATTACCATCATGCCATTCAATTTAATAATCAAGATCATAATAATCAATGGTCCAGATCAGTTCATGCAGTTAACTCTTGGGATTTTGTTCACGTTTGAACCTAATCCTATATATATAGCTAGTTAATCATGCTATCCTTACCTTCTAACCAATCGGCCAATCACGCTATCCTTACCTTTCAACCAACCCCTTCGATTCAGTTTCTGCAGCAGTATAAAATCTCGGACCTGATGGATGCCTACAGAAAAATTTGTTTTCCAGCAGCGATGGCAAGAATCCGTGAAATAATGTTCTTTCTCCTTTTTGTGTTCTTTCTGAATGGAGCTACGCGAGGGAAAGCTCAACTTTCTACTCTGCCGCAAAAGGGGGCTGCTTTCTTCCCCCCAAAAATTCCAGTTCCGCCGTCAGGGCCTAGCAAGAAGCATAATTCTGTTCCAAAGCTTCGTTTCATTCCAGCAACAGTAGTCAATGGTTCGAAGCGCCAGCGGCCCCCTTTTGCGGCAGAGTAGAAAGCTGAGCTTTCCCTCGCGTAGCTCCATTCAGAAAGAACACAAAAAGGAGAAAGAACATTATTTCGCGGATTCTTGCCATCACTGCTGGAAAACAAATTTTTCTGTAGGCATCCATCGGGTCCGAGATTTTATACTGCTGCAGAAACTGAATCGAAGGGGTTGGTTGAAAGGTAAGGATAACGTGATTGGCCGATTGGTTAGAAGGTAAGGATAGCATTATATATATATATATATATATATATATATGGAGCCGCTAAAATGAAAACCACCTCCAGTTGTAAGAACCATGAGAACCACTCTCCACCAATCATGTTTTGCCATCAAAAAGGGTAGTTTGGTCATTTACGCCAAATGTCAAATCTCACCCTCTCTCTTCATTTAAATCTAACAGACTCTCTCTCCTCATTTTGTCTCATTTTCATTTGTCTCTCTCCTCATCATATTCATCCATTTCAAAATCAAATTCACTCAGATATTCTCCCAAGTCCTCTTCTCCCCCACCACCACCTATTGACAACCATCCCTCCCCTTTCCCCCTGTGAGCACAGCCAACTCCTACAACCACATGAACCACCCCCATATGACCACCACTTTTCTCCCAACTACCTAGCACCACCGCCGCCCCAAAATCATCATTATTTACATGAAACCCACCCAATTCCACCACGGTAACTCCTCAATCTTTAATTTCACAAAAAAAAAAACTTTCAGATCCTAATTTCCTCAATCATCAGTCTATTCTGTGTACACCCAGATGTATTATTGATCCATATTGTAGAGTACACGATGGGGTAGTGGGTTAGGGGTAGTGGAAAAAGGGTAGTAGGTTAGGGTTTAGTTCATGGTCTTGGTTTACACCGGAAAAAAACCCTCCATCATTTCCGCTGGAAAAAAAACCCTCCACAATCGGTTCAGATGACCTTAGATCCGCGTTCAGATCCACGTTCAGATCTGCTTAGATCCGCTCAAATCTGTTGAGGTGCTCTTCTTGATTTTAAAACCCTTGACGAAACAAGCGTTAGTGGCGTTTGGGGAAAATATTGTTATTGGCTGAATATGTGTTTGATGTTGGAAAACGTTTTGACGCCAGATGCGGTTACAAGCAGGGAATCAAAGATATCTAACATCTCGTAGGATTTTTGGCAGTCGAGAGGTGGAAGAACCTACTAGTAAGTTTCAATTTTGTGATTTCGTTGAATATTACAGGCTCCTTTTTGGATAACCTCTGAAATTGTTATTTATATGCATATTGAATTTAGGGGTTAGATCTAGATTTATGCAATGGATTATGAGATGAAGAAACATTTGTTTGAATAATTTTTTTATTAAAAATCTTTAGATTTAGATTTTGATACATACGTAGTATTACTTTTTAGTTATAATCACCAATAATCGTCAATGTAGTGTGTACTATGTTGAAAATTATGGATCTGGTATGCGAATTTTGTTTATTTTGTCACTGTTGAGTGTAGTTGCTGCCGAAACCAAAAGACGGAAAAGGAGGGGAACCACCACCACCAGCTGCTGCTAAAGAAGATGTTGATGCTGCTCCAGTAAAGCCAAAGCCAAAGCCTGCGGCAAAAGCGCCTGTTAAGGCGTTACCGGAGATGATCGAAGAGGAGGTGATTCCCTCACTACGATCAATTCTTGAAACAAAAGCGCCTGTTGGCATGTTTGCTTCGAGTCTGTGTATGTAATTTTGGATTATTTCCTGTCAATCGGATTTTCTTTTAGTCTGAGCCAAACCCCGTTTTTTCAAGAATCCACTCATTGTTTTGATTTTTGTTTGTTGGTTTTTTATTTTTTCCCCAGTCGATGATGATAACAATCTAAATGAGACACCTACCGAGTTGCGATTTCTGGGTGCGTTCGTTTTGTTATGTTTTGACATTTCGACGAAAACTATATATATTGATAATTGTGATTGGTTTATTGTTGTATTTTAAAAAAATAAATCGACACTTAGTTGTCGGGATTGTCCAAAAACAGAGGAAACTCTGCCCGATTTTCGAAAAATCCGTTATCCGAAACATTTATACTTCCAACAACGGTTTTGGGGGTGGCCCGACGGTGTTCGCGGTGGTGGTGTTATAAAACATAAAACGTAAACTTTTTAACGTAAAACGTAAACTTTTTAACATAAAACGTAAAGCGTAAACTTTTTAACTAAAACGTAAAATGTAAACTTTTTAACGTAAAACGTAAAACGTAAAAAAAATTTATGTAACCTGTAAAACGTACAACGTTAGACATAAACTTTAAACATAAAACGTAAAACGTAAACTTCTATGTAAAACGTAAAACTTTTTTATGTCAATTGTAAAACGTTAACTTTTTTATGTAAATTGTAAAACATAAAACGTAAAACCTTCTTATGTAAAACGTAAAACAATGTGTTATATAAATTGTAAAACGTAAAACGTCAAAAAAGTTTTCGTAAAAAAAAGTTTTACGTAAAACGTAAAAAGTTTAACGTAAAACGTAAATTTTTTAACGTAAAATGTAAAGTTTTTAACGTAAAACGTATTTCTTTTTAACGCAAAACGTAAAGTTTTTAACGTACAACGTAAACTTTTTAATGTAAAACGTAAAACTTTTCTTATGTAAATTGTAATACGTAAAAAACGGCGCGTTAAAAAAACGACGCTTAAAAACGGCGCGTTAAAAAAACGACGCGTGAAAAAGCTCGGCGTAAAAACGGCGCGTTAAAAAACTACGCGTGAAAAAGACGGGCGGAAAAACGGCGTGTAAAAAACGGCGCGCAAAAAAAAATTGTTTTGTTAAAAAATCAGAATTTAAAATGGATTTTTAATAAAAAAATTATGTTTAAAAAATAACAATTAATATAATAATACAAAAATAGTAATAAAAAACAATAAACACAAAAAGACAAAATTGAGTAAATTTACTAAACTAACCTTTTAGATTAAAATATTAAAGACATAATAAGACAAAAATATTTAGTAATACTTTTTAATTACTTTTAATCTCATTCATTGATCTTGAAGATCTAATGGTTGAAAAGTAGTTTCCTCGGTTCTTATAACTGTGGGTGGTTTTCATTTTAGCGCTCCCCTATATATATATATATATATAGTGAAGAGTTCAAATGAGAAGAAATTACAAATTAAGAATAAAGAATACAAAGGTAATTTGAACAAATTATTTAATGAGTCTATTATTAATTTTGCTATTCAAATTAATGAACTCTAATCATTTAATGAGTCTATCTTATAAAATAGTTGTGCACCTTAACAATAAAAACAATCATGCACATGATCTTACATATTCAACATTTCCTACAATATTAAAACAATGTGTAGAATGTTTAGGACACAATACTTTTAAATAATTTTGTCATTTCTAATAAAATCAGTGTAGGATCGAACACATTAATGATGGTGAAGGAGAAAATTATAGTGGCATTAATGAGACTTGAGTAACTCTTTAAAATATTTATTAGTATTCTACATCAAATTGTCTATATTACCCTTAGTAATTAAACTATTAATTAAAAGTGGACAAAAATGATATCTTAATTCCCGACCATCGATCAAAAAAATAAAGGGTTTAGATTAATTTATTTTTCTCCTTTCTAGAATGTTCTTTTCTCAAATGAACCTCTCCCTATATATATATAGGGGGAGGTTCATTTGAGAAGAAAATTAAATTGAGAAGAAAAAGAACAAAGGGTACAATTGTAAAACATTAAATAGTTTTTCTCTCATCTCATTTATTATTATTTTTGACTAATTAATTAGTCATTAAGACTATCATCCTCCACACTAAAATTTTTGCCTAAACACATCAAAATTTATCCTACACGTTTTTGAAATTTATCCTACACATACTGAAATTTATCCTACACAACTCGTAATTCATCCTACACACCTCATAATTTATCCTACACTTTAAATTATTTTTTTCTTCTTTGAAAAGATATATATTTTTTTGAAAATAAGTTACAAATTTAATTTAGTTAGCTATTAAAAAAGAAGACTAACAATTAATTATCTATCTAATTTTACCAATATACCCTTACACCCGTATTAAATACAAAAATTAAATGAAGTAAAATGAAGCATTCTAATTGGTTGAAGTTTGTTCTTTTTTCATTCTTACAAAAAATTTCTTCTCATTTGAACCCTCCACTATATATATATATATATATAGGGGCCGATAAAATAAAAATCACCCCTAGTTGTAAGAATCGAGATAACCATTTTACAACCATTAGATCTTCAAGATGGATGCACAAGATTAAAAGTATTTAAAAATAATATTAAGTATTTTTTTGCCTTATTATGTTCTTAATATTTTAATACAAAATGGCAGTTTAGTAACAATATTTTTTTTTGTCTTTTTGTCTTTATTATTTTTTATTACTTTTTTGTATTATTATATTAGTTTTCGTTTTTTTAAACAGAATTATTTTATTAAAAGCATTTAAATTCAGATTTTTTTAACAGATTTTTTAAACTTTTTACGTTTTACGTTAAACTTTTTATATTTTACGTTTTACACTTTTTACGTTTTACGTTTTATGTTAAACTTTTTACGTTTTACGTTTTTAGGTTTTACGTTTTATGTTAAACTTATTACATTTTACGTTTTACGTTAAACTTTTTACGTTTTACGTTAAAAAATTTACGTTTTACGTTAAAAACTTTACGTTTTACGTTAAAAACTTTACGTTTTACGTTATAAAGTTTACGGTTTTAACTTTTTTTTTTACAAAAACTTTTTACGCAAAATGAACGCACCCAGAAATCGCAACTCAGTAGGTGTCTCAGATAGATTGTTATCATCATCGACTTGGGGAAAATATAAAAAAACCAACAACATCAAAACAATGTGTGGATTCTAAAAAAAACGGGGTTTGGCTCAGATTTTCCGATAATCAAAAGGCTACAAAGTGGGGTTGCAGGTTCAAAAACCTACCCTCCACCATCCTTGTTGTGCCATCGTCATCAAAATCTAAGTTTTTTTTTGCATCATCACCGCCCCAAATCCAACAGATCAAAACCCACATAGTTCACTGTTCAATCTACCAAAAAAGACACCCAAAATCCTGCCAATCCATACCAAACATAAAAAATCATACAAAAAATCAAGAAACCCCCACTTTTTACAATAGGTCAAACCCACAAAAAATAAAGAACCCCCCCCCCCCCATTTTTTACAACAGATCAAACCCACAAAAATCAAGAAACCCCCCACGAAGCTAAAACAATTGTTTCCAGATTCAAAACTTTCAAAAGCATCAGCAAACCCTTACCAAACAAGCGCAACAACATCATCAGCCGTAAAACAACCGACGAGGAATTATGCCACACCCACCCCCTGTGCGGCGGCGTCGTCCAAGGGTTCGTCCACCGCCGCTCACACAGCCACCGCCTCCAACACCAGCACCGCCAACACCGTCGCCCCCCACCACCGGAAGAAACCCCCCCAGAAAAACCCTAAAGAAAAACCCACTACACCGCCTTTCAAGCCGGCTCTGATCCTCTAATAAATTATTATCTTGAACTACAGCCATGGAGAAAGACAGAGGGTCGCCGGAGAAGGAGGGGGTGTAGGTGGAAGACATTTTAGAGTTTGGGTGGAGGTGGGAGACGGTGGAGTTTGGGGGTCGTCGATGAGGGTGTGGTGTCGGTGGTATTCATAAGCTGAAGATGATGACGGTGGTGTTCATAGGCTGAAGATGATGATCTTTTCATCTTCATCGAAAGAGAGATGCTCTGAGATTTCAAAAGTTGAAATGAAGAGAGAGAGATGAAAGTGACATTAATATAGAGACAGGGACAACTGACAAATGAAAAAGGTTATATAAACAAAATTACCTAAATACCCTTTTGGTTGGCATAATCTGATTGGTGGAGAGTGGTTCTCACGGTTCTTACAACTGGGGGTGGTTTTCATTTTAGCGGCTCCCTATATATTATATATATATATATATATATATATATATAGTGTGAGGTTCATTGGGGAACACTAAAAAAGTGGGGAACCGGGGAACACTCTTAAAAATTTAACTTAACATGTTAAAAATTAATTTTTTAAACATCTTTTTCGGCGCTTCTCCTTATATATACTTGTAGAAGCATTTTTAATAAAAAAAATCAAAAACTAAAAATATTAAAAAAAACAATTAAAAAAAGGCTAAAAAATTTATTTTTTAGAAAAAATATTTTTTTACTCGACTAGATTCTCCTCCTTTTTATAAAGAAAAGCACTGAAAAAAATTTTAAAAAAAAATATTTTTAACATGTTAAGTTAATTCTATAAGATATAACTGTTTTTTAAACATTTTTTTATATTTTTAGTTTTTGATTTTTTTTATCAAAAATGCTTCTACTTGTATTTATAAGAAAAAGCGCCGAAAAAAAATTAGAAAAATATTTTTTTTAACATGTTAAGTATAATTTTTAAAAGCGTTCCCCTGTTCCCCACTTTTTTAGTGTTCCCCAATGAACCCTCCCCTATATATATATATATATATATATAAGTGACCGCTAAAATGAGAACCACCTCTAGATGTAAGAACCGTGAGAACTTTTTGATTCGGGGCGAGGTGGACCAAATTTTTCGTTTCATAAACGTAGATTCGTGTATTATAAACACATTTTAAAAAAAAAATAAAAAAAAAATGTCGTGTGTGTAGTTTTGAGCACCACAAGTTTGTGTTTACGGGTACCGTAAATTTTCCGATTAAATTTACGGTACCCGTAAACACAAACTTGTGGTGCTTAAAACTACACACACCACATTTTTTTTTTGAATTCTTTTACAAATGTGTTTATAATACACTCATCTACGTTTATGAAAAAAAAAAATTTGGTCCACCTCGCCCCGTACGGTGTAGTTCTCACGGTTCTTACAACTCGAGATGGTTCTCATTTTAGCGGTCCCCTATATATATATATAGAGAGAGAGAGAGTGGGGATCCTGCGAAAAGTGTGTTTTTCCTAGAAAGTCTAGGAAGCGAACTGGGCCATCCAATGGGTGTGTTTAATGGTTGAGATCATCTTGGTGGCATTTTGGTAATATGTGTTTGTTAAAAATAGGATTATTTAATTAATCAGGGATAAATATCTCATTTAGCTTGTTTTAAATATGGAAATAACTGTCATTCCATAAACCACCCCACATTTCTTGCGATTTTTTCTCTCTCCCATTTTCTCTCTTCTCCCTCTCTTCCTTGTATCCTTCATGAAGAAACACAACATCAAGAAAACACATTGTGATAAATGTCACACATCGTAACATCATGAATGGTAAAACACAGTGTCAAGAAATCCTCCAACATTACCAGCATGAATGCTAAAACACAACGGTATTAAACTGCTTGCTGTTAAAACACAATGTCAAGAAATCCTCCAGCATTACCAGCATGGATGGTAAAACACGGCGTCAAGAAATCCTCCAGCATTACCAGCATGAATGCTAAAACACAACGGTATTAATCTGCTTGCTGTTAAAACACAATGTCAAGAAATCCTCCAGCATTACCAGCATGGATGGTAAAACACAGCGTCAAGAAATCATTCAGCATTACCAACATGAATGCTAAAACAAAACTGTATTAATCTGTTTGCTGTTAAAACACAATGTCAAGAAATCCTCCAGCATTACCTGCATGGATGGTAAAACACAACGTCAAGAAATCCTCATGCATTACCAACATGAATGCTAAAACACAACTGTATTAATCTGCTTGCTGTTAAAACACAATGTCAAGAAATCCTCCAGCATTACCAGCATGAATGGTAAAACACATTGTCAAGAAATCCTCCAGCATTACCAGCATGAATGCTAAAACACAACGGTATTAATCTGCTTGCTGTTAAACACAATGTCAAGAAATCATCTAGCGTTACCAAACATCATTCATATTATGGGATCTATAAAAACATTGACTTTAACCCTCTAACTGTTAAAACACAGTACCAAGAACATACTGATAGATTCCAGATAAAGTTTAATAATCGACACACAAAACATAAAATAGTAAACAAAATAAGAACTGTACTTAGAATTCCCACAATCAACAACTGTGTTTGATGCCATGATTTTTCTCTCCGTATAAAAATATGATCAGCGATGAATCTTGTGAGCAAGAAAACGAAGGAATGATTGCTATTTACGTGAGATCAGAATTCGAAAACAAAAAAATTCCGAAAATTATGGAGGAAACCGGTTTCATTCGTGTACATGGATAGTTAGTTATTGAAGATAATTTCCTAAAATAAAAATAGATTGTGAAAGTACATAATTGCCCTTCTAGTTAAAATCCTTCAATGCCACATGTCGCATTCTGATTGCTTCCTACACTTTCTAGAAAAAAATCTACTTTCTACCCCAACTCCTCCTATATATATATATAGGGAGCCGCTAAAATGAAAACCACTCCCAGTTGTAAGAACCGTGAGAACCAAAATCAACCAATCAAAAATGGACATTTCATTAAACATGTGTGTATAAAGGAGGGGTATTTTTGTAATTGAAGCAAACTGACAATATTAATTACCTCTTTCTCTTTCTCTCTCTCATTTCACATTTATTAAAATTCAGAATCTCTCTCTCTCTATTTACCAAATTTCAGACTCTCTCTCTTTTTTCTTTTCTCCAGACCTTATCTTTCTTTCTTTCTAGATCTTGCAAGATCCGACGGTGGGTGGTGTGATGGTGTTCAGGGAAGGCGGGGGAGTGTGATGGTGTTCTCATGGTGACGGTGGTCGGCGGTGGTGTGATGGTGTTCGGGGAAGGCGGATGGGGCGACGCCGGAAGAGGAAGACAGTGGTGGTAGGGGCGACGCCGGCGGTCGGAGTCTCGATCTGCCAGGTGAGAGAGAGAGAGAGGTCGGAGAGATGGAGATGACGGCGTCTCAGCGATGTTCACAGTGATGATGATGACGTTACGAGATGGAGGATGCGAGGACGATGATGATGTTGATGAGGGTTAACGGCGGCGTCGGGGTTGTTCAGCGGCGGCGGCGCTATGACGGTGGAGCCGTCCGTTTTGACGTTTCCTCGACATAACACCGGTAAACACCCATTTTTTCCCCCTATTTTCTTTTATCTTTCTGTTGATGATTATGTGAAGATGATGATGCATGATGATGATGAACAGGGGATTGGTTATGTTGGCTCGGATTATGTCAGGATCAGTTCAGATTAGACATAGCTCGGGTCATAGCTCGGTTCGGGTGCTGGTTTTTGTTCTCGGTTCAGATTTGAGGAGTTTATATATTAATATACTTGACGAAGAGTTTATATATATTGTTATATTTTGAGTAATTGATTTGACTTTTGAAAATAAATCGACACTTTAGTTGTCGGGATCGTCCAAAAACAGAGGAAACTCTGTCCGTTTTTCGTAAAAACCCGAATTCCAAAAAAGTAAAAAGTTTTACGTAAAACGTAAAAATTTTAACGTAAAA
Source organism: Helianthus tuberosus (assembly GCA_030545235.1). Classification (NCBI taxonomy): domain Eukaryota; kingdom Viridiplantae; phylum Streptophyta; class Magnoliopsida; order Asterales; family Asteraceae; genus Helianthus; species Helianthus tuberosus. Next base: position 9,626,858 of record CM060373.1, on the reverse strand, counting down.
CGTAAAAAGTTTTACGTAAAACGTAAAAAAAAAAGTTTTTGTAAAAAAAAAGTTAAACCGTCAACTTTATAACGTAAAATGTAAACTTTTTAACGTAAAACGTAAAAACGTTAAACGTAAAATGTAAAAAGTTTTACGTAAAACATTAAAAGGTTTACGCAACATGTAAAAAGTTTTACGTTAGCCGTAAAACGTAAAACGTAAAAAGTTTTACGTAAAACGTAAAAAGTGTTACGTAAAACGTAAAAACGCAAAAAGTTTACGTAAAACTTAAAAAGTGTTACGTAAAATGTAAAAAGTGTTACGGCACGTAAAAAACGTGTAAAAAACGGCGCGTTAAAAAACGCCGAAAAAACGCCGCGTAAAAAATGTGTAAAAAACAGCGCGTTAAAAAATGTAAAAAAATCGGCGCGTTAAAAAACGTGTAAAAAATGGCGCGTAAAACCGGGAATAAAAAACCGCACGTAAAAACCCGGTCGCAAAAACGGCGTGAAAAAAACGGCACGTAAAAAAACGGCACGTAAAAAAACGGCGCGTAAAACGGGCCGTATAAACGGCGCGTAAAAACGGGACATAAAAATGGGACGCTAAAACGGCGCGTTAAAACGGGACGTAAAAAATGGGGCGCAAAAACGGTTTGTAAAAAACGTGACGTAAAAAACGGTGCGACAAAAAACGACGCCTAAATCCTGGACTAAAAAACGGCACTTAAAAACTACGGTCGCAAAAACGGCGTGAAAACCGAGAGAACTACTTTACAACCATTATATCTTCAAGATGGATGGACAAGATTAAAAGTAGTTAAAAATAATATTAAATACATTTTTTCTTATTATGTTTTTAATATTTTAATGCAAAATGGCGGTTTAGTAAATTTACTCTTTTTTGTCATTTGGTCTTTATTATTTTTTATTACTTTTTTGTATTATTATATTAGTTGTTTTTTAAACAGAATTTTTTTTTATTAAAAACCATTTTAAATTCAGATTTTTTAACAAAAAAAAGTTTACATTTTACGTTTTACGTTAAAAAGTTTACGTTTGACGTTTTACGTTAAAAAGTTTACGTTTTACGTTTTATGTTAAAAAGTTTACGTTTTACGTTTTTACGTAAAAAAGTTTGCATTTTACGTTTACATTAAAAACTTTACGTTTTACGTTAAAAAGTTTACGGTTTTAACTTTTTTGTTTACAAAAAACTTTTTTTATACAAAATGAACGCACCCAGAAATCGCAACTCGGTAGGTGTCTCAGATAGATTGCTATCATCCTCGACTAGGAAAAAATATAAAAACCCAACTACAAAAATCAAAACAATGAGTGGATTCTTGAAAAAAAGGGGGTTTGGCTCAGATTTTCCGATAATCACAGACTGCAAAGTGGGGTTGCAGGTTCAAAAACCTACCATCCAACATCCTTGCCGCGCCATCGTGATGGAAGCCATTTCTTCAAAGTCACCAAAGACCATCATCCAAGCACAAATCTTGAACCGATACAAGCAAAAATCTGAACCTGTCTAGGCACAAATTTTGAATCTGAACCTCTACCCACCATTCACCGCCACCACAGCCTTCGACACACCGGCGCCCCTAACCCACCACAACAACCACCCCTTCACCCATCTTTCACCGCCACCACCGCCTACGAAAAACGTCAAAAACCCCAAATCCGGCACCACCTCTACCCACCACCCACCACCGGTTGTACTACCGGCACCGCCTTCACCCACCACTCACCACCTGGTTTGCCCATTCAAACAGATCAAACAAATCCCAGATGGAACATCAAACCACACAAGATCCAGAACTCAAACAAGATTAAAAAAATCAAAAACATGACCTGACCCGGAGACTGAGGGTCGCCGAAGATGGGTTGCAGATCTGAGGGTTTGGAGGAGATGAGAGATGGGTTGCAGATCTGAGGGTCGCCGGATATGGGTTGCAGATCCGAGGGTCGCCGGAGAAACGAGGGGGCCGCCAGAGTGGGTGCGGTGTTTGGGGGTCATCGGTGTGGGGGTGTGGTGGCGGCAACTTAAACCCTGGAAATCAGATGAAGAATTGGTGATTTCTTCATGTGAAGAAAGAGAGAGATGAGAGACTTATAAAGACAAGACTTTTAAAAAAAGACAGGAGACAGAGATGAATGGCATATGGAGTAAATGACCAAACTACCTTTTAGGGTGGCAGAATCTGATTGGTGGAGAGTGGTTCTCATGGTTCTCGCAACTGGGGATGGTTTTCATTTTAGCGGCTCCCTATATATATATATGGAGCCGCTAAAATGAAAACCATCCCCAGTTAAGAGAACCGCGAGAACCACTCTCCACCAATCAAACTTTGCCACATATGCACTATTATATTATATCCTAAAGGGTATTTTGGTCTTTTACTCCAAATGTCTAATCCCTGTCATATTCTATGCCTCTTTAAAGTCTTACACATCCTTCATCTCTCATCAAAATTCAAACATTTCATCTCTCATCTCTCTCTCTCTCTCTCTTGAATTCGAACCTGCAACACCATCATCATCTCTCTCTTGAATCCCGTCATGTCTCATCTTCAAGAAACGACAAAATCATCTTCTAGACGGTGGGGGGGAGGTGTTGGTGTCACGGCCCCCGACCCGTTTTGTCTGGTTCGGAAGCCGCGGGACAGAAACCCGTGGTATTGGTATTTATATTGGCAGCGGAAATTTCAACATGATCGATTGTCAGAAAATAATATCAGAGTTTTAAAGAAAACAACGAACTATTTTATTATAAATCCAGGGCCAAACCCCGTATTTAACAAGAAAGGAATTTCACTGAGAAATCCCCTGATTTCAGAAAACATGTTTACTGAGCCATTTTATTTAAGCTGGAGTGCTACAGGGCACTTTTCCTTTTCCTCACAGTAAATCACCTGAAACATGTTTTAAAAAGATTTGATCAGCGAAAAATACTGGCAAGTACATTGATATGTGGTCGAATAACGGTGCTTGTTTGTGTTTAAGTTTGGGTTTTTACTTGACTTTTAATCTCGAATAGCCTACTTTTAATTAAATTTGTGTTTTGCAGGTTTGACAAAGTTTAAGGAGCTTTTCGGGAGCCTTACGGGTCATCGGAGCGAAAAACGGACCATCGGGACGCGTTACGGGTCACACGGGAACTCAAGAGCGAAAAATAGAAAATGGAAGTTGGGGAGGGCCATCGGCGATGCCCTTTAGAAAAGCCCGGCGGCCAAAAATGAGCGTATTCAGGAAAACAAGGCGTCGAAAAAAAAACAGCATAAGGAGAGCCAGTCGCCGACGGGGTCCCCCTAGTCGACGACGGGCTTTAGTTTTTGCAAACGCAAAAATTGTGGATTTGGTTGTTGGGAACGACTTAAAACACCTTGAGGCCATTCAATTCGACAGTTACACTTTGTTTTGAGTTTGAACTTTGATCTTGGAGCCTAATATCATCACCACATCATCTCTAATCCATCTATTCCATCCATCATCATCTGAATCAAGAATCATTATCATCTAATTCACCTTCATCACCAATCCACAAACCCTAGTCATCCATCCATCATTCCTTTCACTACCATCACTCACCAAAACCCTAATAATCACAATTCCACCATTCCACAAGTTCCAAGATGATCCAAATCAAGTTTCCATCATTCGGTGATCAAGTTCCTTCAACCATGAGCGGCTAATCACCTTGGTTTCACCCCGGTGTAGGTAGTTGTATTATCTAGGGTTTCGATTTGTGTTTAGTTTTGACTTGTGTGACAAATTGTGTTTTGATTTTGAACACCTTTGATAATTGTCGTGTATTTGAATTGGATTTGCAAATTGTCGAACGATGATAAAGTTATGACTTTGTGAAATGAATTTGTGCACTTATGCGTTATCTTGGTTAGGATTTACTTGTGTTGATTACAAAGTGCATTCTTGTCCATTCTTAGGAATGTTGATAGTTATTGGCACCTAAGTCACGGTACACTAAATCCGTTAATCATTTATCCAATTAGGTCAATTCTAAAACTTATAGGAACCTAGGTTTACAATTACCGAAACTGAGTGTGAACCCTTTTTTCTCATTATTGTATAAACAATCAATTACATTTCTTGCATTTGCTAATTCTTAGTAGATAATCAATCCAATCTATTTAGTTAATTTTGTTCAACATCTTTTCAATAAACAAAAAAAAAAAGAACCATAAAAACAATTTAGCAAGGTTCATAAAAGTGACAACTACTACAATTCATTCAAAGTCCATTCGCAAACCACATACTCTTCGTGGTTCGACCCCTTACTACCACTAGCTATTTGTTAAGGGTAATTAGGGTTATAAATATTATCTTTGACCGGAGCGCGACACTCTGATCAAATTTTGGCGCCGTTACCGGGGAGTCCGTGCGCTTTGTGTTTGGATTATCGCTTGAATTTCGTGATTAACTGTTTATTTTGTTTAGTTTCTTTTTGTACTTTGTCTTTTTCCTTGTTATGCGGGTTGTGTTACTTGTTCAGATTACAGGTAGTGCATGCATACAAGGAATTCCAGGAGGACTTCACTGTTAGTCTACGAACCGTAAATAAAGGTTCATTATGAAGTATTGTTTAGATATAAATTTATTTACATAAACTGATTAATGTAAATAAAGGTTTATTATGAAGTAAATGTTTTAACCTAGTGACTAAGTTCATATATTACAGATTTATGTATAACAAGATATTTGGTACATTTATTATTATTATTATATTTATTAACTCCAGTTGAAATATAAACCCTAGTACAATATTGATGATTATAACATAACTTAAAATAGTAAATATTAATAATATCTCATGGCCCATCTAAATATGTATTATATTGTTTTATTACCTTGTTTGGTCTTATATAATGATGTCATAACCAAAAATATTATAATAAGTGAAGGAGGCTCGGTTACTCTACTATGGGTCGAAAAGACAAAAGTTATTCTTAAAATCAGCAAATGTCTGTTTTAAGTACTTCAAGCTAAAACACTTTATCTTTACTTTAGAATTTAAAATATATTGAATACAATAAACTCTCGTAGTGATAATTTAGATTATAATCTTTTAAAATATTAATCTGACTAGTTTTGTAAATGGCATGGTTTAAGTAATCATGAAAAATAAAATTTTATACATATACAAGCTGCATGTACTAATAATTGGATATATATATATATACATTATAATAATATTTATATATTTTATATGTTTATACGTGTATATAATGTAAGCTAAAATTTATTTTACGTAGGATACATGTAAAATTTTATACATTTAAACCTATAAAAAATGGGTCTGATGGTTTGTACAATCGGTACATATAAAAGAAAGTAGATAAATAATTTTTTTAGTAAAGATATTACAAAAATGAAAACATCTTTTCTTACTCGACTTAATTAATAATTTAGTATTTTATTTATATTTTTACCTGACACGTTAAAATTTTCCTAATACATACTAGTTATTCATTTTCAAACTAAGATTAAAATGAATGCCCCACATAAAAATAACTGACTCAAATATATGATTAATACACTTGTCCTTTATATAGTTTTATTTAAAGATCAATTACAATGTTAACATAATATCTTTAAACAAATTACTATTATTATTGTTTGAGATATAAATATACATATTCTAATACATCTATATTACTTAATTACCTAATATATTAAGAATCAATTTTAAAAACGTTAAACTTTGTATCGCTTACGATACTACTTCTTTAATAAATAATATAATATACCATAAATTAAGAGTTAAGGTTCTAATATTTTAACCCAATATGGTCCAACCCACTAGTTAAACTGAAATTGTTCCCATAAGTCTAGAAAATTTATATTTTGCCTAATTTATTTCTTTAAACTTTTATTTATCCATACTTTAATTCCAAAATATTATATTCAATAAACAGAAGTTTATTTCAATATATTACTTTTATAAAAGGGTAAATAAAGCTATGGGAATAAGTTTGATAATTGGTACCATCGGATATATATAAATTAAAGATATTACAAAATAATTTAATATATATATATATATATGTGTGTGTGTGTATGTATATATAAGTTTTGATATTAACAAGAAATTTGAAATTTTATGTTTCTAAATAATAAATATATATACATATATAATAGAATTTCTTGGTGTATACACAATGTCTTCTAAAGAAAAACATAAAAGAAAATATCACTGGTAATTCATATGAAAACATGAAGTCATATATAAAAAATATAAAAAAATAAAAAAACAAAAAAAAGAAAAAATCCCATCTGTCTCAATAAAATACTTCTTGTAGCAGAATCTAATTAGAGTTAGCCACAAGCATACTCATTGGACTTAGCCATATAGTCAATGGAGACAATAATATTGTTGTCAAAACTTTTTCAAACAAAAGAAAATCACAACTATAATAATATTTATGCTTAAACGAAAGGGCTCGAAATATTAATTTTTACTAGTTATACCCAGGATAATCTTTAGACTTGAACCTAAGAAAAATGCCTTAGTATAAGCTTCGAGATAAGCTAAATTACTTATGTAGATAAAGTCTGATGGAGGTTGGTATGCCGTGAGGATGATGACTAGAACAGTGCAAGTATGATAAATAAGCAATAACACCTGGCCATTGTTATTTCTTGTTTATTTGTACTACTCGGTTCTAGAATATGATCCATCATGAGAATACTAAATTCCTTGTTTCTTGATATAAGCCATAATAAATAATGTACTTTTAAAATCATGATTTGAGAGAAATTCTATTTAAGGGAAATACAATTACCTCTCCGGCAATACTGGGTATGGTGTGGTAGACTCTCCAGCTTGTCCGGGTAAGATGGGGGTACCTCTCCGGTGAAACCGTGTAAGATGAGGTATATGTTATGTTAATGGAATTCCCTAAATAGTACCATGACCTGATATCTGACCTGTTTTTGGAAAATATGAATCTGTTAAATACATTGACCTTATGAATGATGTGTATATTACAATATGTGAAATATTTGATTATATAGACATGTATGTGTATGAAGAGATCCAAAGACCATAATGATTGACAATTAGGGATAAATCTCGAACAAGTGTGTCAATGATAATTTTAGACTTATTTATCAGGAATCTCTCGTATACATCTATAATTCCAATATCAAACATTATTTCGCTTGATCATCCGTCGCGTAATTCGTGCGACCAGATGAACGACAGGAACCCTTTAAGTTGGGACGTCATCGAAAGTATAAGAATTTTTCTTGCGTTACTTTAAATTATTGATGCATTAAGAAACCTGTAACTAAAAATTTTACTAAGACACAAAACATCTAATAAGAGTAATTTGTACCTTCATTAAGAACTCTTGAGAAGATAAGAGTCCCAAACCATAGAGAATAGTTCTGGTCAAAGTTCAAAGCAAGGACCAGAATATACTTAGGAACTAGGATCAGTGACAAACTAAAGGTATTCCACCACATTTCAGTCAATCTCGATGACGAAATTTAAAACAAGGTGGGGAGGATGTAACATTCCCAAAAATTTTATTTATAAAATTTAAAAACTTATGTTATTAAACGGATACATCATGGGTAAGTTGACCGATAAGAAATATGAGGTATTTTGGCAAACATAGGAACCGTTTAATAATTAAATTATAAAAATACAATATATTTGAACCTACTTCGTTTTTAATGAAACTTGGTTCAAAATGTAGATAAGATTATTCTCGTTCTAATGACATATTCATTATTTTATAAAACGTCACGTTTTAGAAGTTATACGCGACAAACAAGTGAAGCAGCTGAATTAATTATAATATATATATATAATAAAATAATAATTAAATAAACTTACATATCATATATGTAAGTACGTTACTTTTGAAAGAAACAAAAAACAAAAATCAACTTTACTTTTAATATGTATAAATATGTACGTGTCATATTTAAATAAAATAATATTAAATCCAAAACTATCTTAATTTGAATGTTGACGCGTGTATGTATGACTGTCCATTTTACTTGCACTCCAAACTTTCAAGATAGTATAAATAGAAGCATAGTGCAAACATTCAAATTGTTCAAAATATTCTTCTGGCTACTCTCTCGCCATCCCTCTATATATCTATATTCTTTTTTCATTCACTTCATAATAATAATAATAAAGCCCTGTCCTGTTTTAAGTGTTTTAACCCCTGATCACTGATACCCTGTCCAATAGACGTAGGGCCCCGTAACGAATGTCAAGGCTCTGCCTGACTAAGTTCGTTGGGGTTCTGTCTCGTGACGTAGGGATAAAGTTCAATTGGGTTACCACCCTCCTAAAACACCCCTGACACCCCTACACTTCCTAAATATACCCCGTATGCTATAAACAAGCCAATATACCTTTATTTTAATAAAAATTAAATAAAAGCAAATTTTAATGGTCTCTCGTGGGGCGCGTAAGCCACCCCCTTGACCTACGCGGGCCGCGAGCTAGTGACTAGTGGTACGACCCCAGGCCGCCATGTGGCGGGACACACGGATAACCTATACTTGTGACCGGACGAAGCTAAACCCTAGGCGACCTATGTCGCGGGCCGCGAAGGCCCAGCCTTCTTTCTACGCGTGCCACGAGAGAAGGCGAAGAGTCGCCTATAAATGGAGGCTCTCAGCCTTCAGTTTCCGATCGATCAAAATCTCTTTCTCTCTCAAATTTTCTGCATAGTAGGCATAACCTCCGGGCGTAATACCCCCTAATTAACGAAGTTCTACCCGTTGTAAGTATCATAACCCCGGTTACGTATTAGATACGATGCCCGATTGGTCCAGGGTTCCGTAATGGCTGTCGTGGTTTTGCCCGACGTAGTCATTGGAATGCCGTCTCGGGGAGGGTATTACTAATGTAAATATTGGGTTATTATACTAACGCGTGTGCATTTGTGTAAATTATAGATAATCACCAGGAAACCCTTAAAGAAAACCTAAGACAGCAATGTGAGTAATCTCCTTTTTGTAAACTGTTTTTACAAAACCTTAAATGTTTTACAATGCAATTAAGCAGTGATTGAGTCTTTGTAATTCTTCAATTACTGCCGGTATTATGGGGTTTTGTATACATTACTTGATAATTTTCACAATTGGACAACGGGTTAGCCAATGTGTGATATGACCATAGCCACAGATACGGTCGAGTGGCAAGTACTGAATGAGTAATTGTGTAGATATAAACATTGTAATCGCTCTCAATACTGTGTTAATTGATAAAACTCTTCTTGATTAAACTGGGATTCACTCACCAGTATTTCCCACTGACAAAAATGTTTTAAACGCGTTTCAGGTAACAAAATGTGAAAGCCAGATAAAAGCCAGCTGGAGAGCACCGAAGGATTAGAAAAGTGGCTATAAAAGTTACCTAAATGAAAAGGAGAATTTGTTTTCAATAATTAGGGTTTATCCCTTTAAATTTATTGTAAAGAAAACTTGGGTTTTATCCCATTGATATATTTTAAACACTTTGGTGTTTAACTCTGATAAAAATATTTCCTAACTACGGTCCTGATGAAAATTTTCGCTGCCAAATTAATAAACACCGATACCATCTGACTGGTTCACTGCTCCCGCTCCCAGGATGGGGTCAGGGGCTGTGACACATGTGAAAATGAAAAACAGATTTGCTTGAGGGCAAGCAAAAGACAAGTGTGGGGATGTGATATGTGGTCGAATAACGGTGCTCGTTTGTGTTTAAGTTTGGGTTTTTACTTGACTTTTAATCTCGAATAGCCTACTTTTAATTAAATTTGTGTTTTGCAGGTTTGACAAAGTTTAAGGAGCTTTTCAGGAGCCTTACGGGTCACCGGAGCGAAAAACGGACCACCGGGACGCGTTACGGGTCACACGGGAACTCAAGCAGCGAAAAATAGAAAATGGAAGTTGGGGAGGTCGTCGGCGACGCCCTTTAGAAAAGCCCCGTCGGCCAAAAATGCACGTATCCAGGAAAACAAGGCGTCGTAAAAAAACAGCATCAGGAGATCCAGTCGCCGACAGGGTCCCCCTAGTCGGCGACGGGCTTTAGTTTTTGCAAACGCGAAAATTGTGGATTTGGTTGTTGGGAACGACTTAAAACACCTTGAGGCCATTCAATTCGACAGTTACACTTTGTTTTGAGTTTGAACTTTGATCTTGGAGCCTAATATCATCACCACATCATCTCTAATCCATCTATTCCAACCATCATCATCCGAATCAAGAATCATTATCATCTAATTCACCTTCATCACCAATCCACAAACACTAGTCATCCATCCATCATTCCTTTCACTACCATCACTCACCAAAACCCTAATAATCACAATTCTACCATTCCACAAGTTCCAAGATGATCCAAATCAAGTTTCCATCATCCTATGATCAAGTTCCTTCAACCATGAGCGGCTAATCACCTTGGTTTCACCCCGGTGTAGGTAGTTGTATTATCTAGGGTTTCGATTTGTGTTTAGTTTTGACTTGTGTGACAAATTGTGTTTTGATTTTGAACACCTTTGATAATTGTCGTGTATTTGAATTAGATTTGCAAATTGTCGAACGATGATAAAGTTATGACTTTGTGAAATGAATTTGTGCACTTATGCGTTATCTTGGTTAGGATTTACTTGTGTTGATTACAAAGTGCATTATTGTCCATTCTTAGGAATGTTGATAGTTATTGGCACCTAAGTCACGGTACACTAAATCCGTTAATCATTTATCCAATTAGGTCAATTCTAAAACTTGTAGGAACCTAGGTTTACAATTACCGAAACCGGGTGTGAACCCTTTTTTTCTCATTATTGTTTAAACAATCAATTACATTTCTTGCATTTGCTAATTCTTAGTAGATAATCAATCCAATCTATGTAGTTAATTTTGTTCAACATCTTTTCAATAAACAAAAAAAAAACCATATAAACAATTTAGCAAGCTTCATAAAAGTGACAACTACTACAATTCATTCAAAGTCCATTCGCAAACCACATACTCTTCGTGGTTCGACCCCTTACTACCACTAGCTATTTGTTAAGGGTAATTAGGGTTATAAATATTATCTTTGACCGGCGCGCGATACTCCGATCATACATTCAATTTGTACAAAAGATGCATTGTTATAATATACAGTATTAAGAGCGATTGCAATTGCTTCCATCTTATAATTATCTGACCAAGTTGTCACTCGACCGGATCGGTGACTGTGGTCATATCACTATTTAGGTCCGTTCACCGAAAAGTGACGCTTATAAGTAATGTATACAAAACCCCACGTATTGTCAGTAATTTAAGAATACATAGACTTAATCACTGTAAGTATAACTGGAAAACATTTAGGGTTTTGGAAACAATTTGATAAAAACAGAATGACTCACATTGCAGATTTAGTCTATCAGAGCTTGCCTACTAGTTAAGCTGGTAAACCTAGTTAAATACATAATGTAAACGAAACTAGGTCAGTAACTTAATTCAACATTTACGATAATTCACGAGATCGAAACCCTCACGATGAATGGCAAAGTATAGCCCAATGTAGGGAGCACTTAAACCCTTATGATCGGATATTGTATCGTAGCAGTGATCGAGTTATTACCTTGTTATCGTAGCAGTGTTCTGAAACTTGCAAACAGTTCAAGTGCCAACCCCTGGGATTTATACTGAGTTTTTGCCTCACCCGCGTGTCGCGACGGCTCCCCTAGTACCTGGCGCGTGTCGCGACGGTGACCCGTCTAGGTTTGGGTAGCCTGGTGTCAGGTTTAGCCTGGATGTGTTGTCAAAACTCGAAATTACGTGTCCTAACTCGTTTTTATGAAGTACAGATCATTTAGGGGATCCCCCCTTGAGTTTTAGGGGGCCTTGTTGCTGGTTTCGTCCGTTTTTCAAATTTCGGGTAGCACTGCACCACTTGGGGGTTTCAATTAGGGTTTCTTAATGTGCCTTTTTAGCAATGGAAATTAATGAGGTTGTTACAGTTGGTGGGGAAGATGTGGTGGGAGGTGGTGGTCGGTGGCAGAAGACGGTGGTGGGGGTGGTTTTGTTCGGAAGACGGTGGTGGGCAGGTGGTTGGTGTAGAAGACGGTGGTGGAAGACAGCCGTTACTTTCTCCCCCTCTCTCTCTTGCCGTTCGCCGTCGCGCCACCGTAACAGTGGTGGTCAGCCCCCGTCTGTCGTCTGCCGCCGCGACGAGCACTGAGTTGGAGTTGATCTGAGTTGAGTGAGTCGAGTTGGAACTCAGGTTTTGAATCGGTACTCGGGTTTTGAATCGGGTTGAGGTCTTTTTTATGATGGTTTTTCACTTGATTTGTGTTAAAAATGGTAGAAATACCTTCTGTGTGAGATGGGTTTTCTTGATTTATGTTAAAGAGGGTGGGAACACCTACTGTGATGAGGTAAGCACATTTTGATGGGTTTTTTCTTCATTTTTTTATGATTCAACATTTTGATGGGGGTTTTCCTGATTTCTTTGATTTGATGGGGTTTCTTTGATTTGTGTTAAAGATGTAGGAATACCTTCTGTGATGAGATTGGTTTTTCTTGAACGATCAAATTATTTTCATTTTCGATCTGTGGATTGAGTTGGCAGTGACAGGGCGAAAAAAAAATTGGGTTGAAATTAAAGATATGGGGGTTGCGATTGGCAGTGATAGTTCGAACAATTTTCTCGACAAATTCATGACGATGGCGCGGCGAGGATGGTGGAGGGTAGGTTTTTGAACCTGCAACCACACTTTACAACCTTGATTATTGTAAACTTTGGGCCAAACCTCATTTTTTTCAATATCCACACATTTGTTTTGATTTTGGTTGTTGGGTTTTTTATTTTTTTTCCCAGTCGATGACGATAAGTTCAATCTATCTGAGACACCTACCGAGTTTTGATTTTCTGGGTGCGTTCGTTTTGTGTAAAAAAGTTTTTGTAAAAAAATTTTAAAACCGTAAAAAAGTTTTCGTAAAAAATTAATTTGAAAAAAAGTAATTGTAGAAAAAAACGGTTAAAACCATAAAACGTAAATATTTTTTATGAAATTTTTAAACGTAAAACTTTTTTATGAAATTTGTAAAACGTAAAACGTAAATTTTTTTTTACGTAAAACGTAAAAAGTAAAAGTTTTTTATGAAAGTTGTAAAACGTAAAACGTAAAATGCAAACTTTTATGTAAAATATTTTACGTAATTTGTGAAACGTAAAACGTAAACTTAAAACTTTACGTAAAATTTTTTATCTCGTAAAACATAAAACTTTTACGTAAATTGTAAAATGTAAAACCTTTTTATGTAAAACGTAAAACTCTTTTACGTAAAACGTAAAACATTTTTATGAAATTTGTAAAACGTAAAACTTTTTTATGTAAAACGTAAAACGTAAAACGTAAAACTTTTTTATGAAATTTGTAAAACATAAACTTTTATGTAAAAAACGGCGAGTAAAAACGAGGCTTAAAACACGGCGCGTAAAAAAACAGCGAATAAAAACGAGGCTTAAAACGAGACTTAAAAAACGGCGCGTGAAAAAACGGCGCATAAAAATGGCGCGTTAAAAATGCCGCGTAAAAAAGCAGGGCGTAAAACGTTGCGTAGAAAACGTCACGTTAAAACGGATCGTAAAAAACGGCGCATTAAAAAAATGACGCGCTAAATAGCCGGGTGTAAAAATGGCGTGAAAAAACGGTGCGTTAAAAAATGACGCGTGAAAAAGCCGGGCGTAAAAACGGAGTGCAAAAACGGCGCGCATAAAAATTGTTTTGTTAAAAAATCTGAATTTAAAATGTTTTTTAATAAAAAAAATTCTGTTTAAAAAAACAACTAATATAATAATACAAAAAAAGTAATAAAAATAATAAAGACAAAAAAGAGTAAATTTACTAAACTACTTTTTTGCATTAAAATATTAAAAATATAATAATACAAAAAGAATATAATATCAATTTTAATTACTTTTAATCTCGTCCATCCATCCATCTTGAAGATCTAATGGTTGGAAAGTGGTTCTCTCGGTTCTCACAACTGGGGTGGTTTTTATTTTAGCGGCCCCCAATATATATATATATAGGGGTTGGATTATGAGAAAACTAGTTTAAATGAGAAAACCAAATTTTTTTTATAAAAATATCGCTATTTTTTATGTATGGAAAAAAAATTTCAAAAAAAAAAGAAAAAAATTTTGTTGTACTGCACATGTGCACTAATACGGATATAATGGACATGTGCAGTACAACAAAAAAAAATTTTGAAGATTTTTTTACATATAAAAAATAGCGATTATTTTATAAAAATTTGTAAAAAAAATTTGGTATATTTTTTAGCTTTTATTAGGCTTTTTTAGTTAGTTTTCTAGTTTTCTCATTTAGATGTAGTTTTCTCATAATTCTCTATATATATATATATATATAGAGAGAGAGAGAGAGAGATAGAGAGAGCAAGAGAGAGGCCAGTTAACGTACAATACGGCTTAACGTACATCACGTACGACAGATAATTACGCACGTTCATTTGAAAATCACGCACGTTATTGTCACACCCCAAATTTCCACGTGTCACCGGTGGGCCCGGTAGGGGATTACCGTGACGTGGTTGGCAACGTATTAATCAAACAACACAATATTTAATATGCACAGCGGAAGCAAATTAAAAAGATATAATACAACCGAATAATTTTTTTGTAATATCAAGTATCACAACGTTCGGATGTTTATCCACAGAAGGATCGAACATAAAATGGAAACAATAGTTCAACAGACTTCAGGCATCTTAAGCTTGCGAGACTTTTTATTGATGCTAAGGAGACAATCCAACCAATTTCGTTTAGTACCTGCATCCAGTCTTTTTGGGAAAATACGTCAGTTTACACTGGTAAATACAATCAACTGACTCATTTTGGAAAATGATTTAAAATTTGGTTTGGATGCACATGGCATAAACATTTTTATAACTTGAGAGAATTATTTAATATTATAATCTTGTGAACGAATTACATGTTCCTTGTGCGTTCAATAGCCCGGATCTTGTCCGGGTTAAAGATCAATAGACACACCACAATATTGAGTTATACACTGACAGGTGTACGCCTACACCCCGTGCTCAGGTCGTGGCCATTTCGTAAAATGATGCCAAGGATATCCGGGACATGGTCATTAACCCCCCAAAGGCTTTAAGTAACAAGACTGTTTAAACGAGCCGATCAAATTTATTCAACTACCCACTCAATCGGTGGAGAATTTGATGCCCGATCAAGCGGTATGCTATATACCGTAACCCAAGCCCGTATAGGGAAAATAAGTTAAAAGTATTTACCTGAGCAATGTATAAATCACAATAAGCAAAATGCACGTAGCTTTTACTGGTCCTCCTAATCTGGAACGAAGGTTTATAATAACCTATTAGAATCCTAACGGGTCTTTAATTAAGCTTAAGCTTAGATCGGCTAGTTTCAAAGATACGGTTCGTACGCACGATTAGGCGAAGACCGGATAGAATGTGATTTAGACCCGACAAGTTCAGAGACTTGTTTAATATGGGTTTATTATTCACATTCTGGATTTTGAGATAAAACCGTTAAGGTTTGACCCGTTTCGGCTAATTTATGTAAACTTGTTACATAAACCGAACCGTACGCGTAATAAGCGTGACGGGTATTCATGAGAGCTATAGACAGGTTTCCTAAGTTAATTATGCCTCAAATATGTTGTGACATCAGTAAGATATCTTTCATTATGCCCGAAACGTGTTTAAACACAAACTAGGCCCCGTAGGGGTAGTTTGGTCATTTAAAAGTTTATAAAAGAGTTTAAGTAACAAGCTGAGTTACAGGTCTGATGTAATCAACAAATATACTCAATTTACTAAGTTATATCAGTAGGATAAAATATATATGTGAAATTTATCAATTTTAACCAAACTATGCCCCGTAGGGGTATTTTGGTAATTTCACATAAGCCGAAAAGCTCAAAACTGAAGTTTGAGTTAATCAACTTTTGCTTACTGTTAAAATATCATAATTTGCCTATAATATCAGTAGGTATTAACCCGGGTACGTTTAATATAGTTTTTAATACATACTATGCGTTAAAAACGCTTAATAAGGCGATTATGAGCCGTTTACGGGTTCGATACATAAAGCTGATATTTTTATACTTCCAGAAGGCTTAAAATAATTTATTTAAAATATCTAATCAGTAGCAAAAGGTTTGGAGTCGTTTAGATATGTAAAACTCATTTTATGGCCCGTAAGGGCAAAACCGACATTTACCGGATTACGCCTACGACTATGAGTTATGCTCAGCCTAAAATTAATTAAAAATCTTTAAAATTCCCAAAATAATATATTACATCAGTGGGTAAAATATTTGATATCAAAAAGTATGTTTAACTAGGCTATAAGCTAATTACGCCATTTTATTAACATAAAGCATTCATTTTGCGATGATGAGCATAACTCTTAATCTACACGTCAAACTGATGTCAAATTTTTGCATACAAGTTTATGTATCAGAACTTTAAGTTTCTACTCTTTTACATTTCCAAAAATCACGTTTTAAGGCAATAAGGGCATAATGGTCAACATAGGGGCAATTAACGGAATCAAGCATTTTAATTGGATAACTAATGATCCGAGGTGTATAATCACAGAGGATTATACTAGCATGTAACCTGGTCCAAATAAAGCTCTAAGGTATTTCTAAAACATACCATAACGGGTCAGAACTGAAAGTCAAAGTATAAGTCAAACTATGCGACTTTCGGTTCCGAACCGGGTCTAAACAGGAAATTGTCGGGTTGAACATGTTTAGACATGTTCTTACATTCATTACCAAGTTATATTGATGATCAAACAGGTTATAAGTGTTCTACATTGCTAATCATGCATAAATCGCATTTTAAACATTCTGTTGACTTTTTATTAACACGTTTGATCCGACATTTGACCTAGTTAGAGTGGGAATCAGGGGGAACCCTTTTGGGGTTTTATTACCCACATAATTACCTACTTAAAGGTACTTTTGATTCGACTAATCACTGGACCATTAGTGATTAATCTTAAAGTCAACCGTTAATTACGACGGTTTGACTTCTAAGCTAAAACTAAGCTAAAACTTAATTAGAAAAGATTAAACATACTTACAAGTGTCTAATGGATGGTTAGGAAGTCTTGGAATCAGCTTTGGAGTTCCAGAGATGATCAGAAGTGAGTGCAAGAATGTTAGTAACTTGGAGGCCTTATATAGTGTTTGTAAACACCATAACATGTTGACAACTAAGGCTACAAGTGACCACAATTGTCCCACAAGTGTCCCTGGGGTCTAGGAACATTTTAGGGGTCGCCCAATAGTGAGAAATACCAGTGGGATCGGTCAAAATCGCGCAAAACAGGCTGCAGCTAGTTTTCTGTTTGCTGGGCACTGCTTGCGCACCGTAACAATTATTTGTTGCGGTGCGCAAGCATTCATCAGCAGCCAAAAGTTTGTTGTCCTTTGGTGTTTCGAAGGGGCAACTTCATATTCCGTATTTGGGACATTATTTATCAGATTGGGACCTCCAATAAGTGTCTAATACAGTAACACACCCTACCACTTTGGTATGCTTGCTTGAATTCATTTTGAAAGTGCCGAACAATACGGTTTACCGAGCTTTTTCTTCGTAGGAGTCCACCAATTAAATTATGAATCATTCATTGCTATAATTCACTGAACTTGAACATATACTAGATGTTTTTAATATGATTTGGGTCTTGGGATTTATAACGAGGTCGTTCAGAGGTGCAAAAGTTAACATGACGACACTTTTAAATCCAGTCAAACATTTTTATAATCCGAGTTTATAACGCTTTTTGTCTTACTCGACACATGTCGTTATTTTATTTAACACGAATTTTCGAGGTGTTACATCCTCACCCCCTTAAAATAAATCTCGACCCGAGATTTACTGAAACAAATATGGGTACTTTTCCTTCATCGTGGATTCAACCTCCCACGTATACTCGGGACCTCTACGGGCATCCCATTTGACCTTTACAATAGGTACATGCTTCCTTCGAAGCTTCTTTACCTGTCGATCTTCAATCGACAAACGTTTTTCCACAAATTTCAAGCTCTCGTCAATATGCACATCTGTGTGTGGTATAACCAGTGATTCGTCAGTGAAACACTTTTTCAGATTGCAGATGTGGAACACATTGTGAATTCCACTGAGCTCTTCCGGTAAGTTCAACTTATAGGCAACTGACCCGACACGTTCGATAACCTCGAAAGGTCCTATGTATCTCGGGCTTAGTTTGCCTTTCTTACCAAATCGCATCACCCCCTTCCAGGGTGACACTTTAAGCAACACTTTATCACCTACTTCGAAGTGAAAAGCTTTACGCTTCGGATCTGCGTAGCTCTTCTACCTATCTCGGGCAGCTTTGAGACGGTCACGAATCTGGACAATCTTGTCCGTCGTTTCGAAGACTATCTCTGGTCCTGATAACTGGACATCTCCCACTTCCGCCCAACAAACGGGCGATCTACACTTTCTACCGTATAAGGCCTCAAAAGGCGCAGCTTTTATGCTGGTGTGGTAGCTATTGTTGTAGGAAAACTCAATTAGTGGTAGGTTCTTATCCCAACTACCACCCAAATCGATCGTACATGCACGCAGCATGTCTTCCAACGTTTGAATAGTACGCTCACTCTGACCGTCAGTTTGAGGATGATAAGCCGTACTAAAATTCAAACGTGTGCCCAAAGATTGTTGGAAACTCTTCCAAAAATGTGACGTGTATCTAGTATCTCTATCAGAGATAATAGACACACGTATGCCATGTAAGGCTACAATCTTATCCACGTATAACTGGGCTAACATATCGGAGCTATAAGTCTCCTTGATGGGTAAGAAATGTGCTGACTTAGTCAGTCTATCAGCTATGACCCATATTGTATCATTTCCTTTCCTTGTCTTAGGTAACTTGGTGATAAATCCATAGTTACCATTTCCCACTTCCACGTAGGAAGTTCAGGCTGTTGCAGCAAGCCTGACGGTTTCTGATGCTCGGCTTTGACTTGCGCACATGTCAAGCATTTAGCTACATAGGTGGCTACAGACTTTTTCAAGCCTATCCACCAATAATTTGCCCTCAGATCCTGGTAATTGAACTTACCAATCTATTGCCCCTACAATAGATGTTTATCATTTTATCTTTACAAGGTCTCCAAGGGAGCAGCCTTGATGCTTGCATATCAACTATTATAGAAATACTTATCTTAAGGTGAGATGGTTATTCCAACCACTACTTAACAAATTTTTTTAATGGTTAGCTGATCCTTGTAGTTAGTCGAACAAGTCGACGATTCAGGGCAGCTGTTGGCAATTCTTAATCATTGTCTAATTAGGGTTGCGGTAAATAATGCATAAGCAAAATGAACCGTCTTTCTTATTTAACAATATTAAACTATCGAAGTATCGAGCTAGGCTATGTGAACCCTCTATCTTAAAACTTAGTTATCAGGGTTTCGATTCTTCCAATGACGGTACTAGCCGTCTTGGAGATTTCATAATAATACAGCCTTTAAATGAGATACAAATCTTAATCCTACCTGCCCCTCATGGGTAAACAGGGTAATCTTAGGAGAAGATAGTTAAGATAAGGAGGTTACAGAGATTTCTATATCTCAGACTCCAGTTCATCCGTCATTGCTTGTGTCAAATAAGTGACACCTTTATGTTACTAGTCCACGAATTCCTTAATCTGGAACATTTACTTGGACAATTCCATTCTGGATATCTCTTTTGAATACCATTAGTTGACTTTAGTACCATATGACCTCTCGGAATATCTTTGTGGTCCCATGCATTAAACCTCCATACTGATCAGGCATGGAAGCAATCTATGGAACTTATTAAGATACACCAATCCTCATATGGCGCTTTTATCATATCATCTGGGATTCAGAATTGATAGAGGTTAAATAGATATAAACTATGTATGCTGACGCACTTCCTCTTAGAAAGAGGACATTTCGAAAACATACGACTGAAGGTTTCTGATAGGAACAAAAGAAATGATTCTTTCGATTTTGTCTGTAACTTTTTCCCTTACACTTAATATCTGGGGTTTTTATGGGAAAAATTTCTAAAAGTTTGCTAAGCTTAAGATCTTATGAGAGACTTATTAGCATCCGAACCCAAACGTATCTCTTAGCAGTCAAACCACTAATAATTATGTGCTTTAAGCTTAGATTTTTGGGTATACTGAATAGGGTACTATCTCAGCCAATGAATTAAAATTTGCGACATACTGTCGACTGTCTAGAACTTTTATGGCGAGAGTCAGAAAATTCTTATTCCGTCTTTTCCCTTTTCGCGAAACGGATACTAGGTTTTTCTAATAAGGTCCTTTCTAGTGTTTAGTTAACATAAGCAAGCCAAGAGTAACTAAAACATAGAGGTAAAATCTTGGATTCTAATACTTAGTCAACATAATGAGGATGAGTAGGTGACTTATAGAAGAAATAAGGAAGTTATTGTACATGTGCTTATATTTAATCAAAATGGAAATTTCACAAACTAGGCACCTAGCTCGGTTGGCTAGGCGCGCGAAAGGGTGTGGCCTAGACCCAGGTTCGATTCCGAGGACGGCCAGTTCCACCAATTTTTTTTGTTTAATATTAATTACTCGTACGGATACATGTAATTATGAGGGTTGTCTCATAAGGAGTCTTGATAATTAATTGCTTCTTATCACCCACAATATGGGCTTGATTTTTAAGGCAACCAATCGATTTTTATCACTTTATTGAGTCCTTATATTTAACGGAACTAGGACATCGGAAAAATGATTCCTAATGGATATAAAACATCCATCTAATAATGCTGAAGCAGTCTCTGAGGTACTATCGGTAAATTTTACTTTACATTTAACACTTAGAGTTTTAGCAGACAGATTTAATGATTTACGAAATCTATTGTCTACGGAAGACTTATCTGAACCTGAATCAATTAATACTCTAGCATGAGCGTTATTGAAAAAAAAAATTACCTGTTATGACCTTGTCATCCTGAATAGCCTCCTGAGAGCCCATTTGAGAGCTTCCAGCTTCGGTCTTCTTAGCTTCCTTAAGCTTTTTAGCGTATTTAGGGCAGTTGGTCTTAATGTGCCCCTTTTCATTGCAACCATAGCAGGTTGCGTCTCCCAATCTCTTGCAATCCAAGGTCTTATGCTCCTTGGACTTGCAGATTCCACAGGGTAGAGGCTGAGATTCATATCTGCATTTCCCGAGGTGGTATTTCCTACAGGTTTTGCATCTAGTCTTCTCACCGGTCTGCTGTTTATCCTTCAAATCATTCCCAGACTTAGTTGCTCCTTCCTTGGCAGCCTTAGGGCAATTAGTACTGATGTGGCCCTTTTCGCCGCAGCTGAAACAGTCTGCATTCTTTATGTCCCTACATTCGTGGGATTGGTGGCCAGCTCTTTTACAGATGCCACACTGCTTTATCTTTTGGTTTGATCGACACTGCCCCCAGTGTCTTCTTTTGCAGGTTTTACATTCGGGTTTTGCCTTCTTTGGTTTGGACTGGTTATAGCTTGAACCGGTCTTACCCTTTTTGTAACCTTTATTTGGGGTATTATCGCACTTTCGCTTAAGATCCTTCAACACACGGTCCACAGCGTTGCTTACGGCTATTTTGATCATAGCCTGTAATCCGGTGCTTATTAATTTCAGTCTTGCATCATCTTTCTGATTAACTGGATGATTGTGAGCTTCAGAGGAGTCAGCCATGGTGAAGCTTTGAAGGCTACAAACCAAGTAGTAATAATTGGTTGAAGTATATGGTGAATTGTCAAATTTGATGATTATTTAGCCATGGTACAAATAAACCATATAGGCGAATAGATAGTATTAACTTTATTTGATTATGTTTTGCCTTAGTTTTTAAATAAACTATCTTTGGCATTTAAGCGGACTATAATCCTTCATATTTATTAGGCAGGGGACATAAGTCACGGCTGCCAATGTCATACTGACATCTTTTATATATATAGCACAAGGCTTGTTCCAAAGGACTTTTGATGGCTCATAGGCCTTGTCACTAGGGAAATTTTAAATCATAATCAATGATTCCTTTGGATCGAAAAATTTCATATGTCATTGTCCTGACAAGAAGTTATGAAATAAAACTATCTTTTCATGTATACATCCTTGCCCGTAGGTATACATCCTAATGGATGTTTTGATGTGTTCATCATGTTCGACGTTTATTAGCCATGATTCCTATTGATCATAGTCTAAACAAGGGGTTTGTAAAAATTTCCCAATATAAAGACGACAAGTGTGCTTTTATCGCCTCACTATTGCCAGGAGTGATAACATATTTACAATGTTATAATGACTTGAATCCTTTGAATAGGTTTTACCTTTTTGGCCTCGTCTGGAATGACATATAGGCTAGGTCGTACCTTTAAGATTCTTTTTAATATGCATACTGGCAGGGAAGGAAGGATATTTATTTTATTCGGGATTTTTATCATAAATCCTAATTTACAAGTTAATAATAGCACAGATGGCCTAGTCGCGTAGACAAGTTTAATTTATAAGCCATGATTTCAGAGAATCGCGGCATTAAGGTTTGAATCAAAGTTCATTACCTTTTCCTGACAGGGAGTTGTAGGCTACCACTGTCTTTTTAGTCTCAGAGGACATTAACTATAGCCCGTAGGCACTTCCCCTCTAAGGGATGTTTATTACGGAATTGCCCCTTAGGGAAATTCATTAACCATGGTAAACAGAGACCATATTTGGTTAATTTAGTAATCATATATATTTAGGATTTCTATTATAATTTATCCTAATTACAAAACATTAACAGTTTTATTAGTGGCACCCAATGGCCTGGTCACATGGACAGTTATAAATTATAAGCCATGATTTCAGAGAATCAAGGCCCTTAAATATATTAGCACAACAGGCTTAGTCACAAGGACATTTATAAATTTATATGCTATGATTTCAGAGAATCAAAGCATTTGAGGTTTGAACCTAGTTCATTACCTTTTTCTGACAGGGAGTCATAGCTACCACTGTATTTTGGCTCATGTAAAAATGAGCAAGGCCCGTAGGCACTATATTACCACGTATGGTTAAAATATGATCATCTTAATTGATGATGTAAACCCAGGATTCAGAGATCATTAAACTGGGTTAGGAATCTTTTGAAGAATCCTTAATAACGTGTGTGATTTCCAACGAATCACATCTGCCGGGAGTGTTAACATGTTTTCAGATGTTAACTGGGATACGAATCTTTTAAACAGGTCTTACCATCTTGGCCAGGTCTTTATAATGACACTCAGGCTAGGTTTCACTCTTAAGATTCTTTTAACATTTATCGTAGAACAATTTCTAAATTGAAATGTTAATAAGGATCTGAATCTAAATTGAGGAACTGCCATCTGGGCCGGTCTTAATATGACCCGAAGCTAGGTCTTGTCCTTTTTAGATTTTGCCATTTTATTATAATGGTAGATCTTGCAAAAGGAAATGTTATTTTCCATTTATTTAATATTTCATGTTTTAGAATGAAAGTTTAAACTTAATCATTCCACTATATAAAAATAAAAGTATAAAGTTGCCCTAAGCGGGACTTGAAAGGGATAATGTTGTCCTCGTAGGGACTGAAAGATAATTGTGTCCTTATAAGGACTTATTAAGGAAACGATCTTCAGCAAGAGGAGTTTCTTCTTCATTCATTTCCTGAATGCTTTCTCCTTGGTTGCACGTTTCACCTGGGCCGCGGTACGAAGCTCAGCATTTCAAGGCTCCTGATGTGGAGAATTCCCATTACAGCTTCTTCGCTTGGCGACGTATCCAAAAATTTTGGAAGCAAAGATCTCCAGATTAGGATTAAGAATATTCCTATGTTAAGTCTAGACTCAGAAGGTCAAGGAATGTGTAAATGTGTCATTGAGATTAAACACAAAAGGTTAGTGTTTAATTCACTCAATGTTGGCTCTGATACCATCCTGTCACACCCCAAATTTCCACGTGTCACCGGTGGGCCCGGTAGGGGATTATCGTGACGTGGTTGGCAACGTATTAGTCAAACAACACAATATTTAATATGCACAGCGGAAGCAAATTAAAAAGATATAATACAACCGAATAATTTTTTGTAATATCAAGTATCACAACGTTCGGATGTTTATCCACAGAAGGATCGAACATAAAATGGAAACAATAGTTCAACATACTTCAGGCATCTTAAGCTTGCGAGACTTTTTATTGATGCTAAGGAGACAATCCAGCCAATTTCGTTTAGTACCTGCATTCAGTCTTTTTGGGAAAATACGTCAGTTTACACTGGTAAATACAATCAACTGACTCATTTTGGAAAATGATTTAAAATTTGGTTTGGATGCACATGGCATAAACATTTTTATAACTTGGGAGAATTATTTAATATTATAATCTTGTGAACGAATTACATGTTCCTTGTGCGTTCAGTAGCCCGGATCTTGTCCGGGTTAAAGATCAATAGACACACCACAATATTGAGTTATACACTGACAGGTGTACGCCTACACCCCGTGCTCAGGTCGTGGCCATTTCGTAAAATGATGTCAAGGATATCCGGGACATGGTCATTAACCCCCCAAAGGCTTTAAGTAACAAGACTGTTTAAACGAGCCGATCAAATTTATTCAACTACCCACTCAATCGGTGGAGAATTTGATGCCCGATCAAGCGGTATGCTATATACCGTAACCCAAGCCGGTATAGGGAAAATAAGTTAAAAGTATTTACCTGAGCAATGTATAAATCACAATAAGCAAAATGCACGTAGCTTTTACTGGTCCTCCTAATCTGGAACGAAGGTTTATAATAACCTATTAGAATCCTAACGGGTCTTTAATTAAGCTTAAGCTTAGATCGGCTAGTTTCAAAGATACGGTTCGTACGCACGATTAGGCGAAGACCGGATAGAATGTGATTTAGACCCGACAAGTTCAGAGACTTGTTTAATATGGGTTTATTATTCACATTCTGGATTTTGAGATAAAACCGTTAAGGTTTGACCCGTTTCGGCTAATTTATGTAAACTTGTTACATAAACCGAACCGTACGCGTAATAAGCGTGACGGGTATTCATGAGAGCTATAGACAGGTTTCCTAAGTTAATTATGCCTCAAATATGTTGTGACATCAGTAAGATATCTTTCATTATGCCCGAAACGTGTTTAAACACAAACTAGGCCCCGTAGGGGTAGTTTGGTCATTTAAAAGTTTATAAAAGAGTTTAAGTAACAAGCTGAGTTACAGGTCTGATGTAATCAACAAATATACTCAATTTACTAAGTTATATCAGTAGGATAAAATATATATGTGAAATTTATCAATTTTAACCAAACTATGCCCCGTAGGGGTATTTTGGTAATTTCACATAAGCCGAAAAGCTCAAAACTGAAGTTTGAGTTAATCAACTTTTGCTTACTGTTAAAATATCATAATTTGCCTATAATATCAGTAGGTATTAACCCGGGTACGTTTAATATAGTTTTTAATACATACTATGCGTTAAAAACGCTTAATAAGGCGATTATGAGCCGTTTACGGGTTCGATACATAAAGCTGATATTTTTATACTTCCAGAAGGCTTAAAATAATTTATTTAACATATCTAATCAGTAGAAAAAGGTTTGGAGTCGTTTAGATATGTAAAACTCATTTTATGGCCCGTAAGGGCAAAACCGACATTTACCGGATTACGCCTACGACTATGAATTATGCTCAGCCTAAAATTAATTAAAAATATTTAAAATTCCCAAAATAATATATTACATCAGTGGGTAAAAGATTTGATATCAAAAAGTATGTTTAACTAGGCTATACGCTAATTACGCCATTTTATTAACATAAAGCATTCATTTTGCGATGATGAGCATAACTCTTAATCTACACGTCAAACTGATGTCAAATTTTTGCATACAAGTTTATATATCAGAACTTTAAGTTTCTACTCTTTTACATTTCCAAAAATCACGTTTTAAGGCCATAAGGGCATAATGGTCAACATAGGGGCAATTAACGGAATCAAGCATTTTAATTGGATAACTAATGATCCGAGGTGTATAATCACAGAGGGTTATACTAGCATGTAACCTGGTCCAAATAAAGCTCTAAGGTATTTCTAAAACATACCATAACGGGTCAGAACTGAAAGTCAAAGTATAAGTCAAACTATGCGACTTTCGGTTCCGAACCGGGTCTAAACAGGAAATTGTCAGGTTGAACATGTTTAGACATGTTCTTACATTCATGACCAAGTTATATTGATGATCAAACAGGTTATAAGTGTTCTACATTGCTAATCATGCATAAATCCTATTTTAAACATTCTGTTGACTTTTTATTAACACGTTTGACCCGACATTTGACCTAGTTAGAGTGGGAATCAGGGGGAACCCTTTTGGGGTTTTATTACCCACATAATTACCTACTTAAAGGTACTTTTGATTCGACTAATCACTAGACCATTAGTGATTAATCTTAAAGTCAACCGTTAATTACGACGGTTTGACTTCTAAGCTAAAACTAAGCTAAAACTTAATTAGAAAAGATTAAACATACTTACAAGTGTCTAATGGATGGTTAGGAAGTCTTGGAATCAGCTTTGGAGTTCCAGAGATGATCAGAAGTGAGTGCAAGAATGTTAGTAACTTGGAGGCCTTATATAGTGTTTGTAAACACCATAACATGTTGACAACTAAGGCTACAAGTGACCACAATTGTCCCACAAGTGTCCCTGGGGTCTAGGAACATTTTAGGGGTCGCCCAATAGTGAGAAATACCAGTGGGATCGGTCAAAATCGCGCAAAACAGGCTGCAGCCAGTTTTCTGTTTGCTGGGCACTGCTTGCGCACCGTAACAATTATTTGTTGCGGTGTGCAAGCATTCATCAGCAGCCAAAAGTTTGTTGTCCTTTGGTGTTTCGAAGGGGCAACCTCATATTCCGTATTTGGGACATTATTTATCAGATTGGGACCTCCAATAAGTGTCTAATACAGTAACACACCCTACCACTTTGGTATGCTTGCTTGAATTCATTTTGAAAGTGCCGAACAATACGGTTTACCGAGCTTTTTCTTCGTAGGAGTCCACCAATTAAATTATGAATCATTCATTGCTATAATTCACTGAACTTGAACATATACTAGATGTTTTTAATATGATTTGGGTCTTGGGATTTATAACGAGGTCGTTCAGAGGTGCAAAAGTTAACATGACGACACTTTTAAATCCTGTCAAACATTTTTATAATCCGAGTTTATAACGCTTTTTGTCTTACTCGACACATGTCGTTATTTTATTTAACACGAATTTTCGAGGTGTTACAGTTATAAACTAAAAAACTCAAATCACGTATGTTGGAAAACATTAATCACGCACGTTATACACATAATCACGCACGTCGTACGTGATGTGCGTTAAGCCGTATTGTATTTTACACTTTTCCTATATATATATATAGGAGAGGGTTATTTTGAGAACGATAAATATTGCGAGAACCATAAGAACAAATGAAAAAACCAATCAAAACAAATTTTTTTAATACTAACCTCGTTGTAATTAAAATATAACATCAAACAAAACCTAACAATATCAAATAGTTAATTTCTCCTCTCAAAATCACTCTTATTAGCTGTTTTACACATTTGTACATATAACAAATTTACACATGTGTAAATCGCAAACTTACACATGTGTAAATTTTCTTTATTTAAATTTACGTGTAAATTTCTACACATATGGAAATTTATCTTACACTTTATTCTACACATATGTCCTAATTTATGGTGAAGGACAGTTTTCCATAATGCGTAGAATAAAGTGTAAGATAAATTTCCATATGTGTAGAATAAATTTTAAAATAAGTAGAATAAAGTATTTTTGTCCGGATAATGAAAAAGAAAATAATTAATAGAATGTGTTTTAAACTATTTATTGCTTTACCATTAAATAGTTTTATCATTTTCTTCCTACATTAAGTTTTTCTCAATGACTCTTCCCCTCTATATATATATTCTTAATTTATATATATTTTTTTTAACGGTAGATCAACTGGATTTCCAGCTGACTCCAAAAGGCCAACATAGTGTAGTAAATAATATATTCTTAATTTATATATACGTGTAGAAAATAATAGGATGATAAATAATAAATAAAATTACTTCAACGCTCATCAAATTCCAACAAGCTTTGTTGTCGCTGCGTGTTGCGACGAAGCAGAGCAAATGATAATTTAAAACAAACTTTATTTGAAAGTGAAGGATGTTGTTTAGAAAATCAAACCGTCAGAATTGTTCAGTTTATTATCGTACCGTAAAAGATACCAACTAAATATACACTATATTAAATACAACTTCATTTTTAACAAAACCAAAATATCGCGAGAAAAAAATTTAACTAACTTAAGCTATTAAAGAAATATTAATTAATTTAAAAAGAAAATATGATTTAATAAAAGAAAAAAGTTATTAAAAAAACATAAAATAAATGATAAGGAAATATAGTTTTAAAAGGAAAAAAATCTTAAAAGGTAAAAGTAAATATAATAATAATGTATTATAATATTTAAATATAAAATATAAAAAACTATATATTATTGTAAATTTAAAATCACATGCGTGAGGCCTGCATGTTTTAATGTTATTGTCACCGGTACAAGTGTGCAACTCAATATACAATAAGTCAAATAAATATTTTTTTTTGAAGGGCGGGTTTTTATTGAAAAAAATAGAAGCGTACTCTCCTTTGCACTGCAGAGGCTGCGGTCACCGAAAAAAAGGTTCCGATCAAGTCGTCTTCTCTGTTCTTCTTTGTTTTTTCTACCTTTCATAAGGTCGGTGTCAAAATCTCATGAAAATCAGTCGAGATTTTATTGTGTATACTACTAAAATGTATTTTTTTCATGGGGTGCCGGTGACCCCATGACTTATGATCAACAGGTGAACCTAAACAAAACTATCCTTTTGAGGGTATGTTTTTTGGTACCATTTTTTCACTAAGGAGGTGATTTGTCATTTGAAAAACGTATACGCATAAAGACAAGATATATATATATATATATATATATATATATATATATATATATATATATATAGAAGATGACGTGAAAAAAAAATTGATGGTGTAAAATCACCACAAATGATAAAGTGATAAATTAAAGAATTGAAGATAGAATAGAATAGTTTGCTCCAATAGTTTTTGTACAAGTTCAACCTAATATGATTATACTCAAGATTGAAAATATAAGATAGTGATTTGGACTATATGCACTATTCATTCACTTCTTTCTTTTATTTCAAACCAATGATACTCTTTTTGATAATTTTGTCCAATCACATAAAAGAAAACAACACCCTGATTAATGGGCAATATGTTTTCAAAAGTAGAATCAATGATATGATACTGGCATATGAAGTTTGATGTTTGGATGTGGACAAGGAAAGTTATTGCCAGTTTTGCCACATGGTCATTGTTTTGTAATTTATTTTGAGAGGGTCCATTGACTGTGATACCTCCCCACCCTCCCAGGGTCTGGGTAATCTATGTGTTCTTGATTGTTTTAGAATTTCATAGTTGGTAATCCATGTAAAAGGTATTCTCATACAATTTGGGATCAAGGGTAGGTGTATTCATTTTAATTGTATTCTGAAAATTGTAGAACAACAAAGATATATAATTAGAATGATAACCAAAGTTTACTTAGTTATCATTCAAATAAAATGTAATATCTTCCTCTCTCTTTGTCGCGCTTACCTTCATCGTTGCCTACTTGTAAGTTGCAAAACTTTTGTCTCAATATAATGAAAACGACAACATCTACTTTCTCAGAAGGAACATTATATTTTACATAGGTTACGGATAAGTAAAAATATTTTTTATGCGAAGTGTACTAAGTGGTTTAGAACCATTGATCATATTATTATACGGTATATTGTCACCGTTAACTCTAACTGCTATTTAGATAAATTTTGGTCTTTTAAAGTCCCCATCTTTTGATTTGAGCCGTTCAAATTCATTAAATATCTTCTAGAAGCAGCAGTTGGTGTCAGTTCTACACTCTCTCTCCTACAATCCAGCAGTTGGCGACGGTTTTGCTAGATCAACGCTCCCATGTCCGGCGAACTGCACACGTTCTCCGCTTTATTCTCCCAACCACCCTAGCCCATCCATTATATAAACCCTTCAGCACCCACCATCACCAAGTTCAAATTCATCCTTCTTCACCCACTACCACTGTTTCACCCTAAATCGTTGGTTTTTATACCAAAGAAACAACAAGTACAGTTGAAGAAAGCTTTGAATCTTTCGGTGGATTTATCGAGTTCGTAGCCGTTGACGACGATTGGAAGAATGATCTCTGGGAATCTGTGTGCAAATATTAGGTTTCATCTCACCTAGGGCTGGCAATAGGTAACATGTAGGTAACCTGCTAAGACACGATAACAGAAAAGAATACCATGTGATTTTTTACGTTTTTAAAAATAATCAAAATTTGAAAGTTAGGATCCATTATTTCTCCTTCTAGGTGCATAAAATATACATCTGTCTTATAGAGATTGAATATAAAGTAGTTAAACGAGTCGTATTCATGTTTAAAATTTTTGTTGTTTGCGTTATCAGATACCTGTTAAATCTGCTAAGACACGATTTGCCAGCCTTAAATTCTCACCTCACCTCACCTCACCTCTATTCGAATTGGAAATTAGGTTATATATATATTTTTTTTCATTTGTGTAATTCTTAATGTTTGGAAATGGGATAACTAGTTGATCAATGGCCAATTCCTTTTCAATTATCATAGCCCCAAATCTCGCTTTGATACATTTGTCTCTTGATGATAAATTCTCTAAAGCAGATCCCTACATTCAATCTTAATAATAAATTTTGTTTTGAAGTGGATCCATGTAGTTATGTTTGCTTGAAACTTTTGTCTAGACCTCTTATTTCCTGTTAGTATTCTTAATCAATGAATTAATGCTACATCCACATGGTTGGTCAACGCCCTTTAGGCGTATGGCTTGACCGAAACGACAAGCAGAGTCTCACGAATTGCAGGTTCTTATGAGAGCATGATAGTAGGCACTGTTGGGCGGCTCATAGCCAATTGTGAAGCAATGATAGTGGCCCAAACTATGAAGCATAGATAGTTGACCCAAACACGGGGCCTGGTTACCTCCTATGAACCATGGTGAACTATGAGTTAGAAGCTCATTCATTGCGAAAGGTAAACGTTATGTTTCCCTCAAGTTAAACGACAACCTTTCATTGTAAAGTATGTGTAGATTAATTTAAAATGATCACCGGTTTTCTTCTGCCAACATGATGTATATTAAAACTAACAATTTCAACAATGATAACTATTAAATTAGTAACTTATGTTATGATTGATGTATGATGGATCAATTGGATAAATTAAGAAAAACTTTGCTAAAAGTGAAACGTAATGGGTTGGGTCGAAAGTCGCTAAACAGTGTTTTCAACACATCAATCTTTTGAATCAGTTTATTTATAAAAAACAAAAAAACTCGATAGTTAATTTCAAATCCCATGAAGGTCGTTACTTCTTTTAGAGATAAAGAGACTGTAAATGTTAAACTTTAACGCACTTTATGTTAAAGTTTACAATATGTTTTGAGATAAAGAGACTGTAAATGTTAAACTTTAACGCACTTTATGTTAAAGTTTACAATATGTGTAACATATGAAAATAAAAAATCCCTAAAAATAATAATAAATATCGATTAATTATCTTAGTTGAGTTTTATACCTTTTAAAATTGATTAGACGGTTATCTTTTTTATTTCAAAATTTATTTAGTAAATATTATCTAGCAATGTTGTATTTTTTTATAAAAAAAATAATTAAATACTAATATTTAATAATAACATTTTTTGTATGTAATTATAATAGTTTAGGGTCAATTAAATAACAAACTAAACTGAAATGTTCATTTAGTAAGTTGCCTATTATCCTAATGGGTTGATTTGCATTATCATGTATTGTGTATACATTTTAGATGGTTTAATCTTTGCATTATCATTTACTACATATGCATATGTCATTATACCGTTAAGATACCCGGCCTACGGATGGGTATCCAACTAGTTTTATTGGTTATGACTGTAGCGATGATAATATTGTAATTCACATGGAAGTAAAAAACGATTCAATGGGCAAAAGCTAAACCATTTTTTTTTTTTTTTTTGTTAAATCTAGTTTCATCAGTATACCTATCATATATTACATTAACTTTTCTTAAATAAATTATAATATAAAATCAATAACTTTTCTAAATTTAATTTGAGTATAATATAATATTAATAGCTATATTAAAAATATAAAAAACATTGACAGGGTGTTAGTTATAAATGGTCCAATTATAATAACGCTTCTAAATGGTCCAATTATAACAATGGATCAAAGCCACTAGAATGGTGCGTCTAAAGTTTAGGGGTTTCTAAATTCTAAGTTAGTTCTTTGTATGGGGTGTCATCAGCTTTTCGTGGGTTTGTATTTCCTTTTCTGGTGTCGTACTTTGGTGCTTTTTGGGTGTTGTTTAGGTTTTTTGTTAAAATTAATTGGAATCCCTTAAATGAACAGAAATTTGAAGTGTTAAGAATTGAATCTTTCTCACGTATTGAAAGTTGATGGAATCAGAATTGCTTTTAGTTGACAAAGTTATCATGTTGGTTTATGAATTAGTAGAATTGGAATGTGACGGTGGTGGTAACGTTAGTGGTAGTGATGACGGCAACAACAATAGTGAGACGGAGAGAGGAGGAGGTTACACAACAATGATGATGAGTAGGAGAGAGGAAGATATTACATTTTCTTCAATTAAATTCTTTTATTTTACGGAAAAAATGTGATCGTGGCTGTGGAAATGACGAAAACAATGAAGACAAGAGGGATAAAGAGAGGAAGATGTTACATTTTATTTGATTGAAAATCTTTATATTAAGCAAAAAAAAAGTTAAATTCATTGCTTTTTACTTAAGTAAAATTTAATTATCATTCTGATTATATTTCCTTTTTACAACTAAACATGTCGTTCCATTATTTTGAGAATACAATTGAAATGAATACACCTACCCTTGATCTCAAATTGTATGAGAAAATACCATTTATAATAAATAAATATAATATGAGAAATGAAATCACAAGGGAAATGAAAACAAATTAATATAACGAAAATAGTCTAGATAAATATTACATTACATTATATTACAAATAAAATAAATAGGAAATTAAATGAAAGAAAAAATGAGAGGGATGATTGAGGCCCCGTTTTTAACACCCGATTTTCATAAAATAGATTTTGTGTTTATAGATGTGTATCTCCATGTACAACAACTGGAATAGTAGCAGTGTTGTCGAAAATGAACTTGCTAACATAAAACCATATTATAAAATCATATGCATTGTTGAATTATTAAATTCCCTACGGCTTTTTTTTTAATTATTGTTAACATATTATTTAAAACATAGACGATTACAGACTAATGACAGGTAGACGGACAACAAGCTGCGCCTACAACATTTTAAACAATTCAATGGAAAGCTATAAACGAATCAAAAGTTTTGCATTGTTGAATAATTCAGCTTAGCACCACTAAATAAATTGGTTCATTAAGTTCAGAGTGAAAACCAAAAGTTTTGCAATTTGAATAATTCATGTCACATCTTTCATTATTAATATCATATTCACTTTGACTCCATTTTAAACATTTCTTAACCGTTTACAAACTTCTCATCAATAAGAACACAAATGGATAAGTTGATAAATATTTATGTAACAATTAAGCATAATTATTTACATACAAGTTGATGAAAACCCTTTTTTCTCCAACACAAAAAGGTTATATTGGTAAAATCACAAGTAGACACAACTGTCTATTTATAGCATCACTTGCCTCTCATTTCTCTCATTTTAAGCTTCCAAAATGGAAGAAAAAGGATACACACAAGATGGCACAGTCAACCTTCGCAGGCAACCCGTGCTTTCTTCCAAAACTGGCAAATGGAAAGCTTGTGCTTTCTTAGTTGGTAACTCACCCCTTTTCTTGATTTCATGCATGTTTACATTTCAAGATTCTCATTTCTCTATGTTTGCAACAAAAAATGAATTAACATGCAAGCTAGATCATTAATTATTTATTTTCTCATCTTGATGGGATTGTAAAAGGCTATGAAGCGTTTGAGAGGATGGCGTTTTACGGTGTGGCATCAAATCTTGTGGTTTATTTGACCACACAATTGCATGAAGACACTGTTGCGTCTGTCAGAAATGTGAACAACTGGTCGGGTGCGGTGTGGATGACTCCAATCTTTGGTGCATACATCGCTGATTCTTATTTGGGTCGTTTCTGGACTTTCACCTTCTCGTCTCTCATCTATGTCTTGGTACGTATGTATGTATGTATATACGTTTATTTTTTCGATTTATTCGATAGAATATCCGTGTTAAAAACAACATAAAATATGGTTCTTATATTGGAAGGTTTGATTTTGATCAAGAGATGTTACATTTTTTGTGACTAATTTGGTCCATTAGTTCTGTTTGAACAAAAATAAGGACACATATAAAGAAAAAGAACTCTTGGCTTATATTTCTTTTGACCTACTACAACTAAGTGCTCAATATATACTCATCATGATTTGTCAACCTCAATGGTGGTTTTCAACTCTTGATATCATTTTCCACATTTAATATTATTTAATTAATTATCAAGAATGTATTAATAATGACAAAACTTGTGAAGCTCACTCTTTGCATGGTCTAACTGTTACTTACCAAATTTAATAATAACTATTAAAAGTTTATAAAACTTTTGTTTTTTAGGGGATGGTGCTATTGACACTAGCAGTTTCAATCAAAATCTTAAAGCCAACTTGCAGTAATGGAGTCTGCAACAAAGCCTCCACTTCTCAAATTGCATTTTTCTACACATCTTTGTACATCATAGCCATAGGTGCTGGTGGGACCAAACCAAATATTTCAACATTTGGTGCTGACCAATTTGACGATATTCACCCTGATGAAAAAAGACTCAAGGTCTCCTTTTTCAATTGGTGGATGTTTAGCAGCTTCTTGGGTGCACTTGTTGCCACCCTTGGTCTTGTTTATATTCAAGAAAACTTGGGTTGGGGTCTTGGCTATGGCATCCCAACTGTTGGTCTCATTTTGTCACTACTTATTTTCTACATGGGCACCCCTATGTATAGGCATAAAGTTAGGAAGACCAAGAGTCCGGCTGCCGATTTCATTCGTGTTGTCAAGGCGGCATTTGCCAACCGCCATCGTGACCTACCAAGTGACCCGAAGGAGCTTCATGAGTTTCCTTTGCAACATTATGTTGATAGCGGGAAACGTCAAGTCTATCACACTCCAATTTTCAGGTACATTTGGTTGTTTTTTTCCTTCTATATTTATCTGAATTTCGTGCTAATACTTTAGACTTTAGAGCATAGTTTTAACCTCTCATTTTCATTTGTCTTCTAGGAACAATTTATTACATTACAAACAAGGTGATTTGTGTATAAAAATTCACTTACACTACATAGTATACTTAGTATTAACAAAATATGTTAAACCAGCACGTCTAGATGAATAATTTGTGTGGTGTATAAATCTATCTTCTTTTGATTATGAAAAATATATAGGTGACATTTCGAAACAAAATAATCACACATAGTTTGTTCACCAGAGAGGTATAAGTGCATAATGAAATCACATATCATATGCGCGTGTTTTGTATGTATTGGTTGTAGATAAAAAAAGAACTCCACACTTAGTCGTGTTTGGATGGAGGAAATTTTATGAGATGGATAATCTCCTCTAAATCTTCACCCATGTAAATCAAAACAAAGTCTTAAGCTACTTCTAGTCATAGTCGATAGTATTGGTTAGTATGAGAGATCAAATATCACAAATGGTACGAGGGGTCATATATGACAAACGGTTACATCACTCTTGTCATGTTTACGTTGGTGAGGCAAACATCATCGAGGACCGATAAGTCCATAAGAGGGTTGTTTGTGACACCTTAGGAAAATCTCACATTGTCCGTTCACATGAGAGATACTAAGACACAAGAGCGATCTCAAATACTAACAACACGTTTTAGAAACATATGTTGTATATGAAAGAAGAGTTCCACAATTAAACATGTTTTGGTGCCAGAAAGTTTAGGACATGTGACCTATTAGGAAGTGGTCAACTAGGTAACAAAAAACAAAGTATGAGTTCTTTATAAACAAAGTGGTTATTGGTATAATTGGCTGGACTTTAAAAGAACAAGTTTTTTTACAAAAAAAAGAAGACAAAGAAAAAGTTTATTGCTGTTATGTATGTATACTATTCTTGCAAGCAAAATTAGATTTATAAACATAACATATACCTAACAAACACTTTCACAAAAAAAGTCAAATCTTTTAGCAACAAACCTTTACATAAAACAAGGGTATCATGTTGCAACTTGCATTCACACGCCAAGAAAGACACTCGCATTCATTACCAAATAAGACATTATACCATAAAGTGACATTTAAAACAAAAGGGCACAGTTGGGATTTTCATTTGAACGAAAGATTTTGTCATATGCATAAGCAAGACCCTTGGAATTTCCGAATCCGTTGTTGGCCCCTCGTACATTAAAAACGGCTTTGGGGTTGGGGATGACTCATTCATTGTATTGTAGTTTGTTACAACTGTTGCAGAATTTATGTCAAGATTCATTAAATGGTCCAAAGGATAGAAACTGGATATCAAATCAAATGGACCCATGATATTTAATTTTATGTCAAGTTGGACCATGGAGCATCATCTTAATTCCTACACACCCAGAAATAGTATCACCTTCATTGGAAGGTTCACCAATCATGTTCATCCAAGATTCAAACTCCTATGGAATCCATATGTAATATTTTATTGATACTTTTAGTGGACTTATTGATTGTTATTTAATATGAAATGCCAAATTTAACCTTAGGTTCTTGGACAAAGGTGCACTTAAAGAAGAAGATAAGGTTGGCAACTCAAAGAGGCCACCATGCACAATTACTCAAGTGGAAGGAGTCAAGCTTGTATTGGGTATGGGCATGATATGGCTTGTAACCTTAATCCCTAGCACTATTTGGGCACAAGTCAACACCTTGTTTGTAAAACAAGGCACCACTTTGGACCGACATCTGGGGTCAACCTTTCAATTACCCGCAGCATCATTAGGGAGCTTTGTCACACTCTCTATGTTAATATCGGTACCAATGTACGATAGGTATTTTGTGCCTCTAATGCGTAAAAGAACCAAAAACCCTAGGGGGATCACCATGCTCCAAAGGCTAGGGATTGGATTTTCAATTCAGATTCTAGCCATAGCAATGGCCTATCTAGTTGAAGTTAAGAGAATGCAATGCATCAAATCCCACAACATTTTAAACCCTAAAGAAGTTATCCCGATGACCATTTTTTGGTTATTGCCTCAATACATCCTACTCGGGGTGGCAGATGTGTTCAACGCCATTGGATTGCTCGAGTTCTTCTATGATCAGTCCCCGGAGGATATGCAAAGTCTTGGAACAACATTTTTTACAAGTGGAATTGGTGTTGGCAACTTTTTGAACAGTTTCTTGGTGACGATGGTGGACAAGGCAACGAGCATGGACGGAAGGAAGAGTTGGATAGGAAACAACTTGAATGATTCGCATTTGGATTACTATTACGGGTTTCTTTTTTTAATTTCAATATTAAATTTAGGAGCTTTCTTGTGGGCATCAAAGAAATATATTTATAAAAGGGAGTCAAATGTAGAAGCAAAGAATGAAATCCTAGAGATGGAATGCAAACCACTGGAGGTAGTTCCATTAGGGTTACAAGTTTAATATGTATGGATTGCTATTGAATTTCTAGTGAAGATTTGGTATTCTGTACTTTTATGGCTTATTGTATGTTTATATAATAAAACTTCTATTTATATAAGCCAATAATATTGTTCTTTTTATTGTATGTTAATAATAGCCTTTTGTTTATATGACCAGTAAACAGTAATAAATTGGGCCTTTCACCGTGAACACTCATTTTCTACTATATTTCAAAGCACAACGACAGCAAACCCAATTTGATGTCCTCCAGAATGGGTGTTGGACTTGAGTCTCCATTTCGTTATCTGAGATGGAAGTGTGGAACATACAATGTTTTTTAGTTCAACAAAATGATTAATGATAACAATAAGACTAATCTAATATTAATTCTTTGAACACCATCGTATTTCGTCACCACTTCTTATTTCCAATGAGATTAGCACACAAAAAAGGACATAGCTTCTATAAATCAGACTTAACAGTTGTTAAAAGGGATGCTTAAACTTTGGTATGAAATCCTAAGGTGATAAATAAATATATCCTACTCATGTTAATTTGTAGAAGACAAATTAAAGATGAGGAGTTCAAAGAACACATGAATTGAAAAACTAGTGAATGGTATTTTCTAGTATTGAATAAATGAAAACTATTTTTTTTTATAAAGGAATTAAATTGGAAAGAATAATCATAAAACTTTTTTTTTAATGTTGAATTTCTTACTTCTTGTGAGACTTGAACACAAGACCTCACACTTATGTGTTTTAAAAGGTTTCGAGCTGCTCCATTGGTATAAAGCTAACCACCTGTAATTAACATAATCTAAAGATGAGACAAATGGATTAATCTGTCACAAATTTATGATAAATAAATATACTCTGTTAGAGTAAATTATTTATTATTTATTTATTAAATAATTTATGGTGCCCTTATTGATCATTTATCTAATAACCAAGATCAATATTTACCTTAATATCCCTATAAAATTAACTGGGCTTCATTTGATAGACATAAAGGCCCGTACTAGTTAATTAGGGTTTCCCTTGGGTGAAGCATATACATACAGGTTATTGGGGAACCCTAAAGACACACCATAAAGTTTACGCCCCCCCCCCCCCCCTCCTCACTACAATCTGTTATCATCATCTTCTCCATCCTAATTGCTCACCCTAAACGGGAACCGATCAAGATGGCTTCTTCTTCATCTCTAACCACTACTGGATTGTCAGGTATATCGAGATCCCTAGAGTGTTTTTTTTTTCATTAGATATTAAAAGAACTGATTAACATGTGGTATCAGAGCAATGTTACTCAGTTCTTTAATTTCTTTATGATCTGGAATTGAATAATAATAATAATAATAATAATAATAATAATAATAATAATAATAATAATAATTTCGAATACTCATGTTATACGTGATATCGGTTCTTGATGCTTTTGTCTGTTTCATAAAATTCGCATGCGACAAATTCTTTGAAATTCAATTTTGAATTTCGCTGTTGTTTTAATATGCATGAAATTAGCATTCTGACAAATTTTGGAATTCAATTTTGGATTTCACATGTTATTTTAACATGCATATTTAATCAACTAGTCGTTTACCCGCGCGATGCGGCGGAAAACATATCACTTAGCTTGGTGAGTTTAGGGCTATGTACGGGGTGGTTCGGTTTTGAGACATAACCAAAACCAAATTAGCGATGCAAAGGAAAATACAACTCTTGTTAGTAATTCTAAGGGTGTGCATGAGAAGGTTCAGTTCAGTTGGGTCATAACTAAAATCTAAATTTTCAGTTAAGTAATTTCAAAACCGGTCATGGGGATTTAAAGAGTTTTAAAAGGATGTATTCTAGTGCTGAACAGTGTGCCCCCTGTAGGCCGGTAGGTATTTTCTAGTAGAAAACCCGCACGATGCGACGGCGATGACAAATTACTCGTAATGTATTTTATAGCATTTCTGTTAGTCTTCTTGTTTGAAGCATATTTTATAGCATTGATTTTTTAAATAGTTCATTATTTTAATTTTTGAAAATACATCAATTGCAATCTACGACCATTTAAAAAGATTGTTATTTATTTCTAGCAAATCAGAAAATTTGAGTTTTTAGGAGATTTGTGTAAGATAAAATTAAAAACACGAGTATATTCACAAATTTGCCAAAAAGCTTGTGTTTTTTTTTTCCAAAAAAAGTACACCTTTAGTGCTTTTAACATACCTTCTGGCTCCAGATGCGGAAAAACAAACCTTTGGATGAAAGTCGCAAACTGGCCAAACCTCATGAATGAAAATGACATTTTACTCAATAAAAACATTAGATGTGATTTTTAATGGAAGTTGGAATTTTTATAAAATTGCAGACTTCGGCTGTAAATGTGGAGAACATATCTTTTGTGAATATTGGAGGAACTTCGGCTACTAAGGATGCCATAGTATTTTCTTGTAGTGATGTTTCCCTTTGTGAAGGGGTATATTTGGAAGATGTTCAATTGTATCAGCATTTGGGGGTGTTACAACCTCATTTTGTTGGCAAGTCAACGGGTCAACTACAGGCTATGTATACCCTCCTATTTGTTATTCAACTTGTAAAAGCTTCATTAAGCAGACTATTTCGTCTGCCACAAGCCATCTAATCAACATCATTTAACTTGTACATTATACAGTGAAAGTTGTACAGTATCTGAT
Organism: Helianthus tuberosus; assembly: GCA_030545235.1. Classification (NCBI taxonomy): domain Eukaryota; kingdom Viridiplantae; phylum Streptophyta; class Magnoliopsida; order Asterales; family Asteraceae; genus Helianthus; species Helianthus tuberosus. The sequence continues at coordinate 9,586,281 of CM060373.1, read as the reverse complement.
CTACATTTTTGCACCTTTATTTGTAGCCTAAGTTTTAGGGTGCTAAAGATATATTTTGACGGGTCTTGATGACAATTTTGGGTTGAACGGCTAACTATGGTTTTGGAAAACGATAAGCCAAACTGGACAAGTTGGTTGGGTTGCTGGATCAGCCAAAACAAAACAATTCAGTTTTGGTATGTTGACGGTTTGATCAGTTAATTTATTTATTTTTTCCAAAATAATTAGTTTATATTAGAACTTTTAAAAATAGTAAAGGTCGTTCGTCAACAGAATACATATACACAAAAATGCATATTATAAAAAATAAATTAATTATTAGGGTTAAACCCACGGTTTAGTTTACATGGCAGGTTTAAGTTTCAAATTGTCGGTTAAACATTAAAACATGAACGAACTGTCAAAACGTCAAAGTGGCTAATTTGCTTACGTTTGGACGGTTTACAAAGTGTTAACGATCTAAAAACACCCTACTAAGTTAAGAGATACTCGTGTATTTATAAAAAAAAAGCCCTACCAAGTTTAGAGAAACTCGTGTAGCCACCGGCTCTTTTACGTATGACTTGTGTAGGTGGCCTGTTTTACGTATGACTTGTGTAGGTGGCAAAACAAGTGATTTTTAGGACGGGTGAAACTGGTTGGGTCGGGTTGTTGGATTGAATACACATGAACATGTATTTTCCTTTACTTGGAATTAACTAAATTAATAATCTTATAGATATGATTTTAGACACAATTAAAATAACGGTCCAGAAGAAATACAGTTCATCCTCTACAAAATCTACATAAATTGCAGTACATCGGTGTAACACCCGTTCTTATAAATTAAGGTTTAACGTATCATTTACGAAAAACAATCATGTAATTAAGATTATATATGCATTGGAAATTACGGGTTTATTAAAACTTTTTACAATTTAAAAAGTATACAACACATCATGTGTACGTTCGTCGTTTAACATAATAACGATACATAGTGCGGAAGCTTATTTCGTGATCGTGTTCGGTTCTTGCTCGTCGCTTGATCGTCCTTCGGTGCTAAAATTTACCTGAAACTCATAAAACATGAGTTGGATTAGTCATACGTAGCTTAAAACGTATTAGAACGGGTTCGCAACGCAAAATAATTTAAAATAAACATTTTTCGCGAAACTGGCACATGCTCGCGTAGCGCCACTGCCAGTCGCGCTACGCCACTGCCTAATTTCATCAGAACTGTTGCAGCTGGTTGCTGCTTATTCCCAGCACGATCTGATTTCACGGAAACGGCCATAACTTCTTCGTTATTGATCCGTTTTACCCGATTCTTTTTCCTACGCGTCCGTAATTTAATCATCCATCTTATGGAGTTAAAATCCTACATCCAACATAAGAAATTTTTGAGACTTCTAAGCCTTAGACTCGTTACCTTTTTACCGAATTTTAACCCGTTTATGCATTTTATCAAACAAACGTATTTATTTGATTCCTATATCTCATACACTTCTTCAAATTAATGTTACCTACTATATTAGGTTCTAAACATAGGTTTATTACACCATTTAAACCCGTTTTCGCTCGTATGCTTATTTTGACCCGTTAAGGGTATTTAAGCGCTTTCGAGCCTAAAATCGCTTTCGATTACTTCTAGCACTTCATCACCACATTTCTTATCCTATAATCTACCACCACAACTGAGTTTATGGCGGGTTTAATGTGGTGATCAATATAAACCAAATTTTACCTCTCGAACCATTATTTTACGGCAAAAACTCAAATAGCGTCATTTGGCTATTGTAATACCTCTTTCAGTTTCTATACTTATTCTAAGTATTTACCTAGTCATAAAACTTGTTTCCAAACAACCTTTAAGGGTCGTTTGTTCCATTTAGCCTACAAGGGCGTTTTGGTCGATTTTAGTCCTTTTATGACGAAGGACTCTCCCTCAAATTATTCGACCAAAATAGCACTTTAACTACAACATAATTATGCGTACCTGGCCCAGATCAATAAGTAGACCCAGTTTATACCTCATTTTCATTATCACACCATCAATGATGACGCAACTATCCAATTTGCTAATCGGTCCTGTTAACATAAGACTTGACAACCACATTAGTCTATATTGTCAAATGGTGTTATCACCACCATTCGACCCGTTTGGACTATATGCCCAACATTATCTATTTAAATCAAAAACACCGTTTTTTATTTCCAATTCATACATCATCCCATCTCGGATTTTATAACCATACCCTTTTTCTTTTACACTCTTTTCTTACAGTTTCAACCCATTTCGGCTTACGCCATGGGTATCCTTTTAACCATGATTTACATAAGTCGACACTTGACAAATTTCCAAATTTCTAATATTATCGTTTTCACGTTTACAACGTATCGAATAAACGAGTATTCTACATAAGTGTGTAAATTACACTTACCTCGCATCCACGCCATGCTTTTCTTTCCGTATTTGCTCCGTTTGACCCGCTCCCTCCTCCAAGCTTTCACCTAGCTTGTTACGCGTCAAACTATTGTCAAACATTTACAAGGCGGTTAAATTAGTCATTAACAATCATGACTATTCCACCTTACTTATTTTCTATGCCGAAGCTACTATTCGGCTTCATGATTAGTTAACTTAACTTATCTAAAGTTAACTACTTTCAATCACATGTTTACTACATTAAGTCTAAATCAACATAGTATTTAGAACTCTTATCACTTCATATCACGCGTAATTGCCATACCATTCAAAAACGCGTTTTCACTCTAAATTCAATACTTTAGTTCTCATTTAGGCATTTTAACAAACACCTAATGTGCATAATTTCACATATTTACTAACTAGTTCATAACTAATTATTTTCACCAAGATTTACATAAAAATCAAACCTCTATGTCTAGTGTTCATGAACTACATCAAGAACTTATATCATAGCAACCAATATTCATCAATTTAACACTCTAATCCGAGTGTTCATCATATTGTCAATAAACCCATTTAACACATAATAGGGTAATTACCAAATCCCTAGTTTTGACAACAATTCATCAAATTCTCTACTAGGGTTTGTTTCTAAACCAAGATATAATCACAATAACACTCATTGATTCAATATTCATTCAAGAATTTCGATTATGATTGTTCATCATAATCTCAAAGTATCACTAAATCATAAATTTCAACATACCTTGTGATCCCCACGACAAGGTGATCATTAATACGTATTCATGCATCCGATTCGGGCTAGATTTGACCTTCAATTTTGATGATTTGTTGAAGTTAGGGTTTGAGCTCCCATGGAGCTTCTCCTGGTCGTTCAGAACACGCACACAATGCGTGTGTGTGTATTTTATATATATTTTTTTTGTTTTGTTTTAATAAAACAAGTTTCCCACTTGTCCATATTAGTCCCTAATGTTTAGAGATTCATAAATGAAACTATAACTCATAGTTTATTATTTAATTACCCATTACTAACTAGGTTAATTTTACCTAGTTAATTTAGTGGGTTCCGGGAGTTAAAACCCGTTTTATTTTAAGTCCCGTTGACTCGGGCTCTTATAAACTCAATTCCTTAAAACTTTGATTTGTTTTTATTTAATATTAGGATTTCTTATTTAAATCCAAATATTTGCCGGGTTATTTTTACTAATAACGGTACGTTATCCGTCTTTTAGTATTAACAGAGTTTAATTACCAAGCCCGTTTTCGGGGTGTTACAAGTCTACCCCCCTTAAAGAGGTTTCGTCCTCGAAACCTTGCTTACATAGTTCATTGAGTTCTAAACTCAATGTGTTTGACCTGAGTAATCTCTTAAGCATTATTCATACTTTAACCAATTGTTAGTATTACCAGAAAAATTATGGTAATATCTTTTTGGTTACAGAACCTGTACGTACCTCATACGACATAATGTAACTTGAAATAACATAATTCTGTTATTTCTACTAGTTTAGTCAACTTAGCGATTTCGATCGCTTTTATATATTATCGAACTCTTGGTGAATTTGTTACCTTGACCCATTTAAAGGTCTTTAGTGAAATATTTCACTTTTAGCAATAATTTCTTTTGTTTTCAGATTTATTTATTCGGTTCAGTTATACCGAATCCACCGCTTACAAGCAACCAACTTACTTAAATGACCTTAACCGGTCTCACTAACTAGACTTATTAGTCCAGTTGCTTTTTACCGCTCGCCTGGTGATAATGTGATTCCACTTCATATTGCATTTCTTGACCGTGATCGTGTCACGTCATGTTTAATTTATATCAACCCTTCATTTTCGAAAATACCACTTTTTCGAATATATCGTCTTGCACCTATCGATGTTAAGACCCATACTCTTTGATATTTGTTATTTCCAAATTCGTCTTATAGTATTCATATTTGTTAAAACGTTGTTTATTACTAAAACTGAATTTTAGTTTAACGTTTTTCCTTTTTAACTATGTCAATTACTCATATTAAGGAAATTGACAACCCATAATTTATTCTTTTCCGTTCTCATTTTACGCGGGGAATCACAACTAGTTCCCTTGCTTTACACTATTGACCCGTAGGTTCTTTCACTTAGCCTTATAGGCTATTTCTTTAAATTTTTCACCTTTTTAAGGTGAGATATTAACAACTCGTTTCCTTCTCTTTATGACCCGAGGGTCTTTTTGGTCCCGTAGACCTTAACACTGTGTTTAATCCCGTAGGTTATGATGATCCCGTAGATCATCTTTTATTCTTGTCTATATTCAAATGTATATATACATATATAGTTTCAAGGCATCTCTTATTATGTTTGGAATCGTTTATTTTCGCCCTTGAACTTCAATTGACCTTGACTGTAGTCTAAGGTTTCATTTGTTTACTTCCGGACTAATCCTCTGACTTTATGACTTCTGACGTTATTTACGCGTCAGTTTGTTCTTATGCTTACTGTTATTTGATTTGCATATATTCTTATTTGGTTATATCCCATTACCGGGCTCATTATTCTCTTGCATTTAACGCTACCTTTATCTGGCTAGCGCTCATTAGTGCCATTCGGCGTTATATTGTATTCAACCTGTTTGACCTATTAATGTGAAATCCATCACTTATAAACAATCAACTTTATTCTTTATTCAACCCATTAGACTTCGAATAGTTGAACATATTTACTCACAAATTTCTATATACGAGATTTTATAGTCATAACTCGTAATCCAAGTCCTTTGATTTTTCAACCCGCGTTCACGTCTCTTGGTTTACGCATGTGTTTAATTCTTACCCATCAACCGGGTGTTTTACCGAAGTCGTTATTATTGCAACCCTCCCGGTATGCATTAAGACCTCGCTTCATTTTTATATTCTGACTTTGTCCTTAAGTTTGACGTTTTACAAAAACGACCCGTTAAGGGACATATTTGCATTTTTCCGGGTTCGAGTGTAAGTACACTCCCTCCCAATACATGTCTAAATCATTTTACATGCTTGCGTTTTCTGGGTTCGAGTGTAAGTACACTCCCTCCCAATACTTGTCTAAATCATTTTACATGCTTGCGTTTTCTGGGTTCGAGTGTAAGTACACTCCCTCCCAATACTTGTCTAAATCATTTTACATGCTTGCGTTTTCTGGGTTCGAGTGTAAGTACACTCCCTCCCAATACTTGTCTAAATCATTTTACATGCTTGCGTTTTCTGGGTTCGAGTGTAAGTACACTCCCTCCCAATACTTGTCTAAATCATTTTACATGCTTCTTTGTCCCTTCACTCAGGCTCATTATCCTAATGTAATACGCTTCCGTCACTCGGTTGTGCGTTTACATTATTATCAAATATTTTGCTTATCTGATTCATTTGGGTACTTTTTAATTAGTCCCATTCACCCCGCCCTTACTACATCGGATGTAAACGTGTCCGCCATAAGAAGTTCATGGTATCATATGCCACTACTTACTTGGCCAGAGTAAGCGATTAACACATGACACACATGACCTTTTTATAGTTTTCACATCACGCCCTATGTAAGTAACGCCTCTATTTGTTTCTCTTGGAAACAACATCCCGAATACATTTTCTATTCGGGTTTTTCCAAGTTTTTAATCTACATATGCAACTTTCAATTTCTACGTATTGGTTGCATGTTTATATTCATGCAATAATTTAAATGTGCACCTGGTAAATGCTTGCCCTAACGGGCTTTTCTTGCCATTAGCCTTGTTCGCGACCATTACGCGATTTAGGTCCTTAATGAGCATGCTCTTCTTGTCATATCTCGGACCATTCCATCATCATATCCACAATTCGTTTGACTCTCGTCGTCTTCGAACGCGAGTGTCCTTCAATTAAAACATTCACAAAAGTTAGTAACATATACTTCAATAATCGCCCGTATTATAATACAAGGCTTTTTCTACTATACGCGTCAATGTACGTATTTTTGTCAACTATATCAATCATTTCAATTGGGGTAACGTGTATCACACGGTTGCCCTATGTGTTGTTTACAACCCTTTAGCATGCTAAACTATTAACATACATATACTTACCGGATTTGCGATCAAGCTTCGAACCGAACACCAATCTTTATCAAGAGCATAAGGTTTAAGTCCAAGCATGGTTTTCCCCACCATACTTGAATCTCTTAAACCAAGTCTACCCCCCTTAAAGAGGTTTCGTCCTCGAAACCTTGCTTACATAGTTCATTGAGTTCTAAACTCAATGCGTTTGACCTGAGTAATCTCTTAAGCATTATTCATACTTTAACCAATTGTTAGTATTACCAGAAAAATTATGGTAATATCTTTTTGGTTACAGAACCTGTACGTACCTCATACGACATAATGTAACTTGAAATAACATAATTCTGTTATTTCTACTAGTTTAGTCAACTTAGCGATTTCGATCGCTTTTATATATTATCGAACTCTTGGTGAATTTGTTACCTTGACCCATTTAAAGGTCTTTAGTGAAATATTTCACTTTTAGCAATAATTTCTTTTGTTTTCAGATTTATTTATTCGGTTCAGTTATACCGAATCCACCGCTTACAAGCAACCAACTTACTTAAATGACCTTAACCGGTCTCACTAACTAGACTTATTAGTCCAGTTGCTTTTTACCGCTCGCCTGGTGATAATGTGATTCCACTTCATATTGCATTTCTTGACCGTGATCGTGTCACGTCATGTTTAATTTATATCAACCCTTCATTTTCGAAAATACCACTTTTTCGAATATATCGTCTTGCACCTATCGATGTTAAGACCCATACTCTTTGATATTTGTTATTTCCAAATTCGTCTTATAGTATTCATATTTGTTAAAACGTTGTTTGTTACTAAAACTGAATTTTAGTTTAACGTTTTTCCTTTTTAACTATGTCAATTACTCATATTAAGGAAATTGACAACCCATAATTTATTCTTTTCCGTTCTCATTTTACGCGGGGAATCACAACTAGTTCCCTTGCTTTACACTATTGACCCGTAGGTTCTTTCACTTAGCCTCATAGGCTATTTCTTTAAATTTTTCACCTTTTTAAGGTGAGATATTAACAACTCGTTTCCTTCTCTTTATGACCCGAGGGTCTTTTTGGTCCCGTAGACCTTAACACTGTGTTTAATCCCGTAGGTTATGATGATCCCGTAGATCATCTTTTATTCTTGTCTATATTCAAATGTATATATACATATATAGTTTCAAGGCATCTCTTATTATGTTTGGAATCGTTTATTTTCGCCCTTGAACTTCAATTGACCTTGACTGTAGTCTAAGGTTTCATTTGTTTACTTCCGGACTAATCCTCTGACTTTATGACTTCTGACGTTATTTACGCGTCAGTTTGTTCTTATGCTTACTGTTATTTGATTTGCATATATTCTTATTTGGTTATATCTCATTACCGGGCTCATTATTCTCTTGCATTTAACGCTACCTTTATCTGGCTAGCGCTCATTAGTGCCATTCGGCGTTATATTGTATTCAACCTGTTTGACCTATTAATGTGAAATCCATCACTTATAAACAATCAACTTTATTCTTTATTCAACCCATTCGACTTCGAATAGTTGAACATATTTACTCACAAATTTCTATATACGAGATTTTATAGTCATAACTCGTAATCCAAGTCCTTTGATTTTTCAACCCGCGTTCACGTCTCTTGGTTTACGCATGTGTTTAATTCTTACCCATCAACCGGGTGTTTTACCGAAGTCGTTATTATTGCAACCCTCCCGGTATGCATTAAGACCTCGCTTCATTTTTATATTCTGACTTTGTCCTTAAGTTTGACGTTTTACAAAAACGACCCGTTAAGGGACATATTTGCATTTTTCCGGGTTCGAGTGTAAGTACACTCCCTCCCAATACATGTCTAAATCATTTTACATGCTTGCGTTTTCTGGGTTCGAGTGTAAGTACACTCCCTCCCAATACTTGTCTAAATCATTTTACATGCTTGCGTTTTCTGGGTTCGAGTGTAAGTACACTCCCTCCCAATACTTGTCTAAATCTTAATTACATGATTGTTTTTCGTAAATGATACGTTAAACCTTAATTTATAAGAACGGGTGTTACAAGTTGGTATCAGAGCCTTGGTTTAAGAGATTCAAGTATGGTGGGGAAAACCATGCTTGGACTTAAACCTTATGCTCTTGATAAAGATTGGTGTTCGGTTTGAAGCTTGATCGTCCTCCGGTGCTAAAATTTACCTGAAACTCATAAAACATGAGTTGGATTAGTCATACGTAGCTTAAAACGTATTAGAACGGGTTCGCAACGCAAAATAATTTAAAATAAACATTTTTCGCGAAACTGGCACATGCTCGCGTAGCGCCACTGCCAGTAGCGCTACGCCACTGCCTAATTTCATCAGAACTGTTGCAGCTGGTTGCTGCTTATTCCCAGCACGATCTGATTTCACGGAAACGGCCATAACTTCTTCGTTATTGATCCGTTTTACCCGATTCTTTTTCCTACGCGTCCGTAATTTAATCCTCCATCTTATGGAGTTAAAATCCTACATCCAACATAAGAAATTTTTGAGACTTCTAAGCCTTAGACTCGTTACCTTTTTACCGAATTTTAACCCGTTTATGCATTTTATCAAACAAACGTATTTATTTGATTCCTATATCTCATACACTTCTTCAAATTAATGTTACCTACTATATTAGGTTCTAAACATAGGTTTATTACACCATTTAAACCCGTTTTCGCTCGTATGCTTATTTTGACCCGTTAAGGGTATTTAAGCGCTTTCGAGCCTAAAATCGCTTTCGATTACTTCTAGCACTTCATCACCACATTTCTTATCCTATAATCTACCACCACAACTGAGTTTATGGCGGGTTTAATGTGGTGATCAATATAAACCAAATTTTACCTCTCGAACCATTATTTTACGGCAAAAACTCAAATAGCGCCATTTGGCTATTGTAATACCTCTTTCAATTTCTATACTTATTCTAAGTATTTACCTAGTCATAAAACTTGTTTCCAAACAACCTTTAAGGGTCGTTTGTTCCATTTAGCCTACAAGGGCGTTTTGGTCGATTTTAGTCCTTTTATGACGAAGGACTCTCCCTCAAATTATTCGACCAAAATAGCACTTTAACTACAACATAATTATGCGTACCTGGCCCAGATCAATAAGTAGACCCAGTTTATACCTCATTTTCATTATCACACCATCAATGATGACGCAACTATCCAATTTGCTAATCGGTCCTGTTAACATAAGACTTGACGACCACATTAGTCGATATTGTCAAATGGTGTTATCACCACCATTCGACCCGTTTGGACTATATGCCCAACATTATCTATTTAAATCAAAAACACCGTTTTTGATTTCCAATTCATACATCATCCCATCCCGGATTTTATAACCATACCCTTTTTTCTTTTACACTCTTTTCTTACAGTTTCAACCCATTTCGGCTTACGCCATGGGTATCCTTTTAACCATGATTTACATAAGTCGACACTTGACAAATTTCCAAATTTCTAATATTATCGTTTTCACGTTTACAACGTATCGAATAAACGAGTATTCTACATAAGTGTGTAAATTACACTTACCTTGCATCCACGCCACGCTTTTCTTTCCGTATTTGCTCCGTTTGACCCGCTCCCTCCTCCAAGCTTTCACCTAGCTTGTTACGCGTCAAACTATTGTCAAACATTTACAAGGCGGTTAAATTAGTCATTAACAATCATGACTATTCCACCTTACTTATTTTCTATGCCGAAGCTACTATTCGGCTTCATGATTAGTTAACTTAACTTATCTAAAGTTAACTACTTTCAATCACATGTTTACTACATTAAGTCTAAATCAACATAGTATTTAGAACTCTTATCACTTCATATCACGCGTAATTGCCATACCATTCAAAAACGCGTTTTCACTCTAAATTCAATACTTTAGTTCTCATTTAGGCATTTTAACAAACACCTAATGTGCATAATTTCACATATTTACTAACTAGTTCATAACTAATTATTTTCACCAAGATTTACATAAAAATCAAACCTCTATGTCTAGTGTTCATGAACTACATCAAGAACTTATATCATAGCAACCAATATTCATCAATTTAACACTCTAATCCGAGTGTTCATCATATTGTCAATAAACCCATTTAACACATAATAGGGTAATTACCAAATCCCTAGTTTTGACAACAATTCATCAAATTCTCTACTAGGGTTTGTTTCTAAACCAAGATATAATCACAATAACACTCATTGATTCAATATTCATTCAAGAATTTCGATTATGATTGTTCATCATAATCTCAAAGTATCACTAAATCATAAATTTCAACATACCTTGTGATCCCCACGACTAGGTGATCATTAATACGTATTCATGCATCCGATTCGGGCTAGATTTGACCTTCAATTTTGATGATTTGTTGAAGTTAGGGTTTGAGCTCCCATGGAGCTTCTCCTGGTCGTTCAGAACACGCACACAATGCGTGTGTGTGTATTTTATATATTTTTTTTTGTTTTGTTTTAATAAAACAAGTTTCCCACTTGTCCATATTAGTCCCTAATGTTTAGAGATTCATAAATGAAACTATAACTCATAGTTTATTATTTAATTACCCATTACTAACTAGGTTAATTTTACCTAGTTAATTTAGTGGGTTCCGGGAGTTAAAACCCGTTTTATTTTAAGTCCCGTTGACTCGGGCTCTTATAAACTCAATTCCTTAAAACTTTGATTTGTTTTTATTTAATATTAGGATTTCTTATTTAAATCCAAATATTTGCCGGGTTATTTTTACTAATAACGGTACGTTACCCGTCTTTTAGTATTAACAGAGTTTAATTACCAAGCCCGTTTTCGGGGTGTTACAATCGGGCAAGAACATCCAACTATAATGCTATCGAACGTCAGGCTTAGGGCAGCCATTAGCTAAAGGCAACTGTAGTCATAAACGTCTGTTTAACCATCTTGTCAACATATAAAGTCCCTGCTAGATGATCACACTCGTGCTGTAAAATTCAGGCCTGCCAGCCCGAAGCACTCACCTTTATAGGCTGATCGTGTCAGTCCAAGCCCGTTACCTCCACATCTAGAAACATTTCAACCATTGCTCTATATCCATCAAAACTGCACCAAAATCACATTGCTCGTCAAAACAGGCCGGGCCAGCCCAACCCACAAACCATTTTAGTACAAGTTTTTTTTTTCAACAAAACAATTTAGAATGTTGTAAGCAATGATCACACACCTCAAACAACCTTGGAAAAAACAGTGCTAATTTGTTCCCCTTCTTTTGAAGATTCGGGTTTATAATCACCTAAAAAATCCAAGACATTTACAAGCAATTTCAGTTATTTTATCCAGAGATAAAAACAGGGTTGTAAATGAGGTGAGCTACTCGTGAACTACTTGAGATCGGCCCGTTTAAGCTTGACTCGATTCGAGCTTTTAACGGGCCGATCACGAGTAGAAAAATAGGACATAAAAACTTGCCAAAAGATCAATAGAACGTCTGTCTTAAGCCTTAATATCTTCCTTTGGTGCATACCCAATGTACTCTTCAGTGTCCTCCAGAACATTAATCTAAAACGGGTCGGGTTAACCCACCGACATAAATTCATATTAAATCCATAAACACCTAAAATTAAATATTTAAAAAAAAACTAACTTTTAAAGGAATACCAATTTGGGGAGCATCAAGGCCAACCCCAGGTGCTCCCCTTATAACCTTCACCATTTACTCATTAGTGTGTTGATTTAGTCCCATTTACTAATGATATGAAGGTGGCAATTTCGTCCCATTTACTCATTAGTGGGTTGATTTAGTTTTTCTTATTTTTATATCTCTAATGATTCCAATGAAAAAAGTTAACTTAAAAAAGAAGCGACCGGGTTGAAAGTCGCACAAAGTCTATTTTTTAGTGGATACAAGTATACAAACTCCTATCTTATTTTATTCAGATATTCAGATTATTATTAATAATTTTATTATAGTATTGTTTTTAAGCATAATTGACACATTATCTGCAAAAAAAATCTAAATAATTAACGAAAAATCTGTAACCTTAAACGGGTTCATTAGTGTTGTATTGTAACTCAACTGGGTGAAATAAACAAAAAAAATGCTTAGAAAGGGAAACAGGTGGAATGGGTTGAAAGTTGTTCAAAGTCTATTTCTAGTTCGTTATGCATACAACCTCCTAAAATCATTTTACTCTAAGATTTCTGTTATTATAATGATAATATTGTTTTTGCATTCATAATTATCTCATTAGTAACTATAAAAAGGACAAAAAAGTGTGTGGATGGCCAATCTGACCCACATGATCAGTTTCAACCGACCCTTTTTGACCCAATACACGACCCATGCATCTTGCCACCTCATATTTTCACTACATATAAATTATCTAAAAAGAGAACATGTCGAACAAGTTGAAAGTCATCCAACGTCTATTTTTATTTTAATTCATACAACCTTCTAACTCGTTTCATTCAAAGATACAGATTATAATTGTGATAATATTGCTTATCACTTCCGGTAACCATGACTAATGCATTAATTATTTATAAAAAACACCAAAGAATGAAGAAAAGCTGTGTACCAGTAAACCCAACATGTTTTGACCCGTACTAAAAATGACCCATTACAACCCAAACCGGTTTTGACCCATCACCCGACCCAAACACCACTAATAATTACCTTCAAGTGTCTCCTTTTGCAGCAGATGAAAATTCACGCGCATTTTCTGTTGTCAAAACTTCAACACCCAACCGCTTCTTGAATTCACTTGGTTTTTTGCATACGGATTCATGATTTGGCAGCGTCTCACGCAATGTAGATGTCGAAAATATGTTAATAAAAAATAATGATTACCAAACAATATAACAAATAATAAAGGGTGGATTACTTACAAACATGGTGTTCCAGTAAGCCGGCTGTCTACACAGGCGATACATGATGGTGTACATCCCAGACCGTGGCAATGCGCTCACAATCGAATTGTAAACTACTAAATTCCCCCATATGGCAATGTGTTGCAATATTGTAAATGAGCTGCACACATCACATTAGACAAGTGGTGACATCATTATGCAGCATGCAAAAACAGATAATTAGAATAAAAAAAAAAGTTGAAATGAGCACAAAATGTGGTGGTGACTTACTTGGTTTCTAATGTGACTACAAAAGCCTGCAACCAAACACACCCAAAAAGTGCCACACATCCAATTCGTTGATTCTGATCACCTCCAAGATTCTCATCGACATTCAAACTGTTAACCAGACCAAAGAGAGCCAGAAAAGGGACCTCTCACACACCTTAAAGAACAACTTATGCATTAGAATTAGATTCTAAAAGATAATTACAGTGAATGCCGAATGGTTGAATAAACTTACCACAAGACTACCGTTTTCTAAACTTGTAGTATATCTGAGAGTCCAGAAATCCCGTGCTGGAGCCAGTGTGGTTGGAGCATAGACCTGAATGCAAATTCGAAGATCAGTTAATCCGTTTTAACCGAAAAATAAAATAAATGTAGAAACGATGGAAATTCACCTGCATATAAACAAGTTCAATAGTTCCACCATTTCCAGCAGGTAACATCGTCAAAACTTCAAGATTCCGGCAGTCTCGAAACCAAGATGTACGATCTTTAAGAATCTCCACAATCTAAACAAGAAGATTAAAAATAAACAAAACTGAACAATGCAATAAAACTCCAAATTAGCTTCTAAAAAGGAACAGATGGTGAAAAGAGTTATTAACAGATAGCACAAAAAAAGCTAGAAATATCTTTTCCTAGCTTGTCAACCCATTCTTGTATGTAATTCCAGAATCCAAAATTAGGCGATAGCACAGGAAGAAAAAGGCGACTATCTTTCTAGCCGTAGGCTACCACCTAGCAGAAACTACCATACATACAATGATTATATGAACATACTGAACCATGGAATCAAGGTAACAGGTATGGTAAACTGGGGAACAAAATTCAGTGAAGGGAACACTACAAGAAAATGAACCTAATGCAAGCCCGATAAAAAGTTGCATTTGGCCCTGTAAAGGTTGCATTAGGCCTAATGCAACCTTTTGTCGGGGGCTGCATTAGAAGCAGTTGCATTAGATCTAATGCAACCTTTTTAAGACCAAATGCAACCTTTTTTTAAAGTGTTGCATTTACTAATCAAATGCAACCCTTTTAGTATGCAACCTTTTTTACATTATAATGCAACTTTTTTTTGTATTTTAGTTACAAAAATGCAATATTTTTTACACTCAAATGCAACTTTTTCTATAAAAATGCAACCTTTTTTCTAAGCCTAATGCAACTGTTATTATTTTTTAATAGAAAAAACGCAGCCTTTTTTATAGCACAAGCAACATTCTTTTCATACAAATGCAACCTTACAACATAAGTTCAATTGCTATTAATTGATATAAATTCAATAGTAATTACACGAAAACAATAATAACAAAGATATCATTGATAATCAAAGTGTGTACTTCAACATTTTATCGAAACTTAAATTATCGAAACTTAAATAACTCTACAGTCAATTACAATAATAAAAGAGTGAAAACATTCTAATCATCTCGATCTCCAACTACTTGTTTCATAACCTTCTGCATCATAGCTTCTAAGTTGTCGCTGGCTGGCAAACTCTTTTCACATAGTTTCAAGCTCGGCTTTTTTTCTATAATGACGATCTTCAATCCTTTAGCGCATTTCCAGCAACTAGTTTTTCTCAACTTCAACATGTAAATTGGTTGAAATAAGCCTTAAAAATTAATAACTTGATAAAAAAATAATTGCCTAGCGAAACATAATGCATAAAACAGAGACATGGAAATATATTTTAAGCATACCATTCCACCACTACCTAGGCATGTGGTAATCTCTGTCTCCATCAAGCTCTACAACTACAAGTGTGACTTCTTACATAATACAAGAATTTTGGTAAACATTCTTACTTCCAACCATATCCTGTGCCCAAATAAGCAAGTGCTATACCAAAAATAACAATGAAAAGATTGAATGCCTGAAGTTACAGTCTACACATTTTTTAAACGTACAGTCCTCGTTTCTAAACCTCAAAAAGACTACTAGAATAACTTTTTAGAAGGATGCCACACAAAATATCAAGTCTAACCTCCTACTTGTGCATTGGAAAGAGAGAAGAGTAGTGTCTTGTCTTTTATCATTTTTTTTGCTGCAGGAAGGAGTCACAAATATCAATTGAAATATTAAAATTTTAATAATTTAATCTAAATAAAATAAAACAGGTAACATAAAAATAATTTAAAAATAATAACTTTTCAAAATATTCAAAACCACCAATGGAGGACCGCGATTGAAATCTAAATACCCCATCGCACTCTATCTTCTTCGTCTAACCCATCAAACCCCATGGCCGGAAAAACATGGTACCTGTAAAATGTTTACATATAACCACAAACGCTTTAACGAAAAAAATTTACATCCCTTTCTATGAAATAGAGTATAACCTAAAAACACACTCTTTTTAATAACAATCTTACCACTTCCCTCGCTAAAAACTTGGAAGAAACAAACAGCTCCAGCACGCCGCATATGATCCTTGATAAAAGATGAGATGTGATGTCACCTGAATCATGAAACAACTCTCTATAACCATATAAAAATATGATTCTAGATTATTAGTAACTTAATATAAAAAGAACAATGTCACCATCAAAAATATCAAAGTTCTTAGACCAGACTCCTGAATACCAGACATTCTACAATATAACTAGTGTCACAAAGTAAAATCTAGTATCACTAGGTAGCAGACAAATTAACAAACTAGAACGAACAAAGTAACTGATAATTTAAGAGTTCAGTGGTGATGAAATTAGTAAAATACATATTAAAATATCCCATAAAGCTTATTTTAAAAAGGGACACATAAAGCTTGTTTATTTATTTTCCAAAAAAAACTCCCAATTTAAAAACATCAAAATCATAATGACCTTAAGGTCCTGCCATGATGCAAAAGAATGTAACCAAGTTACCAAAACTGTGTCAATCACAAAAAACAGTAAAACAAGTTAAAAAAAATTTAACAACAAATGGCCAATTTATTATACACCAAACAACCCAGAAAGTGACTTAATAACTACACGAAAAACAATACACATACCTCAGCCTAAACCACCAGTACACAAATACAATCAACCAGTTTTGACTTGTGCCTAAGCCCTGCACTCCTACTAATTTTACCATCTATAATACTAGCAAGCAACTCTAGTCTTGGTACAAACACACATTCATGCAATTCTTTAAATGTCTCTAACAATACCAGGCAATGCCCATTTCTAGCTAAATAATATATATTGGAATACCACGATATGCAATCTCTTTGAGGAGTTTCATCGAACACCTTGTGAGCATATACTTTTGGATTTGTCAATAGACATTACAAATCTACCAAAAACTTTCTTACCTCACTAGTCTAAGTTAGAGTAATATAAAATAACATGTTAACAGCAATTTCATACCCAAATCTGATAGTTAAGAAACCACTATACATGATAATCAACAAACCGACAAAACCATAATATATATTATAAATCATGTAGATCCACCTTTATCTGTTTAATTTTGAGAATGATTTAAACTAACTTAAAACTAAACAAATTTTCCTAAATTGATACAAAAGAAAGAAAAATCCCCAATTTTCTAACCCAATAGACGAGATAAAAAAGAGTGAGGGATGATACCGATTATAATCGTGAAACGCCCAAATGATATCGAGTGAAAGAGAGGTCAATTGCACAGTGACGGCGGTAAACCTCCATGTTCCAGTCGCAATCACTACAAATGCTGGTTCAGTTTTCCATAAACACTGTGAAGATTGATGTCCACCAGAGCTAGATTTTGCGATTATCAATTGATAGAGAGGGAAGTGTGAGAGCAAACGAAATATTGGGTTTGAGAGGAGTGAGCAAATTAGGGTTAGAGAGGAGTTAATGGTGTGTTGAAGTGTGGATGGGAATCAAAATATTGGGAGAAGCGGGAAGTTTGAGAAGGACTTTTTGTTCTTGAAAGTAAATTTAAATATTATTCAATTTCTAAAGCTTGATGTGCAAATAACTTCAAGGATGTGTGAATATGTACTTATGTGTCCCTTTTTAAATAATCTAATTCGGCTAAGATTTATTTAAATTGTATAGTCGTCGGTATAAAATTACAAAAATAAATTTTTTTAGCAACACAAAAGTAAGTTTAATATTAATAATAATATTGAATACAATATTCTATTTCTTTTTACCTTAGAACCACATCTTTTGACTCATTATTTTTCTAAAAACACTCATAAGATACGGTTAAATAAAAACCACATCTTTTGGCTAAGGATTTTTTTTTCAAAACATACATAAGATGCGGGTTAGAGTGGGGAACCGCATCTTTTGGAAGCACTAAGCATCTTTTGATCACTTATGTACTAGTGTTTGTCGGTTAAGTCTATATTATTATATTATACAAATAAGTAATTCATCAAATAAGCTCAATACAATTAATGGTGAGGCAAAATTGGAAAAATTAAAAACTTTTTGGTTAGAACTACAAAATCAAGTAGTTTTGGGTGTAAAGTGAAATATCAGTTTTTTTGAAAACCCCCCCCAAAACATGGGGTACAACACCTCAATGCCTTAACTTGTTGATAATTTATATTATGTAAATGGTATTTTGAGTTTAGTTTTTCAAAAGTTTCGTTTGTACAATTATATAAATATTGTCGACGGAAAACGATGAATAGTAACTTTATTTTTATAATAATATATAGTTTTTGTTTTCCTTTTATTTAATATATTATAATAGTTTATTATTATATTTACTTTAATTAACTTATTTTTTAATTTTTCCCTTTTTTTAAACCATATATTTCCTATACTATTTTTTTAATAATTCTTTTTTTATTTCTTTTTTAAGAACATATATTAATTTATGTATTAAGATGACTTTTATGTGAGAGTTACTTTTAAAATTTCCTAATGCAACTTTTTTAACAAAAGTTGCAAATTTCAACTAAATTTGCAACCTTTCAAGAAAAAGGTTGCAATTTTTAATAAAATTTGCAACCTTTTAACAAAAAGGTTGCAAATTCAATATAATTTTGCAACCTTTTTTGAAAAAGGTTGCATTAGATCTTCTAATGCAATCTTTATGTTCAACAAAGTTGCATTAGAGTCAAATGAAACACATTTGAAAAAGGTTGCTAATAAAAAGTTGCATTAGGCCAATTTTCTAGTAGTGGAAGGTCATATGGGACCAAGTCAAGACATGATCAGGTCCAGAAACCACCAAAATTAGGAAAAAGGTAAAACATGAATCATGAGATTACCAGATCATTGTAAAACAAATAAATACAAGAACAACAAATGATAAACCACATGTAAATCATAACGAATAAAATTTAATCATCAAATGACATGAAAACAGGAAAGGTCATTAAACTCACCAGAAGTGGTGATATTAATCCACTTGTAGCAGGCCAATTGCTGAGTGGACACTTAAAACTCAATCAACAGAGGACAAATCCATTACCAAAACAAAAAACTTGAAAAAAACTAAGCAAAATTGATTGTGGACTACATCAAACGTATAATGCCTCCAATACCACAAAGGTTAACTGAAAAGAACATAAAGTAGTGATTAACATGTCACTAAATGAATTAGGAGAACCCCACACAGCATCACAACAATCAGAAGTAAAGATAACACAGGATCTTCCACTCGCCACTTGAAAAAACAAAATAGAAAATGCAAGTATCATAAGCATTTGAGCATCTTGTTTTTCCTTTAATAATAAGAGCATCCATCACTTAATTAATTAAAATAAGACATTATAATACCTTTGCAGATTTTCTCTTCTTAAACCGGTGGCAGGCTTCCTTCTTTTTGGGGCATAATTAAGACCCTTCTTAACACAGTAGCCTTTCCATACCCTGTAAAAAGTGTACAAACATAAAAACCACATGAAGAAGATAAAAATTAATAAAATGCCCTAACTAAAATCAGAAACTGTACCTGTAGCAGATGTATTACTTCTCTACCATACCATCACATGGAATCGCCTCATTAGTCCTCAACAACCTTAAAACCCAAATACATGAATCTGCCTTTGCTAGATCTGTGCCCCAAACCACAAAATCACCAGAAATACGAACTCAAAATGAAAGAACCTTACCTTGATTGTCTGAAGAACATACGTGCAGAAATAGATCAGTAGTCGAAAACCTCGGTCACCTCAAAATACTTGACGGGAATCGCATCTGGAACTCCAACCACCGAGATCTGATTCTTCTCCATGATTTTGTTGTCTCCTTCCGAGTATTCTTATTATTCTTCACCAGATCTAGTCTTCAAACCATGACCTACAAAAAACGAAAATCCATCTTAAAACACAAACGTAAGTAAAATCCAATGAATACATGAAGAAATAGTGTTCAGAATCAAAAGGACGGTGTCAGTTACCCTTGACGAATGTTGCAAAACGCCAATAAAAGCTGGAAAACGGAACCAGGAGGTCAGAATCTTCATCGATCTGTTGAAACTTCATAGATCTAGTGAAATCGTTCCTGAATCGCCAGAAAGAGAGGAGCAGATCTGGTGAAATTGTTGAATCGCCAGAGAGAGAGAGGGAGAAAGGAGCAGGGAAGCGGTGTTTTGAAATGTTTTGAAATCTGAAACCCTAGTTTGTGTGTGTCCGCGTGTTTAGTTTAGGGGAAAGGGTATAAATGGAAAGTGAATATTTCTGGTGCTTAAAAGACTTGTACATCATGCTTTAGGGGTGTTTTAAGGAAATTTCAATGACCTTAAGAAGTCCTTTGGATATGTATATTAAATATAGTATAGACTAGTTATCACAATTATGAGTACTTAAGTACTTTATTGAAATTGTCAGACTTTTATGTAAATCGATGAATTGATTCTAAGTGGCAACATATGATTTACTTAATTTCCATCGAATCGAATGATAATTTTAAATTAATTATTATGTTAACTTTTATTTTAGTTATTGATATGAATGTTTCATATGGTATCACCTAATTTTGTGATAGTTTATGTTTCCTAAAGTTGTGTAACTTTATCTCCAAGTTTCGTATAAAGATTATTTTATTTTTATAAACGAATAATTAACTTGGAGAAATTTAACTTTTAAATAATAATTCAACTAATTTTTTTGATTGACTTAAAAAAAATAAAAATTTGCTACACTAAAATAACATTTTTTTGTAATAACCATAAATTTAAAATCATTATTTTAGAAATAAAAGAATAATAATAATTTATAATAAACTAACATTTATTTTATGATCCATCCTTCTGTATATCAACCAAAACTATTATTATTATTTATCAATTATCCAATAGGAAACCCTAATTAAGACACCCAAGTAATTCTGTACAAACCCTAGAATTTTCAGAAGAATCAGAATCAGGATTAGGGCACCTAAAACTCAAGGGGGGTATTTTCTATTGATGATTATCCATATAACTCGTTGTCAGAATAGAATTTTAAGATTTCGTCGACTCAGCTAAGCTAGTTGGACGCGTGGCAACCCTGTGCATAAAATAAGTGGCTACGCGGGCCGCGTAAGGATAGGCTGAAGGTTCACGCGGGCCGCGACAATGTCAAATTTCACCTATAAATAGAGGACATTGGCATTTGATTCTGGGCACTGAAACGACGAAAGAATTCGTAATATACTTCGAATTATCGTCTGTTTACTACAATTAACACACACAGATCACTAATCGACGCCGCAATCAGGGTAATAACTCAATCGCTGATACGATTCATTGTCCGATTGATCAATATACCCAATGGATGTTTAAGTGCTGCTCAAATTTGGGTTATGCTTTGTCATTAGTCGTGATTCCGATGGATGTTTAAGTAATTTCACTTTGTCATTAGTTGTGATTCCAATGGATGTTTAAGTGTTTGCACTTTGTCATTCGTTGTGAATCCGATGGATGTTTAAGTGATTTCACTTTGTCATTAGTTGTGAATCCGATGGATGTTTAAGTATCGCACTTTGTCATTCGTTGTGAGGATTTGAATCTCGTGAATTATCGTAAATGCTGTATTAAGTTACTAACCTAGTTTGTGTGCATATTATTTAAATTAGGTTAAAAGACTAATCAGTAGTCTAAACTCTGCCCGTATAAATCTGAAATATTATCACAAGGTAGCATCACTTTGGAATTTTTAAGGTACGGATCCTTACCCTCACTCCTTATTGCTTCATATTCAAATTGTTATAAAACCATTAAATTCATATATCTTTTAAAACTCCTCACGTCTTTGATTATCGATTCATTTGACAGTCCGTTTAATTCCTATTCTAATCATAACTTTGGATTTAGCTTTCATATCATGCGATAGTATTATGTTAGTTGTACTCATTATCGCATGTTCCAATATATGTTACATATTTTGATAAGTTTTGTGAATAAGACCATTTGTACTCTGATACCCTGAGTATCGCTTCTCGTGGAGTGTCCCACGAGCATGTTGTTGCGGCATCGACATCATGTGCTCCATCCGTGACGGAGAGATCAGTTCACGGCGTCCCTAGGTACAAGTGAGGTACAAAGCTACTAGGAGGCGTATGGATCGATCCTAGGATTTAAGTTAAGGAGGTGGATAACGGGTATGCCAACTCGCCATCTCATGTGATAATTCTGCAGGAGTAGCTACCTGTGTATTATCACATTTTAAGTTTGGCTCATGGGTACATCCGTATGATATGATTATGAAATTACGTTACTTGCATCATATCATTTTAACATAAAGTTTCCTCCGAATAACATTTCATATAAAGCGTTATTTGTTATTTGAGCCTATTATTTCGTACTGAGCATTTGGCTCATTCCGTAAACTTTTGTATATACAGGTTCACAGGTTAATTCGGGCGGGTTAAAGAGAGAAGAATAAAGCCTTGGAATAAATCTGAAGATATTAGTTAATCAAGTCGAATATCTCCGTTTGTATATTAACCTTAAGTTTAGTTGTAGTGTGGTTGTATCCTTATAAATAAATAAATGGAGTTATGACTTTTGTTTATGATACCACTATTATTGTGACACGTCAGCCCTTCTGGGTTGGGGTGTTACAGCTATGGTATCAGAGCAAAGGCTCTTTCCTGTAGAAAACTTGAAGATAGTAATTAAAACCTGTGAGGAATGGGTAGATATCTATGATAGGATTCAACTTGGTCTCTTATTTTGTTTAACTTCTATGTCTATTCTTATAGATGCCTCCTCGTCGTCCGCTACATAGGAGTACTCGTACTAACCATGTACGTAACAACACTTCTTCGAATGAGACTCCAGTTGATCCAAACGTAATTAATGCTATCAACCAGGCTGTTGCCGGGTTGCTTCCAAACCTTGTTGCTCAAACAGCTGAGGCCGTTATTCAACAAACTCGTCCTCCAGAACGTAATAACACGAATCCAATCTCTGGTGAAGAAATTCGTGAGAATACCACGAACCATACTACCTATAGTATAGACATATGGATTGCTAAATTCCAAAAACAAAAGCCGAAATCCTTTAGTCACGCTACTAATCCAGTCGAAGCAAGAAACTGGATAGCTCATGTTGAAAAGATCTTCAGAGTTCTTGGAGTTCCGGAGCAATACAAAGTTAGATTGGCTACCTACAAACTTGAAGATGACGCACAAACTTGGTGGGAAGGATATAAGCAAGTCAAAGGAGGGGATGATTTTGACGCTAATCTTTCATGGGTCGACTTTCGTACCATCTTTTACGACAAGTATTTTTCTACAGCTGATAAAGAAGCTTATATCAAGGAGTATGCAGTGATTCGACAGGGGAGTGATGAACCAGCCTCTGCGTTCATTACTCGATTTTCAAGGTTGGCTAGTATTGTAGGAGACGTTGCAGGATCAGCAGAAGTCCAGGCAGAAAAATGCAAGTGGGCAGTCAATGATCGAATTCGGAAGTCGATCATGTACATGAAATTTAAGGATATCACCGAAGTTGCTGATGCAATCAAAACTTTTGAGTTTGAGAGAAAAGAATTTTTATCTCGAACCGGGGATAATAAGAAGAGAAACAGGGAAGGACAATTTAAGCAGGAAATCGGCCAATCATCCACTACGCCACAGCATCAAGACCGCAAAGTGCAAGGAAATCAAAACTCTGGAAATCAGGCACGTCCATGGCAACCTAGACTGCAAAACCCGAGGCCTGCTCAAAACCAGATTCAGTTGTATGCAGAACCTATTAGAGCTCAACCACTGAATCAACATGTAAACCAGAATCAGATTACATATCCTCTATGTAATACTTGTGGTAAGCAACATCAGGGCATATGTCACCGAAGTACAGGAGCATGCTTTAGATGTGGCCAAACTGGACACATGATCAAGGAGTGTACAAAGAAAGACACTAAGAAGAGTAACCGACCAAACGTTGCACCACCCAATGTTGGAGGAAGAGTTTTCGCACTTTCTGCT
Source organism: Helianthus tuberosus (assembly GCA_030545235.1). Classification (NCBI taxonomy): domain Eukaryota; kingdom Viridiplantae; phylum Streptophyta; class Magnoliopsida; order Asterales; family Asteraceae; genus Helianthus; species Helianthus tuberosus. Next base: position 9,562,308 of record CM060373.1, on the reverse strand, counting down.
ACTGACGCTACTAATGCCCCAGGTACTGTGTCGGGAATCCTACAGCTTGGTAAACATAGTATCTATGTGTTATTCGATATAGGAGCGACCCATTCTTTAGTATCCCATTCATTTACTAAGTACCTTCCGATAAGACCAACTCTCTTAAATCATACTTTAACCATTTCCACTCCCATGGAAAATTCATCCGTAATCACTTACGTATATAAAGATTGTCCGATCTATATTGAATCTATTGTATGTAAGGCAGACCTATTTCCAATACATATGTGTGACTTTGATGTTATTCTAGGAATAGATTGGTTGTCTCGACATCGCGTAACTATAGATTGTCATTCCCGCCATGTTATTTTCGGTGATCTTCATCATCCTGATATTATATATCAGGAACTCAAGCTCATAAATCTCTTAAAATTATCTCCGCATTCAAAGCTCGAAAATTCATATCAAACGGCTGTGCTGGATTCCTAGCATCGGTTAAGGATACTTCTGCTAGTGTTAATAGTATCGATAGCCATCCCGTTGTCCGTGAATATCCTGATATATTTCCGGATGAACTACCAGGATTACCACCCGACCGTCAGGTAGAATTCACCATCGACTTGATCCCTGGTGCCGAACCTATTTCTAAAGCTCCATACCGTATGGCTCCAATGGAACTGAAGGAGTTGAAGGAACAATTGCAAGAATTGTTAGATCTGGGATTCATAAGACCCAGTGTTTCACCTTGGGGTGCTCCGGTTTTATTTGTGAAGAAGAAAGATGGTAGTATGCGTTTATGTATTGACTACCGAGAGCTGAACAAGATTACTATTCGTAATCAGTATCCTCTGCCTCGCATTGATGATCTCTTTGATCAACTTCAGGGGGCTCAGTTCTTTTCAAAAATCGACCTGAGGTCCGGGTACCATCAGCTAAAGATCAAAAATGATGATGTTCCCAAGACCGCCTTTCGTACTCGTTATGGTCATTACGAATTCTTGGTTATGCCCTTTGGGCTAACTAACGCACCCGCAGTCTTCATGGATTTGATGAATCGAGTATTTCACAAATTCTTAGACAAATTCGTTATTGTCTTTATCGATGACATTCTGGTGTATTCTAAGAGTCGTGAAGAGTATGAAGCACATCTACATGCAGTACTTGGAACCTTGCGGCATGAGAAGTTGTACGCTAAGTTTTCCAAATGTGACTTTTGGCTTAGCCAAGTGGCATTTCTAGGTCATGTCATATCAGCAGAGGGAATAATGGTAGACCCAACAAAGGTTGAAGCTATTACAAAATGGCCAAGACCCACTTCTGTTACCGAAATACGAAGTTTCTTGGGTCTTGCTGGCTATTACCGAAGATTTGTTGAAAGATTCTCGGTAATTGCTTTACCACTCACAAAATTCCTAAAGAAAGGGGTGAAGTACTCATGGAATGAGGAACAAGAGAAAAGCTTTGAAGAATTGAAGAAACGACTCGTATCTTCCCCGATACTCGCTCTCCCTTCTGGATCAGGAGGTTACCAAGTCTATAGTGATGCCTCAAAGAAAGGATTAGGTTGTGTGCTAATGCAACATGGGAAGGTTATCGCTTATGCCTCCCGTCAGTTAAAGCCTTATGAAGTTAACTACCCTACACATGATTTAGAACTAGCCGCAGTCGTCTTTGCACTTAAGATTTGGCAACACTGTCTGTATGGTGAAAGTTGTGACATTTTTACCGACCATAAGAGCCTCAAGTACATATTCACCCAGAAAGAGCTAAATATGAGGCAAAGAAGGTGGTTAGAACTTTTAAAAGATTACGACGCAAATATTCAATACCATCCAGGCAAAGCCAATGTTGTAGCTAACGCGTTGAGCCGAAAGAATTCCGGGACTATATCTTGTTTACAAATTCAGCCTCATATTAGGAGGGATCTCGAAAGAATGAACATTTGGCTTCAGGTTAGTAAATCTGATGGATATCTAGCTAAAATGCAGATTGAACCCGACCTCATATCACGTATCAAAGATGCACAGAAGCAAGATGGAGAACTTTGGGCAATTGTGCAAAATCTTGAGGTGGGTAAGCAATCTGAATTTCGTATAGACCATCATGGGGTGATTTGGTGCGGTAAAAGACTTTGTGTACCCGATGACTCCACCCTTCATGAGTCATTGTTAGCCGAAGCTCACAGCTCACCATTTTCAATTCACCCAGGATCTACCAAGATGTATCGAGACTTAAGACAGAACTTCTGGTGGAATGGCATGAAGGAAGACGTTGCTCGATACGTAAGTAAATGCCTCACTTGCCAACAAGTGAAAATTGAACACAAACGAGCAAGCGGTCTGTTGCAGCCATTGGATATTCCCATATGGAAGTGGGATGAGATCACAATGGATTTTGTTACCGGTTTGCCTAAGACTTTCAAGAAGAATTATGTTGTATGGGTTGTTGTCGATAGTTGTCGAAGTCAGCACATTTTCTACCGATTCAGCAAGGATTTTCGGTTAATAAGTTATCCGAAATATTTCTTCAAGAAATTATTCGACTCCATGGCACACCATCTTCCATTGTTTCCGATAGAGACCCACGTTTCACCTCACGATTTTGGAAAGGTTTTCAGGCAGCTTGGGGTACACGACTGAAGTTTAGTACGGCTTTCCATCCACAAACAGATGGGCAGTCGGAACGCACGATTCAGACCTTGGAAGACATGCTCCGAGCATGTGCACTTGAATGGTCTGGAAACTGGGATGAATATCTATGCCTTGTTGAGTTCGCTTACAACAACAGTTGGCAAGCAAGTATTGGCATGGCACCTTTTGAGCTTTTGTACGGTCGGAAATGTCGAGCACCGATATGCTGGGATGAAGTTGGAGAAAAGATTATTGAAGGGCCAGAACTAGTTCAGATTACAAATGAAAAAGTCACTATGGCACGAGAAAAACTGAAAGAAGCTCAGAGCAGACAAAAGAGCTATGCAGATCAAGATAGACGACCACTCGAATTTAAAATTGGTGACCACGTATTCTTAAAGGTATCACCTTGGCGTGGCGTTCGTAGATTTGGAATTAAAGGGAAGCTTAGTCCTCGTTTCATCGGTCCATTTGAAATCCTTGAAAGAATTGGAGAAGTGTCATATCGACTGGCTTTACCGCCTCAACTCTCTCACGTTCATAACGTTTTTCATGTCTCCTCGTTAAGAGGATATAATTATCATCCACTCCATGTCATTAGTTATCCGTTACTTACAATTCACGAAGATTTGTCCTACGAAGAGGAACCAGAAGCCATCTTAGATCAACAAGAAAGGGTTATGCGTAGGAAAGTAATTCCGTTTGTTAAAATCCTCTGGAAAAATCACTCTGAACGCGAAGCAACATGGGAATTGGAAGAATCAATTCGCTCTCTATACCCTAATCTGTTTTAGTAATAGAATTTTAGTCGAGGTAACGGTAAATCTTGCTCTTTGATATATGTTCATTTGTTTCTGTTTACGGTCATTCATGCTTTACCTTATGTGAATATATCTTAGTTATGATTAAGTATGTTTATGTAGGAGATATCAGTATCAATAGTCACTCTTGTTATCTGTAAGTCTATGTTGATTTTCTGCATGATTAAATATGTTATTAAGATACGTAGTGAAAGAACCATTAGGACATGGTAGTAAGGTAATTGACAATTATGGTCATGAACGTAGTTATAAATTTCAGATACACATGTGTGCTTAAGAGATTCTTGTTATATAAGTTAGTAACTCTGCTATGAAAATTCCGTTTCCGTTACTTATGCGATATGTTATATTCTTACTTGAAAATTTTCGAGGACAAAATTTCTTTTAAGGGGGTAATAGTTGTAATAACCATAAATTTAAAATCATTATTTTAGAAATAAAAGAATAATAATAATTTATAATAAACTAACATTTATTTTATGATCCATCCTTCTGTATATCAACCAAAACTATTATTATTATTTATCAATTATCCAATAGGAAACCCTAATTAAGACACCCAAGTAATTCTGTACAAACCCTAGAATTTTCAGAAGAATCAGAATCAGGATTAGGGCCCCTAAAACTCAAGGGGGGTATTTTCTATTGATGATTATCCATATAACTCGTTGTCAGAATAGAATTTTAAGATTTCGTCGACTCAGCTAAGCTAGATGGACACGTGGCAACCCTATGCATAAAATAAGTGGCTACGCGGGCCGCGTAAGGATAGGCTGAAGGTTCACGCGGGCCGCGACAATGTCAAATTTCACCTATAAATAGAGGACATTGGCATTTGATTCTGGGCACTGAAACGACGAAAGAATTCGTAATATACTTCGAATTATCGTCTGTTTACTACAATTAACACACACAGATCACTAATCGACGCCGCAATCAGGGTAATAACTCAATCGCTGATACGATTCATTGTCCGATTGATCAATATACCCAATGGATGTTTAAGTGCTGCTCAAATTTGGGTTATGCTTTGTCATTAGTCGTGATTCCGATGGATGTTTAAGTAATTTCACTTTGTCATTAGTTGTGATTCCAATGGATGTTTAAGTGTTTGCACTTTGTCATTCGTTGTGAATCCGATGGATGTTTAAGTGATTTCACTTTGTCATTAGTTGTGAATCCGATGGATGTTTAAGTATCGCACTTTGTCATTCGTTGTGAGGATTTGAATCTCGTGAATTATCGTAAATGCTGTATTAAGTTACTAACCTAGTTTGTGTGCATATTATTTAAATTAGGTTAAAAGACTAATCAATAGTCTAAACTCTGCCCGTATAAATCTGAAATATTATCACAAGGTAGCATCACTTTGGAATTTTTAAGGTACGGATCCTTACCCTCACTCCTTATTGCTTCATATTCAAATTGTTATAAAACCATTAAATTCATATATCTTTTAAAACTCCTCACGTCTTTGATTATCGATTCATTTGACAGTCCGTTTAATTCCTATTCTAATCATAACTTTGGATTTAGCTTTCATATCATGCGATAGTATTATGTTAGTTGTACTCATTATCGCATGTTCCAATATATGTTACATATTTTGATAAGTTATGTGAATAAGACCATTTGTACTCTGATACCCTGAGTATCGCTTCTCGTGGAGTGTCCCACGAGCATGTTGTTGCGGCATCGACATCATGTGCTCCATCCGTGACGGAGAGATCAGTTCACGGCGTCCCTAGGTACAAGTGAGGTACAAAGCTACTAGGAGGCGTATGGATCGATCCTAGGATTTAAGTTAAGGAGGTGGATAACGGGTATGCCAACTCGCCATCTCATGTGATAATTCTGCAGGACTAGCTACCTGTGTATTATCACATTTTAAGTTTGGCTCATGGGTACATCCGTATGATATGATTATGAAATTACGTTACTTGCATCATATCATTTTAACATAAAGTTTCCTCCGAATAACATTTCATATAAAGCGTTATTTGTTATTTGAGCCTATTATTTCGTACTGAGCATTTGGCTCATTCCGTAAACTTTTGTATATACAGGTTCACAGGTTAATTCGGGCAGGTTAAAGAGAGAAGAATAAAGCCTAGGAATAAATCTGAAGATATTAGTTAATCAAGTCGAATATCTCCGTTTGTATATTAACCTTAAGTTTAGTTGTAGTGTGGTTGTATCCTTATAAATAAATAAATGGAGTTATGACTTTTGTTTATGATACCACTATTATTGTGACACGTCAGCCCTTCTGGGTTGGGGTGTTACATTTTTTAAGTTCTCACTACTGCCCAAATGTAATGTGTTTACTTGTGGCGTTATTTAGTGAACTTAAGCATAGTCACTTAGGTGTATGTCCTTATTATATGAACAAACATAGTGTAACACTTGCCTTATTACATTTGTTCATATGATATACACATGACTTCTGCCTAAGGTGAATGAGTGTTTCATTTTCGGCCCAAAGGTGATGTGTTACACTCATGTCTCGCAAACTTTGACTTGTGCCTAAAATTATGGTGTTTCAACTTCTGCCCAAAGGTGATGAGTTACATCTAATATGCACAGTCTGACTGTTCATGATACTTGTATGATTGGTCATAGCCAAAGCGAAAACCGTCATTCAAGTAGAACCTTATTTAAAATTGGTGTGTATAAATAACGTTATCACAGCTTCCTTAGTATAATGGTCTTAATTTCCGCCTGCCTTAGTTTTAGGTTACTCATAAGTCACTCTAACTTTTTCCTTTGCATTGTACCTTATTCTTCTCATTTTAAACCGTTATCAGCTCCTGCTATGGCTATTGATACTTTGACTGGTGCGAACTATGATTCGTGGAAGGATTCTCTTGACCTTACTCTCGCACTCATGGAGTTTGACTGTGTGCTAACTGAAAACGCTCCCCCTGCTCGTACTGATAAGAGTACTGAAGCTAAAAAACTACTCCATCAAAAGTGGGAGAGAGCTAATCGCTTGTCTCTTATCTTCATGAAAAACTCAATAAGTCCTGCTATCAGGGGAGCCATTCCTGACGTTGCTACATCTAATGAATATCTGACTAATGTGGAGGCTCAATTCCAAGGGACGTCTAAGGCGCAAGCCAGCACCCTTATTCTGAAATTGGTGACTACAAAGTATGATGGGATCAGCGGTATTCGTGAGCACATCCTGAAAATGAATGACATGGCCCAAAAGCTCAAGGAATTAAGCATGGAAATTAGTGATTGCTTTCTGGTGCATTTTATCATGACGTCTCTGCCCGCATCTTATGAAGCATTCAAAGTCAACTATAACCTTCAGAAGGACCAATGGAAGATGAACGAATTGATTGCCATGTGCGTGCAAGAAGAGGAACGTCTAAAACTAGAGAAAGCCGATGTTGCTTACCTGATGACTGCTGACTCGAAGAAAAGGAAGGAGAACTACAATAAGAAGCCTAATGTAAAGGTCCAAAAGCGGGATGCAGGTGCAAGTGCTTCTGGCTCTAATGACTCCAAAGGGAAGATTCACTGCAAGTTCTGCCGTAAGGTGGGACATAAGCAGAAGGACTGCCCGGACTTTAAGGAGTGGCTAGCCAAGAAAGGTGATAATCTTTTCGTGATACTTGAGTCCTTTAATTTTTAGATTTAGTTATGAAAACTGGTTTAACTATTAGACTTTATGATACCTTATATATTCCTGAGATTACTCGGAATCTTTTATCAGGACCAAAGTTAGACGTAGACGGTTTTCTTGTTTCTCATGGTCATGGCAAACTTACTATCAGTTTTAATTCTCAAATTTTTGGTTATGGCTTCTTGGATGGTGGTCTCTATCGATTAGAATTAGATGATGATTTTTCCAAGTCTTTGTTATCATATAATATTAATGAGAACTTAACAAATAGAAAACGCAAACGAGACTTAGAAACTTCATCCATGTTGTGGCATCAACGTTTAGGCCACATTTCACGAGAACGCTTAACTCGACTCGTGAAGGATGAGGTCTTACCACCTCTCGATTTCAATGATTTTAGAACATGTGTCAAATGCCTTAAAGGTAAAATGACATCAGCGAATAAGAAAGGTGCCACTACGAGCTCTAATTTATTAGAACTCATTCATACTGATATTAGCGGTCCTTATAACATCGCTGGCATAACTGGACACATTCCATTTATCACGTTTATTGATGATTATTCACGTTATATGCACTATTGATGATTATTCACGTTATATGCACTTGTATCTCATTAAAGAAAAGTCTGAATCTCTCACTACTTTTAAAGACTATAAAGCTGAAGTTGAAAAACAATTAGATAGTCAAATAAAAGTTGTTAGATCAGATAAAGGAGGCGAATATTACGGTCGACATACTGACGTGGGTCAGGATCCTAGTCCATTTTATGAGTTTTGTAAGGGCCAGGGGATTGTGAACCAATATACTATGCCCGGTACTCCTCAGCGGAACGGTGTTGCTGAGAGAAGAAATAGAACCCTAATGGACATGGTACGCAGTATGTTAGCCAACTCAGGTCTGCCCTTATTCCTCTGGACCGAGGCCTTAAAAGCAGCTGTTCATATACTCAATAGAGTTCCTTCGAAGTCTTTCCCTAAAACTCTTTATGAACTTTGGACAGGAAGGAAACTGAGTCTTAGATATATGAAAGTATGGGGTTGCCTTGCCGAAGCTAAACTTTATAACCCTTTCTTAAAGAAACTGGATATGAAAGCCACAATTGTTTCTTTATTGGATATCCAGATCACTCAAAGGGTTATAGATTCTATTGTCCCTCCCATGTTACTCGTATTGTAGAAACCAAGCGTGTCGCGTTTCTTGAGGACTTTAAGGTCAGTGGGAGCAGTGAAAATCCTTACAATGATTTACAAGAAGTACAAGACGCGGGGGAGAGACACTTGTCCATTTCATTACCTCCTATTACTACTCCTCTTGTACTCGATGCTGAACCGCATGTCACTACACCACCTCCAACTCATTCAGAATTAAATGTTGCTCCGCATGTACCTGAGAATGAAGGACCCTCAAATGTCAAAGTTGAGAATCAACCTAGGAGGTCATCTAGTGCGAGAAGGCCCACTAATTTTGATGATTATGAAACCTACCTAGCTGAAGTCGTATCAGATGATGGAAAGTTTACCGATCCTACCTCTTACAATGAAGCCATTAGTAGTGATCAGTTTTCTGAATGGAACAAAGCTATGATTAACGAGCTTGATTCCATGAAGAAAAATGACGTTTGGGATTTGGTTGAATTACCCGACGGTGTTAAACCTGTGGGATGTAAATGGGTCTTCAAAACAAAACTAAATCCAGATGGAAGCGTTGAACGATATAAAGCAAGATTGGTTGCAAAGGGCTACACTCAGAAAGAGGGAATCGATTATCAAGAGACCTTTTCACCTGTCTCTCGAAAAGATTCCTTAAGGATCGTCTTGGCCCTAGTAGCTCATTTTAATCTAGAGCTGCATCAGATGGATGTCAAGACTGCTTTCCTCAATGGAGACTTGTATGAAGACATGTTCATGAAGCAACCTGAAGTTCAAGAGCATCTTGTCTGCAAGCTGAAGAAATCCATATACGGTTTGAAGCAAGCATCACGTCAATGGTATCTTAAGTTTGATGAAGTCATGAAGACGCAAGGCTTTATGAAGAACAAAGTGGATCAATGCACCTACCTCAAGATGAGTGGGAGCAATTTTGATATACTTGTCCTTTACGTAGATGATATTCTATTGGGAAGTAATAGCTTAGATATGTTGCATGAATCGAAGCGCTTACTCTCGCATAACTTTGACATGAAAGATCTCGGAGAGGCTTCTTACGTTATTGACATTGAAATACACTGAGATAGAAGTAATGGAATTTTGGGCTTATCACAAAAGGCTTACATTGGTCGTGTCCTTAGTCGATATAACATGCTACACAGCTCTCCCTATGTAGCTCCAGTAGTTAAAGGAGATGTTTTCGGTTCTTTTTAATGTCCGAAAATTGAGGATGAAAAGGCGCAAATGATAATGATACCTTACGCCTCAGTAGTTGGGAGCCTCATGTATGCTCAAGTATGTACTCGTCCAGATATCGCTTACATTACAGGGATGCTAGGCCGTTATCTGTCTAATCCTGACCTTGATCACTGGAAAGCAGCGAAGAAAGTACTTCGATATCTTCAGGGGACGAAAGACTATAAACTGACTTATAGAAGAAGTGACATTTTGGAAGTGGTTGGTTATTCTGATTCTGACTTTGCTAAATGCAAAGATGACAAGAAATCCACTTCAAGGTATATCTTTATGTTAGCCGGCGAACCTATTTAATGGAGGAGTCATAAACAACAGCTAACTTCAACATCCACTATGATGGCAGAATACATTGTTGTATATAACGCTACCTGTCATGGAATGCTGCTAAAGAATCTGATTACTGGACTTAAAGTTGTTAATTCCATATCTAGACCATTGAAGCTGTACTGTGATAACTCAGCTGCCGTTAACTACTCAAACAGTAACAGTTCAACCGGAGCTGGATTATCTTGATACAAAGTATTTGTTTGTACGTGAACGTGTTAAGGAAAATAAGCTTTGTATTGAGTATATAAGTACGAAAAATATGCTTGCGGATCCGATGACTAAAGGTCTCACACGTAAAGTATTCGAAGAACATGTTTCGAAGATGGGCTTTTGTAAAGACCTTATTTAAATGCATATTGTACTTACTTACGTTTTAATGATAAAAAAATTTCCTCATTTGATTTGTTTGTCTCTAACTACGTTTCGCTAGCCTAATGAAGTAAAGACTATTATTATACAAATCATCGTTTAAGGGCTTACTTGTAAATTGGTCCTTACTTTGCTTAGGTTTTAAATTTGGGATTGTAGTATGATTAATGGGGGTCCTAAGTTGAATAACTGACTCAACGACTGTATTTTTCTGCTGCAATTTTGGTTTAAAACTAAAATGAGTATTAACTCCTGATCAGACTTATCTAATACTCATTATAAATGATAACTCTGCCAAGTGGGAGAATGTTAGAGTAAATTATTTATTTAATTATTTATTAAATAATTTATGGTGCCCTTTTTGATCATTTATCTAATAACCAAGATCAATATTTACCTTAATATCCCTATAAAATTAAGTGGGCTTTATTTGATGGACATAAATGCCCGTACTAGTTAATTAGGGTTTCCCCTTGGGTGAAGCATATAAATACAGGTTATTGGGGAACCCTAAAGACACACCATAAAGTTTATGGCCCCCCTCACTACAACCTGTTATCATCATCTTCTCCATCCTAACTGCTCACCCTAAACGGGAACCGATCAAGATGGCTTCTTCTTCATCTCTAACCACTACTGGATTGTCAGGTATATCAAGATCCCTAGAGTGTTTTTTTTTTCATTAGATATTAAAAGAACTGATTAACATACTCAACATCATCTCACCTAGTATTATTAGCTTTGAATCATATATGTAATTTAAGAAATTATGCGTTATATATTAATCAAAGTAGAGAACATTATCGTCGGTCTGTAATTTATGGTGGTGGAAGGTGGACAAACAGCACTGGTGGATCTAGAAGATCCGCATAGGGGCAACGTTTCAATAAAAGGGGTAACGAAATCGAAAAAACGTCAAATATTTCCAAAATTTACACTACCGTCGGGGCGTCACCGGAGAGTCAAGGGGCAACGGAGGTTACCCCTTCTATCACTCTAGGTCCGCCCCTGTCGGACAAAGAGGAAGGAGGAGGTGGTGCTCGCGATGGTACTAGAGGAGGTGTTGGTGGTGACCTATAGAAAAGAAAGCTAACTGATAAGGTGAAGGAATACTATGATGATCATGGTTGGTTTCACTATAGTTGTATCTTAAAATCTCATCTCTTACCGCATCCAATTCAGCTTGTACTTGATGTTGTAAAGCCAAAATTACACCTGTAAACCAGATCTCTTAGCCTTACATTTGCTGCATGGGCTCTTTTATTCTCTGGTACTTCCTGAATTATCACAAAAATTTGAACAAACATTCATAACCATATGAAGATTAGATATTTATCATCTAAGAACTTGTTACTATCTCGGAACCAACACATGTTGTGATCAATAAAACTAACAAAAATATACAACCAACAAACTTAGTGTTGGAACGGAAACTTTTTAGTCAATGGGTTATCGTAAAATTCTTTTATAGGTTATAAGTTTTAATCTGTTTTGCACGCACACACACATATACATATGTACATACACACATACAAGAAGATCAAAAGCCACAATTACATTCAACTTTTCAAGACTACCAAGAAAGCTATGGTTCAAGATTCATGAAGAGAGAGAGCTAGAGAAATGCACGATTCTCTGAATATTCAGGCATACTATCTGCACATGAGGGTAGAGAGAGAGGAAGGATAGAAAGAAATACTAGTTTTTGAAGGGCTACTGATCAAGAATTTAGTTAATTTGTAGAGAGAGAAGCATTATGATCAACTGTTTCCCCAAATCTGTAATAACATAATTTAGCCAATCTATGCTTCATTGATATTTATTTTTGCTTTCCAAATGGATGTTATAACCATAAGACAACATTAACCGTCAGTTGAATACTTCGTGGTAGTTTAAAACACACTTTCCTTAAATATGATGAGTGCACATTTTTGGATCAAAAAAACGATAAAACCTGAGTATTTAGAAAGGGAGCTTTAAACATAATTGTTATGACTAGCCCAATATCATTATTGGGCCGATTCTTGAAAAGGGCTTTTAAACTATAAGGGCCTATGGGCCGGTAAGCTGGCTGTTTAAACCTCTCAAGTCACAACAGTCACAGGTCAGATCAAAGATTCTATGTAAGCTTTAGCGGCGGCATTTGGATTGTCACGGCTAAATTCATGTGCCATTCCGAGTGCCAAATCCGGTTGCCATTTTGAATTTACGAAGTTCATTTAGGTGTAAGTATTTTTTTTATAGAACTCTTTAGTATGTATATGATCATTGATATCTAATCTTATAGGTGTCAGGGGCGGACCTACCCTTTGGCCAGGGTGGGCGGCCGCACCCCTTGAAAAAAAAATTAGTATATATTTAACGCAAAAAACCCGACCGCACCCCTTGAAAATATGGTTAAACACCTCATCCACACCCCCAGCAAATAATTTCTGGGTCCGCCACTGATAGGTGTTCATAAACCGTTAAAACCGACCAAGCCAAAGAAAGTCGACCGATTTGGGCGGTTTGAAATATGTACGGTCCAGTTCACATATCGGCTTTGTCGGTTTGATGATTTACGGTTATGTTTTAAGGATGAAATTTGGAACTGACCATTTAACATTTTTTTTTTTTTTACTTTTTTCATTTTATGAATGTGTGTACATAAGATGAACAATCCTTGTCATAAGGGGCATATTTGTAGCACTAGTAGATTTGTTAAAAAGTCAAACGTAGCCTATAAGGTTCAAGAAGACCTAACATGACTATAGTGTTTCACGACCCATATTGTGTACGCATAAAATGTTAATTGTGGCTTGTCTTTTTAAATTGTATAGTATGAGCTAACTAGTGTTTAGCTGACGTTATTTTAAGTATACTTATCACATGTAATCCTTAGTGTAGAGACTGCTTGGTGATGATGGATCCCTGGATTAAGGAACTCTTAGTTTCTATAATATCGTAAATGGTGATACAATGTAACCAGAATGTCATCACCCAAATTACGGGTGAGGTGTTACGCCTTCAATTTCTTCATAGTGTTCTATTCTCCACTTAACTTCAATGTATTTAAGTTATTTATCTTTTATTCAATTATACATCTACATATATGTGTGCGTGTGCCAATTTGTGTGTGTGGAGAGAGAGAGAGATGACGCTTTAAGAAGTACGAGACCTAAAATTTTTGCTCTATCATATTACCCCTAGCTAACTCTCCATAGTCAAGAAGTAAATCTGTAGCGAGTTAAGCTTCATAGTTAGAATGGGTTGGAAGCTAAACCTTACAAAAAACCATTTTAATTCGATATGAAATATTTTGTTATGGTTCAAACATAAAAAATAGGTTTTACACATTAGTTGAACTAAAAGATCTTATTTAAGCTAAAACTCAAAACCTCTCCTAACAACCAATAAGTTATTCACAACGTATTCATAAGATTAAAACCAAACCAACGACTCCGCCATAATTTTATAATAAAAGAAACGTTAGAAAACCTAACTTGTAGTTGTGACATCAAATAAGTACAAGTTAGTTGTGACATCAAATAAGGGTATATAACCCCCCCCCCCCCACAATTTTTTTCTCTCTTCCCTCTGGCGACCCCCTAGTAACGTCACCGGCAAGTTCTTGAGTGCTCGACCACGAGGGCTTAATCCGGTTAGCGGGCGAGGTTAAATCGATTAGCTTAATGGTAGCAATCTAGATTATACCTGTCTCTCTAACTAGACGCTGTCTATTGTCCATTCGCCTCGGGAGTGCTGGGTGTCTGTTCGTCTGCCATGTCTGGGAGAGAGGAAGAAGGAAGTTGGGTGGACGTCACCGGAGATGCATGGAGAAGGGTTTTGATGGAGACAGAGGCTCCAAAGGGAATATTACGAAGTTTTACGTTACAAACCTCCCTTATGGGTGTAACCCTTGGGATGTTTCCGAGTTTGTGAAGGTGTTTGGAGAGGTGGCGGGTGTGTATATTGCCCGGAAAAAAGACAAAGAAGGTAGGTTTCATCAGCTTCAGGAATGTGGTCGACGTCAAAGTAATGGAGAGAGCCCTTAACGGGACCAAGATGGGGGGGGTTTTAAACTCTTGGCTAACCTAGCCAGATTCGCTAAGGAGAACTCTGACCTGCACCATGATTATCCGGCTACTGATTGTATCAGAGAACAGAATAGGGATCCCCCAAACAACCTGTGGGTGTCAAGATTCATAACAACGCTTTCGTAAATCAAGGTGGAGGTAAAAAATTCAGTGATTTGTTTGATAAAGAGCGTGGTGCTGCTGATAATGCTATTCATATGAACGTGAAGGTGGGTAAGTCACTCAATGTTCCAGATGACACGCTTGCTTTCAAAGAAATTATGGGTAGATCTCTCGTTGGGAGATGCATTGATCTCTCGACCCTCAGAAATCTCAACGCTCTCATTGCTGATGCCAAGGTCCCGGGTGTCTCTCTTAGTAATCTCGGCGGCCTGTCCATGCTGATCAAGTTCTCAGAAGAAGAAGTTTGCAATGAATTTTTTCTCAACCACGAGTGCCGGGGTTCGTGGTTCTCATCTCTGGATCCATGGAGTGGCCAGTCTTTCCCGTTTGAGAGACTCGTGTGGGTTACGGTTCTAGGAGTCCCGGTTCACTTGGCGATGAACGATGTTTTCAACTCCATCGCTGGGCAGTTCGGCAAGATCGTTCATGAGTCTCAAGTCTCGGTGGAGGATGGGAACTTATCAGTCAGCTTGATGGGTATCCTGGTGGGGGAGGGTGATCGTATCCATGAACGCGTCACTCTTCGTTGGAAAAAGATGCAGTTTAGGGTATGGATTGAGAAGGAGACTAGTGAGTAGGTGCCGGATGGAATCGGTGAGGTAGTTATCCCGGAGGTGACGGAGAGTGTTCAGGCGACGGTGCAACCGGCTAACCGAGTTCCGGTGGATAGAAACGAAAGGACAGAAGGTGTTAATGATGGGGGTATTTTCGATAACAACTCCCTCAACTGTAACCGTTTCCCAGGTGATGGTTCACCTTCCAATGTTGATCAAGCGCCGAAAAGGTTGGAGGGTGGGGCCCTAGGTGAAGGTGTGGTGCAAGGAAATAATGATAATAATATTTATTTCTTTAAATCAGCCAATGTTCAATCCAGGCCCAATAAGAGATCCGCTAGAATTCGGCCCAGGAGGACCAGATCAGCCCCTTTAGGAGTTTCAAGCCCAGCTTCTGAGGAAAGACCAAAAAAAAAAAATAGGGAGCTGGGGGAATTCCGGTTCGATCTCAACATCCAGGCAACTGAAACCTCAGCTCACCTAAATCCAGATTCGTTTTCATCTAAAAATGGGTTTTCGAAGGAAAATCAATTCGAAGTGTCTGAATTAGATGGGGGGGACTCGGTTATTGCGGATACTCAGGTCGAGGATGGTGTTCTTCCCAGTCAAGATGGTCCATTGCCTGCTGTGGCCATTGGCCCTCCAGAGATTCAAGTGGAAAAAGAGGAGGTGGCGGCGACTTTGCACATCGGGAACTTGGTGGGAGCTATGCTGGACAATCACAGTGCCCTCATCAGAGATGTTATCAGGAAACAGGGAAATAATGCTGTGGAATCATGAATATTCTCTCGCTCAACATTAGAGGAGTCTTGGGGGGTGCCAAAGCATCGTGGGTGAAGGAGCTCAGGAAAGAGAACAAGATTAGTATTATCACTCTTCAGGAAAACAAAGTAGAGGCAGTTCCGACCTCTCTTTTAGCCAGTTTTTTGGGGAATAAGAACTTTGATTTTGTTTGCGTTGCTCGGAGGGTCTCTCCGGGGGCTTAATCTGGATTTGGGATCCTAAGGTTCTGAAAGTTGTTTCTATTATTAGGAACAGGTCTTTTCTCATTATAAAAGAGTCGTTGGTTGGTAGTGGGGTGCCGATTAGTTTGGTTAATGTTTATGCTCCGCAGAGCTCGGCGGCTAAGTCGGCGTTATGGTCTGTTCTATCCAGCCATATTGATACGGAGGATGGGTTGTGGGTTCTCGTAGGAGATTTCAATGCGGTTCGATCCGCCAATGAGAGGAAAAGATCTAAGTTCAAACCCGTTTGTGCTAATAATTTTAACAATTTTATTTTCAATATTGGGTTGCTTGAATATCCGATGCAGGGAAGAAAGTTTATGTGTGTTAGGGACAACGGTAGGAAACTGAGTAAGTTAGATCGGTTCTTGGTTTGTCCGGGGTTTTTTAATAAATGGCCTTCTGCTTGTGTAAGGGTTATGCCTTCCAGGTCCTCCGATCATTGTCCGATTGTCCTCGAGTTGGTGGATTTTAACTATGGTCCGCGTCCCTTTCGGGTTTTCAATTCTTGGATTGGGAAGCCGGGTTTTGAGGAGGCGGTTATGAAGGCGGTTGATGGTCTTGTCCCCTTTGATCCTCCGGATAGATGGTTAACTTATAAATTTACGCGGGTCAGATATAGTATCAAATCGTGGAGGGATGAATTTTTGCTTAAGGAAAAAGAAAGTGAATCTTCGGCTATCTCCGAATTGGAGCAGCTTGTCACGGCCCCGACCCGGTTTTACCCGTTTCAGGAGCCGCGGGACAGAAATCCTGTGGTATTTAATTAACAGCGGAAGTTTCTTCAAGATCTTTTTAAAAACTGAAATATTTCCCGATTATTTTATTTCACAATTCGGGATAAAACCCGGTAATTTACAATATTGAGATTTCATGGAGAAATCTTTTATTTTACAAAACATGTTTCTTTATTTTATACTGAGCCACTTCCTTAAGCTTGTAGTGCTTCACGGCACTTTTTCCTGGATCACAACAGATCACCTGAAACATGTTTGAAAAAGGTTTTGTCAGCGGGAAATACTGAGTGAATCATTCATTTTACTAAAACGACCTGTTCGTTATAATTTACAGTATTAAGAGCGATTACAATGTCTCTATCTTTTGAATTAACTGACCCAGTTGTCACTTGACCGGACTTGTGACTGTGGACATATCACTTGCTGGGTCCGTTCACCCACAAGTGATAAATAATTAGTAGCTATGTGCACATCCCCCCACATACTGGCAGTAATTTCAGATTATATAGACTTAATCCCTGTAATTATAATCTTTGAAAATAAACATGCTTTTGTAAATAGATTTGATAAAAAGAGAATGACTCACATTGCAGATTTAACAGAGCTTAGCCTACTGATTAGCCTTGATAACCTAGTTTACATAATCAAGCACAGAAACTAGGTTAGTAACTTAATACAGCATTTACGATAACTCACGAGATTACAACCTTCACAACGAATGACAAAGTGCGATACTTAAACATCCATCGATTTAACGACGAATGACAAAGCATAAACCCTAATGTGGGCAGCACTTAAACATCCATTGGATAGTTTAATCGATCGGACATTGAATCGTATCAGCGATCGAGTTATTACCCTGAATTGTGGCAGCACTTCGTGATCAGTGTGTGTTGTGGGACTCTTTATGCTATATCTCAACGTACAATTCGAATTTGAACGTCGAACGAACACTCAATTGCATGAAACAGACTGTTCTATTTATACTTGAAATTGGGTTCCCCCGCGTGTCGCGGAAGGTGTCGTCGTTCCTGTCGCGACTCGCCTGGGGTGTCAACGTAGAGTAGGGTAGGCTTGTCACTAGTATAGGCCTGCTGAGTTGATAGTTCGTGAATTCTCAATTTAGACAACGCATTTTAGAGATAATCGTGAATTAGGGTTTACCCCCCTTAAGTTTTAGGGGCCCTGATTCTAATTCCAATTATTCTGAAAATTTTAGGGACTATGCAGAATCACTTGGGTTTCTCAATTAGGGTTTCTAATTGGACAATTTAATTAAATAATTATAACTTTTGATGAGAGTTGTTACACAGCTGGAGATAGATATGGAATTGAGGGACCTTTCGGAAGAAGAAGAAGAAGAGTGGATTATGGCGGAAAATAGGAAAATTATTAAAGATGTTGAAATTAGAAAAAAATCTGGACCTCAAACAAAGAGCCCGTTTGAAATGGCGGTCGATGAGGATGAAAACTTTAAGTTTTTCCATGCTTCGGTTAACAATAGGAAAGCGTCGAACACGATTCATGGCCTAAACATAAACGGTAATTGGTGCGATAAGCCTTCTTTAGTTAAGAAATAGATTTTCGCATTTTTCCGGGATAGATTCAAAGATCCAGTTCCGATCAGGCCTTTTTTGTCTTGCGAGAACATTAGGAGGATTTCGGAAGCGGATAGCTCTAGGCTGATTGAGCTCTTTTCTGTTGAAGAAATTAAAGCGGAAGTGTTCGAGTGTGGGGATGATCGGGCTCCCGGCCCGGATGGTATGAGTCTTATGTTCATCAAACACTTTTGGGAATTTTTAAAGATGATTTTGTTAGAATTTTCTAGCGGTTTCATAGCGAAGGTGTTATCTCTAAAGATAGTGGGTCCTCGTTTATCTCCCTAGTTCCTAAGGTTATTGACCCAGTTTCTTTGAACAACTATCGGCCAATAAACCTTGTGGGAGTTATTAGCAAGGTGATTTCTAAGGTCATTGCTAATCGGTTTAGGTAGGTGTTGGATGGCATCATCTCATAATCCCAATCGGCCTTCTTATCTGGTAGATATATCCTGGATGGGCCTCTCATCATCAATGAGCTTATCACTTGGATAAAAAAAAAAAGAAGTTTAAGGCTTTCCTACTTAAGTTGGATTTCGAAAAGGCGTATGACAATGTTAACTGGACTTTTGTGGTTAATGTTCTCCTCCAAATGGGTTTTCCGAGCACCTGGTGTAGTTGGATTATGGGTATTCTCAAGTCGGCTAGTTCTTCGGTCTTGGTGAATGGGGCTCCCATGTTTCTTTTCAATTGTGAAAAAGGTATGAGGCAAGGAGATCCGCTTTCTCCTTTCTTGTTTTTGGTTGTGATGGAAGCGTTATCTTGTATGCTCGAGCGTGCTAAGGAAGCGGGGGCGATTAAAGGTATTTGTACTCTTAATAACGGGCCGGTAATTTCACATCTTTTTTATGCGGATGACGCTTTGGTGGTGGGAGAATGGTCGAAAGAAGAAGTGGCCAATATTGTGAGAATTCTCCGTTGCTTTCATGCTTGTTCGAGTCTTAAAATAAATTTAGATAAATCTAATTTGTATGGTATTGGCGTGGATATGGAGCATATCGGAGTTTTGGCGAGAGAAGTCGGGTGTAAGCAGGACTCCCCCCCCCCCCCCCGTTCAAATATCTCGGTTTAAAAGTAGGGGCTAATATGAACCGGATAAACAATTGGCAACCGGTGATGGATACTTTTCGGTCTCGTCTTGCCTTGTGGAGGTCGAATCTCTTGTCTATCGGTGGTAGAGTTGTCCTTATTAAGGCGGTCTTGGAAAGCTTACCAACTTACTATTTTTCTCTATACAAAGCCCCGAAGAAGGTAATTTCGGATTTGGAGTCTTTGATCAAAAAATTCCTTTGGGGAGGTTCGTGTGAAGAAAGAAAGTTGCATTGGGTTGCTTGGGATCGGGTTTCCCGTCTTAAGAAGGAAGGGGGTTTAGGCTTGAGTAAACTTAAAGAGGTGAATACTTCGTTGCTTGCTAAATGGGGGTGGCGTTATAAAACGGAAAAAGGTAATCTTTGGAAAAAAGTTATCGACGCGATCCACTTTAGTAGAGTTGGGTGGGAATGCATTCCTTATAAGAGATCTTTGAGCGGGGTTTGGTGTAACATCGCTAAGGTTTTCATTAATTCAAAGGCCGGTGGAGTTCCTCTTCGGAATCATGTCAAAGGAATCGTTGGTGATGGAAAGGAGATATCTTTTTGGTTGGATCCATGGATCACCGACGAACCCCTTAAAGTGAAGTTCCCGGTCATGTTCAGTCTGGATTCAGGTAAGTTATGTAAAGTTGCGGACCGCGTTAAATCTCAAGGCAACGGTTCGATGCTGGCGTGGAACTGGAGCTCCATTCCGACGTCTGCCGAGGCGATTGAGTCTCTCCAGCGGCTGTCTGATTTGCTGCATGGAGTTCAGTTGAATGACCGTGAAGATCGATGGATCTGGAAAGCTAGAACGGCTGGGAACTTCTCGGTTAAGGCTGTCAAGCTGAGTCTTTCCGGTGAGAATGCGGCTGGGGTCGATTACATCCTGGATTGGTTCCCGCAAAATGCAACATCCACGCTTGGCGTTTGGCGATGAACAAGATTCCCACTAAGGAGGCTCTCATAAAAAGAAACATTCAGGTGGAGGATTCGACCTGTCCTTTATGCAATTCGGAGGTAGAATCGGCTGACCATCTCTTTATCTCTTGCTTTGTCGTTGCGGTTATGTGGAATGGCATTAGCTCCTGGTGCAAAATCCCAAGTATTTTCGCCTTCTCTCTTAAGGATCTTATCGGTTTCCACTCGACGTTGAGGGCATCGGAGAAAAAAAAAAGGTGGCGGTGCAAGGTATCATCTTGATTGGCTGTTGGTGTCTTTGGCGGGCCAGGAACAACTTAGTTTTTTCCAATAAACAAATTAGGATTGATTGTATTTTGAGTGAGGTCAAGGCTTTGGGTTTTCTTTGGTTCGTGAATAGGTCTAGATACAAAGGTTTAGATTGGAAGGAGTGGTGTTCCTTTGTTAATATGTAGTTTGTTTTGGCTGTGTTTTGGTCGGCCCGTCTTGGGCCGGCGTTTCTGCTAATGAAGTTCACTTTTCAAAAAAAAAATAAAAAAAATAAGGGTATATAAATTAAGGGTATATAAATAGTGATGATGATGTTGATTTAGACTAGTAGTGGTCGTAAAAAAAGACTTTTGGGAAAAAGAAAGACTAGAAATAAGAACGTAAGTTAAGAGAATTAATTAATGTTTTCATACACGGACTAGTCATCAAATTGTTTATCGATCTATTGGTTGAACTGGTTTTCAAAACACTGAAACAGTATGTCATCATAACGTTATATATAGTCTAAATGTAAAGAAGCTAGAGAGACTAAAATAGCAAGTAAATCAGTAAAAGAAAATCAGTAACTTCTAAATGCAATTTGTAAATAGTCTTCAAAGAGATAAATTATACTGGGTAAGGTTGAAATAGGACGTATATATTTCATGAGAATTGCGACAACTTAGTTAAAAATCATTCTAATTCATTTTTTACACTTATAATATAATATTAAAAAATAAAATTACACATTTAAATTTACATGTAATCATAAATAAAATAGTACACATGTGTAAGTTTGTCGTTTACACATGTGTAAATTTGTTGTATTTACAAATGTATAAAAAAAAAGTTATTAGTAGTAATTTTGAGATGGTAGATGAATATATAAATAGTACATTCCTTTTTTAATGGTGTATCTAATTATAATAAGGGTTGTATTAAAAAAATTATTTTTAATTTTTTTTATGGTTCTCGCAATATTTAGTGGTGGTGGTCCATTGGCAAAGGCAAAGCCTTTAAAACACCTAGGTTGGGAAGGGGAAGGTTAGGTTGGGAAGGGGAAAGTCTTGGGTTCAAGTCCCACAAACGACATGGATTAAAGAAATTAACCGTTCAAAAAAAAAAAAGATAACTCTTCAGTAAGCTATATAAATGCATAAATAATAAACTTAAAACCATAAGTAAACTAACAATAGTTTCATATTTCATAAATACGATAACAAAATGTGTGTATATGTCTCGACGATAAATTGTATAATGTATACACAATGCATGTGAATTAATGTGTCGTAAATTATAAACCTTCATTGGAGGCTCTAAACAAATATCATTCGACTCTTTTTCAAACCGTGGTACCAACACTTAAAATGTTCTGCACATGAACAAGTAAGAATTTTACTCTTTATTTAGTTATATTTTTGTGGTACATTAATTTAATATATGCGTAAGTATTCACTATAAGGATGGAAGGAGTGGGTTCGGGGAACCCTTCGGTGACTTAAGTTTACCGCACGGCAAGGTGCCGCAACCCTTTCGGTGACCAATCTTCGGTGAATGGTGAGGGGCAAAAACGGTGAGTAGTCACCGAGTGTGTTAATGATGGCCCCGACCCCTTCCAACCAATCATAAAATTATCTTTTTTTTAATTGTTTAGCACTCTCCATGTGTTTGAGCACCCCTAGTGATTGAGTGTAAAATAGGGAGTAGAATGAGGAGTTGACATAGCATGATATTATTGGTTAAGAGAAAAGTTTACCACTCCTCATTTGGGGAGCACTCCTTCCACCCTAAACCTATTTGAGATGAGAGAATATGTGGCGGGGGTTTATGATGGCTCGTGGGTGCCATAGCCTCACTGAATTTTTGCTCGTACTATTAATTTTATAAAAAAAAAATGGGATTTTTTAGTGTGAAATATTGGGTTCTTAAGAGTTCGGCTTCACTGATTTTTCGTTCAAGCTCCGTTATTAGAGAAAACTCTATATAATTTTTTTTTTCATTTTTTAACGTAACTTTTATATTAAATATATATTAATTTTTATAAACATATATAAGGTCAAACAAATTACACCAAGATAGCCGGTAAGCGGGCAACAAGCTGCGCCGCTACCCCCTTTTGTATGTAATTACGTTAGTAAAAATAAAATAAAATAAAAAAGTGTCGACGGAAAATCATTGTTACACATAGTTAGTTACATATCAACTCATGTTACATGTGTTACACATTAAAATGCATGTTGAGAAACTACTTACACATAAATCCCTTCGAAGCTTTTTTTATTTTTGTTTTGTTCTTTTTAGTAACATATCTATAATCTATAATTCTATATCTATAATAATACTATATAATAGATCTCCTATGTACAAAAAGGTAATCTCCTTTAAAATTTTAAGATGACAGACAAATGGTCATGGGTTTCTCCCAAAAATATGACCCCTTTCTCCCAGTTTTGCCCCCAATTCAATGTTTTTCACTACAAAGAAATCAACAAGCCGATTGATCTCCTTCATAATATAACGGCTGTCATCAATCATGTTCATCATTGGCATTAAAAGCTTCGACTAAACTATTTGATAGTTAACCCACGCCTCAATCTCTAGCCTTTTTATCTTACACCAACACACATATCAGAGAGGGAGAGGAGAGCAGGGGAGAAAGATCCATAGAGATCGAGAAACCGATAACGGTGGCGGTGGTGGTTGTGCTAGCCGTCCATCAATTCAAGGTAAGCAACAATCAATTATCACTATACATAGCAGCCCGAATTCATCGATCTTAATTTTTGATTAATTGCTTGTGTGTTGCCCTAATTTACTAATAATCAGTCAATCATTTGTTTAATTAAATCATGGTGATTTCCAGCCATCATCGTCGACAGACCAGGTTCCTTTGCTAAATTTTGGGGTTTTCCTTCTCGACCAATTGTTTAAACGAATTGTTGCCGGTAGTCTTGATCGACCAAGAACCAAGTATGTTCGTTTTTTATGGCTTAATTTGTTTGCTTTGTTTCATGAACTTTATGCTATTGTTTGGTTTTGGTGTCCAAAAAAATTATCAAGTTTTAAGTTTTGGGTTCATATCATGGCTATGAAGTTGCTAAAAGGATGGAAAGGGATTTCATTGGTTTCAAAAGATTTAGTGGACTAATTAACCGTACATCTTCTACAAAATGAATCAAAGTTATTATTTTTGATTCTTTCGGTCAAGTTACTCTGAATTCAGATATCCTAATTTTTGCTTTTTTTCTTGCTTAGACCTAACAGGTTATTGCACCAACAATGTCTGCAATCTGTGAGTTGGCAAGTGAGTAAACGGATCCTTTTGATTGTTGTTATATGTGTTTTAAATAATTTATTCTTAATTTGCAATACTGCTCCTTGAAGTTCTTGCGACACAAAACAAGGGTTACTCATGTTTTGGTAACCGAAGGTGCTGGCTATATTGGTTCTCACGCTACACTACGCCCTGTTAGTACAGGTTGGGGAGACCTGCATTCACTTTTTTGTACTTGACAATGGACTTTCGGGATTTGATTAAAAAAATTAATTATTTGAAACTATGAAAGAATGAACAGACTTGTGGAAAGTGGATTTATTTTGAACTTTCTTTTCATTTGTGAAATATAACTGGTGTGTAAATGTTGTGCAGCTGCTTGTGATAAGTGCTCCAACAAAAGGAAAGGAATCGTGTTGCCAAAGGTAAATCACCGTTTAGCCCGTTTTGATCCGTACTTAGTTTTTTCATACCCTTCCAACACCGAACCAAAATGACTATTTTTTTTAAACGCCACAATATCACCCAAACTTGAATCGACCAAAACCAGCTTGACTCACTACCCTGTCCAACCGACCAGCCCGTTTTGCAAGGTGTACTAACCTCTTATGGGCTATGGCTAGAAAACACCAAAGCTGCAAAGGTGCAAAACTCCTAATAGACAAATGATATACGACAAACAATTGAACAAACCAAGGCATAGGAGAATACCTGCCACATCATTGTCTTCCATCCTGCAGTGGCTCTTACCACGTCAGATCCCACAAGCTAAAGGTAAAGGTATACGCGATGGTCTTACAAGCAAACTTAAATATATGAAACTATAACTAAACTTCATAATAGAATCTAGCGAGCTATCAGCAGTACCGTTAATCATAAAGTTAGCCGTAGACCTTTTGAATTTATTGACTTTTAGAATAATCATGTATGTTTTCCTTCAGGAGTAGTCAAATAAAAATGCCAAAGAACACTAAAGTTTGCTGGATACCAGAATTTTAAATAAAGTATAGATATTAAAATGGCAAGTGTGATTAGCTGCACAATTTTTCTTTTGCTTTTGTCTTTAGAAAACTTGCCTATCTAAAATTATTTGCCAAGTAATATTGTTTAAACATTGAATTTGATATTTAATCTAATAGCAATGTTTCTAAATAGGGATATCTAATAATGTTGTTGCTACGACCCGTTTAGCTAGAAATGGGTCAATTTGATTTGGTCTTATTTCAAACGACTCAAATAAAATATACCTAGAGAGGAAGCGTTTAACTCAAGGATCTAGATTACTGTTATTACATTACAAAGATAATAAGCCAGCGTGACACACCACTGTCAATGGACAACAGGTTGGTCTTATTTGGTTGGCGACAATTGCTTTGTTTTTGTATTTGTTTGGGGTGGTTACAAGCCAGTGTGACACACCACTGTCAATGGGCGGGATGCTTACCAATTTTGAATTGCATTTGCGTTAGTGAGTCGTCTTGGTGTAAGTATTATGCCGCATAATTTTGATCTACATTAATGGATAGTGCAGGTATGTTCTCATGTACAGGAATATGTATGGATAACTTTATATTTATTTTTTATTTCTAAAGGGCCGTTTAATACAAAAGACCAACTTAGTTGATTCTGAAGCAAATATTATAAATTCTTTTAGGCTTTGTATTGTTATGCTTTTGAAACTTGTAGGACTGAATGGTTGTTTAAGCAAAACATCTGATAATTATATTTTTGGGTTTTTAGCGCTTTGCAACTCAAATGCACCATATCTTCCTTGCATATGCTTTCTTTATTAATTAATTTGGTTTTTTTTTACTTGGAACTTTTGTTATACGTGTATCTCTAGATAGGTAATAGATATGTATTTGTGTTGCAAATCATTCACATGGCCCTCACAACTATGAAACTAATAAAAGTTTAAGACCCGTGGCGAAGCTTGACACGAATGACGGGGGGTCCAAAACGTATATATAGAACCGGGGGGTCGAAAACGTATATACCCAAAAATTTCTATACGAAAATTACATATATGACACTACTGAGCAAAAAGTTCGGGGGGTCGGGCGTTCCTCCCCCCCGCTTCTATACTTCGCCACTGTTTAAGACTGAACTGAATATGCATAATTTAGATTAATCTGAGTTGCATGTTGTTACATTCTTGCAGATTTCAACTTGAACCTGACCCGTTAGTTATACTTGTTAGCTAGATGTGTCAGCTCATTTTTACTACCGGAATCCATTTAAGCCTGACCCAAACTTGTTTATTTCTCTTCTGGTTGGCGTAACCCGACCCTGTTATGTTTTCTTTACCCGCTAAATACACACAAAACCAACTCTTATGAGGTGGGAAAGTTGTAAAAGTTTTATGATTCTTTATTTACATCATCTGAGCTTCTTTTGGTGAGAATCTTCTTTCTATCTTTGCCTTTTCTTCTTTAATCTTATTCACTTTTTACATGTAAATTTTTATTGTTCATGATCATACCATTATCAAATTCTAAATTCAAACTTTAATCTCAACATTTCAGATCAACATGAATGTCATTTCGCAGCATAATTCGTGCTCTAAGAGATGGAAATGGGAAAAATGTTGGTATATTAATCCACGTGCTCACTGTTGGACATCTTTGTCATCCGAAACCCGGCTCGAGTTTACTCGCAAACCGATCAAACCGAGTCGATAAATCCGATTGTTATTCAGTTCGGTTATGGGATAATTTTTCTATTGAAAAAATAGGTTTACCTATTCTGGACTACCCAAAACTCTTAGTTAACCCGAACAACACCCCTGCTTGTTTTTTATATGTTTTTAGGTTATTTTTTGGGACTTTGTTCAAAAAATACACTAATGTATAATGAACGTTGTAGCAGTTAAAAAGTAACCCCGCCATAATTTATAATGAACGTTGTAGCAGTTAAAAACTAACCCCGCCATGAAGTGCGGTGCTTATACACATACACACAACTTATATATGACTTATTTATCGTTTTAATGTTTGCTTTATATTCCCGTCTGTATTGTCGACTCTGCTGCAACGCGCGGGCTCCCCACTATTTACCTATAAAAGTAACCTTAAAGATTTGTAAAAAAAAAATGTTACATAGAGTTTTCTCATCTTAACAGGAGGGTTTTCTAATTATCCTTATCCACATGATGTTACGAACTTTACCCTATATTTTCGTTTTTTCTTTAAAAATTATTGAAATATTAAATAATAATAATGATAATAATAATAATAATAATAATAATAATAATTTGTATTTATTTTTTGTTACAGTATTACTACCTTCGTCCCATTAAAAGTGTCCTATTTTGAATTTTCAAAGTCTTTATTTATAAATTTTGACCTTAAATAATTTTGTTTGTGTTAGATAATAGTTGATGAAAGTTATATGATTTGAGTGTGTTTTACAAGTGTTTTTATCGGGTTAATTTTCATCAAGTTTTATATAACACAAAAAATATATAATTAAAGTCAAAGTTTATAATTAAAGACTTTGAAAATTCAAAATATGACACTTTTAGTGGGACGGAAGGAGTATAAATTATGAAAAAACTTTTTATAATATTAAATTAAATTAAAATTAAAAATGAAAAATGAAAAATATAAGTTCATTGTTTCAAACTAGGTTTATGTCCGCGCTCAGCGACGGTACGTGTAGAGGGAATTTTGTCAGTATCGTTCGCTTCATATGAAGTCAAAACTCGGTATAACAACTGGAAGAGAAAACCCAAATATAGTAGCGTTAGCAATCTAAAGAAAACAAAAAATAAAATAAAGAGGTAGTGTAACAAAAGAGTTATCAACACGTGCTCGGTACTGGACAAAGATAATAAAAAACGATTGTTTTGGGTTGGTTAAAACCGAACCGTGTCAACGCACGAACACAGCCTACTCGTTTTATAAAACCCTTAATACTATATAAGCTTTCATGTAATTTTATAAAAATATAAGCTTTAATATTATATATAATACCTATACACATTTCATTTAATAACAAAAAAAAAGAGAGAAAAAAAACATGAGCCATGTTTCCGGTGAAAAGCATCACGGATTTTCTAGCTCCTGGATAGAATCTTATGCCACAAATAGTTAATAAGTGTGTGTACATCAAGGATCTCGATTCACATTTCGTTAAACGGTTAACGAATTCTAAGATCTTGAACTAAATAAAAGTAGAGACGGCAACGCCTCGACTCGATTCAACATTTCGTTAATTCTAAGATCCCGCCGTGATGCGGGATGCACATGTAGTTATATATAATATTAACCTATACATATTTCATTTAATAAAAAAAAAGAAAAAAAAAACTTGAGCCAATGGTAGAATGACACATGTGACATAACCGTGACATAACCTAATCC
The DNA here is from genome assembly GCA_030545235.1 of Helianthus tuberosus. NCBI lineage: Eukaryota > Viridiplantae > Streptophyta > Magnoliopsida > Asterales > Asteraceae > Helianthus > Helianthus tuberosus. The sequence continues at coordinate 9,534,131 of CM060373.1, read as the reverse complement.
CTATTCACATTTGGAAATCTTATATAGTGGAATTGAATGGAATAAGAAATCCAAGTTATTTTCATTTGATTCTTCATATTTCCATATTATAAATTACTAACATTTTGGTGCTTTGTGGACTTGTACTTAAAGTATAGGGAGTTTTCCAAAAAAAATTGAGGACTTTTAATTTCTAGCCAATAGGTTTTCATTTTTTGCAATTAAGCTTTTGATTTTTTTTTTTTACTTTCACCTAAACCTTTTCAACTTTGCAAATTAACCCCAACATTTTTTTTATTTTCAATTTGAGTAAATTGCCATTTTAGTCCTTGAGTTTTGTCCAAATTTGCCAGTTTATTCCAAATAGTTTTTTTTTTTGCATCTGGGTCCCTGACTTTTACATTTTGTTACCATTTTGATCATTTTGTCTAACTCCATCCAAAAACCCAGTTTGTAACAGTTTGTACTTAATCACTAATGTTTTCAGTTGCCATTTTGATCCAATTCCAAAAAATCAAAAAAATTCCAAAAAATTCAAAAAAATCTAAAAATAAAAAAAAATTCTAAAAAATCCAAAAATCATTAAATGTTTCGGCACGAACCGTTTCGACCCGTACCGTTTCGAACCGAACCGTTTCGACCCGTACAGTATCGAACCGAACCGTTTCGACGCGAACCGTTTCGAACCCGTACCGTATCGAACCGTACCGTTTCGACCCGTACCTTTTCGAACCCGAACCGTTTCGAGCCGAACCGTTTCGACGCGAAGCATTTCGAACCGTACCGTTTCGACCCGTACCGTATCGAACCGAACCGTTTCGACGCGAACCGTTTCGAGCCGAACCGTTTCGACACGAACCGTTTCGACCCGTACCGTTTCGAACCCGAACCGTTTCGAGCCGAACCGTTTCGACGCGAAGCGTTTCGACCCGTACCATTTCGACGCGAACCGTTTCGGGTTCGAAACGGTTCGCGTCGAAACGGTTCGGTTCGATACGGTACGGGTCGAAACGGTTCGGTTCGAAACGGTTCGCGTCGAAACGGTTCGGGTTCGATACGGTACGGGCTCGAAACGGTTCGCGTCGAAACGGTTCGGTTCGATACGGTACGGGTCGAAACGGTACGGTTCGAAACGGTTCGCGTCGAAACGGTTCGGTTCGATACCGTACGGTTCGAAACGGTTCGCGTCGAAACGGTTCGTGTCGAAACGGTACGGCTCGAAACGGTTCGGCTCGAAACGGTTCGCGTCGAAACGGTTCGATACGGTACGGGTCGAAACGGTACGGTTCGAAACGGTTCGGTTCGATACGGTACGGGTCGAAACGGTTCGCGTCGAAACGGTTCGGTTCGATACGGTACGGGTCGAAACGGTACGGGTCGAAACGGTACGGGTCGAAACGGTTCGTGCCGAAACTTTTAATGATTTTTGGATTTTTTAGAATTTTTTTGATTTTTTAGAATTTTTTGATTTTTAGATTTTTTTGGACTTTTTAGAATTTTTATGTTTTTTTAGAATTTTTTTGATTTTTAGATTTTTAGATTTTTTTGGAATTTTTTTGATTTTTTTGGAATTTTTTTGATTTTTTGGAATTGGATCAAAATGGCAACTGAAAACATTTTTTAAGGAAATCCCCAAAATACCCCTGTTACAAACAGGGTTTTTGGATGGAGTTAGGCATTGTGATCAAAATGGCAACAAAATGTAAAAGTCGGGGACCCAGATGCACAAAAAAAACTATTTGGACTAAACTGACAAATTTGGACAAAACTCAGGGACTAAAATGGCAATTTACTCTTTCAATTTTGATCCCTCATACTTTTATCTTTTACAAGTTTTTCGTTTTACGTTTCGTTCTAAATTTTACGAGCGAATACGCCGCAACATGCGTGTGGGTTCAATGATTTTTCGTCTTTTTTTTTTTCCCATTTGACAGGTCCGCCGCAATGCGTCTTTATTTCCATGTTTGACTGGTTCGTCGCAATGACCGGGATCCTAGATCGACTTAGGTATTTTTTTTCTATATTTTACGTTTTAGTTTAATTTTTTCGCATTAACACGACGCAATGTGAATGATGGTTCAACGATTTTAAACTTGTTGAAATTAAATTGTTTCCCTATGAAAAACTGATCAGAAATGGTGAACTATGTGGAATATGTGCATACACACTTTTCCGAGAAGGTTTTTAATCAAGAAATTAAAAACAGATGAAAAAAATAACTTTTGTTTCTCCTTTTTGCATATATGGTCGACGAGTCAACATGTAATCCAATAAAATATAGAAAGGAAGAAAGTCGGTCATGTACCTTAATTGTTCAAATTAATCTGGCGATACTGGAGTATTTATATTATATAATATTAATTTTTAACATTATGGTGCATTAAAATTTGTACTCTAAGCATATATTCTTGGACATTGGTTCTTTTTACAAAACAACTAGGTGGTGTGGGTTATTGTTTTGGGCCAACTCTCTTTAATCAGAACGGTACCTGTATTTACAGGTAAAATACCGGTACTGGTACCGAACCGGTATATTCGGTACCTGTACCCATTTTTCTCGGTTTTCAGAACCGGTACTTTGGGTACCGGTTCAATACTGAACATGTACCGTGCTCATCCCTAATCAACATCAAGTATTTGTATTTCCCTCCACAAGACATTTGGAAACACAATGTGATCGTTTGGATATCTAACTTGATACAAAGGTGTGTAGTTAATCCTTAGGTTTGTGGTTTTAAAATGCAACGAGCGGGTCGATAGAGAAGTATAAAATAGATTCATTGCGCCGTAATTTGTAAGGGCCTAGCCGTATAAAATAGATTCATTGTGTTCTAATATGTAAGACACTAGCCGCAACGCGGCGGATCTTACATCTAGTTTATCATCGAATTTGCATGACTCTATTTGAATCCACTGTTTGCATGTCAGAATGTAAAAAGTAACAATAAAGCGAAATTTTGAAAAGACTCCATTTCTACAAACCATTTTAAAGAATTGCCTATTGAATGAGTATGGTTCAAAATCATGCGCGGTCACATGAGCTAACCTCAGGTTGCGCGCGAGACCATACTCAAAATAAACCAAATTATTGGCTTCCTCGACCTCGCACCGACTACAAGGGTGTGCCTCGAGCCGCGCGCGAGGTCAGGACCAAGATAGAACCAATTCTGACACTTAGTTCCTTTGACAAAAGGCCTAGCTTCCTTGACCTTGTGCCGGCTACACGGGTGTATCCAATTCGCGCGGAGGCAAGAAGCGCAGGGCAACATCGGACAAGTATAGAACTTACGAGTGGCAGAGCAGCGGGCCAATAGGCGCTTAACAGGCTGTATTCTATCATGCTGCACGATGAGCAATCGTGCAGGAGACAGGAAGTACACAAAGACACATACGTGGCACCAATCAGCTTGCGCCGACCACTGCTCAATGATCTCCACCTAATTGCTGATGACAGACCAGACAATAAGGACAACTGTCAGGACACGTGGATCCATTCAGCGTGCGCCAGCTTCCCTCTCGCCTGGAACCAATAACGATCGTGACAGGGGAGGCAAAACTGATATTCCTTGTTGTCGATCTCGAGCCCAAGGCCCATCAGCCCATCTCCTTCACAATTTACCTCGGCTATAAATAGAGAACTTCACCTCCAGGTTTAAGAATCTATCTCTTGCTCTCTTACTTAATACACACACTTTTATCCTCAAAGCAAGTTCTTATTCTCACGCCGGGGTGGTTACAAGAACCCCCCTATTCTCCTCCTTGTAACGAGCTTCACGGTGTGTTGATTGTTTTGCAGAATTGACATAGTTGTTTATCGAGTTCAAAAGAAGATTAACCTTATTTGGACGAGACACAAACCACAAGCTAATCTACGGATTAACTCATACACCTATTTTGCTAATTTATAAAATTCCAAATGTTTCATGAAAATTAAGGGTTCCATACTTCTATATCATAATCCGTTCAAAACCATTAATACCAACAATTTTTCTTTTTTCTTTTTTTACTTGTTAAAACACATAAAAATACATGACTCAAAAGTTCATCTATAACATCAACAAATCCAAAACAAAAGATAGATCACGGAATTCTAGTTATGCCTTACCCATTATCTAGATCTAGGGGTCTTCATCGGTTCGGTTATCTGTTAAAATTCGGTTGTAACCAAAAACCAAACCAAATAAAAGAAATAATTAACCAAACCAAACCAAACCAAACCAAACCGGATAACCGAATAACAACACCCTACTTACCATGACGTACAAACCATTGAATTGCTTTCTTCATTTTATTAACCCGGTAACTTCTCTTAAACCCACCCGATGCCGGCGACCCACCACCGGCATGCTCGGGCTCACCACACCCTTCTTCCAACCCAAACTTCACAACCGACATCACCCGCCGGACCTCGGTCTTTTTCCGGGAAGAAGCAAAAAGAATGTTGTGAAGGAAACCGGATCTTTTTGATGAGTTGTAGTTTTGGCTGCATTGATGGTACGAGGGTGGAGGAGTGAGAGGTGGGAGTGATGATTCGGCGAGTGCGTGTTTAGGGGTGCCTGGCTGGGACTCCCACATAAACGGCACAGATCCTGCTGCAGCACTCGCGTAGTACGATACGCGAAACGACTCATCAACTCCATTGTTGATGGTTTCATGTTGTGGGTTGAATTGTAGTGATTTGGGTGTTTTGCCTTTTGTTGTGTTCATTGTAGTCCTTTTTTTTTAGTGGGTTGAAAGATGAGAGGAGATGTTATTTATTAACATTTTGTAATGTTGGTATATATGGTATATATCAGTGGCGAAGCTTGACCCGAACGAGGGGGGTCGAAAACGTATATACCCAAAAAAATTTGTAGAACCGGGGGTCGAAAACGTATATACCTAAAAATTTCTATACGAAAACTACATATATAACACCATTGAGCGAAAAGTTCGGGGGCTCTATACTTTATATTGTACAAGTTTTGATGCATATGATGGAAGTATTTGCATGATGTTTGCTTTGACTGTTGTTTGACTTTATGTATAAGGTTTCATGCAAAGAGTACAACTGTTTGCATGTAGTGAAACAAAATGATATCTTATACCTGTGTTATTAAATGTATTGTTAAAATTTAACTAAAAAATACATTTATCTTGTATTAATTTAAAGATTTTCAAAAAATCTCACACATTTGATTCCTTATACCTTATATATATTAAATTAAAAAGTAATGCTCTTTTAAAATTTTTTTACTATTTTTCCTTTCTTTTCCACTCACAAAATAAAATATATGGGATAAATAGTGACTTGTAAATATAGTGTAGAGGTAAAAGTGAAATTTTTTATGTTTTTTTTAAATTTTAGAATAAGAATAAATTCTTTAATGTGAATGCTCTTATGATATTGTGGATTATGATTCTAGTACGTGTTGTTTTTATAACTAATAATATGTTAAAATTTGTAACAACTATAATACACTTATAGGTAATGCATTAAAGATATTAACGTAGTAGGAAAAAAAATATAACAGTTACGTAACTGTCTTACATTCGACATACAAAACATCATGTACAAATGTATCATATGTCTATGCAGTCATCACACTTGTCAACATACTTTTTGGTTCTGATTTGAACACCCTCTATGTAGTTATTAGTAGGGGTGTTTATCGTATCGAATTATTCGAATAATTTTTATTTTCCTTTAAATTCGAATTCGATTAAAACCTACCCAATTTGATTCGAATTTGTATTCTAATAAAAAACCCAATTAGTATTAGATTCATATTCGATTAAAAATTCGAATCGAATACGAACACATTCGATTTGATTCAGATTCTTTTAAAACATGTAAAAAACTATCAAAATGAAACATAAATTTTAAAGTAACCATAAAACATGATATCACATTAAAAAGTTCCAAATTAAGTATCATAAGTCTAACATTTAAAACAAGAAGTCGGAAATAACCACTCCACATTACAAGTTAATATTATAAAAAAATTAAGAGGGGTAGAAATTTATTAATAGATTTGTTACTTAGGTTTTAATTATGGGCCATGTTGTCGGTTTGGTAATGTGTAATTTTAATACTTGGAATAAATTTTGAATATAATTTATAGTATAGCCCAATAAAAGTTATATATGTATTCTATATAAAAAATTAATAAAAAGGTATAGTTTTTATTCGAATTTTGAATCGAATGGAATTTGAAATTATAAATTCGTATTCGATTTACTTGACTCAAATTAAATCGAATTCGAATTCTTATAATCGAAACGAATTCTTGATAATCTAATCGAATTTCAAAATTTTTCAATTCGAAAAGAATTCTGAACACCCCTAATTATTAGTCTAATCAGTATTTTTTTATATGCAAAAACTTATAATTAGAGTAACAACCTTAAATATATTTAGGACAAGTTAAATTAAATGTTTATTAGACATAAAATAAATACACGTGGGCTTCTGACTGGTTGATAATATAGCTTTTTCCTTAAACAAATGATTATTTTCACATTAAATATAATCTTTTCTAACGACTATGTAAACTTTCTTTACATTTAATCTCTTATAATTACGATTATACAACCAAATTCTAATTATATAAAAAAATACAAAGGGACAACAAACCGGGTTATGAGGTTCACACCATTGATTGTTCATGGGACCATTATGATCTGTCGTAGTATAATTATAGAATTTTCGTATTTATGTAATTATATTGGAATAATAAGTATAGTTCAGAAAATGCATTAAATAGGATCATAAATATAAATATGACACTATGACATGAACATCCATTCCACGCGGTGAAATTATCAGAAATTGTAGCATTTGTTACTTTCATACTCATAGTCCACTTATTTGTCCAATTAATTCAAACTATTTTAAACATGTTTGCAATTTCGAGATATAAGTAGTAGAAATGAGAATTCATGTTCCATGTTCGAGTTTGAAAAAATGTGTCATTTCATAATGTTTTATTATTACTTTTTTAAATCAAGTTAGTATTGGGGTTGCTAAACCTAATGCTAATAGGCTAACTTCTAAACCATAAATAATTGATTTGTAAATGGGCCAATATTGGAACTGGTATGGATATACTATTTGAAAAAATTAACATATATATATCGGATTTTTCAAAAAAAAAAAAAAACACGTGCCCTCGAAATCACGAGCCCGGCACGGTGGTCCTGCTTGCACACCATGAAGGCCACCCATGATAAGTTGGTCGTAAAGGTGTGGAAGTATTTGTGAGATTAAGACCGACTTATTTAGGGCATGTTTGGCTAAGCTTTTTGAAAACAACTTATTGGCTTTTTGGAAAAGTCAGTATGGAGTGACTTTTTGGAAAAGTCACTTTTCCCCTCACATACAACCTCATTGCCAAACATCATTTTGGAGCTTATGGCTTTTCAAAAAGCCAATAAGTCAATAAGTTGTTTCAAAAAGCTTAGCCAAACATGCCCTTAGATGGTTGAAGGGAACTTTATATCAACTAAAACTCTCTCGTCTCTCTCTCTCTCTCTAAGACGGCGGCCAGGGTGCTCGACGATGAAGGCCTAACTCCGGTTAGCGTGTGAGGTCATTTCGTTTCTACTTGGTAGCTTCTTGATTCGACCTTTCATTCTAACTAGAATAGGAATCCATCCATTCGCCCCTGGGGTTGGTTCTTCGGTTCCGTTCGATCATCATGAACGGAAGAGACGACGAGGGAAGCTGGAAGGACGTTCCTGCAAAGAAGAACAACATAGGCAAGAGTCTCAACGGCGACTGTTCTAACAAGGGTAACATTACGAAATTCTTCATTACCAATCTGCCAGCGGGGTGTAGACCATGGGATGTGTCAGAGTTCGTGAAGGTTTTTGGCGAAGTGACAGGGGTGTACATCGCTAGGAAGACGGATAAAAAGGGAGGAGATTCGGTTTCATCAGTTTCAGGAATGTGATGGATGCTATAGAGCTGGAAAGAGCCCTAAACGGAACTAAGATGGGGAATTGCAAGTTGAGTGCTAACATAGCGAAGTTTGCGGCCGAAAATACCGAGTTGATGGACCAGTTAGCACATCTCAAAAAGAAGCCGGTTGGGGCGGCTTCAATAGTTCAAGAACCTGTTATGGAGTCTATGCAAGATAACTCAGGGGAGAATAGGTTTTTTGTTCCGGAAGGCGGGTGTTCTTTTAGAGACGTAGTGCGAGGGTTGAGAAGAACGGAGTCCGATAGAACGCCGTTGGGTGTGGAAAGGGGACAGGAGGAAATTGTTGTGGATATTCCTAATGATTCAGATGCTATTTGGGAGCTTTTCGGGAAAGCTTTGATTGGTAGGACTAAGGATCTCCCGACCCTGATCAAGATGGATAAGTTGTTGGAGGCCGAAGGTTGGGTTGACTTGGAGATCGTTTACGTCGGTGGTCTCACTCTCATGCTCAAGTTCAAGGAGGTGGAAGAAGCATCGAAGTTTGTGTTGGATGCCAACTTGTGGAGGGAATGGTTCACTGCTCTCGACGTCTGGTAGGGGCAGGTGATCCCTTTCGACCGTATTGCTTGGGTTAAGATTTACGAAGTTCCCCTGCACTTGGCGAGAAATGAAGTTTTTGATAATGTGGCGGCTAGGTTCGGTAAGATTGTCCATCCGGCTGACCTTAACGTGGACAATGGTGACCTCTCGGTGGTGTGTGTGGGAATTATTGTCGGTGAAGTAAGTAAGATCAATGGTCCAGTCAAACTGAAATGGAGAGACAGATTGTTTTCGTTGTGGGTGACGGAGGAGATGGGTGACTGGGAGCCGGATTGTGTGGGTCTGGTTGTGAAACAGGGTGAGCCAGATAGGCAACAATTGAACACCGATAACTCGCCGGAGGGGGATGAAGGGTCGCCGGTTGGAACTAAAGAAGATGAAGAGGTGAGAGACTAGGGAGGTGAAGAGGTGCTGCCAACTGGTTGTTTGGATACGTGCATGGGAGGTAACGAGGTAATTAATGAAGTGCGTAATCCCGAGGTGGGGCAGGGTGGAAATTCTTTTGAGCAGCAAAACTTTTCGCATGTGGGAAACAATAATTATTTTTTCTCTTCAGTGGGGCCGAGTAAGTCCAGCAGGAGGCCCAGATCGCTTTTTCATCATAAACCTAAACAACAGGCCCAATCCTCCTCCTGTAGCCCACTAGAAGATCCTAGACCAAGGAAAAGAGGGAGATTGGAAGATAGTGATCCTTTTGACATAAACAGATTCATCGGCGTCTTGGAGGTTCCTGCCTCTGTTAGACAACCAGAAGATAAAGAGTGTCCAGAAGTAGGAATCGAGGATGGAGGATCCTCTATCGATCTTAATTTTGATCCTCCCAGGGAGGTTTCTTCCGTCTCTGTGGAGCCTCAGCAAGTTAATGACAGAAATCTGTCCTGTGAGCCGGATTCGGGGGGTCTAGAGAAAGACAAGTTGGGTGAGGAAATTGAATTTACTACGGAGGTTGGAGCTATGGTCGGTGCAGAATTGGTAGGTCACGTTGGTTTGGTCAGAGATGCTATCTTGGAAGAAGGTATTAATGGGTATTATCCATGAATTTCCTCTCTCTTAACGTTAGGGGTCTGGGCGGAGCGGAGAAAGTTCCGTGGGTTCACGATCTAAAGGTTAGTCAGGATTCCCATTTTATTCTTCTTCAAGAATCTAAATTGGAGTCAGTTAGGGGTAGGGTTGGCCAGTGTGTCTGGGGAAATAAGAACTTTGGTATGGAAGTGGTTGAATCGGTGGGTCAGTCAGGGGGTCTTATTAGTCTTTGGGATCGGTCTCGTTTCGAGTGTATTATCTCGGTGAAGAAAAGGTACTTTTTGTTCGTTCACGGCAGAATTAAAGGCGGTGGGGACCTTCTGAATGTTGTTAATGTTTACGCACCGCAAGGTGTTGCGGCAAAAAAGGAATTATGGGATGAGATTGAGGCTGAGTTGGGAAAATGGCAGGGGATGTGTTTATTAGCTGGGGATTTCAATGCGGTTCGCTGTCAAGAGGAACGTATAAAGTCGGCTTTTAAGCATTCCTGCGCGGCTGCCTTTAATGCGTTTATCCATAATTCGGGTCTTTTAGAATATAGCATGAGGGGTCGGAAATTTACTTGCATCCGTGATAATGGTAAAAAACTTAGTAAGATAGACAGATTTCTGGTCAGTTTCGAGTTTTTCAATAAATGGCCAGAAGCTTGTTTGCGTGTTCTCCCGAACAAGTTCTCAGACCATGGCCCGTTGGTGCTCTCTTCTGTGGCAGTTAATTTTGGGCCTAAGCCTTTTAGGTTCCTTAATTCGTGGCTCGACAAGCCAGGATTCGAAGAGGCAATTAGGTCAGTGGTAGTGCTGCGAGAAGGGCCGGTGGACCCGGATCTGTTCTTGGCTAAAAAACTTGCTGTTTTTCGGGAGAAAATTAAGGCCTGGATAAATGAAAGGCTGATTGTGAATAAGCAGGAAGAAGACGAGGCTTCGGCTATTATAGAATCCTTAGAAAAGAGCTTGGAATCCCGAGGGTTAACGGAGGAGGAGGAGTGGATGTTAGCGGAAAGTAAGAAAGTTTTAAAAGATCTGTCCATGTCTAAAGTCTCGGACCTGAAACAACGCTCCCATGTCCGTTGGGCTATTGACTGTGACGAAAATTCCAGCTTCTTCCACGGGTGTATTAATGGTAGGAAGGCCTCTAACGGTATTCCGGGTCTCTCTATCAACGGGGAATGGGTTACGAATCCTGCCAGAGTTAAGAAGGAGGTGTTTTCTTTCTTCAGAAGTCGGTTTGAGGAAGTTTTACCGGGTAGGCCGCATATTGCTTGTTGCAATCTAAAAAGGATCTCGGAGGAGGATAGTAGATTTCTGTCTAACCCGTTCTCTCTTGCCGAAATCAAAGAAGCTGTCTTCGGGTGTGGTGACGACCGTGCCCCGGGCCCTGACGGCTTCAATTTTTGGTTTATTAAACATTTCTGGGATCTGTTTGAGGAAGTTTTGAAGGCCATTGCTGGTTTCTTCTACTCCTCGGGTAAGATTAATGTTGGTTACAGTTCGTCGTTTATCACTCTTGTCCCCAAATCTGCTGATCCGGTTAGCTTGAACGGGTATAGACCCATTAATTTGGTGGGGGTCATCAGTAAATTCATTTCTAAACTTCTGTCAAATCGGTTAAAGGTGATCGTTGGATCTGTGATTTCAGAATCCCAGTCGGCTTTTGTTAAGGGGAAGTTCATTCTGGACGGCCCCTTGGTTTTAAATGAGGCGATTAACTGGTGCAAGAAGAACAGGAAGCAAGCTTTTTATCCTGAAAATAGACTTCGAAAAAGCTTACGACAACGTCAACTGGAATTTTCTGCTGGACTCAATGCTCCAAATGGGGTTCCCGTCTTTGTGGATTTCTTGGATACGCGACATCGTATCTTCGGCTAGGTCTTCAGTGTTGGTGAATGGGTCCCCCACTTTCGAGTTTCAGTGTGGCAAAGGATTGAGGCAAGGTGACCCCATTTCTCCGTTTTTGTTCTTAATGGTGATGGAAGTGTTAGCTTGTATGTTGGAAAGGGGGGTGAGGTGGGGGTGTTTAAAGGGATTAGTACGCCTTTGGACGGGCCAGTCATTTCTCACCTGTTGTTTGCGGACGACGCCATAATCATCGGGGATTGGTCTAAAGTTAACTTGGAGAACGTGGTTAGAATTCTCAGATGTTTCCGTATTTGCTCTGGTTTGAAGATTAATTTAGCCAAGTGCAATTTGTTTGGGCTGGGGGTTGATTCTTCGGAGGTTGAGGTTTTGGCTTCGGTTGTTGGTTGTAGTGTTGGTGCTTTTCTGTTTAAGTATTTGGGGGTGGTGTAACACCTCGCAAATTTCGGGTTTAATATTAAAACGACACGTGTCATGTAAGACAAAAACGCGTTGGAAACCCGGACTTAATAAAGATGTTTCGGTAGGATTTAAAGTGGCGTCATGTTAAATCGTTACCTCTGAACGACCTCAATTATAAATCCCAAGACCCGATATAATAATTTACACATCTATTACACTCTCAATTCAGAAGTTGGGTTCACAATAATGGATGTTGAAAAGCATGATTGATCCCAAGAAGAAAATGAATGGTAAACCGTTGTTTACGGGTCTTGTAAATACAATCATTTGAAACAAAGGATATTGGTAGGGTAAGGAACTGTACTAGACCCATAATAGAGGTCCCTTGTTGCCAAAACAAAGTCCCAAAGTCGTGCAAGTTGATGCCCTTTCGAGACCCAACAAACAAAATCAAAAACTGATTCTGCGGAGGGCGTCGCGTAGCGCGACGGACCCTCGCGCTACGCGAGGGGTTGCCCAGCGACAGATTACCTGCTGTTGGCTGTTGTGCGCGAATGTGACCCTCTAATCCGGTTTCTCTTGCATGTGCATGGCCCCTAGACATCCCTACACACTAGTTACAAGTGTTGATCAATTGTGGATGGCCCTAGACTTTGTTGTCAACTTGTGATGGTGCTTGAATCTTGTATATAAAGAAACCCATTCATTCACAAACATTCCTCACATCATTTGCAAACAATCTGATCATCTAAGGAACATCCAAGCTGATCAAGAGCCTTCCTAAGCAACCATAAATCAGTTTGTAAGTCTCTAATCCCTTCTCAATTAATTCTAGCTTCATTATTAGCTTAAAAGTCAATATATCGCGCTTAACGTTTGACTTCGTGATTAAGTATCGATATCTCAGTCGTATGTCGAATTAAACGTACCGTTAGATAGGTAATTATAGGGGTATTAAACCCTTATAAGGGCGCGTACCAATTCCAGACCTAACTAGGTCGTTTGTCGGGTCAAACGTTGACCGAAAAAGTCAACAGAAATACAAAATGCGATTTAATGCACAATTAATGATCCGAAAGGTGTGTAACCTGTTTTAACCTTAATATAACATGATAATAAGTATAAAAACTTGTCTACGCTTGCCCGACTCGACAAATTTCTGTTTAAACCCGGTTCGGAACCGAAAGGCGCAAAACCTTGACTTTTGCTTTGACTTCGGTTCTGACCCGTTTTAGTTTGATTCGAAGATGCCTTAGTGCTTCATTAGAGTAGGGTTGCATGTTAGTATAAGTCTCTGTACTTGTTTCGTTGATTATCCGATGCATGCACACGTTTCCGTTAATCGCTTAAATTGGACCGTAATGCCCTTATGACCATACAACGAGAATTTTGAAAATGTGGAAGTACAATAATCTTAGTTACTGATTACTAAACATATACGTAAATTTTCACGTCAATCGGAGGTCTAGATTAAGAGATATGCGCATTAGCGTAAATAATAAGCTTATTATTAATTAAACGGCGCGATTAGCGCATAGCCTATCTAAACCCGATTTTCGGTACCAAAACTTTTACCCACTGATGTTAAATAATATTTCGGGATTTTTGAAGATTTTTAATTATTTTTAAACTGATCTTAAGCTAGGCTTATCGCATTGATTCGGTTAATACCGAATATGCCCTTTTAGGACATAAAACGAGTTTTACGAATCCGTTTGATACCAATCCAATTGCCACTGATTTAAAATAATAAATAGAGTGTTTTGAGCCTGTTTTGCTGATCAGAAAACTCAGAATGGTATTTTAAACCGTACGTCGCTTAAAACGGCTTCATACGCGTATTAAACGCATAATTTGGGTTTAAAACCATTTTGGGAAATGAGACTCTTCACCAACTGTTGTGGTCTGTTAAAATTAATAATTCTACTGATTAAACCAGACCCGTATCTCAGAAGTATTATAAATCTCTTTTATAACCCTTAGAAGGACCGAAATACCCCTACGGGGCGTATTTAGGGATTAAACTCGTTATGGGCATTATGGAAGATATCATAATGATATCACAACATATTAAAGCGTATTAACTTAGGAAACCTGTTCGCGACCCTTTCGGTTACCCGTTATGCATTATACGCGTTCGGTTCGGTTTATGTAACTAGTTTGCATAAACTAGCCGAAACGGGTCAAACGATATCATTTTTATCTCAAAATCCAGAATGTGAATAGTAAACCCATATTAAACAAGTCCTCAAACTTGTCGGGTCTAAATCACATTCTATCCGGTCTTCGCTTAATCGTGCGTACGAACCGTATCATTAAAACTGACCGGTCTAAGCTTAAGCTTAATTAAAGGCCCGTTAGTATTCTAATAGGTTATATTAAACCTTCGTTCCAGATTAGGAGAACCAGTAAAAGCTATCTGCAATTTATTCGATTAAGGATTTATACTTTGCATCAAGGTAAATACTTTTAACTTATTTTCCCTATACGGGCTTGGGTTACGGTACATAGCGTACCGCTTGATCGAGCATCAAATCCCCACGCTTAGTGGGTAGTTGAATGATTTGATCGACTCGTTTAAACAGTCTTGCTTACTTTACAGCCTTTGGGGGATTAATGACTATGTCCCGGATATCCTCGGCATCATTTCACGAAATGGCCACGACCTTAGCACACAGGTGTAGGCGTACACCTGTCAGTGTCTCATATAATTAATGTGGTGTGTCTATTGATCTTTAACCCGGCACGATCCGGGCTACTGAACGCATAAGTAACATGTAATTCGTTCACAAGATTATAATAATTAAATAATTCTCCCAAGTTAAACAAAAATGTTTATGCTACGTGCATCTAAACCAATTTTCAATCATTTTATAAAAAGAGTCAGTTGAATGTATTTACCAGTGTAAACTGACGTATTTTCCCAAAAAGATTAAATGCAGGTACTAAGCGAAATAGGCTGGGAGTGTCCTATGCATCATTAGAGTCTCGCAAACTTAAGATGCCAGAAGTCTGTGGAACCATAAACAATGTTTTTAATTCGATCCTACTGTGGATAAACACCGGATATTGTGACTTTGTTTACAATTAAATAAATTCGGTTGTATCTTATTTTAAATTTGCTTCCGCTGTGCATTATTATATTGTGTTGTTTGACTATTACGTTGCCAACCACGTCACGATACTCCCCCACCGGGCCCACCGGTGACACGTGGAAATCGGGGTGTGACAGGTTGGTATCAGAGCCAACACTGAGTGAATTAAACACTAGCCTTTTGTGTTTAATCTCAGTTACACAATTGCACATATCTAAACCTTCGAGTCTAGACTTATAACTTAGGACAAATTCCACCTCTTCGGTATTTGTTTTGTCCTTTAAATTTTATATTTTTGTTATTGTTATCTCATGCTTTATTGACAGGAATAACAAAGATGCCTCCAAGATTCTTTCGCACGCGAGGACGAGGTAAGGGGCCAGTTACCGCCCCCAACGATCATGAAGCTGGGTCTTCACGAAGACGAGCTCCATCAAACACCGAGAGTGACGACCCTCGGGAGAATAGAAGAAACCAGTTCGAGCCGGCCAGGCGGTCGGTTTCGCATAGTTCGACTCCGCCCGCTCTTAACCCTTACGAGCCGAACAACCCACAGCCCTCATACGTACCGCTGCAGAGATCACTGTCTCATCATTCATATGGGGACCCTACACCTATCTTTCGGGGACAGTTTAACCCGGTAGGATTCATACCGGAACCCGTGGGTTTTAACCCACTGGGTCCCGATGACCACTTTTCCGGGGATCACGCGGATGATATGGACGAGGATACGGACCCCGTCATGCCAGCGAGTGGTACCCCGAACCACCCCATCGAAATTTCGGATGGATCGTCCTTTCACGGATCACCCTACGGTGGTCCAGATAGTTTTCAAGCCCTATTCGATCAACACCAGTGGTATTATACACCATCACACCACTCGTCGTCACATGGGCAGTACCAGCAGCAGCATTCTCAGCAGCACCAGGAGCCACAACCACAGCCGCATCATCAAGATTCATCAGAGGATCATCGGTTTGTGGCAGTTACGCCACCACCTCCACCGCCACCAGTTCAACCGCCACCTCCTCAACCGCCAAGGCGTAGGAGAACCGGTGCACGCATATCGGTGCGACCGGGGGGCTTCACTTTTGATTCCCCACGTCAGTCTAGTGCTAGTCACTACCCACCGCACTATGAGGACCCACAAATGGGTGGGCCTTCGCAGCCAGTTTTTCAACGGCCACCACCCATGGGTTTTGAAAACCCAATACCAGCGTACACGGGTCCAAGTACTTACAACCCGTTTGAGCCATCAGCTTACAACAACTACGGATACGCTGAGGCAGATCCTTATATGGAAGCAGCAAATTATAACGCCCTCAATGCCCAAGGACCCTACGGAGATCCATGGGGGGTAAGCTACCCGAATCAGGGATACCCAATACCTCCCAGGCCTATCATTCGAGCGCAGTCGCAGCCGCCACGATTTTCTCCCCCAGAACGGGAGGAAATTCTACATAGATTGGGTCAGGTTGAGCGGGAGTCTCGCCGCGACCGCCAAGAGAAGCAGAGCTTCTTCCAGGGATTAGTGGGTTTAATCAAGGGGAAGAACAAGAAGGATTATTAAACCCTCCCAGCTGTTGTCAAGCCCCTGCGTGGGCATATTTGGTTGTTAAGCCCCTACGTGGGTGTGTATGTTTGTTGTGTGTATTGACCCCTACGTGGGTCTATCTTTCCATAAACCCCTACGAGGGTATGTTGTATGTTTAGTCCCTGCGTGGACTTATGTTTGTTTAGTCCCTACGTGGACAATTGTTGGTGTGTTAGTCCCTGCAAGGACTTGTGTCTTTCTGTAAGACCCCTACGTGGGCATGTCTTCTGTAAGACCCCTGCGTGGGCATGTTCGTATGTTTTGCTCCTGCGTGGGCAAATTTCATGTGTGAAAGACCCGGTTAGGGCAATATGTAATATTGTATAACTTAACGGAATGTTGTTTTATAAATTTCAGGTTTGCCATTTTGCGCATAAATAAATTATAAATGAAATAAATATATTAAAATCATTCCTTTTAAATCTGCCTAGGTAATTATTTAATTAAGAATCTTAAAGTGTGAAACCTAGCCTCGTGTCAAATATAAGACCGGGCCAAAATGGTAAGACCTGTTTAAAAGATTCAAATCCCTGTTAACATCTTAAAACATGTTAACACTCCTGGCAGAAGTGATTCGTTAAAAAAATCACATGTCATTCTTATATGAATAAGGATTCTTTAGAAGACTCCTAATCCAGTTTAATGATCTCTGAATCCTGGATTTACATCATCAATTAAGATGATCATATTTAACCATACGTGGTAATATAATGCCTACGGGCCTTGCTCATTTCTACATGAGCCAAAGGACAGTGGTAGATATGACTCCCTGTCTAATAAAGGTAATGAACTAGGTTCAACCCCTAAAAGTCTTGATTCTCTGAAATCATAGCTTATAATTTAAATTGTCCATGTGACTAAGCCTTATGTGCTAACATATATTGTTATTGTTTAATTAGGATGAATTTTAATTAAAATCCTAAATTAATATGATTAATAAGTTAACCAAATATGGTCTCTGTTTACCATGGTTAACGAATTACCCTAAGGGGTAATTCCATAATAAACTCCCAAGTAAAATTATTGTTCTTGTTTTCTGCAACAGTTCAATACAAAATGGCTGACTCAAATGAAGTAAATAGCCCTCCCGTGGAGCCAAATGTGAATGCCCAGATTACATTAACGGGCGCTGAATTAAAAGCATTAATAGATGGTGCTATCACAGAGGCTTTGGATAGGCAGTATGAGGAGTACAGTGGTACTCGGAGCAGGACTCACACTGCATCACATTCGAAGCCCAGGACCCATTCAGAGGCTCATAACAAGCCTCCTCCCAAAAAGGATGGATCGAAGAAAAACGATGATGATCGTCAGTCCACCAACCATCATAGTAATCCATCTCAGCAGTTAGTGCTACATCAGGGATCCCGTAATAAGGGCTGCAATTACAAGTACTTCGTGTCTTGCAAGCCCCGGGATTTTAATGGGGAGAAAGGAGCCGTCGAGTGTATGACGTGGCTTGACGAGATGGAGACGGTGGTAGATATCAGCGGGTGTGCTGAAAAGGATGTGGTTAAATTTGTGTCACAGTCCTTCAAGGGCGAAGCACTAGAATGGTGGAGATCTTTAGTTCAAGCCACCGGGAAAATCCCACTGTACTCAATGTCATGGGAGCAATTTGTCGCCCTGATCAAGGAGAATTTCTGCCCTCAACATGAGGTGGAAAAGATAGAATCTGACTTCCTATCACTGGTGATGACAAACCTTAATTGTCAAGCTTATCTGACCAGCTTCAATACGCTGTCACGGTTGGTGCCTTATCTGGTAACCCCGGAGCCTAAAAGGATCGCTCGCTTCATTGGTGGTTTAGAACCGGAAATCAAGGCCAGTGTAAAAGCTTCTCGGCCAGTTACCTTCAGGTCTGTAACTGACCTTTCCTTGTCCCTCACTCTAGATGCGGTCAGGCAGAGATCGCTGAGGAATAAGGAGGCCGAGAAGAGGAAGCGTGAAGATGGTGGTTCACGAAAGGCGAACAAGAAACACCGTGGGAACGGTGATAACAAGAAGGGATCTGAGTCGAGGAAGGATGGGCATAAGTCTGATGAGAAGCCCAAGTGTAAAATTTGCAAGAAACCGCACTTTGGAAAGTGCAGGTATGAATCAAACTCCAATGCCCAGTCGAAACCTTTTGCCTGTGGTATTTGCAAGTCCACGGATCACAAAATCGTGGATTGCAAGAAGATAAAGGATGCAACCTGCTACCGTTGCAATGAGAAGGGCCACATCAAATCCAACTGCCCTAAGTACAACAAGAAACCTGAAGAGGCTAAGAAGACTAATGCCAGAGTCTTCAGGATGGATGCGAAGGAGGCTGTGCAGGATGATAACGTCATAACAGGTACTTTCCTTGTAAATGATATCTTTGCAAGAGTACTTTTTGATTCAGGCGCAGATAAGTCCTTCGTAGATCATAAATTTTGTGAATTGTTGAAATTACCTGTCAAAACCCTAAAAGTGAATTATGAGGTAGAGTTAGCAGATGGTACCATTGAAACCGTCTCTACTGTGTTAGATGGATGTGTTATGTCCATTAAGAACCATTCTTTTCCTCTATCTCTACTTCCCTTTAAGCTAGCTGGTTTTGACATAGTTCTGGGTATGGACTGGTTATCTCATAACCAGGCCCAAATCGTCTGTAACATGAAGCATGTAGTGATAAAGACTCCGTCTGGTGAATCACTTACCATTCGGGGAGATACCCAGTATGGACTACCTGAGCACGTGACTATGCTCAAGGCTTCCAAGTGTTTGAAGAAGGGGTGTGTCATCTACATGGCACAGGTGATTATTGACGAGCCCAAACCGAAGTTAGAAGACATCCCTGTCATCTCGGAATACCCAGAAGTGTTTCCTGAAGATCTACCTGGTTTACCACCAGATAGACAAGTGGAATTCAGGATCGATATCATCCCCGGAGCGGCACCAGTTGCTAGAGCTCCATACAGACTGGCACCCACGAAAATGAAGGAGTTGCGGACGCAGCTAGATGAATTGCTGGCTAAGGGTTTCATTAGACCTAGTTCATCTCCTTGGGGAGCGCCAATCTTATTTGTCAAGAAGAAGGATGGGTCGATGCGTCTGTGCATCGACTATCGTGAGCTTAATAAAGTCACGATTAAGAATAGGTATCCTCTGCCCAGAATCGACGATCTGTTCGATCAGCTACAAGGGGCAAGTTACTTCTCAAAGATTGATCTGAGGTCAGGCTACCATCAGTTGAAGGTTAAGGATGAAGACGTTCACAAGACTGCATTCAGGACTCGCTACGGTCACTACGAGTTCCTAGTGATGCCTTTTGGGCTCACTAATGCACCAGCCGCGTTCATGGATCTCATGAATCGCGTCTGCAAGCCTTACTTAGATAAATTTGTTATCGTCTTCATCGATGACATCCTTATTTATTCTAAGAATCAAACTGACCACGAGAAACACCTTCGTTGTATTCTCAAACTTCTACGACAGGAGAAGCTCTATGCCAAATTCTCCAAGTGTGAATTTTGGCTACGAGAAGTCCAATTTCTTGGACACATGGTCAGTGAGCGTGGTATCCAAGTGGATCCCGCTAAGGTTGAAGCTGTTATGAATTGGCAAGAGCCAAAGACGCCTACGGAGATTCGTAGCTTCCTGGGATTGGCAGGATACTACAGGCGTTTCATTGAAAATTTTTCAAGGATTGCTGCACCCCTAACTTCCTTGACCAAGAAGAAAGTAAAGTTCGTTTGGGGCCCTAAGCAGCAAGAGTCCTTCGATGTTTTGAGACAAAAGTTGAGCAACGCTCCTGTGCTTACCTTACCTGAAGGCGCTGAAGAATTTGTAGTTTATTGTGATGCATCGCACACTGGCATGGGGTGTGTGCTTATGCAGAAAGGCAAGGTGATTGCCTATGCATCACGACAGTTGAAGGTGCACGAAAAGAATTACACCACCCATGACTTGGAATTGGGTGCCGTTGTGTTCGCACTAAAACTGTGGAGGCATTATCTTTATGGAATCAAGTTTGTGATCTTTTCTGATCACAAGAGCCTCCAGCATCTGTTTAACCAAAAAGAATTAAACATGAGGCAACGCCGTTGGATGGAAACTTTAAATGATTATGATTGTGAAATCAAATACCATCCCGGCAAAGCGAATGTAGTCGCTGATGCCTTGAGCAGAAAGGAAAGGGTTAAACCCATTCGAATTAACGCCAAGCGTATGGAGATAAAGAACAGTTTGATAGAAAGGGTGTTAGCTGCACAGAAGGAAGCTGTGTTGGAAGCTAACTATCCTAATGAAAAGTTAGGAGTAACTGAGGAGCAGTTAACTCTTAGCAAGGACGGAATTTTACGGTTAAACGGACGAATATGGGTTCCAATTTTTGGAGGACTTCGTGATGTCATCCTCCAAGAAGCCCATAGTTCCAAATACTCCGTTCATCCAGGAGCTGATAAGATGTACCAGGATTTAAAGGCAAATTATTGGTGGATAGGCTTGAAAAAGTTTGTAGCCGCCCATGTAGCAAAATGCTTGACATGTGCGCAAGTCAAAGCCGAGCATCAGAAACCGTCAGGGTTGCTACAACAGCCTGAACTTCCTACATGGAAGTGGGAGATGGTAACTATGGATTTTATAACCAAGTTACCCAAGACAAGGAAAGGAAATGATACGATATGGGTTATAGTTGACCGACTGACTAAGTCAGCTCATTTCTTACCCATCAAGGAGACTTATAGCTCCGATATGTTAGCCCAGTTATATGTTGATAAGATTGTAGCCTTACACGGCATACCTGTAGCTATTATCTCTGATAGAGATACTAGGTACACGTCACATTTTTGGAAGAGTTTCCAGCAATCTTTGGGCACACGTTTGAACTTTAGTACGGCTTACCATCCTCAGACTGACGGTCAGAGTGAGCGTACTATTCAAACGTTGGAAGACATGCTACGTGCATGTGCGATCGAATTGGAAGGTAGCTGGGATAAAAACCTACCATTGATCGAATTCTCCTACAACAATAGCTACCATACCAGCATAAAGGCTGCGCCTTTTGAGGCATTATACGGTAGAAAGTGTAGATCGCCAGTTTGTTGGGCGGAAGTTGGAGAAGTCCAGTTATCAGGACCAGAGATCGTGTTCGAAACGACGGACAAGATTGTCCAGATTCGTAACAATCTCCAAGCGGCCCGGAATAGGCAGAAGAGTTACGCAGATCCAAGTCGTAAGGACTTTCACTTCGAAGTAGGTGACAAAGTCCTACTTAAAGTGTCACCATGGAAAGGGGTGATGCGGTTTGGTAAGAAAGGCAAACTAAGCCCGAGATACATAGGACCTTTCGAGGTTATCGAACGTGTCGGGTCAGTTGCCTACAAGTTGAACTTACCAGAAGAGCTCAGTGGAATTCACAATGTGTTCCACATCTGCAATCTAAAGAAGTGTTCCGCTGACGATTCACATGTCATGCCACATACAGATGTGCAAATAGATAAGAGCTTAACGTTTGTGGAAAAACCTTTGTCGATTGAAGATCGACAGGTAAGGAAGCTTCGAAGAAAGCATATACCTTTTGTAAAGGTCAAATGGGATGCCCGTAGGGGTCCCGAATATACGTGGGAATTGGAATCCACCATGAAAGAAAAATACCCTTATTTGTTTCAGTAAATCTCGGGTCGAGATTTATTTTAAGGGGGTGAGGATGTAACACCTCGCAAATTTCGGGTTTAATATTAAAACGACACGTGTCATGTAAGACAAAAACGCGTTGGAAACCCGGACTTAATAAAGATGTTTCGGTAGGATTTAAAGTGGCGTCATGTTAAATCGTTACCTCTGAACGACCTCAATTATAAATCCCAAGACCCGATATAATAATTTACACATCTATTACACTCTCAATTCAGAAGTTGGGTTCACAATAATGGATGTTGAAAAGCATGATTGATCCCAAGAAGAAAATGAATGGTAAACCGTTGTTTACGGGTCTTGTAAATACAATCATTTGAAACAAAGGATATTGGTAGGGTAAGGAACTGTACTAGACCCATAATAGAGGTCCCTTGTTGCCAAAACAAAGTCCCAAAGTCGTGCAAGTTGATGCCCTTTCGAGACCCAACAAACAAAATCAAAAACTGATTCTGCGGAGGGCGTCGCGTAGCGCGACGGACCCTCGCGCTACGCGAGGGGTTGCCCAGCGACAGATTACCTGCTGTTGGCTGTTGTGCGCGAATGTGACCCTCTAATCCGGTTTCTCTTGCATGTGCATGGCCCCTAGACATCCCTACACACTAGTTACAAGTGTTGATCAATTGTGGATGGCCCTAGACTTTGTTGTCAACTTGTGATGGTGCTTGAATCTTGTATATAAAGAAACCCATTCATTCACAAACATTCCTCACATCATTTGCAAACAATCTGATCATCTAAGGAACATCCAAGCTGATCAAGAGCCTTCCTAAGCAACCATAAATCAGTTTGTAAGTCTCTAATCCCTTCTCAATTAATTCTAGCTTCATTATTAGCTTAAAAGTCAATATATCGCGCTTAACGTTTGACTTCGTGATTAAGTATCGATATCTCAGTCGTATGTCGAATTAAACGTACCGTTAGATAGGTAATTATAGGGGTATTAAACCCTTATAAGGGCGCGTACCAATTCCAGACCTAACTAGGTCGTTTGTCGGGTCAAACGTTGACCGAAAAAGTCAACAGAAATACAAAATGCGATTTAATGCACAATTAATGATCCGAAAGGTGTGTAACCTGTTTTAACCTTAATATAACATGATAATAAGTATAAAAACTTGTCTACGCTTGCCCGACTCGACAAATTTCTGTTTAAACCCGGTTCGGAACCGAAAGGCGCAAAACCTTGACTTTTGCTTTGACTTCGGTTCTGACCCGTTTTAGTTTGATTCGAAGATGCCTTAGTGCTTCATTAGAGTAGGGTTGCATGTTAGTATAAGTCTCTGTACTTGTTTCGTTGATTATCCGATGCATGCACACGTTTCCGTTAATCGCTTAAATTGGACCGTAATGCCCTTATGACCATACAACGAGAATTTTGAAAATGTGGAAGTACAATAATCTTAGTTACTGATTACTAAACATATACGTAAATTTTCACGTCAATCGGAGGTCTAGATTAAGAGATATGCGCATTAGCGTAAATAATAAGCTTATTATTAATTAAACGGCGCGATTAGCGCATAGCCTATCTAAACCCGATTTTCGGTACCAAAACTTTTACCCACTGATGTTAAATAATATTTCGGGATTTTTGAAGATTTTTAATTATTTTTAAACTGATCTTAAGCTAGGCTTATCGCATTGATTCGGTTAATACCGAATATGCCCTTTTAGGACATAAAACGAGTTTTACGAATCCGTTTGATACCAATCCAATTGCCACTGATTTAAAATAATAAATAGAGTGTTTTGAGCCTGTTTTGCTGATCAGAAAACTCAGAATGGTATTTTAAACCGTACGTCGCTTAAAACGGCTTCATACGCGTATTAAACGCATAATTTGGGTTTAAAACCATTTTGGGAAATGAGACTCTTCACCAACTGTTGTGGTCTGTTAAAATTAATAATTCTACTGATTAAACCAGACCCGTATCTCAGAAGTATTATAAATCTCTTTTATAACCCTTAGAAGGACCGAAATACCCCTACGGGGCGTATTTAGGGATTAAACTCGTTATGGGCATTATGGAAGATATCATAATGATATCACAACATATTAAAGCGTATTAACTTAGGAAACCTGTTCGCGACCCTTTCGGTTACCCGTTATGCATTATACGCGTTCGGTTCGGTTTATGTAACTAGTTTGCATAAACTAGCCGAAACGGGTCAAACGATATCATTTTTATCTCAAATTCCAGAATGTGAATAGTAAACCCATATTAAACAAGTCCTCAAACTTGTCGGGTCTAAATCACATTCTATCCGGTCTTCGCTTAATCGTGCGTACGAACCGTATCATTAAAACTGACCGGTCTAAGCTTAAGCTTAATTAAAGGCCCGTTAGTATTCTAATAGGTTATATTAAACCTTCGTTCCAGATTAGGAGAACCAGTAAAAGCTATCTGCAATTTATTCGATTAAGGATTTATACTTTGCATCAAGGTAAATACTTTTAACTTATTTTCCCTATACGGGCTTGGGTTACGGTACATAGCGTACCGCTTGATCGAGCATCAAATCCCCACGCTTAGTGGGTAGTTGAATGATTTGATCGACTCGTTTAAACAGTCTTGCTTACTTTACAGCCTTTGGGGGATTAATGACCATGTCCCGGATATCCTCGGCATCATTTCACGAAATGGCCACGACCTTAGCACACAGGTGTAGGCGTACACCTGTCAGTGTCTCATATAATTAATGTGGTGTGTCTATTGATCTTTAACCCGGCACGATCCGGGCTACTGAACGCATAAGTAACATGTAATTCGTTCACAAGATTATAATAATTAAATAATTCTCCCAAGTTAAACAAAAATGTTTATGCTACGTGCATCTAAACCAATTTTCAATCATTTTATAAAAAGAGTCAGTTGAATGTATTTACCAGTGTAAACTGACGTATTTTCCCAAAAAGATTAAATGCAGGTACTAAGCGAAATAGGCTGGGAGTCTCCTATGCATCATTAGAGTCTCGCAAACTTAAGATGCCAGAAGTCTGTGGAACCATAAACAATGTTTTTAATTCGATCCTACTGTGGATAAACACCGGATATTGTGACTTTGTTTACAATTAAATAAATTCGGTTGTATCTTATTTTAAATTTGCTTCCGCTGTGCATTATTATATTGTGTTGTTTGACTATTACGTTGCCAACCACGTCACGATACTCCCCCACCGGGCCCACCGGTGACACGTGGAAATCGGGGTGTGACAGGTGGTAGTGGGGGCCAATATGAACATAGTCTCAAACTGGAAGCCGGTTTTCGATGTCTTTGTCGCTAGGCTTTCGAAATGGAAGTCGTTGTGTCTATCCATTGGTGGTAGAGTTATCCTCATAAAATCAGTGTTACAAAGTCTACCTGGGTACTTCTTCTCTATTTATAGAGCTCCTGTGGCGGTTATTAAAAAGCTGGAAGCGAAGATTAAAATTTTTTTATGGGGGAATGTGGAGGGTAGAAGGTCGATGCATTGGGTTAAATGGGATCGTGTGGCGTTACCTAAGGCTAAAGGTGGCCTGGGGCTGGCAAAACTCGTTTCGATTAACATTTCTCTCCTGACCAAATGGGGATGGCGCTATAAGACGGATAATAATGCATTGTGGAAAAGGGTGGTGGATGCTTTCCACACAGTGAAGAGAAACTGGGATTTTTTTCCCTGTCGGAAAGGTTTAAGCGGGCCTTGGTCTAACATCGTCAAGGTGCTTTCGAAAACTTTAATCGACGGGGTGCCTCTTCGGCACTTTTTTAAAGGAGTTATAGGGAATGGTTTTGATATCAGCTTTTGGTCGGACCCGTGGGCTGCGGATAAGCCTCTGAAAGATCTGTGTCCTTTGCTCTTTTCTTTGGAGAGGAACAAGCGATGCAAGGTGTGCCATAGAATTGTTAGCTCTCCTGATGGCTGGGACTGGAGCAAGCAGCCGTCGACGGGTCTGGAAGTTCTCGAGTTGGCTCGGTTATATGCAGCTTTGGACTCGGTGTCTCTGTCGGATCTTCGGGATAAGTGGAGCTAGATTGGGTCCGATGATGGTAGCTTCAGCGTGGGATCGGTTAAAAATCTCTTGGTGGAGGAAAGCGATGTCAGCGACTTCTTCATATTGGATTGGTGTAAGTGGATTCCGGCGAAGTGCAATATTTTCGCTTGGCGGGCAGAGATGGACAGACTCCCAACTGCGGCTGCTCTTTCGAGAAGAGGGATTTTTCTTGAAGATTCGATGTGCCCCTTATGTTCGGAATGTGAGGAAACCGTCGATCACATCTTTACGACCTGCAGGTTTTCGACGATCATATGGCAGCATCTTGCGATCTGGTGCAGAATTCCCATCTTGTTTGCTTTTTCTTTTAAAGATCTGATGGAATTCCAGAATCATTCGGGGTTAACGGGGAAAAAGAAAGAGGTGCTGCATGGTCTGATTATCATAACTGTTTTGGTCAAAAATCAGGCTAGGATAATACAACCAAATCTTTGTTGTGAGGAATGATGCTTGAAACAATGAACAAATGAATGAATAACTTGGAAAATGTAATGAACATGTGACACAAGGATTTATACGAGGAAAAAGCCCTTGATCAAGAGTTGATCTCCGGCATAAAAAACCTCGGGTGATGGAAACTACCGATCACCAACTAAAATTAAACAAATGATTGTTACAACTCGGGATGATAACAAGCTTGTTACAAGGATCACTAGTGTGCAAAAGTGCAAAAATGTACGAAATCGCCAAGTAAACTGTTGAGAGCTTATTGAGAGCTGTTACGAGAGTGTGTGTTTCGCTAAAATTAGCTAAGTGTTCTAATTCAAGCTTGTTATCCCCTTTTAAATTTAGAAATAACTAAAACAACTAACTATCCGCAATTCATGCTAGCTTCCCACGATCTCCATAATGTTCACTAACCCATGCACGTGCGGAATATTGAGAGCATATTCTCCAAGAATATCGGCAAGACCAAGTCTAAGGCGTATACTCCTGCAAAACAAACTCAAACATAGCAAAGACAAATAGTGTAAGGATAATCATGAGGATCCTAAATCCTGATCCTGCAACACCTTCTGAGTATCCTTAATTCAAACAGAATTGAGGATCCGTGATCCTGGCAGTGCTTGAGGATCCGTGATCCTTAGGATTGGAAAATCCTCCCCTAACAATTGCCCCCAAAATATAAGGAGTAAAGTGTAATTTGAACGAGTTATATTTTTGATCTTATCTCCAACTGACTAACGGATATATAGCCGTTTGGATCGAACTAGCCGTTGCTGATCTTACGTCACTGAAGTGACAATCCTGCAGAATCATCATTATAAATAGGTTAGAGATAAGGATCGGCAGGCATTTAAATTCGTGCGTTACACCATGTAATCCTCATTCAAAGATCAACCAGGTATCTCTCTTTCCTCCTTCTCTTTTCATCTTCTTACTCTGTTCTTCTTTGAAATCTTTGAATCACGATGAAGTTACGATCATCCCCTGCCAAGGATCACCAGAAAGATAGTCCTTTGAAAAGCCAAGGGATCATCAAAAGTACTCCGAAGGAACTCTGCAGTTTTACCGATCCAGAAATCGACGTGATTCGCCATTGTTTTCCTGCGAACACCGTCTTCAAGCCCTTTGACCCTACCACCAAAAGTGATCTTGTTTCTGAAACCTGGGTTGCTTTTCCGGCCACTCCTTTCCTGATAGGATACTCATATCCTTTCCCTGCCTTCACCGAATCCTTCTTCTCTCTCACCGGCATGTGCTATGTTCAGGCAATGCCTATGATGTGGATGGTTTTATATACCCTAGAGAGAATCATTGAGCAAGAAGGCATAGAGTTGGGGATTTCGGAACTTGCTGAACTGTACAACCTTGTGAGCCATGGTTCACACCGCTTTTTATTCAAACACAAACCCGATGAAGAACACCCAATTCTCAAGACCACCAAACATGACACTAACTGGAAGAAGCGTTTTTTCTTCGTTAGGAGGGATTCTATCCCGGATGGGAAGGATCTCCCCAGAAAATGGGCCACTCATGGTAGGATAGAGGATCCTTATAGAAGGATCATAAGATAACCCTGTTCCTGTTCCTGTGAGGATAACTGATCTTTTTTTGTATCTTTTGTGCAGCTATCTCTGTTTCTCATATCATTTCATCACCTGCAACGAAGGAGAGGATTGCTGCTTTCTGGAATCTTGATCCTGCAGTAAGATCATTCCAAGCAAACACCAAGGATTCTCAAGAAGTATCCTTCGGCTCAGTCACAATGTCAAGTAAGTATCCAAGTCTGTATATGATTAAATGTTTAAATGAAAATAAAACAAGAATACTTATCTGTTGTTTTGGATTGATAGGCGCTGGAAAATCCTCGAAGTCAGCCTCCCGCTTTAGTGTCAGTGATCTTAGCACTGTGGCTCCTCGGTCTGGAAAGAAGAAAACTGCTGCTAGCCCAAGCGCTATAGTCCCTAAGCCTGTCATCTCCAAGGGCAAAGGAGGAAAGAAGAGGAAGTCCTCTGAAGCTGACAACCTTGAAGGCCTGCCCTTCATCCGTCACCAGTTCGAGGAATACTTTGCTGATGTAAGGATCCCTGATCCTTAATCCTATCCCCCACTGTTAGGGGAGGATTTTCTAACAATTAGTGATCCTTATTCGTTATCCTAATTAATGATCCTTACTTCTGTGACAGATAGTGATCCTCAGAAGAGCTTCAGGATCAGGATCATGGATCACTTTAAGGATCCTCGTACTGACGATTGATTGTTTGTGTTTTGTATTACTTCGCATGAGTAACAAGCTTGACTTGGTCTTAGCAACGGTACTAAGGAATATTCCACGGGCATTTCGCACACGTTTGACTGGAAATGGACGTTGTGGAGAACGTGGGAGCTTGGCACAAAAGTCGGATAGTTAGTTATTGTAGTTAACTTCTATTTTTAAAAGGGGTGACGAGCTAGAATTTAGAACACTTAGCCACTTTCAGCTACACACACTCTCATACAATCGCACTCTTGAAACTCTCGACGAACACATATTAGTTCTCACTCACTTTTACACATTTCACGATAGTGATCCTTGTACCTAGCTCGTTACTATCCGAAGTTGTAAACATTTATTGATTTATTTGAGCTTGGTGATCGGTAGTTTCCATCACCCGGGGTTTTTTGTGCCGGAGATCAACTCTTGATCAAGGGCTTTTTCCCCGTACAAATCCTTGTGTCATTTGTGCAATTTACATTGAAGTGATCCTTGTCATTGTTCTACATTTTAAGCATCATACCCCGTAACAGAGAGTTTGGTTGCATTATCCTCATCAGATTTTTTTGACCAAAACAGTTTGGCGCCCACCGTGGGGCAATTGGTGCTTCATCCTTAGAAAAATTCGTATTTCTGTGCTCATTTCAGTTCACTACAACCAAGCAAATGGCTTCCTCAGCGAAGAATGCTTCAAATTTGATGCCCTCATTCACTTCTTCACAAGGCGTTCCCCCTTTGCCTCCACCACCTTCTGGATCCCAGAAGAATGCTGAGAATGCTGCGAAGAAACCAACTCCCATTTTCTCAAAACCTCCAACTTCTTCTGCTTCTTACACTCCCACTACTAGTGACATGTTTACTTTGATTTTGCAGATGAAGGATCAGATACGGCAACAGGATAAGACCAATGAAAGGATTCTCAAAGAAATCGGAGATCTCAAGAAACAAAAGAAAACGGCAGAGGATCATTCCCCACTGGTGCCAAAATCTTTGAATTTTGATACTCCGGTGATTACTTCTCAGCCATCAGTGGTTCCAGATGTTCAATATGTGGGTGGACCGAAAGGAGTGCACTATGGAACAACAACAGTGACCCAGGCAACAGGTTCCTATTTCCAGCCAGCGGGATCCTATCCTCAGCATATGGGATCCCTCACGAATTCAGGAGGATATTCAGGAGCGCAGCAGATTCAAGGATCTTCCTTTGTTCCAGGATCATCCCAGGTTCAAGGATCCTCCTTTGTTCCAGGATCATCCCAGGTTCAAGGATCCTCCTTTGTTCCAGGATCATCCCAGGTTCAAGGATCCTCCTTTGTTCCAGGATCATCCCAGGTTCAAGGATCCTCCTTTGTTCCAGGATCGTCCCAGTTTCAGGGATCCTTCCAGATGCCAGGATCCTTGAGGAGTTTGCAAACAAGAAGTTCAGATGTCCATCAGGGAGATTTTATTCCAATGCAGACCAATGCTTCTACTGGTCCCTCGATCATTCCAGAGCCCCAACAATATGGATTAACATCCATTCTTCCTAATTTGAATCCGATGGGAGGTAACACTTTTAATAATTCTTATACTACTAACCATGGTCTTATGCAGGATCCAGGTATCAATCATGCCATGGCCAGAGAATTGCAAAAGCTAAAGGATATGATATCAAGTGTTCCAGGAGTGGTCAAACCTATCCCAGAGATTGCAGATGGGAGCCACAAGATATCTCGTTTTGCACCACCAATCTGTGATGCTGAGATACCCAAGAGATTCCATGTGCCAACAATGAAGCTGTATGATGGTTCGACGGATCCTGAGGAACACATAGCACAATACAGGGAGAGGATGGAGATCAATCCAATCCCAGAAAGGTTAAAGGAAGCGTGCCTGTGCAAGGGATTCGGATCCACTCTTACTGGATCAGCTCTCAAATGGCTGCTAAGTCTTCCCCCCTACTCTATTACCTCATTTGCTAATCTAGTTAACCTGTTTAATAATCAGTTTTCTTGTAGTAGAAAATTTGAATGATTAACTAGTGATCTATATAGGATAACCCAGGGTCATAATGAATCATTAAGGGATTACATTACCAAATTCAGTAAAGAATCCTTAGACATCCCCAACTTAGATATAGCCACGGCTGTTGAGGCCTTTAAAATGGGATTACTTAGGGATTCGTCGTTCTATGATGATCTTGTTAAGACACCATGCAGGAACTTAGATGAGGTAAGAACACGAGCACTTAGGTTCATTCGGCTAGAGGATGACAAGAGGATCCAGGAGAGGTTAGCAGGATCCTCAAAGCAGGATAAGTAAGGATCCTCATTCAGGAACAACAAGTTCAGATCCTATAACAGATCTGATAACCAGAACGTGCATTCTGTTGATCAAGAAAAGGATGATGAGGATTATCCTCCAATTTCTGAATATTCTTTTTCTGTTGATAACAATGAACTAATCCTTGCGATGCAGAACCTAGGTGATAAAGCTAGATGGCCCAGAAAAAATGATAGGCCAGCTGCAACTAAGGATAAATCAAAGTGGTGTGCATACCATGAAGATTTTGGGCATCTCACAGAAGAATGCATTGCACTAAGAAAGGAAATTGGATACTTGTTGAGCAAGGGGCATCTAAAAGAATTGTTGGGAAGAAAAAAGTCAAGGACTCAGGATCCTGAAAGGATCCCTGAGAAGGCTCCAGCCCCTCCAGCAGATGCACAAGTAATAAACTTTATTTCTGGAGGATCAGACATTTGTGGCACATCCTTCTCAGCAGCTAAAAGGCATGCAAAGGAAACTAAAATGGATAATGGAGAAAGACCTGTTCGAACATCAAGTGTCTCCGAAGGAAAAGTCATAACCTTTGATGAGGATGATCGTGTTGATATCCAGGATCCTCATCACGATGGCTTAGTTATTACTCTTTTCATTTCTAACCATTTTGTCCGCAGGATCCTTATAGACGGAGGAAGTTCAGTGAACATTATCCAGCTTGATGTTCTAAAGAAGATGGGTATCCCTGAATCAGATATCATACCAAGATCCTCCGTGCTCGTGGGATTTAGTGGCGAAACTAAGAATACCCTGGGGTACATTAAACTCCCAATATACATCGAAGGCCTACACTCATATCAAAAATTTTGTGTTATTGACTGTTTATCTTGTTGTAATGTTATCCTTGGCAGGCCCTGGATACACGATATGAAGGCAGTCCCATCTACCTACCATCAATGTGTGAAGCTCCCTAGTCCTTGGGGAATAGTAAAGATTGATAGTGATCAGCAGGAGGCCAAGAATTGCTATACTTCATCGATGAAACCAGCCTCGAAGTCAAGGGAGCAATAGCAATCAAAGTATCCTCCAAGGGATGTCTTGGAGGCAAGAGAGCAGGATGTGGTAGAAGTCCTCATGGATCCTGATGATCCTGAATCCAAAATCTATATCGGATCAGGGATCCTTGGCAATATGAAGGAAGACCTTATATCCTTCCTCAAAAGGAGAAAGACTACCTTTGCATGGAAACACGAAGACATGACTGGTATATCTAAAGATGTAATTACTCACAAACTTGGCATTGATAGGTCCTTCAAACCAATCCATCAAAGGAGAAGAAAGTTTGCACCGGAAAGGAATGCCATTATCCAAGAAGAGGTAGAGAAATTGCTCCGGGCAGGTATGATTAGAGAGGTCAAGTATCCAAGATGGTTGGCCAATGTGGTTGTTGTTCAAAAGAAAAACGGAAAGTGGAGGGTATGTGTCGATTTTACCGATTTAAATAAGGCATGTCCCAAGGATCCTTTCCCATTACCCCACATTGACTCCATGGTGGATGCAACTGCGGGTCATGAACTGTTAACTTTTATGGATGCTTCATCTGGATTTCAACAAATCCAAATGGAACCATCCGACCAAGAGGATACAGCCTTCATGACTCCAACTGGTATATACTGCTATATTGCTATGCCGTTCGGATTAAGAAATGCAGGTGCAACATATCAAAGGCTGGTGAATATGATGTTCAAGGATCAGATTGGACAAACTATGGAGGTTTACATAGATGATATGGTGGTAAAATCCATAAAAGCTGAGGATCACCTAAGGGACTTGGAGGAAGCATTCGATATCCTTGACAAATATAACATGAAACTTAATCCTTCAAAATGTCACTTTGGTGTTAAAGCAGGTAAACTCTTAGGATATATGGTGACAAAGAGAGGCATTGAGGCTAGCCCGGAACAAATCAAAGCAATAGTGAACATCAAATCTCCGGCCAATGCTAAGGATGTTCAAAGGCTAACAGGCAGGATAGCAGCTTTGAACAGATTTATATCCAAATCCTCAGAGAAGTGCAAAGAATTCTATGATATCCTAAGGAAGAACATGAAATTTGAGTGGACTGAGAAGCATGAAAATGCTTTAAGAGCCCTCAAAGATTACCTATCCTCAGCCCCGGCCTTGATGAAACCAGAAAAAGGCGATGTGCTATCCTTATATCTTGCAGTATCCTCAAAAGCAGTAAGTGCGGTCCTTGTTAAGGATCATGAAGGTACACAACATCATGTCTATTATGTAAGTAAAAGTTTACTTGATGCCGAATCCAGGTATTCACACCTTGAGAAGCTTATTTTTGCATTAATTATGGCATCTACTAAGTTGAGACATTATTTTGAAACTCATGTTATTGTTGTTAAAACTAATTTTCCAATTAAGAATGTCCTCAGGAAACCAGAGATGTCAGGAAGGATGGCTAAGTGGGCAGTGAAGCTAAGTGCATATGATATAAGATATGAGCCTAGGACAGCCATCAAATCCCAAGCATTAGCTGACTTTGTGGCTGATTTCAGTAGTGATTTACAAAAAGAAGCTGAGTTAGAAGTCCAGCAGCTAGAGGAGACCAAGGATCCTTGGATACTCTATACTGATGGATCCTCAAATGTCAAAGGCACAGGGCTTGGAATACTACTAAAATCGCCACAGGGGGACATAATACCCCACTCTATAGCTTGTGAGTTCCAAACCACTAACAATGAGGCTGAATATGAAGCCTTAATTGCTGGTTTGCAAATTGCAAAGCATATGGGGATCAGGTATCTTGAGGTACATGTAGATTCATTGTTAATTACAAACCACTTTAATGGATCCTATGCTGTTAAAGGTGAAAAGCTAACCAAATATTTAGAGATAGTCAAAAATTTGGCACTCTCTTTTGTTTCCTTTAGTTTGACTCAGGTACCAAGGGAAGAAAATACAGAAGCTGATGCATTGGCTAACTTAGGATCATCCTTGAAGATCCCGGAGGATATCAAGATCCCTATTATCCATATCCTGACCCCGGCTATCGAGGATCATGTGGCTATGGAGATAGGAAATGATTCTGCAATTATCCCTAGTGAGGGTACTCAATCCCATTCAGGATCAGGATCATGGATCTCATCAATTATGAGATACTTACAACATGGAGAGATTCCTACAGGAGAAAACCCTAGGGCTTTCAAATCTAAGGTATCTCAATTCACAATTTTAAATAATATGTTGTATAGACGATCTCTTGCAGGACCATACTTGAGATGCATTGAGGATCCTGAAATCCAAGAAGTTTTAAAAGACTTCCATGAAGGAGATTGTGGAAACCACACTGGGGGCAGGGCATTATTCTCAAGGATCCTGAGGACAGGATACTTCTGGCCAACCATGAAAAGAGATGCTGTGGAGTATGCTAAGAGATGTGATCCTTGTCAGAGACACAGCAATATCCTTCATCAACCAGCTGAATTATTGCATCCTATATCCTCCTCTTGGCCATTTATGAGATGGGGTATGGATATAGTTGGTAAGCTCCCTAAGGCACCTGGTGGAAAAGTATTCATGCTTACTATGACTGATTACTTCTCCAAGTGGATAGAGGCTGAAGCTTTTGCCCAAGTCAGAGAAAAGGAAGTTATATCCTTCATTAAAAGAAATATTATAACTAGATTTGGAATTCCTTCTGAAATTATATGTGATAATGGTTCCCAATTTATTGGGGGCAGAACCACTAACTTTTGTGACAGCTGGGGGATTAAGATGATAACATCAACACCAGTCCACCCACAAGCTAATGGTCAAGCAGAATCATCCAACAAGATCATTATCAACAATTTGAAGAAGAAGCTTGGATCCAAGAAAGGGAAATGGGCAGAAGAACTACCCTATGTGCTTTGGGCTGATAGGACAACCCCTAAGAATGCTACTGGTCAAACGCCATTATCTTTGGTATTTGGGGCAGAATCAGTGATCCCAACAGAAATGGTGGTTCCAACTGCTAGAACAAGTACTCGTGATCCTGAGGAGAATGATGAGAACTTGGCTCAAGACCTGGATACTATTGAAGAAATCAGGGATCTCGCTAGGATAAGGATGGCCAGTTATCAACAAAGAATGGCTGGTGCCTACAACAAAAATGTCAGGATCAGGAAGTTTCAAGTTGGAGATATGGTATTGAGGAAGGCATTTCAGAATACCACCAATCCTGCTGATGGAAAATTGGCTCCAAAATGGGAAGGCCCTTATTTGATTGAAGCTGAAGCAGGAAAGGGGGCATATAGATTGCTAACCATGGAAGGTGATTTGCTACCAAGAGCTTGGAATGCTGTCCACTTGAAGAAATATTTCATGTGACCAGGATCCTCATGGCACAGATGATCCTTATGATAGGGATATCCTTAAAGGATCCTTAAAGTATCGGTGATCCTTACTTTGGTAATATCCTAATCTTAGACTATTTCATTTCTTTATTTTCTCATATAAGGATAAGGATCATGTGTCCTTTATCCATCCCTCACGTGATTTTAAGTTTTGAAAGTTCAGGTATCCTTAGCAAAGTATTGGTTATCTGCAGAAGCAATCCGTTCCTTGGGTTTAACCCCAGTTATTTGGGCTTGACCCCAGTTCCGCCTGTAGCGCATGATGATCCTGGTATAGTTCAAGGCAGTGGGACCAGTACTCGTTTTAGGGGCTGATAATTCCATTGTACTGGCTATGCCTAGGATCCTACGTATAATGGTAGACGTACCATACATCCGTTCCTAAGGTTTCTAACGTTTTCACGTTAGCTAAGGTTTTGGCATTTTCATGTCACTAAGTTTGGATAGTCGCCAGTTAGGGCCATACTCCAGTTTACATACGATCCTTGGGCTTGTCCCCAGTTATCCTTGGGCTTGTCCCCAGTTATCCTTGGGCTTGTCCCCAGTTGCTAACTCTTATCTTATATTGGCTTAGTCCCAAGTTATGATCTATTTCAGGTCCTTGAAGACAATCAACTAGGGATCCTTGATCCTTACTTCTCTCTAAGGTTTATCTTATAGTTATCCTTATTATGGTTAGGATCCTAACTTGGACCCTCAGGTATGATCCTTAACTATTTTTAATCCTATTCATTATTTATTTGAATAACCCTTAAAAAATTTTGACAACTAGACTTGTGATCCTTAAAACATATTGCTTTTTGGGATTTTTTAACTATAGGATATTTGATCATGGATCATGTCCTAAATATTTTCAATCTGACTTATTCAAAATTGTTTATTCAATAAATATGCATCAAAACAAAGGAAAATTAAAGAAACAAAAGGATAACAACACAAGATAAGCGACAAAAGGTTAAGATTTTATTTATTAACAAAGGATTAACCCTTAAAAGGTTGTCAAAATTACCTACCCCGAGCATCTACCAGCAAAACGTGGCCCGTCCGCTGGGGTAGGTAAAGGGTGTCCATGATAATAAGTTCAAAAGTAGTGCAGGAATATAAAGGCGGCAGGATCACAATGGCTTCATCCCCCAAACAGAGGATCCCTCCACCATATGCAATCCTGCCTATTGTCCAAAGGATCATACATGATCCTTAATCCTAAAAACTATTGTTCAGTACAAACCATTAAATTGTTCAACATCACAACCACAAAAAACTACTACCAAATTTAAAAATTGGGCTCCGGCTGTGTCTAGGAATGTCCATCATCGCCCAATTGTGCAGCCTACACCTTTGCTGCATCCTCTTCCCCTCCAGCTGCGGTATCCTTCACCAGATCCTTCCCACTACCTCCAGCCTCGATCGCCAAAACCTCCTCAGCCTCCTCATCATCCTCAAGATCGGCCAACCTTGCTTTCCAGCCCTCAACATCCCAGCTGCTTTTATCGAAGTTAGGATCTTGAGCTTCCTGGGCCATCTTTAATTTTGTCTGATACATTGTGATGGCAGCAGAGACCTTAGCATTTTCTATGAGATCATGCTTCTCATAGTCAAGGTCAATAAGAAGTTTAGCCGTCTTAGTCTTGGCATCTTGGAGTTCCTTCTAAAGGTCAGCGATTGCAAGGTCCTTAAGCACTGCAACCTGTTGGAGGTCAGCAATCTTCTTGTCCTGCTCCTCGACGTTCCCCACATAGTCCTCAATCTCAGCAAATTTCTGCAAAGAAAAGGACAAAGCAGTTCAAGATCAGGTGATCCTCATACGAGTAGGATACCTAGGCAGAATTGGTGATCCTTACATCATTGAAGTATTCAAGGAACTGGTGGCGGATTAGTGGTAGGCCTTGGAGGTCCTCAGTGTCAGAAGTTTTCCTCTTCTTGCCACCCTTTCCTTTAGTGGGTGCCTTGGGAATGGAGATGCTAGGACTGGTAGTGGCCCTCTTCTTCCTGGATCGAACAACATCAAGGTCAGCCGTATTGAACTGGGATACAGGCTTGGCAGATTTTCCGGCACCTACACAATCAAAGCAAGATAAGTGTCCTAATCTTATTTCAATTTAATTATTTATTTTAACATTCAAACTATAAATCAAGCAGGATACTTACTTGACATGGTGATGGAACCTGAGGATACTTCTTGTGAGTCTTGGGTGTCTATCTTAAATGTCCTTATTTCAGGATCAAGCTTCCAAAAAGCAGCAAGCCTATCCTTGGTTGCGGGTGTTGTGATGATGTGTGAAACAGAAATAGCTGCATAACACAAGACAAAAAGGGGTTAGTGATCCTTATACAAAAACAAGACTACCTGGTGATCCTTCTCAGGATCCTCTGGCCTACCATGGGTGGACCATGTCCTTGGTAGATCCTTTCCGTTTAGAATGGTATCCCTCCTGACAAAGAAGAAGCGACGTTTCCAATTTGTGTCGTTCTTGGAGACTTTAAGAAGGGGGTGTTCTCCGCCGGGTTTTCGTTTGAACAAATAACGATGAGAACCAAAGGTAGTAAGATCATACAATTGTGTCAGCTCTGACATTCCTAAATCAATGCCTTCCTGCTCGATGATCCTCTCTAGGGTATACAAAACCCTCCAAATCATCGGCATGGCTTGGATATAAGAAATGCCGGTAAGGGAAAAGAAGGATTGTGTAAATTCTGGGAAAGGATAGGTGTACCCTATGGCAAATGGAGTAACTGGAAAGGCAACCCATGTTTCTGAAACATAGTCGCTCAGAATAGTAGGATCGAAGGGTTTGAAAAAGGCACTCGCCGGAA
This sequence comes from Helianthus tuberosus, assembly GCA_030545235.1. Classification (NCBI taxonomy): domain Eukaryota; kingdom Viridiplantae; phylum Streptophyta; class Magnoliopsida; order Asterales; family Asteraceae; genus Helianthus; species Helianthus tuberosus. Next base: position 9,495,804 of record CM060373.1, on the reverse strand, counting down.
AGCAGTGACGAATTTTGTCTATCTGAGCATCGTTAAAACAACACCTCTCATGTATCGAGTCTTTGATGATCCCTTGACTCTTCAAGGGACTATCCTTCTGGTGATCCTTGGCGGGGGAGGACCGGAGCATCATTCTTGAAGAGATGATAGAAAGAAAGAAAACCAGAGTAAGAGAAGGGAAGATAAGAGAAGAGATACCTGATAGATCTTCGAGCAAGAATTTAAAGGGAGTTTCTTTGAATTTAAATGCAATTGATCCTATCTCTATCTCCTATTTATAATCATGATTGTGCAGGATTGTCACTTCTGTGACGTCATGGTTGCAACGGATAGTTCAACAATAACGGCTATATTTACGATAGTTAGTTGCGGATAAGATCAGGAAAACATAACTCGCTCATTTTTACATATCACTCCTTATATTTTGGGGGCAATTGTTAGGGGAGGATTTTCTAACAATTAGTGATCCTTATTCGTTATCCTAATTAATGATCCTTACTTCTGTGACAGATAGTGATCCTCAGAAGAGCTTCAGGATCAGGATCATGGATCACTTTAAGGATCCTCGTACTGACGATTGATTGTTTGTGTTTTGTATTACTTCGCAGGAGTAACAAGCTTGACTTGGTCTTAGCAACGGTACTAAGGAATATTCCACGGGCATTTCGCACACGTTTGACTGGAAATGGACATTGTGGAGAACGTGGGAGCTTGGCACAAAAGTCGGATAGTTAGTTATTGTAGTTAACTTCTATTTTTAAAAGGGGTGACGAGCTAGAATTTAGAACACTTAGCCACTTTCAGCTACACACACTCTCATACAATCGCACTCTTGAAACTCTCGACGAACACATATTAGTTCTCACTCACTTTTACACATTTCACGATAGTGATCCTTGTACCTAGCTCGTTACTATCCGAAGTTGTAAACATTTATTGATTTATTTGAGCTTGGTGATCGGTAGTTTCCATCACCCGGGGTTTTTTGTGCCGGAGATCAACTCTTGATCAAGGGCTTTTTCCCCGTACAAATCCTTGTGTCATCTGTGCAATTTACATTGAAGTGATCCTTGTCATTGTTCTACATTTTAAGCATCATACCCCGTAACAGAGAGTTTGGTTGCATTATCCTCATCAGATTTTTTTGACCAAAACACCCACGTATGAGGATAAGTGATCCTGAAATTAATCCTTCTTTCTTTACAGAAATTCGGTGAGATCCAGATGCTTTTTGATGCCTATGTTGAAGAGGCTGAGGCGAAAGAGTTGGACTTCCAGAAAATCTTCTTGGCTAAGGATGATACTATCTCTCGCCTTGAGAAGGACATGAACTTGGCAAATAAGCAGCCGGTAATGGCCCAGATCAATGCTGACCATGAGAAGAACGAGGTGATGGAGGATGCCAAACTCTCTGCTGCCATTGCTATGTACAAGACCAAGCTGCAGATGGCTCTATGACAAGTCCAAAAACCTTCTCTTCTACCCATTCCATTTGGGAGTGTAAAGCCACATTATAAAGAGTTTTGCTTGAGGACAAGCAAAGATTCAAGTGTGGGGGTATTTGATGTGTGCAAAATGCAACATATAAATTACATCAATTATGGCATAAAACTAACCCTTTTTTAGTACTAATGTTGGAAAAAGTGTGCTTTTGTCTTCCTTTTGTATTTTCAGGATTAAATGAGCTCAAATTAACAAAAGAAGCAAAAAGACAGCTAAATCTAACATAAATACAAGAAAAGGAACAAACGTGACATGCCCGACCCCACGACAGCATCTTCCCAAGCAAAACAAGAAAACAGAAGGCTAAACACGCCCCGTGCTCAGTGAACACGGGGGCGTGCCCAAGTGCCAGCAGAAAAGACAAAGCTGTAGAAGCTTCTATCGCCCACCACGGGGTCGTGCTCAGCGGACACGGGGCCGTGGTCAACTCTAAGATTCGCAGAATCTGGGAAATCTCGATAGTACAGATTTGCTTCTGCACACGGGGGCGTGCCCAGTGGACACGGGGGCTTGGTCAACTAATGCAGACAAACTGCAATTAATGAAGAAAGAGATGAAGGATGGACACGGGGCCGTGCCCAATGGACACGGGGTCATGCCCGAGCTTCTGTTCAGCCTATAAATAGGAGTGCTTGGCTCAAGTGCAAACCATCCCTTGGCACACCACCTCTCTCACACTTCACCCACCACCCACCACCACCATAACACCATCATCCATTGTCCATCATAGAGTGTGTGAGTCGTCTCGGGATCCAAGATTGATCGTAAGAGTTCTTGACAATCAAGGCCATGTTTGCCTAAGTCTCTTACATCACTTGGTGAAGACAAAGTGTCTAGTGTAATACTTTTTATTTTTAATCTTTTCGCACTTTTTACTTGGTTATGTATTAATGACTTTAATAAGTAGTTTCTTATGTTGAAGGTGATTTTTCCTTATCGTTTGTCCGTGGTGTCTTGGCATTATTTTACTGTCTATATAAAATAAAAGATTTTCACCATTCATATCTCCACGGTCTATATGGAGGTATGTTGGCTACCTGGTCGGGGGTTAAGGGAACGGTTTGGTAAGAGTCTTGCCTTGTTCAGTGTATAGATCCTGCAAGGACCTGGGTCAAATTTAGTAGGACCTCCTTCAATACTTAACGGTATTGGATGGCGGGGGTCCAAACTCTTTGACCCCCTCATATGTAAGCTACTATTAATACTTTAACCCGGCTACTTAGGACTGTATCCCTGCTGACTCAGACTACTTAGCCGAGGGTAACGTCACCTTCAAAAGAGGGGCCTACCATAATATGCATTAATAACTTAATTAATTATCTTTCAATAATCCGACCCTTTAGGATTGTATCCTTGCTGACTCAAACTACTGGGTTGAGGGTAACTTCACCTTCAAAAGAGGGGCCTACTACAATAACTAAGATAATCTCTTAAAAAGTGCAAAAGTGCGGAAATAATCAAAGGTTACACTATACACGAGTCGGAGCCAAGTGATTCATCTTGTCTATCTGTTTTTACTTTTATTTTATTTTCAGCATTTTAGTTAGTTTTTATTTTTCTAGTTTAAAACCTTTTTCTAACTTTTTGATTTGATTAGACGTTGAGGATAAACCGGTACTAAAAGCTCTTGTGTCCTTGGACGACCTCGGTATCTTACTAACACTATACTACGCTCACGATGGGTGCACTTGCCCATATGTGTGTTTAGTGTTAATAAATATCGTGTTTTATAAATTTAAAACTTGGCTAAAAAAGTGTAAAAGGGCTTAAAATAAACATTAAAACCATAACACACTTCACGCACATCAAACACCAAAGTGACACTTTGAAGGATTCAACTTCATATTGAATTTGTCAAGGATATTGAATGCTTCTTCTAGGTCTCTAAGGTGATCCTCAGCTCTCTTGGACTTAACCACCATGTCGTCTATGTAGACTTCCATAGTGTGTCCTATTTGTTCCTTAAACATCATATTGACTAGCCTTTGATAGGTAGCACCCGCATTCCTTAGTCCGAATGGCATAGCAATATAACAATAGATACCAGTTGGGGTCATAAAGGCTGTATCCTCTTGATCAGATGGTTCCATCTGAATTTGTTGAAATCCAGATGAAGTATCCATAAAAGTCAACAACTCATGACCCGCGGTAGCATCCACCATGGAGTCAATGTGGGGTAATGGGAAAGGATCCTTGGGACATGCCTTGTTTAAATCAGTGAAATCGACACATACCCTCGACTTTCCATTTTTCTTTTGAACAACAACCACATTGGCTAACCATCTTGGATACTTAACCTCTCTAATCATACCTGCTCGAAGTAACTTGTCTACCTCCTCCTGGATAATGGCATTCCTTTCAGGTGCAAACTTCCTTCTTTTTTGATGTATGGGCTTGAATGACCTGTCAATACCAAGCTTATGAGTAATTATATCTTTAGAGATACCCGTCATATCTTCGTGTTTCCAGGCAAAGGTAGTTTTTCTCCTCTTGAGGAAGGATACTAGATCCTGTTCAATGTTACTGAGGATCCCTGATCCTATGAAGACTTTGGATTCAGGATCGTGAGGATCCATAAGGATTTCTTTCACATCCTGTTCTCTTGCCTCCAAGACATCTCTTGGAGGATACTTTAGTTGCTATTGCTCCCTTGGTCTTGAGGCTGGCTTCATTGATGAGGTATAACAATTCTTTGCTTTTTGTTGGTCACTCTCAATCTTTATCACCCCCCATGGACTAGGAAGCTTTACACACTGATGATATGTAGATGCAACTGCCTTCATGTCATGTATCCATGGCCTGCCAAGGATAACATTGCAACAGGATAAGCAATCTATAACACAAAATTTTTGATAAGAATGAAGTCCTTCAATGTAAATGGGAAGTTTAATGTCCCCCAATGTATTCTTAGTTTCTCCGCTGAATCCCACAAGAAATGAGGATCTTGGGATAATATCTGATTCAGGGATATTCATCTTCTTGAGGACATCAAGCTGAATGATGTTCACTGAGCTTCCTCCATCGATTAGGATCCTGCGAACAAAATGGTTAGATATGAATAAAGTAATAATAAGACCATCATGGTGAGGATCCTGCACATCAACACGATCATCCTCATCAAAGGTTATGACTTTCTCCTGTGTAACAGTAGAGGTCCGGATGGGTCTATCTCCATTATCCATCTTGGTCTCCTTGGCATGTCTTTTGGCTGCTGAAAAGGAAGTAACACAAATGTCTGATCCACCGGAAATGAAGTTTATAACTTGTGCATCTGCTGGAGGAGCAGGAGCTCTTTCTGGGATCTTCTCAGGATCCTGGATCCTTGACTTCTTCCTTCCCAAAAGTTCCTTTAAGTGCCCCTTGCTTAACAAGTAACCAATTTCTTTTCTAATTGCAATACACTCTTCAGTGAGATGTCCGAAATCCTCATGATATGCACACCATTTGGATTTGTCTTTTGTTGCGGCTGGTTTATCACTTTTCCTTGGCCACCTAGCTTTCTCACCTAGATTCTGCATTGCAAGAATTAGTTCATTGTTATCAACAGAAAAACAGTATTCAGAAATGGGAGGATAATCCTCATCATCCTCTTCCTGTTCTACTGCATGCACGTTCTGGTTATCGGACTTGTTGTAGGACTTGAACTTGTTGTTCTTGAAGTAGGATCCTTGCTTTTCCTGTTTCAAGGATCCTGCCAATCTTTCCTAGATCCTTTTATCATCCTCTAATCGGATGAATCTAAGGGCCCTGGTTCTCACTTCATTAAGATTCCTGCATGGGGTCATAACAAGATCGTCATAGAATAATGAATCCCTAAGCAATCCCATTTTAAAGGCTTCCACAGCCGTAGCTATATCTAGATTAGGGATATCTAAGGATTCTTTACTAAACTTAGTGATGTAATCTCTAAGTGATTCATTTTGACCTTGTGTTACCCTATATAGATCACTAGTTAAACGTTCAAATTTTCTGCTACATGAGAATTGACTATTAAACAGATTAACTAGATTAGCAAATGAAGTAATAGAGTAAGGGGGAAGACTTAGCAGCCATTTAAGAGCTGATCCTATGAGTGTGGATCCAAAACCCTTGCATAGACATGCTTCCTTTAACCTCTCAGGAATTGGATTGATCTCCATCCTTTCTCTGTATTGAGCTACATGTTCCTCTGGATCCGTCGAACCATCATACAGCTTCATAGTTGGTATCTGGAACCTTTTGGGTATCTCAGCATCACAAATAGGTGGTGCAAAACGAGATATCCTATGGCTACCATCTGCGATCTCAGGAATGGGCTTAACCACTCCTGGAACACTGGATATCATATCCTTTAGCTTCTGTAATTCTCTAGCCATAGCTTGATTAATACCTGTATCCTGCATAAAGCCATGGTTAGTGTTGTAAGAATTATTCAAAGTGTTACCTCCCGGAGGATTCAAGTTTGGAATCCCAGATGTGAATCCATATTGACGAGATTCTGGTATGATTGAAGGACCAGAAGTAGCAATGGTCTGCATTGGAATGAAGTCTCCTTGATGAACATCTGAACTTGAGGGTTGTACACTCCGTAAGAATCCTTGATCCTGAAAGATGTTGGATCCTTGAACCTGGAAGGATGATCCTTGAACCTGAGAGGATCCTTGGACCTGGGAGGATCCTTGGACCTGAGAGGATCCTTGGACCTGTGAGGATCCTTGGACCGTGTGCGTTCCCATATATCCTCCTAGGCTGGCGAAGGATCCCTGATGCTGGAAAGAGGATCCCGAAGGCTGAAAACAGGATCCTGAAGGCTGAAAGTGAGACCCAAAAGCCTGACTCATAGTTGTTGTTCCATAACGCCTTCCCAATGGTCCACTCTGATACTGGATATCCGGAGCTGCAGATTACTGGGCAGTCATAGCTGGAGTGTCGAAATCCAGTAACCTTGGTATCAGAGGAGAGTGATCCTCCCCTGATTTCTTCTGTTTCTTGATGTCACCAATTTCTCAGAGGATCCTTTCATTGGTTTTGTCCTGCTCTTGTATGTGATCCCTCATCTGCAAAATCAAAGAAAAAAGATCACTAGTAGTAGGGTTAGAAGAAACAGCGTGTAACACCTCGAAAATTTGCGTCCAATAAAATAAAGACACGTGTCACGTAAGGAAAACACGTCATAAACTCGGATCAAGTTAAAGATGTATGGCAGGATTTAAAAGTGTCGACATGTTAATTTATACCTCTGAACGACCTCGTTATGAATCCCAAGACCCAAATCTATATTATAAACATCTGATATACTCAAGTCCGATTATTTTGATAATGTATTATTCTAATTGCACAAGAATAGGATCCTATGAGATTGTATACGACAAACCATCACTCGTGACCCTTCGATAAAGTCCAAGACAATTATACAACATGGTAAGGTGGTCATAACTGTTCAAGCACGATCTAAAGGTCCCATACTGATAATTCATGGCCCAAATTCGTAATATAAAGGTTGCATGATCAAAGCCTAATAATTCAAAAAATTTTGTCTCCTGAACATCGGTTACGGACCGTAAAGGTCCTGCCTTACGGTCCGTAAGGCACCCCCAGCGACAGAAAAATGACAGGTGCCTGTTATGAACAAGTTAACCGACTTAAATTGCCATTTTTCACTACCATGTGCAGCACAAACTAGTTCTTAGGCACTAGGGACACTTGTAATTTATCAGGGATCAATCCTAGAGTTGTGTGGCATGATCTTGATCAATCAAGATCACTGTATAAAGACCCACATTACTTCCATTTTTGATCATTCATTCACACTCAACTTCTGATCATTTCTGGAGCTCAAGGCCACTCTCCAAGCATCATTAGTCGTGCATTAGACCTTGGTAAGTATCCTTAACCTTCCTTAATCGTGTTTTACTTAGTTTATAGCTTAAAAGTCAAACCATCGTAATTAAGGTTTGACTTATCGATTAATCATTAATGGTTCAGTGTTTAGTCAAACTAAGAGTAGTTATAAGTTGATATTTATGTGGGCAATAAACCCTTAAAAGGGCACCCTCTGATTCCCGCTCTAACTAGATCATTTGTCGGGTCAAAGTTTATTATAAAAAGTCAACAGAACCTTAATTTGCGAATTAACACATAATTAACAATGTAGAGGACGTGTAACCTATTTCATCACTCATACAACTTGTTAATTAGTGTAAGAACTGGTCTAAGCTTGTTTGATACGACAATTTTCTATTTAGGCTCGGTTCGGAACCGAAAGTCGCAAAATTTTGACCTTTGCTTTGACTTCAGTTCTGACCCGATTTAGATGGGTTTAGAAATGCCTTAGAGCTTCCTTAGGACCAGGTTACAAGATAGTATAACCCTATGTGTTGGTTCGTTGATTGACCGACTCATTTACACGTTTCCGTTAATTGCCTAATGTTGACCATAATGCCCTTTTGACCATAAAACGAGAATTTTGGAAATGTAATAGGACAATAATCTTTGTCACTGATTTATAAACGTGTCCCTAAATTTTCACATCAGTTGGAGGTCTAGATTAGGAGTTATGCTTAATAGCATAATTAGAACGCTTTTTATGAATTAAACGGCGTAATTAGCGTAAAGCCTATCTAAACCCAATTTTTGACACCAAACCTTTTACTCACTGATATAATATAATATTTTGAGATTTTTGAAGATTTTTAATTATTTTTAAACTAATCATAACCTAAGGTTAGTGCCTTAATTCGGTAATTACCGATTATACCCTTTTTGCTTGTAAAATGAGTTTTACATAATATTTTGACACCAATTCAATTGCTACTGATTTTATATAATAAATGAAGTATTTTGAACTTTATAACCTGATCAGAAAACTCAGATTTCCTATATAACCCGGAAATCGCTTAAAATGGCTTTTTACGCGTATTAAACACCTAGTATGGGTTTAAAACCATTTTGTCACATAAGACTTATCACCAACTGATATAACCTATTAAATTAAGTTGTTTTACTGGTTATTTCAGAACCAAGTCTCAGAATTATAATTAACCTCTTTTATAACCTTTAAAATGACCAAAATACCCCTACGGGGCTTAATTTGAGATTAAACTCGTTTCGGGCATAATGGAAGGTATCCTACTGATATCACAACATATTTAAGGCATATTAACTTAGGAAACCTGTTCGTAACTCATTCGGTTACCCGTTATGCGTTATTCGCGTTCGGTTCGGTTTATGTAACTAGTTTGCATAATTAGCCGAAACGGGTCAAACCTTATCATTATTATCTCAAAATCCAGAACGTGTTTAGTTTGCCCATATTATACAAGTCTTTAAACTTTTCGGGTCTAAATCACATTCTATTCCGGTCTTCGCTTAATCACGCGTTCGAACCGTATTTTTCCTTTAAAACTAACCGGTCTTAGCTTAGGCTTAATTAAAGACCTGTTAGGATTCTAATAGGTTATTATAAACCTTCGTTCTAGAATAGGAGACCTGGTAAAAGCTACGTGCACTTGCTTGTTGTGAATATTACTTGCAAAGGTAAATACTTTTAACTTATTTTCCCTTATACGGGCTTGAGGTACGGTATATAAAATACCGCTTGATCGGGCATTGAATCTTTAATCATATGAGGTTAATTTATTGAAATGACCCGTTTAAATTGTTTTGTTTTCTTAAAGCCTTTAGGGGGTTAATGACCATGTCCCGGATATCCTTGGCATCATTTTACGAAATGGCCACAACCTGAGCACAGGGTGTAGGCGTACACCCGTCAGTGCCTAAATAAATAATGTGGTGTGTCTATTGATCTTTAACCCGGCACGAACCGGGCTACTGAACGCATAAGAAACATGTAATTCTTTTACAAGTTTATATATAAATAATTATCCCAAGTTATAAAGAGTTTGTGCCACGTGCATTCAAATCAATTTTATTAAACCTTTTCAAATGAGCCTGTTAATTGTATTTACCAGTGTAAACTGACGTATTTTCCCAAAAAGGTTAAGTGCAGTTACTACTCGAAATAGGCTGGCTTTCTCCTAGCATCCACAATAAGTCTCGCAAGCTTGGATGACATAAAACTGTTGAACAATGTTTTCTTTTCATTTGATCCACATGTGGATCCGTTTCAACTGTGTTGTGATACTTAAATATTACACTTTTATTCAGTTGAAATAATATCTATCTTTTGCTTCCGCTGTGCATTTAAATATTGTGTTGTTTGACTATGATGATATCAACTACGTCACGATACTCCCCACCGGGCCCACCGGTAATACGTGGAAATATCGGGGTGTGACACAGTGGAAGTTGGTGGTTTTGGAAAAATGGGGCTTTGTCTCTTTGCAGCATTTTCAGCATTCTTCTGGGATCCAAAAGGTGGTGGAGGCAAAGGTGGAACGCCCTGTGAAGAAGTGACTGCCGGCATTGAACTTGACGTGTTCTTCGCTGAAGAAGCCATGTGGTTGAAGATGATGAACCAAAATGAACACAATGAGCAATTTTTTTCAGAAATGAAGCACCAATTGCCCCACGGTGGGCGCCAAACTGTTTTGGTCAAAAATCAAGCTAGGATAATACAACCAAATCTTTGTTGTGAGGAATGATGCTTTAAACAATGAACAAATGAATGAATAACTTGGAAAATGTAATGAACAAGTTACACAAGGATTTATACGAGGAAAAAGCCCTTGATCAAGAGTTGATCTCCGGCATAAAAAACCTCGGGTGATGGAAACTACCGATCACCAACTAAAATTAAACAAATGATTGTTACAACTCGGGATGATAACAAGCTTGTTACAAGGATCACTAGTGTGCAAAAGTGCAAAAATGTACGAAATCGCCAAGTAAACTGTTAAGAGCTTATTGAGAGCTGTTACGAGAGTGTGTGTTTCGCTAAAATTAGCTAAGTGTTCTAATTCAAGCTTGTTATCCCCTTTTAAATTTAGAAATAACTAAAACAACTAACTATCCGCAATTCATGCTAGCTTCCCACGATCTCCATAACGTTCACTAAGCCATGCACGTGCGGAATATTGAGAGCATATTCTCCAAGAATATCGGCAAGACCAAGTCTAAGGCGTATACTCCTGCAAAACAAACTCAAACATAGCAATGACAATCGTTAGTGTAAGGATAATCATGAGGATCCTGAATCCTGATCCTGCAACACCTTCTGAGGATCCTTAATTCAAACAGAATTGAGGATCCGTGATCCTGGCAGTGCTTGAGGATCCGTGATCCTTAGGATTGGAAAATCCTCCCCTAACAATAACCTGCTGGAGCTTATGGAGATTAAGAAATGGTATCAAGTTCAGCAACAAAGTGGCTCGGGTGGAAGCTGTCATCTCGGAGATTAAGTCTTGTGGTTTCCTTTGGGCTAAAAATAGAGCTAAGATTGGTCGCTTGTCTTGGTCCGATTGGTGTAAATTTGTAATTATGTAACGTTTTCTTTTGTTTGTTCTCTCCTGTTTGGCTCCCCCGTTTTGTGGGTGGGTCGTTTTGTTTAATGAAGTTTGCCTTTTTTTTAAAAAAAAAAAGACCGACTTATTTAAGGCTTGAAAAGAGGCTAGCGTAAATTAAAATCTGGGTTGATTATACCTAAGTAGAGTTAATTACACAAATAGTTGATGTGGTTTTGAAAGTTGTGTAACTATAAGATGTTGCGTATAATAATAATGTGGTTTTTAAAAAGGTAACACGTATGATTTCTAGCATAAATTTTGTTAAAACAATATGTTAAAATTTTCAAATGATTAAGTTATCCTTTACTACAGGCTTCACCAATTCAGAACCAAAACCATCGATGATCACATGTCTTAGGCTTTGCGTATGAAATTGTGCAATGTTTCCCTTAAATCTAATATTGCAAACAATTTCCGTCAAATTTATGTAAATAAAATAATAGAATAGTTAATAAATAATAAAAAAATAAAAAAAAACAAAGGCGAGCTTAAGATATAAAGATCGAAAAGAGCGTGGCTCGCACTCATTCTACTCGACGCTTCTACACCCCTAAATTCAACTACGAATAGGTATGTCGCTATACTAAAGTGTGCTTAGACTGCTCGACGCTTTTACACCCTTAATTAAATAATATGACTAGGAATAGCTATTTCACTAAGGCCACACGGGGCGGTACGTGATGATGCACCATCACACATGTGGGAAACAAAACACCGCCGCCACCCCTTGTGTATCACGCGTCAAACTTAAAACGCGTTGTATTTTTAACGCGTGAAAACTTCAAAAATCCGACTGTTGCTTGCTTGTTGACCGTTTTTTTTTTTTTTTTTTTTTTTTTTTTTTTTTTTTTTACTATTGATAGATTAATTAAAAAAACCTTTAAACAATCTATATATAATTCACATTTTTATACCATTTCACCCACACCAAAACTCAAACACATATCACACATCCTACATATTTCACAAATGGATTTTCCTACATCTTCCTCGTTTCCGATTGACAGCGATAGCGATAGCCAATCGTCTTCCAACAATGAGACGCTTGAATTTTTCGTGTCGATGTATAACGAACTAGTATGTTTTAATCTAAATGAAATTTATAATGTATGTTCTAATTGTTTTATTGTTAATTTATAATTTAAAAAAAAGTTGTTAGTGATGGAATTCCATCACAAGTGATGGCCATTTCTACTAAAATCCATCACTAGTGATAGAATAACAGTTGATAACATGGCGAAACTTGATTGAAAGTTGTGAGTGAGTGATGACCACCCCTACCCCTAACTGAATTAGCAAATACAATCTTATTTAAACATTAATACAACAATATTTATAATCATTGCAAAATCCTTGTGTCAAACTTGTCGGTTTTAAAATTAGATATTTTAATATTATTACAAGCAAATAGAAGCAAAAATAGACGAATGCTATCTTCATGCATTGACTAAATGCATTATTATTTCTATAATTTGATGTTATTGTTAAATTCAGACCCCATGTGTTCCATCGTTTCATATGTATTGTCATTACCAATCTTATTGCATTAAATGGAAGTACTTGATATTTTAAATTATTGGTTCTTAGATGACCTAGGAATAAACATTTGCCACAAAAATGGTAAAGCTGATCAAAATGTATATCCGACGACCGACCGACAGACCGACACCCCCCGCATTACTGTAGGAGACCGAGTAAACTGTGCCAAGATATTATCCGCTTTCCCCCAATTGGTTGCCCATCCAAGAACTCACGGTTTTGTTTTCACCCGACGAGTTGCTCGCCCAGGCAAAACGCATCTTGAACATTGAGGAGATTTGAGATCGAGAAAACATAGATAGACGGGATCTGGCACCATGAGGAGATACGTTGCCAAAGAATCGGAGATCAAACTTATATTATGATTACAAATTGTTTATTCTCTAACATCTTGATTCTTGGGGGGTTTGCATGGTATATTTATTGGCCCATGCTTTCAATCCAGGACACACAAAACCAAACACAAACGATTTAGAAACAAACACCTCTCATACTCTTTGTATTATTAAACTCAACTCGACAAATAAAAAATTGAATACATAATCCTGTATAACAAATAAAAGATTGAATACATAATCATGTATTTATACTAAACATAAAATAATCCTAACCCAACTCAAACTCTATTAAAATTAATTAAATAAACTAACTAGATAAACCTATCTGTTGTATAGACAATTCAAACTATTTAAACTAGTTAACCAACCCATAAATCTTTATCGTGAACCCACTTAAACTTTCAAGATAATCACCAAATTAGAATTATCCGTCAATATTTAGGTAAACATGAAAAACCGAGTTGTAAAACTAGGTGTAGACAATTCAGTTTCACTTTTTAGGAACCAAAATCCATTTATGTTCACCTAACTAGACTGGATTAAACCGATTCATCCAAACGAACACCCTAAAAAGACGTCGATACGAATACTAAACAACTAGAGTCATCTAGAGGAAGACATGGTGTCCTATGATGTTGCAAATCCATGAAACAATGCATCCTTTTGAATGAGTTAGTACAATCCAATGAGGTTTTGAAAATACTAAGATTAGACTGAACTCAAGACTTTTGATCATAAACTAAAATATGATAATCACTTAAAACCCCTAAAAACGTTTTCTTAAACAGTGTCGTGATTGGTATGTAAATTGATATTAATGCAATTTTATATATAAAGTTCAAAAGCTAATGGTGTCAAATGAGTTTTCGAAAGAGAAAAAAAAAAAAAAAAACTTTTGTTAGCAAAGTTATAGCTATATTTTGGGTCAAGAAAGCTAAAAACCTATGAAATATATTAATATTTTACTTAATCACCACTCGCCTTAGGTACGAAAAGCCCACCATCACTTTTTTGCTTTGTGCCTTAATTTTAGACCTTGTCGCTCTTTTGCAACTCACACTTTTTTAAACCAAGAGTCCATATAAAATTCCATTGTATTCAATGGCCTCCTGCTAGACAATAGTTACTTCTTAGTGCCAATAGATTTGATTCCATTTTACAAGATGGATTTTTTTGATGTGGGCCGATATTTCAAAAGTTCCTGTGTAAGGGCTCTTTGTTTATCTCTGAATGAGGCTCTTAATGGTTCAGACCTCTTACTGGTTCAGCACTTAATGGTTCAGACTGTTTGTTTCACGATCAGATGTCTGAATGGTTCAGACATTTGCCTCTGAATTGTTAAGATTTATACAGAGTCTGAATGGTTAAGACCTCTAATCTGAATTGGTCAGACATTTGCCTCTAAACGGTTAAGCATTAAACAGACTCTTAAGACTTAAAGGTTCAGACCTCTTACTGGTTCAGCACTTAATGGTTCAGACCTCTTACTGGTTCAGCACTTAACCATTTAGATGTTGACAAACAGCCCATAAGTGTGTTCAAGTGAATTTGGAATTTTGGACTATCCCACTTTGTCACTTGAGAATGTTTGAATATAAAGTTTAAAGTAAAAGTTATGCATACCCATGACCCATGGGCCATGACCCAACTAGAGGTGCACAAAATAACCGGTTAATTAACCGTAACCGGTTATTAACCGAAACCGTAACCGGTTAATAACCGATTTAGGAATAACCGGTTAGTGGTTATTTTTAACCGTAGGTTAGTAACCGGTTATAAGTGTTTAGTATAATAACCGGTTTTTAAACCGGTTTTTTAACCGATAGACTGGTTAACCGAAAAAATAACCGAAAAATTCAAAAAAAAGGCAAAAAACCGGCTAATAACCGAAAATAACCGGTTAATTAACCGAACCGGTTAAAGTAATTAACCGGACCAGTTAAAAAAATAACCGGTTAAAGTAATAACCGGTTAAAGCATTAACCGGTTAAAGTCAAAAAGTCAAATTAACCGGTATAACTGGTTAACCGAACCGGTTATTAAAATTAACCGGTTTATGCACCTCTAGACCCAACACACATAATAAACAAGATAACTTTTACCTTGCTCTATTCAACTCAACAAGTAAAGAAACCTTCTCCTATGTAAGTGATTCTTGATGACTAAATGCAAAGGATTAGTAATTAATTTTTAATTATACTTGTACTAAAAATGTGCATGTTATACAAATTCTTACATCTGATGTCATAGAGTACATTAAATCGTTTCATGTGTCTAACTACATCGTGTTTGTGTATAATCATAAGTACCATAGAATTTACAAACTTTACTGACTTTTAATCTTTTTTCGGGTTATATGCAAAGTTCTTGCCATATATCAAATTTAGATGTATCCACTTTATTTTCCTAAACTAAGAGCCATGTTTGTATCGTAAAAATAGGAGGTGAGTTAACGTACAAAGTGTACAACGTAATTATGCATGAAGGGTTTCAAAATTACGCATGAAGGAAATAACAATCGAATACTAGGCATGAAGGAAATAACAATTGAATTAAGCATGACAGAAATAACAAATGAAAATTACGCATGAAGAAAAATGAAAATTACCTAACTTGCATAATCATATTTACACTTTGTTGGTTAACAACCCTTTATATTTAAACCCTTACTTTACCAAAAACATTTATGATAATACAAAATTATTTCACATATCTCATAGCTACAGAAGTATGATGTCATAAAAAACGATAAAGAGATCACTAGTAACTTCTAATATTAAATAAACTACACAAAACATATAAAAGGTAAATAATTATACAATATATAAACTATCAGAGCAACACAAGAAAAGGGGTGTAACATTTTGTACTTAAACTCACATCACCTTTAACAAAGACTACACAAAATTCTTACAAGAAAGGTAAGAAAAAGACATAAATTTGAGTGCTTGAAACCATTAATACCAAACCCCACCATTGAATTTAAACCGACCCACTTAATGTTCTAAAGTCATTTCCTTTACCTTTTTTGTCCAAGTTTAGAGGGACCATTGTTTGATTAGGGTAAGAAAGAGCCAATTATATTAACATTAACAAGTTATGAGTTCAATGTATTCATTATTAAAGTAATATCACTTCATCCATAATTACAAAGTGGATTAAACGCGGCGTTAATCCAACTTTATGACATATATTAACAGCAATAATTTACTAATACGTGTTAACATAGACTTTAACATATAAAAAACCTTTAAATATAGATTTTTACAACATTTTCATTTTATCAAGTAGTATTAAGAAATAACAAGCAGGCAAGATGGAGGTAGCAGAGATGAGGATGTTGAGGTGGATGTGTGGTCACACAAGGTTAGACCGAATAAGAAATGAGGTTGTTAGAGAAAGGTTAGGGGTGTCCAGAATATCAGATAAGATTAAGGAGGGGAGATTGAGATGATTTGGACATGTGAAGAGGAGGCAAGCAACGACCCCAGTTAGAGTAGTGGAAACCATTATTGTAGATGGTAGGAGTAGAGGTAGACCCAAATTGACTTTGGACGAGCGGATTAGGCAGGATTTGATAGAAATGCACTTCTCTAATGACATGGTTCAAGATAGGAGTTCGTGGAGACGTAGGATTAAAGTTAAGGAGTTTTAGGGGTTAGGTTAGATGTGGTTCGGTGTTGTCAAAGAGGGTATAGATTTGCCTACATTTTAGATGGTCTTGGAGGGTGATTGTCTTATGATATATATATATGTATATGGATATGAGTATGTTTCTCTAGGATACTATATTTACCTTCACTCTACTGTCTGTCTTCATTTTTTTACCACTGCTTTTATCTCGGGTAGTTAGTACTCTTTTAATGCTTGCTATTATAGAGCTGGCGGTTTCTCTGGAAGCAGCCTCTCTATCCTCAGCGATATGGGTAAGGTTTGCCTACATCCCACCCTCCCGCCATTAGCTTTGCTAATTACAGGATTTTCTGGGTATGGTTGTTGTTGTTGTTGTAAGTAGTATTATATAAATGATGGTAGTTATGAAAATCTTGAACGCAAATCGTGATTTTATAGCATATATAATAAATTGAAATTTAATGCAATGATTATAGTTTTTGAACAACTTATTATATGTCTATGTTTATATAAAAGGAATTTAAACATGCATACACTTTTACAGCTGGTTTGTGGTTCTATGTTTATATAAAAGGAATTTAAACATACATACACTTTTACAGGTGGTTTGTGGTTTTTTTATTTGGGCGGATATTCGATTGGTTTTGAATGAAAAATCTTGATTGAAATGCTAATTATGATTAAAAACATTAAATCAAACATGTTGGGTTCGTTGAAGAATCACTAGATAATGAAGAATTTTTGGTGTATATCACCTTCAATTAGAAATTCAATGTGCAGTCTTCTCACTTAAAAATGTTGTAGAAGATAGGGGTTTAACTACGTTGTATTTTTTCATTTATTCCGCCTGTGTGTTTGCTCTTTGGTTAAAGGCGAATTCAAAGTTACGGCGAAGCTATGACCGTTATAAAACCAAAAGAACTTGAGTTGATTACTAATTCTTGAGTTACTTATGATTTACATCTAAGTTTAAGGTTTAGAACGATATAGATGGCATCTCTAACCATGTGAAAAATGGTGTAAGTTGTATATTTGTTGTTGTGTGTTTGATTTGTAGGTGTTAGTAAAAATCATTTTATGAAAATTTTTTGAAATACCTGATATATTTTTTTTTAAATGACGAATTGTATACTATTAATATAGAGTTAAATGCTTGGTTGGTCCCTGTGGTTTTCAAAAATTGCAGACTTGGTCCCAATGGTTTACTAATTACACGCGTGGTCCCTGTGGTTTTCAAAAATGCACTCGGTTGGTCCCTAGCCCTAACATCAGTTAAATTTCTTAGTTAACTATGTGTGAAATGACTATATTACCCCTGAACAATTAAAAAAAATAAAAAATATATATATAAAGAAGACTCTTCTTCTTCCTCCCCCTCTCTCTAAAATCCCACCACCCACCTTCATGGGAAACTCGCCTGATCTTCATCACCATCATCATCTTCATACCATCTTCAATATTCCACCGAGTTCACCTCGCTAACAAAATCACACGCGCGTTCTCCACAAATCAATGCCCTAATTCCACCAAATCTCAACTGGATTCACCAAAACCTACAAAATCAACAAATTCTACAAAATCTGTAAAATCCGACCCTCGATCTTCCGTCTCTCTCTCTTTCTCTCTCACTTCTGTCTCTCTCACTAGAACTTCTAATCTCATTTCTCGATCTCGTCACCGGAATCAAAGGAAGAAGGGTGGTGCTGCAGATGTTGCAGGTGTCGGCTGTGGGTGTGGTTGTCGTCGGAGTAACCTGGTCGCCGGAGGAACCTCTGAGCCGAGAGAGATAGAGGGTATGATAAGATGTGTTGTAGGTGGGTGTGCGGGTTTGTCGGAGTCGGCGCCGGCCGGCCGGAATCACGAGCTCCGGTTGTCTGAGTAGTGATCGAGAGAAGATGAGAGGTATGTGGGTGTTGGTGATCGAGAGAAGATGAGAGGTATGTGGGTGTTGTGTGCACAGAGAAGTAAAGAAAAATGGTGATGAAGAGGGTTTTGTTAATAAGCAAGGGTATTTTGGTCATTTAACATGGACTTAACTGAGAAATTTAACTGATGTTAGGGCTAGGGACCAACCGAGTGCATTTTTGAAAACCACAGGGACCACGCGTGTAATTAGTAAACCATTGGGACCAAGTCTGCAATTTTTGAAAACCATATGGACCAACCAAGCATTTAACTCATTAATATATGAAGTGAATGAACAGTAATATATGAAGTGAATGAAGAGTAACTATATGTGTTTTAAAGGTTTTTTTTATATGTGTTTTTTAGTGGTTTTTTATGTGTTATGTGGTTATTTTATATATCTTATGTAACTTGCGTTTGTTTTTTATCGATGTAATTCACGTGTCAGTATTTTTTGATCATATCAACATTTTTTTCTCTATAGGTTGCTGTAACGAGTGTAGGTGGCGTAACAAAACAAACCGATACCGATCAAATTCCCGCCCTGTTGGTATTTTTTTGGTCATGTCATGATTTTTTTCTATTGGTTGCTATAACAAGTGTCAGTACCGTAGTTAAACGAACTGATACCTACCCACCGTGCGGATTTAATAACCCTAGTAATAATAAAAATAGAATTGAATGAATAGTACTATCATTAAGGAATGAGCTGGTATCGGGTACCGGTATCGGTATTAAAATTACCAAACCGGGTGTATTTTAGTACCGGTTCGGCACCGATATTCATCGGTTTTTACCCTCAAATACCGGTGTCGTACCAGTATCGGTACCGAGCCGTACCATGTATATTCGGTACCGGTACCCACTTTTGGGGATTTCGGTAACAGTATTTTCCGTACCGGTTGGTACCGAGCTCATCAAATCCTATAGCAACATAGCAATGCAAGTAATTGCACTGTTTAGATTACTTTTCATACACACAGTAAGTAAACTGTATTTCGTTTGAATGAGGTTTTATATACACAACAACTTATTTTGCTTTATTTTATTTTATTTTTTTTGTCTTTTTGTGTAATGAATGAATTGTAGCATGTAAAATTAACTTGGATATTTAGATTATTGATGAGCAAATCGTATCATATCCTGTAATCAAACCGGTATCGTATCGGTACCAAATTTACTATACCAAATTATTTTCGGTACAAATTTGGTACCCACCTTTAGCGTTTTCAGAATCGTTACTTTTGGTTCGACACCGGTCTAGCACCATACCTGTATTTATTGATTTTTACCTTCAAATACCATACCATACCATATTGTACCGAGCATTTTTGGCGCCGGTACCTAATTTCGATGATTTTCCGGATCAATACTTTCGGTATCGTTACCGGTACCGAGCTCATCCATATTTTAACGTGTTAGCACCGTAATAACTGAACTGAAAACAACCGAATTTCCAACGTGTAGGACTTGTGGGTCCTATTCTTATATATTAGGTTATTTAAAATCGTTTTTTTAGGACGGAGTGACTATCATTTTCACGACATTTTTATTTATGTTTCGATATTCGGTATCTGTTTGCCGTTACTGACACACAGTTTGCAGTCATTGGGTCCCCGCCGTAACGCGCGGGCAAAAAATCAACTAGTTTCATTACAAACAAAGCACAACTAGCCAGATGCTAGCAACAACAAAAAGAACACCTTATATACCACCATACTTTTACAATGTGTTACTTCTTGTTACGTTGATTACATGGTTGTTTGCAAAAATTATATAAATTCAACCAACTCTTTAAGGGAATTGTGTTGAGTATTTTGTATATAGGGTTAGTTAGTGAGATATTGTGGGTCCTAATCATAGGTGTTTTCTTAGTGTTGTGACTTGTGAGGAATCATTTTAAGGCCTAAACTTTATAAAGTTTAGTAGGTGTTGTAATGTTTGGTTTGTGTTCTAACCATAACCAATTATATGTAGGATTTGTAATTCTTGATAATGTGAATATCTTTGAAAATCGAGTGAACACTTTCTTATTGAATTATTTCGTTGGTACTCACGAGTATTCAATTGGATAATTCTTAGAGAGATCAAGAACAAGTATGAAATTACATAGCAAAATCTGACTATAGTGTAACTTCACAACTCTTCACAAAAAGAGTCAGTTAATTGACGATTAAGTCAGCTTGCAGTTAACTCGAAAGTAGATAACATAGCGGTAGCAAAAGAGTCACTACCGACCTCAGTAATTACTATTGTTGCTATTTTGCTATTACTGCTTCAAACACTCCTGAGGTTCAAGATTCCTATTGAGATTCAAGATGTTGTTACTACCTTGGTTTAGTTGCAACCGCTCCACATATTTGCTATTGAGCTTACAAAGTTGCTTTCGAACAGTAGCAACTTGCTATTGATGTTTAGTCACTTTTAAAGATCAGTCTTCTATGCAGCTTTTCATCACCCATGCAAATCAATGCAACTTTTCATCATTGGCCTGGAAACAGTGTTGAAGTAATCGCTAGTCGCTAGTTGTGCGGTGGGGTGGGGACTAGCGATTAATCGGGATTAATCAGAACTAATTGGGATTAACCGATGATTAATTGGCGCTTAGTCAGGATTTTACAACCATGTCTGGAAGTGTGATCTCAGTCAAGGGCTCTGCCCCTTGGACACCACTAGGTGTTGGTCGGACCGGGGGAAGGGGGTGGGGGATTTGGAACTCCTTATATTTTAATTGGCTTCACCCCTTAGAACCATGGAATTCCCATGTTCTTGAAGTCAAAATATACTCAAATAAGCATGTACTCTACACCTTCAATAATCATCAACATTATATTGTTACATTGGTGCTTAAGAGTAAACAATATACAAGTGATGTCTTGTACACGTCTATTTGGTGAGATAAAAAAAGGATTGAAGGTATTTTTTAAGAAATGAGTGTTAAGAGAAGAGATACTTGCATTTAGTTACTTTATTGTCAAATATTATTGTGGTCCTTTTAAGTAAAATGATGTATTCGCTTCACTTTTATGCTAACATATGTGTATGTTTTGTATCTCCCTCATGCTAACATATGTGTATGTCTTTGTTTATACGTGTATGTTTTATATGTCCCTCGGTGAAGGTATGACTTATGAGTTATGTTAAAACATGTAATACACATGCAACATTCTTTAACTACGGTGTCTAAAATACAAAAGTAGTTGTAATATTTAAGTATAAATATACAATAAGCATCAAAATCAAGTATGTTTGTCATTCTTAATATATAATTCTTAATTAAAGTTGCGCAAATGATGCCAGTCCAACTGGTTGATGCATCCGGGTTTTTACCTATGGTACCCGAGTTTGATCCCTACTTGAGGCAGTTTATTCCCCTCTGTGGCGGCTCTCAACTCGTCAAGCCTTGATCCAGGGCGAGGTACCTGTGGGGTTTTTTCCCTGGACGCCGGTCACTCTCTCATTCCAGTTGAGGCACGGTTAAGACACTCACGTCTGGCCGGAGAGGGGCGACGGGCCTCCTCAATTGGGGGGGGGGGGGGGGGTGAGGTGTGCCGCACCAAAAAAATTGTGACACCTTGTCGTTAAAAAAAAAATCTTAAAGTTGCATTTCAACCAATCGATAGAGAAAGAAAAAAGAAATCATATTTCAAAGACATTTGTGGGATTTGTGTCTCTGATCTCTTTTATAGTATTTCTGGAATTTGTCATGATGACAATAATCTAAGGGAAAATGACGCCTTAGAAAATGAATTCTAAAAACAAATTGATTAATTAGGGAGTGATGATAAGGTTCTATATTTTTTTTAATATAACATTATTTTTAACATTATCATAGAAACCTATTTAAAGTGTTATAGTTCCTTTCAAAAGGCAAAAAAAGCCTTTAAATTTGTATTTAAAAGACTAATTAAAAAGTTATCAAATCTCAAATCTCTTAGCACGATAGGCTTGTAATTTATGCCATAATTTAATTTCAAACTTTTTAATGGTGAATTTCTTTTAATCCTTTTCGTTTTTGGGACTTAACCAAAGACCTTCCTCTCCCAAACCTAGATGTATAAAGGCCACGATAGGCTTGTAATTTATGCCATAATTTAATTTCAAACTTTTTAATGGTGAATTTCTTTTAATCCTTGTCGTCTTTGGGACTTAACCAAAGACCTTGCTCTCCCAAACCTAGATGTATAAAGGCTTTGTTTTTGTCAGTAGATTACCACCCTATTGTATAAAGGCCATATTTGGAAATATCGGTGTGAGATTTAGCATTATTTAACATAAAATAGTGGGATATAACATGTGTCTGAGAGACTTGTTTTAAACATCGAAACAAACGTAAGTTAAAGAAAAATACGTTGTGACGGTATATTCTCAAACAATGAAAAAGTTATGTACTTATAAAAATGAATGTTAATAAATACGAAAGTGAACTTTCAAAATTGTCTGTAAAACCGTTGCCAACTCAAGCCTATCTTTTAAAAATTTAGTTTGTTGAATGTATAACTAATTAAAATGATTTTGAACATCCAAACATAAATAAAAAAAGCACGTTGGGATGGTATCTTTAAAATATCGTTCGTAAAACCGTCGCCAACCCAACCATAGCATGTACAAATTTAGTTTCTAAAGGACTATAATTAATGTTAAAAAATTAAGTATTTGAAAAAAAAAAATTAGTAAAACAGTAAAAAAATTACAAAAACAATAATAAAAAAAATCATATCCCAATGTGCTTTTTTTAATAAAAAGCCCATAATGAGTCAAAGTTCACCAATTTTTATCATCCTCACTTACATATATGGTCTAGATGCAATAACTAAATTATACACTTCTAGTATGCAACAAAATCTTATATAAAGTGTTTCTAGTTAAAGGATGTTAATTGATCTTTAAGTGTTTGGACACCAACATCCACTTAGAAGTAATGGAATCCAGCTAGGATTGTTAAGAGGGGGGGTACCGGGTCACAATTTTTCACATGAAAACCCCCTCTAATATCTCCCTTTGCAATATGTATAATTGTATATATAACCCATCAAGGTGCCTAAGCCCAGGCGGGGTGGCCGCGTTAAACTTCGGTGATAGAGGCTATCACGCGTGGAAAAATAATGATTCCCACCGCCACCTAAACGACAACGCGTTATAGCACCACGAATTCAGATTTCGTTATTTTGTTCACGGCCCGTGATGGTTTTTTTGTGAGGGTAATTGTTGGTTGGGGGGAAATTGTTAGGTGTGGTGGTGAGTGATGACCATTGCCACCAAAAAAGGTTGTGAGTGATGGAAAAATGGTTGATGACATGGCGGAACTTGATTGGGTGCTTGTGAGTGATAGAATTCTATCACTAGTGACCACCCCCACCCCCCTAACACCCTTTTTATATTTCCAAAAGTTTACTTACTGGTTCAGCACTTAATAGTTTAGACTGTTTGTTTTGCGAGCAGATCTCTAAATGGTTAAGACATTTACCTCTGAATGGTTAAGCATTATACTGAGTCTGAATGGCTAAGACCTCCAATCTGAATTGGTAAGACATTTGCCTCAGAACAGTTAAGCATTATACTAGCTCTTATTGGTTCAGACCTCTCATTAGTTCAGCACTTGATGATTCAGACCTCTTACTGTTCAGCACTTAATCATTCGGAAATTGCCAAAGAGCCCTAAATAACCATCAAGTTCTATTTTTTAAGTTGGGTTTAGCTAACTTTGACAATCTAGTTTGACTCATGTTGATCTTTTTAGAAATTTTTGAATAAACAACATCAATAAATGAGAATTTCTTTTTGATAAATATTAATCGAAAAAATTAGATTCCTTGATGACAATTACCCAATTAGGCAATTACATATCCAATCCACATGGCATATATATTATTCTTTCGAATGAGTGAGTTTTTATAGTACTCACTAGTTTGTTATTCGTAAATTCTAATTTTGAACCACAAACCAAACATTATGTTTATTCTTGCTTAATGTGATTCGATTCTTGTCGTTGAGCTCTACTACGTGTGTCTTTGCGGCTAAGAACGTATGAATTCATGCGATTATCTAATCACATACTTTATTTGTTTTTTATGTTTAGAATTATAACGTTCTTTTTGTCGTGTGCTAATTCGCCAAATCTATTTGGCATATGTTTTTTTAATGGCAAATTTAGATCACCGACGAACTACTGAAGTATCATCGTGAACCAACTTATTATAAAATTTAGCCTCGATTAATCTTAATCATGTGTTCGAAAGCAACTCCAACACAACCTTTTAATTTTTTACTCTCGGATGGAATGTGACACGAATAACAAGCCAAGAACGTATGCATCACGAGTGTTCATTCATGGCGGATTATGACACGTTCATGGCTACGGACCAGCTCATGGACAAATTTGTAGACTGTAGAGCCACTTCTACTTAGTTAGTTTTTTTTTTTTTTTTCCTTTTTTTCCTTTAAAAAACTAAATAAACATTATAATAATAAATAATTTTATTATCAGACATAAAAAGTAAAAGGTGGCAATACTATAGAAAACGTGAAATATCCTTAAATGAACGGTGAATGTGTTGGTGAACTATCTTGATATGACACCATTATACATATTATACATTATACATATTAATAGAAAGTGTCAATGAACATTAATTTAATTTTTTTTTCAATATTTATAAGTATTTGTTATTTTATTGTTTGGTTATTCTAATTGATTTTAAACATATATTTTTTCTAATATAACTTTTATGATACGATGAGTTATCAAAGAAAAAAACATAAAAATTAATGCATATCGATTTTAATGTTCAGTTTGATACAGTATAGTAGCGATACAGTGTTAGTTTATCGAAAGCAAAAACAATATATAAATACTAGTATTGATACAGATGTTGTTCAGTCGGTTTCGATTTGGTCTGGTACGCTACCAACACAGTATCCATTTTCAAAAAAAAAAATCGCAATGTTAAAATAAATAAACATAGAATACAAAAGAATCTGACTAATATCAACCGAACAACATCGGTACTGATATCGATATTCATTTTTATTGTTTTCGATCGATGTAATGTTTTCGTTTCCGATTATGGTAACAAGTGCCGATATCGTAACGAACCGAACTGATACCGACTGAATTCCAGCCGCGAAGCGCGTGGGAATCACACTAGTTATTATTAAAAATTCAAGTAGGTTGAATTTCTTCTTTTTTAGTTGAAAGTTTTAAACATAAACATATATATGTATAGTCCTGATTGTGGTAAGATTATGTTACTGTAATAAGAATAGCATCAAAACTAATATTTTTTCTTATAATTGTTCAAGTAATATAGATTATAAAATAATGTTAAATGTTAAATGTGTATAAATCTGATTGTGGTCAGAATATGTTACTGAAATAAGGATAAGCATCAAAACTAATATTTTTTTTAATATAATGCAAGTCTTAAGTTTCATATCAAAGGTAAAATTACTTTTAATTTTTTTAATAAAATAGATTAATATTAAATTCAACCAGACCACCCTCCATATATATCTGTCCAAAACTAACAAACACATACACAAATGAACACCAAATCTTCAACTATCCACTATTCATAACTTAACCAAATCCAAATGGAAACCATCTTTCCGCCTCCACCATCGTCGTCGCTGCTAACACGCCTCAACACCATCATAGGCAAATCCCGCATCGGTAAACACTTCAAACTAAACGACCGCAACACCACCTTCACCACCGAACTCCGAGCGGGCACCACAACCTTCCTCACCATGGCCTACATCTTAGCCGTCAACGCCTCCATCCTTGCTGACTCGGGCGCCACGTGTTCCGTCTCTGACTGCATCCCCCTTTGCTCCAACCCAAATTTCTCCACTAACAACTGCACGGGCCCCAATCTCCACGTCATCACACCCGACAACTCCTGCAAATTCCCACCAGTCAACCCCGGTTACGCCACGTGTCTCAATTCTGTAAGAAAAGACCTTATTGTCGCCACCGTGGCATCCTCTCTCATCGGTTGCGTAATCATGGGTATTTTCGCCAATTTACCATTGGCTTTAGCCCCGGGTATGGGCACCAATGCGTATTTCGCGTACACCGTCGTCGGCTTCCACGGCTCGGGTAATATCCCGTACGAATCCGCATTAGCCGCGGTATTCGTCGAAGGAATAACATTCCTTTTAATCTCAGCCATTGGATTACGCGCGAAGCTAGCAAAACTAGTCCCAAAGCCGGTCCAAATCTCCTCATCAGCCGGGATCGGCTTGTTTCTAGCCTTTATCGGCTTACAAAACAACGAAGGCATCGGCTTAATCGGCTACAGCCCCTCCACTCTAGTCACATTAGCCGCATGTCCCGCATCCTCACGCGCATCACTCGCGCCCGTACTCACTTCACCAAACGGCACCGTTTCATTATCCTCTGGTGGCTCAGTGTCTGGAAACATAATGTGTGTTAGTAATAAAATGCAAAGCCCCACGTTTTGGCTCGGCGTGGTCGGCTTCGTAATTATATCGTATTGTTTGGTTAAAAGAGTAAAAGGAGCAATGATCTACGGTATTGTGTTTGTTACGGCCGTATCATGGTTCCGTAACACGCAAGTAACCGTGTTTCCAAATACTTTAGAGGGTGACACGTTGTTCAACTACTTTAAAAAAATAATAGACGTACATAAAATCCGGTCTACCGCGGGTGCGTTAAACTTTACAAGTGTCGATAAACCGGTATTTTGGGAAGCGTTGGTTACTTTCCTATACGTCGACGTTTTAGACACGACGGGAACGTTATATTCAATGGCAAAGTTCGCGGGTTTTACGGACGAAAAAGGCGAATTTGAAGGACAATATTCGGCAATGATGTCGGATGCGGCTGCGATAACGGTCGGGTCATTAGTCGGGACGTCGCCGGTGACGGTGTACATCGAGTCGTCAACGGGGATACGGGAAGGTGGGCGGACGGGGTTAACGGCGTTAACGGTGGCGGGGTATTTTATGTTGGCGTTTTTTTTCACGCCTTTATTGGCGTCGATACCAGCGTGGGCCGTGGGGCCCGCGCTGGTCGTGGTGGGGGTGTTGATGATGAGATCGGTAGTGGAGATTGATTGGGGGGATATGCGGGAAGCGGTACCGGCGTTTGTAACGTTGTTGTTAATGCCGTTAACGTATTCTATTGCTTATGGGTTGATTGGTGGCATTGGGACGTTTGTTGTGTTAAATTTGTGGGATTGGGTTGAGGGGTTGGTTTGTAAATGTGGGATAGTTAAGGGGGGTGGGGGCAGGGGTGACGGAAGTGTGAGGGGGAATGATGTGGTTAGTGAAAGTAGTGTGGTGGAAATTACTCAAAGTAGGAAAGTGCTTGAGGTTTAACTTTTATAAAAAGTAAAGACTTAAATGCCATTTTAGTCCCTGTGGTTTGGGCCATTTTGCCAGTTTAGTCCAAAGGTTTCATTTTTAACCTATGGGTCCAAAAAGGTTTTACAGTTGCCATTTTAGTCCACTTGGTTAACTTCATCCATTTTTTCAGTTAACGAGAAGGCCAATTTGGTCATTTTGTATGTAATTCTGTTAACTAAAATGGCAATTCAGCCATATAAAATGACCGAATTGGCCTTCTCGTTAACAGAAAAAATGGATGAAGTTAACCCAGTGGACTAAAATGGCAACTGTGAAACCTTTTTGGACCCACAGGTTAAAAATGAAACCTTTGGACTAAACTGGCAAAATGGCCTAAACCACAGGGACTAAAATGGCATTTAACTCAAAAGTAAAATATATAGATTTTATGTATATTTTTATGATCAGTGGAATACTTGCACTATATAGTTTAAAAGTTACACTATGGAGATACATATATGTTTAAAAATGAACATACTCAAAACGGTTTCTGGCCAAAAACGGTTTTCCGGTGACCGGAGACTAACGACGTTAGGGATCTGTTAGTTAGGGTCCAATGGTTGCCAATATGTCAATAGTTGGCAACTTGGCACTATTAGTTGTTATTTTTTAAGTTGGGACAGTTGGCGACCAACAACGAATAGTTGAGATTATTAAAATTCAGTATTCGTATATTAAATTATTTAAACTTCTTAAAGATACATGGAAGGCGTAAAGCTATCTTTGATGTGTTAAAATCCTCATATAGTTAAAAATTATATAAGTGTGAAAAATCATTTAAATTAATGATAGATTACTCAAACCGGTCAAAATGTATATTTTGTTAAGATATTGAATGTTTTGAATGAATAAAACATGTGGTTTTTACAAATTAAAAAAAAATAGATGTTATGAACGATGGAGAGTACACAAACAAAAATATTTAAATAGTTTAAAATGGCGCAGTTTTAACATGTTTCGCTTGTAAGCTTAGACGACTAGCAACATTATTTTCATTATCCCTTAATTATATTGTTGACTAACGTCAATAGTAATCATTGAACTATGTCAGAATTTATAATTAAACTAATGTTCATCGTTTTGATGGTGCTTAAGTTGACATGAAACTCATTTAGTCATTTTTAATTTTACAAGTGTTGTTTCGCATTTTTAAACTATGTGCTTATTCACCCGTAATCAAATAAAAGAGGAGGCGAATGTTTGAGAGCTACATATTGTTCCCAAAAAAAAAAAGCCAAGTGAACAAGTCTATAACCCTTTATTCGGTTCAAACTCATGTGAATAGTCGTCGACTGATTTTTATTTATTGTCATCTACTTTGCTATTCTTTATCACCTTGATCATCGTATGAGAGACGACATGGAAATAGTAAAGACAATTCCATCTACTTATTTATTATCACCTTGAAAGGGTTGATGTAAACAAAATGATTGAATATTTCTACTAAATCAATGAATATTCTCTGCTATTGTGGTAAGCCTAGCTCACAATCTCTAGCTATGTATTGTTCTAAAAAAACCAAGTGAACAAGTCTGTCACCCCTTCTTTGGTACAAACTCATGTTTTATTCGTCGTCTGATTTTGATTTATTGTCATCTACTTTGCTATTTCTTATCACCTTGATCATCGTATGTGAGACGACATGGAAATAGTGAAGACAATTTTATCCACATATTTATTATCACCTTGATAGGGTTGATGTAGATGAAATAATTGAATATTTTTCGACAAAATCAGTGAATATCATTTGCTATTGTGGTCAGTCTAGCTCACGATCTCTGGCTACGTATTGTTCCAAAAAAAAAACACCAAGGTGAACAAGTCTGTAACCCCTTCTTGGGTTCAAACTCATATTTTAGTAGTCGCCTGATTTTGATTTATTGTCATCTACTTTGCTATTCCTTATAACCTTCATCATCGTATGTGAGACGACATGGAAATAGTAAAGACAATTCCATCCACTTATTTATCATCACCTTGATAGGGTTGATGTAGACAAAATGATTGAACATTTTCTAGTTAATCAATGAATATTCTCTATTATTGTGGCAAGCTTACCTCACGATCTCTAGCTACTTAGTGTTCCAAAAAAAGACCGATTGAACATGTATATAACCCCTTCTTGGGTTCAAACTGATTGTGTATAATCCTGATTGTGTTAAGATTATGTTACTGAAATAAAGATTAGCATCAAAACTAATATTTTATCTTAAAATTGTTCAAGTAATATAGATTATAAAATAACGTTAAATGTGTATAAATCTGAATGTGGTCAGAATATGTTACTGAAATAAGGAAAAGCATAAAAACTAATATTTTTTCTTAATATTATGCAAGTCTAAGTTTCATATAAAAGGTAAAATTACTTTTAATTTTTTTAATAAATAGATTAATATTAAATTCAACCAGACCACCCTCCATATATATCTGTCCAAAACTAACAAACACATACACAAATGAACACCAAATCTTCAACTATCCACTATTCATAATTTCACCAAATCCAAATGGAAACCACCCTTCCACCTCCACCATCGTCGTCGCTGCTAACACGCCTCAACACCATCATAGGCAAATCCCGCATCGGTAAATACTTCAAACTAAACGACCGCAACACCACCTTCACCACCGAACTCCGAGCGGGCACCACAACCTTCCTCACCATGGCCTACATCTTAGCCGTCAACGCCTCCATCCTTGCTGACTCGGGCGCCACGTGTTCCGTCTCTGACTGCATCCCCCTTTGCTCCAACCCAAATTTCTCCACTAACAATTGCACGGGTCCCAATCTCCACGTCATCCCACCCGACAACTCCTGCAAATTCCCACCAGTCAACCCCGGTTACGCCACGTGTCTCAATTCTGTCAGAAAAGACCTTATTGTCGCCACCGTGGCATCCTCTCTCATCGGTTGCGTAATCATGGGTATTTTCGCCAATTTACCATTGGCTTTAGCTCCGGGTATGGGCACCAACGCGTATTTCGCGTACACCGTCGTCGGCTTCCACGGATCGGGTAATATCCCGTACGAATCCGCATTAGCCGCGGTATTCATCGAAGGAATAATATTCCTTCTAATCTCAGCCATTGGATTACGCGCAAAGCTAGCAAAACTAGTCCCAAAGCCGGTCCAAATCTCCTCATCAGCCGGGATCGGCTTGTTTCTAGCCTTTATCGGCTTACAAAACAACGAAGGCATCGGCTTAATCGGCTACAGCCCCTCCACTCTAGTCACATTAGCCGCATGTCCCGCATCCTCACGCGCATCACTCGCGCCCGTACTCACTTCACCAAACGGCACCGTTTCATTATCCTCTGGTGGCTCAGTGTCTGGAAACATAATGTGTGTTAGTAATAAAATGCAAAGCCCCACGTTTTGGCTCGGCGTGGTCGGCTTCGTAATTATATCGTATTGTTTGGTTAAAAGAGTAAAAGGCGCAATGATCTACGGTATTGTGTTTGTTACGGCCGTATCATGGTTCCGTAACACGCAAGTAACCGTGTTTCCAAATACTTTAGAGGGTGACACGTTGTTCAACTACTTTAAAAAAATAATAGACGTACATAAAATCCGGTCTACCGCAGGTGCGTTAAACTTTACAAGTGTCGATAAACCGGTATTTTGGGAAGCGTTGGTTACTTTCCTATACGTCGACGTTTTAGACACGACGGGAACGTTATATTCAATGGCAAAGTTCGCGGGTTTTACGGACGAAAAAGGCGAATTTGAAGGACAATATTCGGCAATGATGTCGGATGCGGCTGCGATAACGGTCGGGTCATTAGTCGGGACGTCGCCGGTGACGGTGTACATCGAGTCGTCAACGGGGATACGGGAAGGTGGGCGGACGGGGTTAACGGCGTTAACGGTGGCGGGGTATTTTATGTTGGCGTTTTTTTTCACGCCTTTATTGGCGTCGATACCAGGGTGGGCCGTGGGGCCCGCGCTGGTCGTGGTGGGGGTGTTGATGATGAGATCGGTGGTCGAGATTGATTGGGGGGATATGCGCGAAGCGGTACCGGCGTTTGTAACGTTGTTGTTAATGCCGTTAACGTATTCTATAGCGTATGGGTTGATTGGTGGGATCGGGACTTATGTTGTGCTTAATTTGTGGGATTGGGTTGAGGGGTTGGTTTGTAAATGTGGGATAGTTAAGGGGGGTGGGGGTGATGGAAGTGTGAGGGGGAATGGTGTGGTTAGTGAAAGTAGTGTGGTGGAAATTACTCAAAGTAGGAAAGTGCTTGAGGTTTAACTTTTATAAAAAGTAAAATATAAAGATTTTATGTATTAATATTTTTATGATCAGTGGAATACTTACACTATATAGTTTAAAAGTTACACTATGGAGATACATATATGTTTAAAAATGAACATACTCAAAACGGTTTCCGGCCAAAAACGGCTTTCCGGCGACCGGAGACTAACGACGTTAGGGTTCTGTTAGTTAGGGTCCAATGGTTGCCAATATGTCAATAGTTGGCAACTTGGCGCTGTCTGTTGTTATTTTTTAAGTTGAGACTGTTGGCGACCAACAACGAATGGTTGGGATTATTAAAATTCAGTATTCGTATATTAAATTATTTAAACTTCTTAAAGATACATGGAAGGCGTAAAGCTATCTTTGATGTGTTAAAATCCTCATATTGTTAAAAATGTATGTAAGTGTGAAAAATCATTTAAATTAATGATAGATTACTCAAACAGGTCAAAATGTATATTTTGTTTAGATATTGAATGCTTTGAATGAATAAAACATGTGGTTTGTACAAATTAAAAAAAAAAATAGATGTTATGAACGATGGAAAGTACACAAACAAAAATACTTAAATAGTTCAAAATGGCGCAGTTTTAACATGTTTCGCTTGTAAGCTTAGACGTCTAGCAACATTATTTTCATTATCCCTTAATTATATTGTTGACTAACGTTAATAGTAATCATTGAACTATGTCAGAATTTATAATTAAACTAATGTTCATCGTTTTGATGGTGCTTAAGTTGACATGAAACTCATTTAGTCATTTTTAATTTTACAAGTGTTGTTTCGCATTTTTAAACTATGTGCTTATTCACCCGTAATCAAATAAAAGAGGAGGCGAATGTTTGAGAGCTACATATTGTTCCAAAAAAAAAAAAAGCCAAGTGAACAAGTCTATAACCCTTTCTTCGGTTGAAACTCATGTGAATAGTCGTCGACTGATTTTTATTTATTGTCATCTACTTTGCTATTCCTTATCACCTTGATCATCGTATGTGAGACGACGTAGAAATAGTAAAGACAATTCCATCTACTTATTTATTATCACCTTGAAAGGGTTGATGTAAACAAAATGATTGAATATTTCTACTAAATCAATGAATATTCTCTACTATTGTGGTAAGCCTAGCTCACAATCTCTAGATATGTATTGTTCTAAAAAAAACCAAGTGAACAAGTCTGTCACCCCTTCTTTGGTACAAACTCATGTTTTATTCGTCGTCTGATTTTGATTTATTGTCATCTACTTTGCTATTTCTTATCACCTTGATCATCGTATGTGAGACGACATGGAAATAGTGAAGACAATTCTATCCACATATTTATTATCACCTTGATAGGTTTGATGTAGACGAAATAATTGAATATTTTTCTACAAAATCAGTGAATATCATTTGCTATTGTGGTCAGTCTAGCTCACGGTCTCTGGCTACGTATTGTTCCAAAAAAAAAAAAAAAACACCAAGGTGAACAAGTCTGTAACCCCTTCTTGAGTTCAAACTCATATTTTAGTAGTCGCCTGATTTTGATTTATTGTCATCTACTTTGCTATTCCTTATAACCTTCATCATCGTATGTGAGACGACATGGAAATAGTAAAGACAATTCCATCCACTTATTTATCATCACCTTGATAGGGTTGATGTAGACAAAATGATTGAACATTTTCTAGTTAATCAATGAATATTCTCTATTATTGTGGCAAGCTTACCTCACGATCTCTAGCTACTTAGTGTTCCAAAAAAAGACCGATTGAACATGTATATAACCCCTTCTTGGGTTCAAACTGATTGTGTATAATCCTGATTGTGTTAAGATTATGTTACTGAAATAAAGATTAGCATCAAAACTAATATTTTATCTTAAAATTGTTCAAGTAATATAGATTATAAAATAACGTTAAATTTGTATAAATCTTAATGTGGTCAGAATATGTTACTGAAATAAGGAAAAGCATAAAAACTAATATTTTTTCTTAATATTATGCAAGTCTAAGTTTCATACTAAAGGTAAAATTACTTTTAATTTTTTTTAATAAATAGATTAATATTAAATTTAACCAGACCACCCTCCATATATATCTGTCCAAAACTAACCAACACATACACAAATGAACACCAAATCTTCAACTATCCACTATTCATAACTTAACCAAATCCAAATGGAAACCATCCTTCCGCCACCACCATCGCCGTTGCTGCTAACACGCCTCAACACCATCGTAGGCAAATCCCGCATCGGTAAACACTTCAAACTAAACGACCGCAACACCACCTTCACCACCGAACTCCGAGCGGGCACCACAACCTTCCTCACCATGGCCTACATCTTAGCCGTCAACGCCTCCATCCTTGCTGACTCGGGCGCCACGTGTTCCGTCTCTGACTGCATCCCCCTTTGCTCCAACCCAAATTTCTCCACTAACAATTGCACAGGTCCCAATCTCCACGTCATCCCACCCGACAACTCCTGCAAATTCCCACCTGTCAACCCCGGTTACGCCACGTGTCTCAATTCTGTCAGAAAAGACCTTATTGTCGCCACCGTGGCATCCTCTCTCATCGGTTGCGTAATCATGGGTATTTTCGCCAATTTACCATTGGCTTTAGCCCCGGGTATGGGCACCAATGCGTATTTCGCGTACACCGTCGTAGGCTTCCACGGCTCGGGTAATATCCCGTACGAATCCGCATTAGCCGCGGTATTCGTCGAAGGAATAATATTCCTTTTAATCTCAGCCATTGGATTACGCGCGAAGCTAGCAAAACTAGTCCCAAAGCCGGTCCAAATCTCCTCATCAGCCGGGATCGGCTTGTTTCTAGCCTTTATCGGCTTACAAAACAACGAAGGCATCGGCTTAATCGGCTACAGCCCCTCCACTCTAGTCACATTAGCCGCATGTCCCGCATCCTCACGCGCATCACTCGCGCCCGTACTCACTTCACCAAACGGCACCGTTTCATTATCCTCTGGTGGCTCAGTGTCTGGAAACATAATGTGTGTTAGTAATAAAATGCAAAGCCCCACGTTCTGGCTCGGCGTGGTCGGCTTCGTAATTATATCGTATTGTTTGGTTAAAAGAGTAAAAGGCACAATGATCTACGGTATTGTGTTTGTTACGGCCGTATCATGGTTCCGTAACACGCAAGTAACCGTGTTTCCAAATACTTTAGAGGGTGACACGTTGTTCAACTACTTTAAAAAAATAATAGACGTACATAAAATCCGGTCTACCGCGGGTGCGTTAAACTTTACAAGTATCGATAAACCGGTATTTTGGGAAGCGTTGGTTACTTTCCTATACGTCGACGTTTTAGACACGACGGGAACGTTATATTCAATGGCAAAGTTCGCGGGTTTTACGGATGAAAAAGGCGAATTTGAAGGACAATATTCGGCAATGATGTCGGATGCGGCTGCGATAACGGTCGGGTCATTAGTCGGGACGTCGCCGGTGACGGTGTATATCGAGTCGTCAACGGGGATACGGGAAGGTGGGCGGACGGGGTTAACAGCGTTAACGGTGGCGGGGTATTTTATGTTGGCCTTTTTTTTCACACCTTTATTGGCGTCGATACCAGCGTGAGCCGTGGGGCCCGCGCTGGTTGTGGTGGGGGTGTTGATGATGAGATCGGTAGTGGAGATTGACTGGGGGGATATGCGGGAAGCGGTACCGGCGTTTGTAACGTTGTTGTTAATGCCGTTAACGTATTCCATTGCTTATGGGTTGATTGGTGGGATTGGGACGTTTGTTGTGTTAAATTTGTGGGATTGGGTTGAGGGGTTGGTTTGTAAATGTGGGATAGTTAAGGGGGGTGGGGGCGGGGGTGATGGAAGTGTGAGGGGGAATGGTGTGGTTAGTGAAAGTAGTGTGGTGGAAATTACTCAAAGTAGGAAAGTGCTTGAGGTTTAACTTTATAAAAAGTAAAATATATAGATTTTATGTATATTTTTATGATCAGTGGAATACTTACACTATATAGTTTAAAAGTTACACTATGGAGATACATATATGTTTAAAAATGAACATACTCAAAACGGTTTCTGGCCAAAAACGGTTTTCCGGCGACCGGAGACTAACGACGTTAGGGTTCTGTTAGTTAGGGTCCAATGGTTGCCAATATGTCAATAGTTGGCAACTTGGCACTATTAGTTGTTATTTTTTAAGTTGGGACTGTTGGCGACCAACAACGAATAGTTGGGATTATTAAAATTCAGTATTCGTATATTAAATTATTTAAACTTCTTAAAGATACATGGAAGGCGTAAAGCTATCTTTGATGTGTTAAAATCCTCATATAGTTAAAAATTATATAAGTGTGAAAAATCATTTAAATTAATGATAGATTACTCAAACCGGTCAAAATGTATATTTTGTTAAGATATTGAATGTTTTGAATGAATAAAACATGTGGTTTTTACAAATTAAAAAAAATAGATGTTATGAACGATGGAGAGTACACAAACAAAAATATTTAAATAGTTTAAAATGGCGCAGTTTTAACATGTTTCGCTTGTAAGCTTAGACGACTAGCAACATTATTTTCATTATCCCTTAATTATATTGTTGACTAACGTCAATAGTAATCATTGAACTATGTCAGAATTTATAATTAAACTAATGTTCATCGTTTTGATGGTGCTTAAGTTGACATGAAACTCATTTAGTCATTTTTAATTTTACAAGTGTTGTTTCGCATTTTTAAACTATGTGCTTATTCACCCGTAATCAAATAAAAGAGGAGGCGAATGTTTGAGAGCTACATATTGTTCCCAAAAAAAAAAAGCCAAGTGAACAAGTCTATAACCCTTTATTCGGTTCAAACTCATGTGAATAGTCGTCGACTGATTTTTATTTATTGTCATCTACTTTGCTATTCTTTATCACCTTGATCATCGTATGAGAGACGACATGGAAATAGTAAAGACAATTCCATCTACTTATTTATTATCACCTTGAAAGGGTTGATGTAAACAAAATGATTGAATATTTCTACTAAATCAATGAATATTCTCTGCTATTGTGGTAAGCCTAGCTCACAATCTCTAGCTATGTATTGTTCTAAAAAAACCAAGTGAACAAGTCTGTCACCCCTTCTTTGGTACAAACTCATGTTTTATTCGTCGTCTGATTTTGATTTATTGTCATCTACTTTGCTATTTCTTATCACCTTGATCATCGTATGTGAGACGACATGGAAATAGTGAAGACAATTCTATCCACATATTTATTATCACCTTGATAGGGTTGATGTAGACGAAATAATTGAATATTTTTCTACAAAATCAGTGAATATCATTTGCTATTGTGGTCAGTCTAGCTCACGATCTCTGGCTACGTATTGTTCCAAAAAAAAAAAACACCAAGGTGAACAAGTCTGTAACCCCTTCTTGAGTTCAAACTCATATTTTAGTAGTCGCCTGATTTTGATTTATTGTCATCTACTTTGCTATTCCTTATAACCTTCATCATCGACGACATGGAAATAGTAAAGACAATTCCATCCACTTATTTATCATCACCTTGATCTGATAGGGTTGATGTAGACAAAATGATTGAACATTTTCTAGTTAATCAATGAATATTCTCTGTTATTGTGGCAAGCTTACCTCACGATCTCTAGCTACTTAGTGTTCCAAAAAAAAAGACCGATTGAACATGTATATAACCCCTTCTTGGGTTCAAACTGATTTACATTTATTGTCATCTACTTTGCTATTCCTTATCACCTTGATCATCCTATGTGGGACAACATTTACATTTATTGTCATCTACTTAGCTATTCCTTATCACCTTGATCATTCTATGTGGGACGACATGGAAATAGTGAAGTCAATTTCATCCACTTATTTACCATCACCTTGATAAGGTTGATGTTGACAAAATAATAAAATATTATCTACTATTATGGCCAATCTAACTCACGATCTCTATTCAAAGCAGATGAGTATTCTATGGTATTATGACCAGCATAGCTCACGATCTCTATTCAAAGCGAATTTGCATGTTCGTCTCACAACCTTTGGGCATCATCTTTTCTAGTATTAATAACGAGTTTAAATCATTAATGCGATTATTTGAATAAATTAAATTTGAGGGGGGAACTCTTCGGTCTTCACATGGCGTCTTTAAAATCAAGGATCGTTCCTATAAAGTTGTTTATTTTCTACTTTTAGACCCTTTAATAGTACGAGATGCACTTTTCCTTTTTCCACAAGAAATGTTATTTTATTTAGGGATATGAATTTTCAAAAAGATAATAAAGTAAAGTAAGTTTAAAATTAGTTGTAAATTTCCGTTTTGCTCCCTGTGTTTTGGCCACTTTAACGGTTTTTCCCCAAACCTTTAAAAATAGTCATTTTTCTTCAATAGTTTGCTATGGTTTTTCTATTTTGATCCCCGCCTCTAACTCTATCCAAATTGTTTGTTTTTCCATTTTGCTCCCCACAGGGAGTAAAATGGAAAAACCATATCAAACTATTGGAGAAACATGACTGTTTTTAAATGTTTGAGGCAAACCGTTAAAGTGACCAAACCACAGGGAGCAAAACGGAAGTTTACTCAAATTAGTTTATACAGGCAGAGGCGGAGCTACGTATTGAAGAACGAGGTCACGGAACATCACTAATTTTTACATTTTATATAGAACACATAGTAACATTTTTTTTATAACATCAGTCTTTTTTGAGATTGACCTATAACATAGCCTGTATGAAAGAGTTCACAAAATGTATAATGCCCCGGTGGTTTTGTCATTTCGACTCCGTGCAGGGGCGCAACTTCTATAGGGCGAGAGGGGGCGGCCGACCCCACGAACTTTTCACTCAGTAGTGGAGAGTACGTAGTTTTCATATAGAAATTTTTTGGTATACACATTATCGACCCCCCGGTCTTATAGAAATTTTTAGTATATACGTTTTCGACACTCGGTCGGAAATCTCAAGCTTCGTCACTGACTCCGTGTCCATTAAGTTGCAGAGGTCTCTAGTCGAGACTCCCCTACTAATGATTTCTTATCTTTGCGTTTATTAGGAAAACCCAATTGATCCCTTTTTGTCTTTTTAATGAAATTGAATCCAATGGCAACCCCTTTTTTATGTAAAAAATGTAAATACTCATGAAAATTTCCAATTCCTATGCGTAATTCGTAAAGTAAAGGCCTTAACCTTTTTAGAAACTTGAATCACCATCAATATTTTTACTTTCAAATTTGTATTATTAAGTAGGGGTTTTTCTTTTTGATTGAATCTTTAGTTTTAGAATTTCCGTTGCATTAGAATCTTTGTATAATGTTAGAACCTTAGACAAAAAATCTAATTTGTTTTTCTATTTGTTTCAGGAAATGAACGCCCCGCTTGCGGTATACGCATATAATGTATATATGTGTGTTATGTGCCTTATGTCCAATGCTTGATACAAGACTACTATCGAGCCAGGGTCTCACTGGAAGCAGCTTCTCTTTTCCTACAAGGCAGAGGTAAGGCTGTCTACATCCTACCCTCCTCAGACCCTACCTTAGCTTTGCTATTGGTGATGATGATGATTTGTTTCAGGAAATGGAGATACCAATATCATTTGTTTTTCTAATTGTTTCAGGAAATATTATTTACAATCACTATTTGGGCAGTTGTTTAATTTAGTTGATGTGAAATGTGAAATGTGAAATATTATATTGAAATCACCTTTAATTCTTTAAACTCATATTAACACAAGTAAAATCACAATCAGAATCAGAATCGCCTCAACACAATTGAAATCACATTCAATACTAACACAAATCAAACCATTTGAGGCAAGTTATTTTAATGACCTCACCCGACCCAATATGACAAAAAGCATTTTTGAGGCCTGACTCGGCAAAACTACCTCAAGATAAACAAAAATGTAGACCAAAAAAATAGTGACACCAGTAAAAAAAATTCTAGCTCCGCGCCTCCGCCACTGTATACAGGCGGATTCCTTTCCACAAAACCACGTTTAGTTAAACAGATCAACTTAACAGATAGAGGTTGAGTTGTTAACCTATTTATTTATTTCTTATAATAATGTGTTTTATGTCATTATTTTATAATTTATGCTATATAAAAAATATTTTTTTTTTAAATTAGATGGGTTGTGTTTATATCGATCCATGTATACACGTGTATCGTATGTTTGGGTTTATGTGTTTGACACGATTTCTAGATTCGTATTATTCAAACTCTTCACTACCCCTAATTTTGCTAGTACAACCTACATACTCGAGTCAAATAAATAATGTTAATCGAAGAGTAGAAGAGAAATAAATTAAACAAAGACGATATTCATGTGCTAAAAATGTATTTTTTTTTCTAGATATAAATAACATAACTAAATCTGTTACCAGGTAGAGGATCCTGTACAAAGTCCATCTTTTGTAAGAAGTGTAAGAAATAATTTGAGAATGACAAGTGTCCCTCATCTTAATTAATTCAAAAGGGTATATTAGTAATTGTACATTCCTTACCCTTAATATATTATCAATTAATTAAAACAAAAAGATAACTGTCTCTTCTTCCTCGTTCGAAACAAAAATCAAACCAAAACCCTAATATACGTTTCAGCCGACAACCCTCTTCTTCTCTGTTACACACACACACCGAACCAAAACCTTAAATAACTTTCAGCCGCCAAACACTGTCTTTCCCGAGACAATACACCGATGACGATAAAGATTCAAGATGATGAACGGAGAATATGAAGGCTGTACGATGAGTGGTGGAGGAAACCGGAATATGTGGTTCGTCGGAGATTCTGAACTGAAGGTCACGTGTTGTCGGAGATGGTGACTCACGACGGCGATGGCAACGGTGGTTAATGTGAGTGATGGTGTACGACGGTTAGATAAAACACCATGACTTGAATCATAGTCATGGTGTTTTAAAATCTGGGAATGTTTTGTATTGATAAAACACCACGTCATGAACAATGTCTCCAGATAAAACACCATGACTTGAATCATAGATGTTTAAAACACCACACCATGAACAATGTCTCCAGATAAAACACCATGACTTGAATCATAGTCATGGTGTTTTAAAATCTGGGAATGTTTTTTATTGATAAAACACCACGCCATGAACAATGTCTCCAGATAAAACACCATGACTTGAATAATAGATGTTTAAAACACCACGCCATGAACAATGTCCTCCAGATAAAACACCATGACTTGAATCATAGTCAATTTATCCAGTTGTTTTAAAACACCACGCCATGAATCTGATTATAGATCTCTTTATGATAACGTATGAAGAATATGCAACCAAAGACCTCCTACAATTAAGGTGAATCATTAATTTCTATATTTAAGGAAAAAGGAGTGAATGTAGGAGTTTTTGGTTGTGTAGGTTACGGTTACCATATTTCAAACATTTAAAAAGACACTATTGCCCTTCAATTTTACATAAGGTCCCTCTAATTAAAACACAATTTACATTTTTATACCCTATTAATCTCAACCATTAGATCAAATATCCAATGGTTTAAAACACTTCTTACCCTTCTTACATTTTAGACACTTTTTACCATATCCCTATCCTCTGTTACCATATGTAATAATGGATTAATTAATGTCCTATTGTGTATTGTAATTTTTGAGCGGGCCGACCCAGGACTTAAAAGATGTAGCATGGGCTTTTTGTTTTTTGGGTCTTTCTCATAATGATTTATTGGGCCTTTTCCAGTATTTAGAAAATAACTTCACATACATATAATGAAAACGTTTTCATATGACTTAATGGGCTTATTAGGTATCAAATATATCTATACTCTATAATAAAAGAAACCACTTTCGTTACACTTGTCATCATATCAGGTCATCTCTTATAAATAATTATTATTTTAATTTAATCTCTTTTAATTAATTATAGATAACTCTCTTAATAAATATTATTTAGTTTAATAACTTATAAATAATTATTATTTAGTTTAATCTACTTCTCATTTATAATATTATTTATTTGAATTAAGTAGAGTTTTATTATTTTAGTTTAATCTCTTCTAATTAATTATTATCAACCCTCCTATTAAATATTATTTAGTTTAATAACTTATGGATAATTATTATTTAGTTTAATCTTCTTCTCATTTATTATATTATTTATTTGAACTAATTAGAGTTAATTATTGTTTTTGTCCCTGTGGTTTGTCAAAAATCACTATTTCAGTCAATTAGTTTAAAAATTGCGATTTCAGTTGTCACACCCCAACCGATGGCGGAATCATCGGGGCGCGGCACTGAGCGAAACAGATTGTCCAGAAGTTTCCATAACAGCTATCATTACCATTCAATTTAAGTTATCATGCCCCATACCATGTCTCAAATAGCAAACAAGTTATTACAGACAAAAACTAAACAAATATTCTGTTCCGACAACTCAGATTTAAACATAACAATTTATTCGTTGGTTTCTAGGACTCCAGTTCCTAGCTTCAATTTCATCACAGCCCGAGAAGCATATAAACAACCTAGGCACCTGCCACATACGTTAAAGTAAAGTCAATACATAAAATGTAAAGGTGAGCATACAAGTTTGATAATAGCATAATAAAGTTCGAATTCGTTTACGCATGACCAGCACGTACACATAGTGAAATGAAGCACGTTAGTTATCGACATAGATCCATCGATACCAATGACTGCGGGTTGACTGCCCGAGGCAGTTCGCAATACATGATTACCACCGTAATCCATGCAAGTAAAAGATCCTTAACAACCCCCGTGTGA
Organism: Helianthus tuberosus; assembly: GCA_030545235.1. Taxonomy (NCBI): domain Eukaryota; kingdom Viridiplantae; phylum Streptophyta; class Magnoliopsida; order Asterales; family Asteraceae; genus Helianthus; species Helianthus tuberosus. Next base: position 9,453,066 of record CM060373.1, on the reverse strand, counting down.
ACGGGTGCTGAGTCCAAACTATAGTACTATCGTTGCTAAGGCAGGTAGACAGCATTCCATGTGTAAACATAACAAACAAGCATTCATAAGCCACGTATAACATGCATTAATGGTTTAGCGTTAAAAATAGCTTGAGTAGTGTGATAGTTGTAGTTTGAATATTCGTAACGTATGTAACACCCAAAAGTGCTAAAACAAAAAGGGTTCGAGTATACTCGCAGCGATTATGGATTGAAGGGAGCGCTTTTCAGCGAGTACGGTTAGCCTGAATAGATTCGATAACGTAATGATAAGTGTGACACCTGTGTCACTTCAACCATCAAACAAATACCGAACCAATGAAATATTGTATTTCATACTTGGGATTTGTAAAAATATGTGTATCATTTGAACATATCAATTTTTGTTCAATTTCCAAACTCTAAATCGCTTTCTGGAAGGTTATACGCGCACCGATACGTAAATATAACCAGTTTAAATGCAACAAACACTCCGGAATAGTGACATAGGCTTAACATACCTTAAATAACCTTTACATAACTTAGAAATAAGTTTTGAAGGCTTTGGTATGGCAAAATCGAGTTAAATCGCTTACAGGGACTAAATTTGACAAACTGCGAAAGTATGCCAATTTGAACTGTAACAGACATTCCGGAACATGACCATAAGTTAAACATACCATAAATATCCTTTACATAGCTTAGAAATAGGCTTTGAGGGATTCGGTGTGCTAAAATAAACTTTTGGGTCATTCAGGGACTAAAAGTGTCAAAAAGTGCACAAGTTTGCATTTTTGCGCATAACTTACGTTCTGAATACATCCGGACATCCAAAAATTTATGTAAGCATGACTATATTATATTTTAGTGTTCGCCATAAGAAAAATCCATTCGTCGCGTCATTTGGATCGTTTTTCGCGCTTATGCGCATTCCGTCGTAATTAACCGAACATCGCGTTCGTACGACCAAACGAACCGACATCCGAGATATTTTTGAGCATGTTTTGAGTTCCCTATACTTTAACTTCATTTTAGAGCCTTGAAATGAGGTTAACGGGGTTCAAACGCATCAAAAATAGCTTAAACGGGCTGCAGGGACCATTTCTGCCATTTTTGAAACATTTCTGAAACAGGGGGGCAGTGGCGTAGCGTGAGCCCTAAGGGCCTATGCAGTCGCGCTACGCGAGTGCCTTATCTGGACAGAAACATCAGTTTTGCACTTTCGGGACCAGATTCGATGTATTGACAGCTATTAACAGCCTTTCAAACACTCCAAAGGCCAAGACACTTGTCAAAACCCTATGGTGAGTGGAAAATGAGCCACCATAACTTTCCGAAACTTGTACGGATGCGATTAAGGCACGATATTCGACAAATGATCTTAACGGTTCTTCGAAAACTATAAATACCCCATCACCCCAACTTCAAAAATCACTAGAATTTTGATTGAGAAACTCTAAGTTGAAACCATTGTTTCATACCTGAGATTCTTGAATCGAAATTAGCATTCGGGGACCCTTCGTAAGTATTCTTTCGTTCTTTTATTGCTTTTCGAGTCTTTCGAGTCTGAAAGTCAAACTTTGTTTGACTTTCTGCATTGACCAGTTTATGGTCAATGCGAAGTTCGTTTGAACTTCGCAACGTGAGTGTAATCACGTTGGTTAAAGTCCCTTGGGACTATGCCTACTGATTACCACGTTGTCTAGGGTCGTAGGGTAAGCGATCTAATAAATCGCTTATACCTCGAACCCGACCCATTTGGTCGATCTTTAGGATCCGACCAAACACATTAGGTGACCATAGTAGGTAGGGAATAACCTTCCGAGGTTATACCCTATGGTCACATCGTTTGAGTAGTTGTATGATAGGTAGTTTATATGCCTTAGGTAAATTACCAGAATACCCTTTTCATGTATAATTGGTAATTAAGCATATGTAACCTAAACCTTTGTCACATAACTGATTATGTAACATGTTTAGGCATATTCTACTTGTCATAGGACTAGTTAGGCGGTCCGAACGCGTTTCACGCGCACGACGCGTTAAAGTAGCATAAGCTTCCTAAACGGGTCGTAATGGGTCGTAAGCTATTAGGTTAGGTTTCATTTAGCATGTAGGCTTTGTTAAACCATATGACACGAGTCTTTATACTCGTTTGGTTTACAAACCCTCATTCTATCTAAATCCTCCGATTTAGGTCCGGTTTATTAACATAGTTACCTATATTAGGTGCCGTTTGATATCCGCGATCTCTAGCATTACTTGGTGATTATCTTTAGACATCTGAGCAATCTCAAGTGAGTACATAGACCCCTCTTTTACTGTTTTCCAAACGTTTTGGGGTGGAACACATGTGCCTACTTGTTACTTTCGTGCTTTCCTGTTTTCACATCATATACCTGCTATGTTCGTTAGTACATTATAGTACATGATTTCATTACATTTCATGCTAGGTGTGCCCATTGTGTGCATTACTTAGTACATCGTTTTACATTACATTTCATGCTACGTATGTCTATTGTTGTATACGTAGTACAGGTCACATGCTACGTATGTCTATTGTTGTATACGTAGTACAGGTCACATGCTACGTATGTCTATTGTTGTATACGTAGTACAGGTCACATGTTAAGTATGTCTATTGTTGCATACTTAGTACAGGTCACATGCTACGTATGTCTATTGTTGTATACGTAGTATAGGTCACATGTTAAGTATGTCTATTGTTGCATACTTAGTACAGGTCACATGCTACGTATGTCTATTGTCGCGTACTTAGTACATTTGTTATTCATCACAGGCTTACATTTTGGATACATATTACATGATTTACTTTAGACATGAACATTTTACTTTGGTAGTTTGGTTTGAGTAAGTGATTAAGTAACGAGGCGTGTGTAATATGATACAAGCATGGTGGATACGCCGCTGGTACTTCCTATATCTAAGTGTTTGTATGGTATTGCATATTGTAGCGTTATTTGAATCATTTCAATTTGAGACATAGAACATTTTATACAAATAACATACTTTTCACAAGACATTGATTTACAAACAACTTATCTTATACAAACTCATTTTACATGGTTATTCATTTAACCTTACATTTATCTATACGTATCATCTGAATTTATTGTTTTTCAAATGATTTACAAGACAAAGCAAATTACAAGGTTCATGACTAAACATTTTCTCAAACATAAGTCATGAATCCTATTTTCACAAAACCTATGTATCTCACAGGCATTTTTATGCTGACGTACCTATTTTCACATGTGTTTTTCAGGAGATGATGCATAGGAATTATCAAGACATACTTAGGCGGACCTGTGCCTTAGTGACTTAAAACGAGACAAGAACTAGTTAATTTATGTTATGTACTCTTTGTTTCTTGTTTATAACAATGTAAACTCTCATGTTTGATTAATAAAACGAAACTTTAATTACCATGGATTTGAAACATTAATTCTGTTACAACACTCCCCGACGTTTCCGCCACGTTTTGTATGTTCTACGTGGTCGGGGTGTGACAGAAAAGATGGTATCAGAGCCAATGGTTATAGGGAATTAGGTTATTAGTAATGCTTTGACCTAGTCTATAACCTTTCTAGGACCCTAACGCGAGTTTACTTGCGTTTAGTCATAAAACAATACCGTCACCTATCCTTAGGCGACGACCACAACAAGAACATAAATTTCAAAACTACTTTGAAAACTAATCATCTGTTCTAGGATGATTGATTACTAGGTTTTGAACCCTCTGTTATATGGTTTTGAACCCCTTTGAGTTTTCAAAATCTCGTCAAGGTTTTGGGTTTTAAATAATGTGAACACGTGCAAACTGGAAGGGTGAATGCCTGTATTCTGGGTTTTCTGTCTAGGCAAGCACTTCGTATACATCTCATCAGACGCGAGACCAGTTGTGCTTACCTGGGAATTCTTGGGATGAGTGTTCACTTATAGGCGAGCATGTCTTCGCGATACATTATTTTTGACCCATTTACTTTGATTAGTCACTGTGTGTCGTTTGTTTACCTTGTGGTAACGAACAAATGACCACTATCCTTGCTTTCATCAAATTTGTTTCATCTCATTCTTTTCGTCTAATTCTCTCACTCGTTTCCTTTCATGTTTCCTCTTTTAGAATGCCTCCTCGACGCGAAAGCCAGATAGCGACTGCCGAACTGGCAGAAATCATCGCACAGCAAATGGCTGCTGCCTTCCCAAATCTTTATGCTCAAATGATGCAAGCCATCAACAACAACAATGCTCCATGCAACTTCAAGAGTTTCAACTCGGCTAAACCGCTCAAGTTTAGTGGTTCTGAGGGAGCAACTGGGCTTCTTCAATGGTTCGAGAGCATTGAGAATACGTTCCATCACGTTCAGTGTCCTGAAAATCGCAAGGTCGAGTTTTCTTCAAGTGTGTTTCAGAAGAGGGCTCTTACGTGGTGGAACGGGATTATGAGAGACCGTGGTGCTGAAGTTGCACTAGCACAGACTTGGGCCAAGCTTAGAGCTCTTATGATGAGGGAGTTCTGTCCTCGTCATGAACTACGAGCTTTGGAGAGGGAGTTTGATGATTTGAAGCAAGACAGTGGTGAACATCGAGCCTATACTGACCGTTTTGAAGAATTGAGCCTGTTGTGTCCTGCTATGGTTACTCCTGTGGATAAGGCGATCGAGAAATATACTGATGGTCTTCCTGACCTAGTTCAGGATATTGTAACTGGCAGCAACCCTACTACTGTCAGACAAGCCATTGAATTGTCTGCTACTCTAACTGAATCCCACATCAGAAAGAAAAAGCTTTTTCGGAAAGGCGACAAGAAACCAGAAGCTAATGTTCAGGAGGAAATCAAGGAAAGTAAAACCGAACCTTCTAAGAAACGTAAGGCTTCGCAGAATTTTGCGATTGCTGCTCAACCCAACCAAAACACCCGCAACCAACCAACTCAACCTCCTGCAAGGAAACCTTATGCCGGTACTGCACCGATATGCGACAAATGTAATGCACACCACTTAGCTCACCTACAGTGTCGTTTGTGTGCATCATGTGGGCGACTCGTTCACCTGGCAAATGCTTGTCGTTTTACCCCGAACCAAGCTGGTCCAAACCAATCTCGGGTCAATGCTGCTCAAGCTCGTCTTCCACGAGGTCCTTGCTTCAACTGTGGCGAGATGAGCCATTTCCGAAGAAATTGCCCAAAGATTTCTAATGCTAATCCAGCGCAGGGATGAGCATCGGACCAACTAGAAGACAATGTTGTTTGGAAATAATCAAGCCTTATGTATTATTTTCTTTTGTTGTCAAGGTCCATGAAACAGTTGTTGTTGTTTATAAATAAATCTTTTTATTTTGCATTGCAATGTACAAATATGATGGCATGTATAAACAACGCATTCCCTACAATATCGACAATCAAGGAACCGTATTCCTTGAAGAACAGACTAACCCGTAATTTCTTTCATTTTATTATCTCTTGCGTTTTCTTGAAAACGAAATCGAATTTTTGGAAGATCTTTCTATCTTCTTAGTTAGATTCTTGTTAATGTTTAAAGTGCCGAATGAAATCCATGAAATGGATTCCTAGTGTGCTTTAAATGCATGTACATAATTAACAAAACAAAACTTACAAATTAAAGATCTAGATAAACAATTTGTGGCTATGTGACTATGTGTTTATGCATCTTGTCTTTCCTTTTAAGCATTTTGTGTTTTTGTATACTCTGGATATTCGCTATCCAAATCCTCATAGAATCTTTCTTATCTTCATATGAAGGATTCGTAGTAGGATATTCAAAAAGGTACTATCTTAAATCCTTAATGGACTTCTACGTTGTAGTTAAATCCCTCGGATTATAAAGTACTATTCCAAAGTTTAAGGACAACATGTGTTGATAAAGTTAAATACATCCTACGTCGATGTAGTTAAATTTTCCCCGTAGGTAGTTTAGTTAAAGAGATCCTACGTCGAACTAAGTTAAATAGATTGGTCCGACAATCTAGTTAAATACATCCTACGTCGATGTAGTTAAATTTTCCCCGTAGGTAGTTTAGTTAAAGAGATCCTACGTCGATCTAAGTTAAATAGATTGGTCCGACAATCTAGTTAAATACATCCTACATCGATGTAGTTAAATTTTCCCCGTGGGTAGTTTAGTTAAAGAGATCCTACGTCGATCTAAGTTAAATAGATTGGTTCGACAATCTAGTTAAATATATCATGTGTTTATGTAGTAAATAGGCCCTCGGGTGGTCTAAATCAAGAGATTGTTCGTTAATCTAATCCTTTGGTGACCTAGTTAAAGAGACTCTATTGCAGTCAAGTTAATTCACCACAGGATTATTCGTTTGATTTTTCCCCATACGCATTATGAAATGAACTATGCGGACTGTGCAAGGAACTACGTAATTATGGAGGCCTACATAATTATGGAATTCAGTGCATAGGAACCACAGGAAGTTTTGTCATGTGTTAAGACCAACAGTGGCAAGAGTAATGATACGGGAGAAGTCTTGGACTTTCACCAATGTCATTTATTCTCACACTACCCAATTCTGATCTCAATCACACACACAATTTCCTATGATGAGTCTTCATAAGAAACGTTCTTCTGTCCGTAGTTCAAAACTCCATGTTTTGTTACTACAATGACTTCACTTTGAGAGTTGACATTTTCGCTAAGAATCCTAACATGACCCAGAGTTCTACTTAGGGTTCAAGGGGTTCATTCAAAGCGAAAACATCACCGTCGTCCCCACAAGTTTCTCCTAAAATTTAATTTCGGGACGAAATTTCCTAAAGTAGGGGAGACTGTGACACCTGTGTCACTTCAACCATCAAACAAATACCGAACCAATGAAATATTGTATTTCATACTTGGGATTTGTAAAAATATGTGTATCATTTGCACATATCAATTTTTGTTCAATTTCCAAACTCTAAATCGCTTTCTGGAAGGTTATACGCGCACCGATACGTAAATATAACCAGTTTAAATGCAACAAACACTCCGGAATAGTGACATAGGCTTAACATACCTTAAATAACCTTTACATAACTTAGAAATAAGTTTTGAAGGCTTTGGTATGGCAAAATCGAGTTAAATCGCTTACAGGGACTAAATTTGACAAACTGTGAAAGTATGCCAATTTGAACTGTAACAGACATTCCGGAACATGACCATAAGTTAAACATACCATAAATATCCTTTACATAGCTTAGAAATAGGCTTTGAGGGATTCGGTGTGCTAAAATAAACTTTTGGGTCATTCAGGGACTAAAAGTGTCAAAAAGTGCACAAGTTTGCATTTTCGCGCATAACTTACGTTCTGAATACATCCGGACATCCAAAAATTTATGTAAGCATGACTATATTATATTTTAGTGTTCGCCATAAGAAAAATCCATTCGTCGCGTCATTTGGATCGTTTTTCGCGCTTATGCGCACTCCGTCGTAATTAACCGAACATCGCGTTCGTACGACCAAACAAACCGACATCCGAGATATTTTTGAGCATGTTTTGAGTTCCCTATACTTTAACTTCATTTTAGAGCCTTGAAATGAGGTTAACGGGGTTCAAACGCATCAAAAATAGCTTAAACGGGCTGCAGGGACCATTTCTGCCATTTTTGAAACATTTCTGAAACAGGGGGGCAGTGGCGTAGCGTGAGCCCTAAGGGCCTATGCATTCGCGCTACGCGAGTGCCTTATCTGGACAGAAACATCAGTTTTGCACTTTCGGGACCAGATTCGATGTATTGACAGCTATTAACAGCCTTTCAAACACTCCAAAGGCCAAGACACTTGTCAAAACCCTATGGTGAGTGGCAAATGAGCCACCATAACTTTCCGACACTTGTACGGATGCGATTAAGGCACGATATTCGACAAATGATCTTAACGGTTCTTCGAAAACTATAAATACCCCATTACCCCAACTTCAAAAATCACTAGAATTTTGATTGAGAAACTCTAAGTTGAAACCATTGTTTCATACCTGAGATTCTTGAATCGAAATTAGCATTCGGGGACCCTTCGTAAGTATTCTTTCGTTCTTTTATTGCTTTTCGAGTCTTTCGAGTCTGAAAGTCAAACTTTGTTTGACTTTCTGCATTGACCAGTTTATGGTCAATGCGAAGTTCGTTTGAACTTCGCAACGTGAGTGTAATCACGTTGGTTATAGTCCCTTGGGACTATGCCTACTGATTACCACGTTGTCTAGGGTCGTAGGGTAAGCGATCTAATAAATCGCTTATACCTCGAACCCGACCCATTTGGTCGATCTTTAGGATCCGACCAAACACATTAGGTGACCATAGTAGGTAGGGAATAACCTTCCGAGGTTATACCCTATGGTCACATCGTTTGAGTAGTTGTATGATAGGTAGTTTATATGCCTTAGGTAAATTACCAGAATACCCTTTTCATGTATAATTGGTAATTAAGCATATGTAACCTAAACCTTTATCACATAACTGATTATGTAACATGTTTAGGCATATTCTACTTGTCATAGGACTAGTTAGGCGGTCCGAACGCGTTTCACGCGCACGACGCGTTAAAGTAGCATAAGCTTCCTAAACGGGTCGTAATGGGTCGTAAGCTATTAGGTTAGGTTTCATTTAGCATGTAGGCTTTGTTAAACCATATGACACGAGTCTTTATACTCGTTTGGTTTACAAACCCTCATTCTATCTAAATCTTCCGATTTAGGTCCGGTTTATTAACATAGTTACCTATATTAGGTGTCGTTTGATATCCGCGATCTCTAGCATTACTTGGTGATTATCTTTAGACATCTGAGCAATCTCAAGTGAGTACATAGACCCCTCTTTTACTGTTTTCCAAACGTTTTGGGGTGGAACACATGTGCCTACTTGTTACTTTCGTGCTTTCCTGTTTTCACATCATATACCTGCTATGTTCGTTAGTACATTATAGTACATGATTTCATTACATTTCATGCTAGGTGTGCCCATTGTGTGCATTACTTAGTACATCGTTTTACATTACATTTCATGCTACGTATGTCTATTGTTGTATACGTAGTACAGGTCACATGCTACGTATGTCTATTGTTGTATACGTAGTACAGGTCACATGCTACGTATGTCTATTGTTGTATACGTAGTACAGGTCACATGCTACGTATGTCTATTGTTGTATACGTAGTACAGGTCACATGTTAAGTATGTCTATTGTTGCATACTTAGTACAGGTCACATGCTACGTATGTCTATTGTTGTATACGTAGTACAGGTCACATGTTAAGTATGTCTATTGTTGCATACTTAGTACAGGTCACATGCTACGTATGTCTATTGTCGCGTACTCAGTACATTTGTTATTCATCACAGGCTTACATTTTGGATACATATTACATGATTTACTTTAGACATGAACATTTTACTTTGGTAGTTTGGTTTGAGTAAGTGATTAAGTAACGAGGCGTGTGTAATATGATACAAGCATGGTGGATACGCCGCTGGTACTTCCTATATATAAGTGTTTGTATGGTATTGCATATTGTAGCGTTATTTGAATCATTTCAATTTGAGACATAGAACATTTTATACAAATAACATACTTTTCACAAGACATTGATTTACAAACAACTTATCTTATACAAACTCATTTTACATGGTTATTCATTTAACCTTACATTTATCTATACGTATCATCTGAATTTATTGTTTTTCAAATGATTTACAAGACAAAGCAAATTACAAGGTTCATGACTAAACATTTTCTCAAACATAAGTCATGAATCCTATTTTCACAAAACCTATGTATCTCACATGCATTTTTATGCTGACGTACCTATTTTCACATGTGTTTTTCAGGAGATGATGCATAGGAATTATCAAGACATACTTAGGCGGACTTGTGCCTTAGTGACTTAAAACGAGACAAGAACTAGTTAATTTATGTTATGTACTCTTTGTTTCTTGTTTATAACAATGTAAACTCTCATGTTTGATTAATAAAACGAAACTTTAATTACCATGGATTTCAAACATTAATTCTGTTACAACACTCCCCGACGTTTCCGCCACGTTTTGTATGTTCTACGTGGTCGGGGTGTGACAATAAGTGGCGCGTAAAACAGTACAAAATGAGAGTGGGTAGGATAACTGATCGTGCGGATCAACTATCCGTGAGAGGAAGTTATCCGTGCGAGTGAACTATCCGTGCGGATGGTGACCCATCCGGATAAACTATCCGTGCGAGTGAGCTGTCCGTGCGGATGGTAATCCGTACGGAAGTAGTAATTCGTCCGGGTAGCTGTTCGTGCGGACAAGACAATTCGTCCGGATAGTCTGTCCGTGCGGACAACTGGTCCGTGCGGATGAACTTGGTTTGAATGTATTCAAGGTCTTAGTTTCTCATGATCTGAAGAGTAATCCATTCAGAGGTCGTTCGTCCGGATTGCTCATTCGTCGATACTCAAACCTCGTTTTGAATGTGGGTCCCAATGTGTAGTTCGTCCGGGTGACAACCGTCCGGATCGTCTGTCCGTGCGGACAGCTTGTCCGTGCGGATAACTGGGCCGTGCGGACAGTCTCTCGTCTGGTCGTTCCGTTCGTCTACTCTTGGTTCCTGTTGTCGTTTATCGAGACGTTCTGATTACGTGGCAACCACTTGGAATCGTATTCTTACTCGCATGACTAAGCCGGCCAGGAACCACCCTAACTCAACTTGTCGGCGGCTCAGAACGGTCGTTCCGGTTCATCTCGTAATCAGGTGTCCCGCGGTAGGATTCCAGATCTAGGACTAGTGCATCACTATTATCGAGTAGAGACTAGAACCGATCAGATTCGTACCGATCTTAAGGGTAAAAGAAGGAGAGAACTTAGGTTTATTTCTTTCAACTCTTTTATCCTTAGAAAAGTTTAGATTTAGGTGAAGTTGTTGTGAAATCTTGTGGAAACCGTTCAGATCTGAGTTATTCTTGGTGGGATGAGGTCAAGCTTGAAGTTCATAAGAACTTCAGGGTGACGTCACCCGAGAATACCTCAAATCTTGATGGTTTTACGGTTGAAAGTTGAGATTTGAAAGATGGAAAGGTGTAGAATTGTGTAGTGATCAAGAATGTACAAGAATTAGAGCAAGATCTTACCTGGATTGAGAGAAATCTGAGAAAAGGTGAAGAATGCGTGCGGTTCGGACGTCACTTGCCAAAAGTGGAAAGGTTGGAGAGTGACTCGTGTATTTATAGGATGCTAAAAGGGGAAAGGGGTAATCCGTGCGGATAGCACGTACCCGGATAGGTTATCCGTCTGGATTGGTCATCCGTCCGGATTGGCAATCCGTGCGGATTGGCAATCCGTGCGGATTGACCATCCGTTCGGATGTCGCCTGATTTGGTCCATTCGGTGCGATGACGCTTCGGCTTCGGTTTTCGAGCGATTAGATAGGGTTTCCTAGTCAACTTACTTTTAGTCCCAACTACTTCGTTTATGACACGGTTCGATTCGGAATTCGGGTTTGGGTTCGATTACCTTCGAGTTAGACTTCGAGTTTCGATTGAGTTCGCTTAATTATCACAACCTAACATAAAATAAACACGCACGGGTAACACGTAAGGCACACACACACGTATAAACAACAAGTAAAAATACACAGTTCGAGTTACGGTTCGATGTCGATTTGATTAGCATAGCTTGATTCTCGGTTGATTAACTTTATCGCATTGTTACTGCCTATGATTCACAGTCGTAGGTCGATTGAAATACGATTAACACGAGTCGATTATTGCAATGTACGACACTTACTCCACATAATATAATTAAAATAAAAACATTTCTACGAGTCGAGTCGCGCGAAATCGGTCGTTGACTTTGACCTTGACTTTGACTTTCTCTCGTGAAAACACGGGGTGTTACAGCCTCCCCTTGTTTAGGGAATTTCGTCCCGAAATTAAGCTGAAGCTGTAACAAGGTCGTGAATCACGTGTGAGAGTTCTTCGTTTGGACCGATTTTGACTTGTAACATGCGGAATCCGTGCACGATCGTGACCAAACATAATCGCAACGGAGTCGAATCGGGACCTACATGTGGTATCTGAGCAGGTGCTTGATTGTGATGATCAAACACACTCAGATTTGTCAAATTCTCTTTACTTCTTTTATCTTTTCGCGTTTCTAACTGAAAATCACCAAATTAAACGACTTTTTACGGATAGAAATTGCTAAAATTTGGATATGTTGTGCGAAATACATTGATCTAAAAGCCTATAAAGTTTCAGATCTTAATTTCATAGCCATTTGTGAGAAATCTGATTATTGTAGGTCCGGATTCGTCTCCGATTCGATTGCGTGACAACACGTTCGACGTGCGGAATCCGCGAACGTGTGTGACTGAACACACAAGAATGTACAATAACCGTGATTCTATTGATTATGATGACGTATACAAGCACCGAGAACCACGTGAGAGACTTTCTCTCTCTATACTTTCTCTCTCTAAGATTATCTCTCTAATTAAACAACTGCGGGTACTTGGCCTTCATGTCGCTTTCGAGTTCCCAAGTAAACTCCGCGCCTCGCTTGCCTTCCCATCGGACTTTCACAATAGGAATGCGTGAGCGCCTGAGTTCTTTGGTTTGGCGATCCATGATTTCGACAGGCTTTTCCACGAAGTGTAATGTTTCGTTCACTTGCAGATCGTCTAGAGAGACATGTAAATCATGGTCGGCGATGCACTTTCGGAGGTTCGAAACGTGGAAAGTCGGGTGGACATTGCTAAGTTCCTCCGGTAATTCGAGTCTGTAGGCGACTTTTCCGATCCTTTCCAGAATCTTAAAAGGTCCCACATATCGAGGCGCGAGTTTTCCCTTTTTGCCGAATCGGACTACACCCTTCCAAGGTGATACCTTTAGGAGTACGTAGTCACCAACGCCAAATTCCCGGGGCTTGCGCTTTTTATCGGCGTAAACTTTCTGTCTATCCCGAGCTTTCGCCAAGTTGTCTCGAATTTGGAAAATTTTGTCTGTTGTTTCTTGTAGCAGCTCCGGACCGGTTAGTTGCGAGTGACCGATCTCGTGCCATACAATAGGCGATCGACATCTTCTTCCATATAACGCTTCAAAAGGTGCCATCTGAATGCTGGCCTGATAGCTGTTGTTATACGAGAATTCGACTAACGGCAGGTGTTTATCCCAATTACCACCGAAGTCTAAAACACACGAACGGAGCATGTCTTCAAGAGTACGAATCGTTCTTTCAGTCTGACCGTCGGTTTGTGGGTGGAAAGCGGTACTTAGATTAAGCGTTGTACCGAGTGCCATTTGAAACGTTTCCCACAATCGCGACGTAAACCGAGCATCACGGTCAGAGATGATATCACGAGGCGTCCCATGTCTACAGATGATCTCGTCGGTGTAGATTCGGGCTAGTCGTTCCACCTTGTAGTCTTCTCGTATAGGCAGAAAATGAGCTGATTTAGTCAAACGGTCAACAACAACCCAAATGCTGTCGTGACCTGATGACGTGGTTGGAAGCTTGGTTACGAAATCCATGGCTATGCTCTCCCATTTCCACATAGGAATTGGTGGTTGTTCGAGCAAGCCAGAGGGTCTTTGATGTTCAGCCTTGATTCTAGCACAGGTTAGGCATTTCCTGACGTAGAGAGCGATATTCCTTTTCATACCCGGCCACCAGTACCTATAGCGAAGATCCTGGTACATCCTGTCAGCTCCGGGATGAATAAAATAACGGGATTTATGGGCTTCGTCCATGATAATCTGCCGTAAATCGGTTCGCTTGGGAATCCAAATTCGGTCTAGAAAGTGGAATATCCCGTTTGATTTGCTTACTAGTTGGGCTCCATCGTGGTAGATTCGTTCCTTTTTCAGAGTGCGTTCGTTGAAACATGCATGCTGGGCGTCGCGGATGAGAGCTTCGAGGTTGTGCTGGGCTTGAACATTTCGGGTGCTAACCAGATAGCTCCGTTTGCTAAGTGCGTCGGCAACAACATTTGCTTTGCCTGGGTGATAACGAATCTCACAGTCGTAATCGTTGAGAAGTTCTACCCATCGGCGTTGACGCATATTCAGTTCCCTCTGATTAAAGATGTGTTGTAGGCTCCTATGATCGGTGAAGATCGTACACTTAGTACCATACAGGTAGTGTCGCCAAATCTTTAATGCAAAAACAACCGCGCCTAGCTCGAGATCGTTGGTTGTATAGTTCTTCTCGTGGATTTTGAGCTGTCGAGATGCGTAAGCTATAACCTTGTCCCGTTGCATGAGAACACAACCAAGACCAAGGTTGGAAGCATCACAGTAGACAATGAAATCATTGTTTCCGTCGGGTAGTGTGAGAACAGGAGCATTACAAAGCATGTGTTTGAGGGTTCGAAAGGCAGACTCTTGCTTGGTTCCCCAAACAAAAGGTTGGTCCTTATGAGTAAGAGAGGTAAGTGGTACAGCAATCTTCAAAAATCCTTGGATGAATCGTCGATAATAGCCCGCTAGCCCGAGAAAAGAACGGACTTCAGACGGATTCTTAGGCGTAACCCAGCTCTTGACAGCTTCAATCTTCGCAGGATCGACGTGAATACCCTGACTATTTACAATGTGACCCAGAAACTGAACCTCCCCCAACCAAAATTCACACTTGGAGAATTTGGCGTAGAGTTGGTTCCCCTGGAGTAACTCGAGAACCAAACGTAGATGTTGCGCGTGTTCGGCTCTCGACTTGGAGTAGATCAAGACATCGTCGATGAACACGATGACGAAACGATCGAGGTATGGTTTACACACGCGGTTCATCAGATCCATGAAGACTGCTGGTGCGTTTGTTAGGCCAAAAGGCATGACAACGAATTCATAATGGCCGTAACGAGTACGAAACGCGGTTTTGGGTATATCCTCCTCTTGTATACGTAGCTGGTGATATCCGGAACGTAGATCGATCTTCGAGAAACACGTAGCGCCTTGTAGTTGGTCAAACAAATCGTTGATGCGGGGTAAAGGATAGCGATTCTTGATAGTTAGCTTATTCAATTCCCGATAGTCGATGCACATCCTGAACGACCCATCCTTCTTTTTGACGAAAAGGACTGGTGCGCCCCAAGGAGAGGTGCTCGGGCGAATGAAGCCTTTCTCAAGCAATTCTTGGAGTTGGGTTGAGAGTTCGCGCATTTCGGACGGCGCGAGTCGATAAGGAGCTCTGGCGGTAGGATTAGCTCCAGGAATGAGATCAATGCGAAAATCAATATCGCGTTTTGGAGGTAGTCCGGGAAGGTCCTCTGGAAAAACTTGAGGGAATTCCCGAACCACGGGAACGTCTTTTACTTCCTTCTTCTCTTTCTTTTCCTTCTCCGCTGCTACAATGTGAGCCAAGAAAGCTCTGTATTCCTTGCGGAGATACTTGCTAGCTTGTAGGCATGACATAAGCTTGAGCTCTTTTGAGGTAGTATCGCCATACACACATAATAAATCACCATTGGCGAGCGAAAAACGAATCATCTTGTCGAAGCACACTACTTCGGCATGATTCTCGCGAAGAAAATCCATGCCTACTATGACGTCGAAGCTTCCGAGTTGCATCGGAATAAGGTCGATCGAGAAGATGTGATTGTTGAGTTCAAGAGTACAATCACGGATAACGGAATTTACAGCGACGGTTCTTCCGGTAGCGACTTCAACTTCGAATGCCGAGGAGAGTTTGGAACGTCTACGACTAAGGAGTTTCTCAAATTCGAATGACACAAAGCAATTATCCGCTCCAGTATCAAACAAACATGAAGCATAAATACCATTCACGAGGAACGTACCATTGACCACGTTGTTGTCGGCCTGAGCTTGACGCATGTTAAGATTGAAAGTTCTGGCGCGTGCTGCCTGTTGTTGCTGTTGCTGTTGTTGTTGCTGCTGTGGCTGCTGCTGTTGCGGTTCTTGTTTCACTACCCTGTTCGGGCACATGTTGGCGAAATGATTCGGGTCGCCACACGTGAAGCAGGCTCTGGCCTTGACTGCGGGTGCCGGAGGAGCTTGTTGACCCTGTGGGGCAGTGAGTAGAGCTTGATTGGCAGGAGCTTGACGAATACGGCAGTTGGCGGTAAAGTGGCCGTACACGTTGCAATGAGCACAGAAACGGCACTGGATAGCAGTCGGGTGATGATAGGTGCAAGTAGGGCAGAGTGGGTGTGGCCCAGTATATGCACACTTAGCAGGCGGTGCATTGGTCACAGGCGCTGCCACTTGACGTTGTTGAGCAGGTACGGTTTGAACCGGTGCAGCAGTGATCGCACAGTTCTTGTTGGTGGAGTTGCTCTTTCTCTTGTTCTTTCTCTTGTTGCTTGATGAGGTAGGTTCAGCAGTTGGTGTAGTAGCGGTAGCTTGATGCAGATGCTTGGAGGTTTTATCCCACACCCCAGCTTTAACCCTTTTGTCGTTGATTTCAGCGGCCAACAGATAGGTCTCTTCGATCGTCGTAGTCTTGCCGCTTGCACGAAATCAGCAACGCAGTCGGGCAAAGCTCGGATGTACTTCTTGATGGTCATGTCGGGAGTCTTGACCTGATCGGGACAGATAATGCTGAGCTGCTTGAAGCGAGCAGTGAGACCAGCATTGTCTCCATCCTTCTGATGTATGTGCCAGAATTCATCTTCGAGCTTTTGACGTTCGTGAGGAGGGCAGAATTCCTCTAGCATGACTTCCTTGAGTTCGTCCCACGACAGACCGTAGGCTGCATCATTCCCTCTCTTGTTCCTCTCGGCCGTCCAATAGTCCAAAGCACGGGACTGAAAGACGCCGGTAGCGTTCAGAGTTCGGAGGTCATTAGGGCAACCACTTTGTCGCAGAGTAACCTCGATAGAGTCAAACCAGTGGAATAGAGCAGTAGGACCTCCTTCGCCTGTGAATTCTTTCGGCCCACACGACTTGAATTGCTTAAAACTGAAGGGCCTCGCGTTGGCTTTGGGAGCTTCGATTCTCGATTCCTCGGATGATTTGCTAGCATTCTCATGCACATCATTCACGGCTTTTGCCACACTCTTCGCGATGATCGAAGCAAGGCGGCTGTCCCTCTTTTCTTGACGAGAGAGTGTATGACAAGATCCAGACGACATTGTCTGCAATAGACATTGCCACGGAACTCAACACATGTATTCGAATCTCACCTCACACGTCTACTACTACTAAAGCTCAGTAACATGTACCATGTAAACGCATATAGTCACAAAATCACCGAATTACACAAAATCACATAAACACATAGAGCACATAATTCACATAACACATAAGCACGAAATCATAGGAACATTTTCAACACAAGAGGCAGTCAGAATACAGAAACCTATTATTCAAAGTCTGCGATTATTCGTGAATAGCGATCGTGTTTCAGTATATCGAGTAGTGTGGTATAAGCGTTCGCGGTAGCATAAAGTCGTCCATGATTCAGCGATTTGTTAGCGATGTGTAGCGTGTTGTGAGGGTAGCGAAAGCAAAAAGGCATTAGATCGAAACCAGTAGTTTCTCAAAACATTATCAAATAAGCATAAAACACGTAATTCACATAAAAGCGACGAAAACTTGAAACACATAAAATCGAGAATAGATTGTCTATGGCTATTTAGACTTCGACTAACCAAGTGGTTCGACTATTCGCAAGGATCCTGTGTGCACAATTACCTTCAGGACTATACCCTTGCCTCGATTCTTGGGCATTGGCGCAATTCCCATTGGTTATATTGTGTCTTCAGATCATTGGAGTCCATCGAAACCTTGGTGGGAGTTTTGGACAAGTCGTCAAGGTTAGGGTTTCACCCCTATCTTACAACTTCGTCCTTAGTTTTTTACTAAAATTGAGGAGATCATTCATCAAAATATGGATTTCACTCCTAATTTGGTATGATTTCTCCTCGTTTGTAGTTAAAACGCAAACTGATTAGGCAACTTTAGTCGAGAGTTTGCGGTTTTCACACCTATTCTCGACCTCGTTACCCGTTCATAACCTGAAAATTCGAGTGCAGTGATAGTGTAGAATAATCGAAAAGAGCGAGTGATACGCTTATACATAGCCCTACTGGTTACGCACAAGTTGGTCTGTTGGTTCTTAACTATAGTCTAGGTCTCTAAGACTTCGACCCGGACTAGGTCGAGTCTTGCCTAATTCCCTATAGTTATGGCTCTGATACCAATCTGTCACACCCCAACCGATGGCGGAATCATCGGGGCGCGGCACTGAGCGAAACAGATTGTCCAGAAGTTTCCATAACAACTATCATTACCATTCAATTTAAGTTATCATGCCCCATACCATGTCTCAAATAGCAAACAAGTTATTACAGACAAAAACTAAACAATTATTCAGTTCCGACAACTCAGATTTAAACATAACAATTTATTCGTTGGTTTCTAGGACTCCAGTTCCTAGCTTCAATTTCATCACAGCCCGAGAAGCATATAAACAACCTAGGCACCTGCCACATACGTTAAAGTAAAGTCAATACATAAAATGTAAAGGTGAGCATACAAGTTTGATAATAGCATAATAGAGTTCGAATTCGTTTACGCATAACCAACACGTACACATAGTGAAATGAAGCACGTTAGTTATCGACATAGATCCATCGATACCAATGACTGCGGGTTGACTGCCCGAGGCAGTTCGCAATACATGATTACCACCGTAATCCATGCAAGTAAAAGATCCTTAACAACCCCCGTGTGAACGGGTGCTGAGTCCAAACTATAGTACTACGTTGCTAAGGCAGGTAGACAGCATTCCATGTGTAAACATAACAAACAAGCATTCATAAGCCACGTATAACATGCATTAATGGTTTAGCGTTAAAAATAGCTTGAGTAGTGTGATAGTTGTAGTTTGAATATTCGTAACGTATGTAACACCCAAAAGTGCTAAAACAAAAAGGGTTCGAGTATACTCACAGCGATTATGGATTGAAGGGAGCGCTTTTCAGCGAGTACGGTTAGCCTGAATAGATTCGATAACGTAATGATAAGTGGCGCGTAAAACAGTACAAAGTGAGAGTGGGTAGGATAACTGATCGTGCGGATCAACTATCCGTGAGAGGAAGTTATCCGTGCGAGTGAACTATCCGTGCGGATGGTAATCCGTGCGGATGGTGACCCATCCGGATAAACAATCCGTGCGAGTGAGCTGTCCGTGCGGATGGTAATCCATACGGAAGTAGTAATCCGTCCGGGTAGCTGTTCGTGCGGACAAGACAATCCGTCCGGATAGTCTGTCCGTGCGGACAACTGGTCCGTGCGGATGAACTTGGTTTGAATGTATTCAAGGTCTTAGTATCTCATGATCTGAAGAGTAATCCATTCAGAGGTCGTTCGTCCGGATTGCTCATTCGTCGATACTCAAACCTCGTTTTGAATGTGGGTCCCAATGTGTAGTTCGTCCGGGTGACAACCGTCCGGATCGTCTGTCCGTGCGGACAGCTTGTCCGTGCGGACAACTGGGCCGTGCGGACAGTCTCTCGTCTGGTCGTTCCGTTCGTCTACTCTTGGTTCCTGTTGTCATTTATCGAGACGTTCTGATTACGTGGCAACCACTTGGAATCGTATTCTTACTCGCATGACTAAGCCGGCCAGGAACTACCCTAACTCAACTTGTCGGCGGCTCAGAACGGTCGTTCCGGTTCATCTCGTAATCAGGTGTCCCGCGGTAGGATTCCAGATCTAGGACTAGTGCATCACTATTATCGAGTAGAGACTAGAACCGATCAGATTCGTACCGATCTTAAGGGTAAAAGAAGGAGAGAACTTAGGTTTATTTCTTTCAACTCTTTTATCCTTAGAAAAGTTTAGGTTTAGGTGAAGTTGTTGTGAAATCATGTGGAAACCGTTCAGATCTGAGTTATTCTTGGTGGGATGAGGTCAAGCTTGAAGTTCATAAGAACTTCAGGGTGACGTCACCCGAGAATACCTCAAATCTTGATGGTTTTACGATTGAAAGTTGAGATTTGAAAGATGGAAAGGTGTAGAATTGTGTAGTGATCAAGAATGTACAAGAATTAGAGCAAGATCTTACCTGGATTGAGAGAAATCTGAGAAAAGGTGAAGAATGCGTGCGGTTCGGACGTCACTTGCCAAAAGTGGAAAGGTTAGAGAGTGACTCGTGTATTTATAGGATGCTAAAAGGGGAAAGGGGTAATCCGTGCGGATAGCACGTACCCGGATAGGTTATCCGTCCGGATTGGTCATCCGTCCGGATTGGCAATCCGTGCGGATTGGCAATCCGTGCGGATTGACCATCCGTTCGGATGTCGCCTGATTTGGTCCATTCGGTGCGATGACGCTTCGGCTTCGGTTTTCGAGCGATTAGATAGGGTTTCCTAGTCAACTTACTTTTAGTCCCAACTACTTCGTTTATGACACGGTTCGATTCGGAATTCGGGTTTGGGTTCGATTACCTTCGAGTTAGACTTCGAGTTTCGATTGAGTTCGCTTGATTATCACAACATAACATAAAATAAACACGCACGGGTAACACGTAAGGCACACACACACGTATAAACAACAAGTAAAAATACACAGTTCGAGTTACGGTTCGATGTCGATTTGATTAGCATAGCTTGATTCTCGGTTGATTAACTTTATCGCATTGTTACTGCCTATGATTCACAGTCGTAGGTCGATTGAAATACGATTAACACGAGTCGATTATTGCAATGTACGACACTTACTCCACATAATATAATTAAAATAAAAACATTTCTACGAGTCGAGTCGCGCGAAATCGGTCGTTGACTTTGACCTTGACTTTGACTTTCTCTCGTGAAAACACGGGGTGTTACATCAGTCCCTATGGTTTCACTTTCGTAACTATTTCAGTCAACCTCGTAACCATTTCAGTCCATGTCCATAACAGAATAATGGATTGAAATTGTTACGAAAGTGAAACCACGGGGACAGAAATGGTTACGAAAGTGAAACCACAGGGACTGAAATTGCAATTTTTAAACTAATTGACTGAAATAGTGATTTTTGACAAACCACAGGGACGAAAACAGTAATTAACTCAATTAATTATTACTTTTATATTTATCTATTTACTTCAAATTCAAACTTAGTTATCTAATTTGATCTTAACTAAATATTTGAACGTTTTGTTTAGTTTGATATCAAATAGATTTTACGAAACTTGAAATAAAATTAACTAATATTATTTATCATTTATATATTTACAGAGTTTTAAATAAAGGGTACAGTTATTGAGACTTCGTTAATAAATTTTGCAACAACAGAATAATCTATTTTTGTCACGAAAACCAAACTTTGTATTAATATGTTAAATATTTTTATTTTCACTATACAAAATTACATTTACTCAATCCATGTAATACATGAGGTTTTTTAAGATATAACTTTTTATTATTTGATATATAAAATTAGATTTATTCAGTTCGTACAATACACGAGGTTTTTTAAGGATATATATATTTTTTTTTTAGTACAGAAAATTACATTTATTCAAACCGAGTAATACGCATATTTTTAAAGATGTAATTTTTTTATTATTTGGTATATAAAATCACATTTATTCAACCCGTGTAATAAATGAGGTTTTTTAAAGATGTAGTACTTTATTATTTAGTAAAAAATATTACATTTATTCAACACATGTAATACACGTGGTTTTAAAGACATAACCTTTTTATTGGTATATAAAATTACATTTATTCAACCCGTACAATATGGTTCTTATAGATATAACTTTTTATTATTTAATATATAAATTATATTTATCCAAAGTTTCACCCGTTGGCCACTAATAATCCCAACTTTAAAAATTCCCTGTAACAATCTCAACTTGTATGATTTTGGCCCCCAATGATCCTTTGCAAACTGGGTTATAACCCAGTTAGTTTTTTTGCTGACTGGGCTGCTGACGTGGCACCATCACCACCTCCCCCTCCTCCACTGCCACCACCATCTCCTCCAGCCACCACCATCATCTCCGACCACCACCATCACCTCCGACCACCTCCACCTCCACCCACAGTCTTCCAGCACCAGAAAAACACTATCACCTCCGATTCACCATATCCACCGAACACCCCACCCTTCCAACCTCCGGCCACCACCATTAAACTGCCATCCACAACTCCAACCGCCTCACCGGAAAAACGTGATACCTAGATATGGTGGAAATTTTGAAGTTTTGAGCGGCGGAGAAGGTCACTAGAGGTTGGATATGACAAGTGGTGGTCTCCTTTGGTGGTTTCAGGGGTAAAGAAGGTCGTCGGAATAAGTTGCAGGTCACCGGAGTTGCGTAGATGGTGGAAATTTTAAACTTTTGAGAAGCGAAGAAGATTACAGGAGGTCGGAGATGATTGGTGGTGGTCTCGTTTGGTGGTTTCAGGGGTAAAACAGGTCGTCGGAATAAGTTGCAGGTCACCGGAGTTGGGTAGATGATGGAGGTGGTCGGAGGTGATAGTGGTTTCCGGTGGCAGATGATGGAGGTGGTTGGAGATGATGGTGGTGACTGGAGGAGATGGTGGTGGCAGTGGAGGAGGTGGAGGTGGTGATGGTGCCACGTCAGCAGCCCAACATTTAAGTTTTTAAACACGTCAGCTGCCACGTCACATTTAACTAACCCAGTTAGACAAGGATCATTGGTGGCCAAAATCTTACAAGTTGGGACTGTTGTAGGCAATTTTTGAAGTTGGGATTATTACCGGCCAATTAGTGAAACTTGGGATTATTAAAATCCAATACCCCATATATTAAATATTTTTATTTTCACTATACAAAATTACATTTACTCAATCCATGTAATACATGAGGTTTTTTAAGATATAACTTTTTTTATTATTTGATATATAAAATTAGATTTATTCAGTTCGTACAATACACGAGGTTTTTTAAGGATATATATATTTTTATTATTTAGTACAGAAAATTACATTTATTCAAACCGTGTAATACGCATATTTTTAAAGATGTAATTTTTTTATTATTTGGTATATAAAATCACATTTATTCAACCCGTGTAATAAATGAGGATTTTTAAAGATGTAGTACTTTATTATTTAGTAAAAAAATTACATTTATTCAACACATGTAATACACGTGGTTTTAAAGATATAACCTGAGTGACAACCTGAGTGACAGAGACGGACATCTTCCGTCACGATCTCAAAGGTTGGTTCGAACCCTGCTAACACCTCCAGTCACCGTTTCAAAGGTTGGTTCGAAACACCAACAGGTGGCTGACGACGTCAGGAAAAGGTAGACCAAGAGTCGAGTCCTTGGCTGAGAATTCCGCATCAGACGGAACTTGCTCACCGGACATCCTTCTCAAAGGAAGAAACAATCCACTCGAAAGGCCTACCAACCAAACGGACTGAAAACAGAATATCCTACCTTCTAGACACCATAGTCCAGTATTCCTCCCACATGCAACTTGCATAAGGAAGAAACACTAGACTGGGGGGACTTGAAGGGGTATGGTCCCGAATCTCGCGTCTGCATGACCGCGAATGACCATTACCCTTATCAAAAACCCCCACCAGCAATAACTTACCTGTGTCCGTGCGGGCACGCGCGAACACAGCGATCCAATCTGTCCAGTGATGAGAAGACTTGCCTTAAGTACGGAAATAAATGTTACGCATAGCGATGCGGCCCGGCACCGCATCCTACGAACATTTTCGTCACGACAAGAGATCTGGACAACAGTAACAGTCACTAAGAGGCGATGCGGCATGGCACCGCATCCCGCATACATCTCGGATAGGATAAAGAACGCGGGAACGACATCGGTTACCGCAAGCAGCGATGCGGCTTGGCACCGCATCCTGCCTACAAGGCAAGTGGGTCTGACACTCAGTGCAAGTGGCACTGAGAACAGTCGCCTACTAGCCCACGTATGTGCAACAGTCTGACACCACAGTAGGACGTGGCATCCTCACCGTGACTGACAGGTATGACACACCTGTACGATGTCAGACTAGCTACTCAACTACCCTCCTTCACTCCTCGGCTATAAATACCCATCCCAAACCAGGTTTGAGGTATCACTTCTCAACTCTCTCACTACTACTACTATCACACTTTGCTTCCCAAGCAAACTACTGATTCTCACGCCGGAGAGTGGTAACAAGGAGCACCCCCCACCCCATTCTCCTTGTTACGAGTCACGGCTTGTTTCCTTGCGCAGGAAACCCACCACCAGACGATCCAGCCAGCGATCCTCGGAAAAAAGGGATTAACCCTCTTAACGAGACCAGTGAGTTAACCCCACCAAGTTAACCATTGTTTCATCACATGCTAAAAGTGTTTGTTCTTTTTTCTAACTTATTAGAATATGTTCTACAAACTATAAATGATTTTGAACCCATTTATAGTTATAATTCTTTTATTTGAGACTAGGGGCGCAGCTTCCCCCGCCCGCCCCCCTGAACTTTTCGACACGTAGTGTTATAAACAGTACCTTCATATAGAAATTTTTAGGTACCCCGCGGAATTGGGAAAGATCGACCCCAAGCTTCGCGAATGTTTGAGACCCACCTTTATACAAAAGAAATTTGTTCCTACAACTTACAAACCTATTTTACCTAGTAAAACTACTATGTATTAACCTTTGTATAATTTGTAAAAACAAACAGAAAAAAACATCACTTTGGCAACATCCAAAATCTTCCATGTTTCAATATTATGAACAGAAACTAGCTACAAAGACCTATATATATTTATACAACATAAACCATGCCAACTTCCAAAAGAGATGCAGGAGGGACCTTCAAAACAACATCCGGGCCCCGGCAATTCCTTCGTAGGAAGTTATACCCGAAGTTAACTGCGATTCGCTTAAAAACCGACGACCCTTGTTTCGCTTTCACATGCGAATGCCCGAGTATGAAAGCGGTCCCGCTTTGTTGAGCTGCCATGAGGTCTTCAAGTTCTTGTCTCAGTTGAACCTCGGTTGGATCTTCAGTGTCGTCAATGGCGAACCGCACTCGTCTCTCTTTAGGTGTGCTCATTTCGATGATGTCACCTATGCTTTCGACGGTTTGGAACCCGCATGATACGCTTTCTTGTTGCATGCTTTCATCCACCTCGAAAACCAGGCTTCTAGTGAAGTCAATGTTTCCCACCACCGCTAGTCTGTGTTCGCCTGAAGATCTCTCTGAAGCAGATGGATGATCGTCAGTACCTGCACGGCACATCATGTAAATTCGCGGGTTGTGTTACGGGTCAAAATAGGTTCGTGTTGGAATGGGTCGTTTATAGGATGAGATAAAAGCGAGCCAAATTTAGGGGGTTGTATGAATGAAAATTTGACTTCGGGTGGTTTTCAACTCGTTTGACTGGTCGTACTGTTTGACCAGTTTAGCTAAAATACATTTAAGTTGACCCGTTTGAGATATATTGACTGGTCGTGCTGTTTGACCGGTTTAGCTTAAATAAACTAATTTAGTTGACCCGTTTGAGATATATTTACTGGTCTCTTTGACCCGTTTAGCTAAAATAAAACACATTTAAGTTGACCCATTAGATATATATCGACTCGTCGTACTGTTTGACTCGTTTAACAAAAATAAAACATATTTAAGTTGACCCGTTTGAGATATTTCTGAGATATTTCGACTGGTCATACTGTTTGACCCGTTTAGCTAAATTAAAATAAATTAAGCTGACCCGTTTGAGATATATTGGCTGGTCGTACTTTTTGACCCGTTTAGTAAGAATAAAATAAATTAAGTTGACCCGTTTAGTAAAAACAAAATAAATTAAGTTGACCCGTTAGATATATATCGACTGGTCGTACTGTTTGACCCGTTTAGTAAAATAAAATAAATTAACTTGACCCGTTTGAGAAATATTCAACTATTACCTCGATCTGTACTCGTTTGTGAGCGGCACCAATCATAGTGGATAAAATCCGCAAGCCTTTTAACAAGATCCGACTCGAACGAATCAACATCCTGGTGAACGTCTCGATAACCGTACCGCACAATGCACCTATACGCACGAAGAGATACGGGACCCACACGACCTACTAAATACCTTTCGGCCGGAGGGACAAAAGGGACGGGTACAGATTTAACACACACAAACACCAAGACACGGTGAAAAGCCGGGAGGTTAGTGACAAACCGTGAAAAGTTTGCGGGAATTCCCGATGTTAAGTCGGTGAACACGAGCCCGATCCCCGGGACCCTACAAATGCCCAAAGTGGGACCCAACGCTAGAAGCCATTCTAACGAGACTTTATTGTGAAGGTCGTATTCGTATTTCTTGATGGTGGCGTAGTGCCAAACGAACATTACGGTTACTAGAAAGAGTGCTAGTAAGATTGGAAGCCATGCGCCTTCGAGGAATTTGACTAACGAAGCCGAGAAGTAGAGTAGTTCTATTGACCCGAAGAAGAGCAAGAAACAAAGAGCGATAATCGGCGGTTTATGCCAACAAAGTATGATTACTAAAGACGTAAGGCAGGTCGTCACCAGCATTACCGCCATTACTGCCAATCCTGCAATGAAAATGAACACGAAAGATGGTCGAATTCAAATCGGATTTGAGAAATAATGTAATGTAATGGGTTATGGTTTGAGCATAGTTATTAATAGCGAATAGCAGATGATAGCGACAAACTACCTCTACGCTACGTAGCGACAGCGATGAAATAACGGGCGCTATTTTATGTTTAGCGACACACTACGAGAAAAATTTAGAAATATTTTATATGTATATTATATCGAAATAAGCTGTTTTATATGTATGCTTAACAAAAACCTACAATCCTGCTATTTTATATTTATAAAATCCCGCTATTTATATTAAAGCAGAAAAATAAAACAAAAAAAAACCTAAAATCCCGCTATTTGCCTGCTATGGAGGCGCCATAATCAAATAGCAAGACATGAGTGCTACGCTACGCTATTCGCTATAGCGCTCGCTATGAGCGCTATTAGTAACTATGGGTTTGTGGGACCTACCTGATGCATTTCCCATGTGCTTGATGTCTCGAAAACCGATAGTGACAGCAATGCATAGGATCATAAGTATCCAGTTGATCTCAGGTATGTAGATTTGACCATGAATCTTGTCGGAAGTATGCACAACTTTGACTCTCGGAAAACAACCGAGTGATTGACTTTGGTTTATAATCGAGAACGTTCCGCTGATGATCGCTTGGCTTCCGACAACCGAAGCAAGAATGGCTATTACAAGCACGGGCCACCTCAAGCTTTCTGAAATAACACGAGCTTGGGTCAAAGTCAAACCGCCTTTTATTCTCGTTTTGATCATGTATAAGTAAGACATAGCGTATACCTGGTACGGAGACGTAATAGCTGATATGATCGACATTCTGGTGATTTTTCGATAAGTAAGCTGCTTGACCCATATAAGCAAGTATGAGTGCAGGATAAACCAGAAATGTGAACGCAATCTGCGAGCGCAAAATGGGAAAATGCAAGATACGGTAAATAACATACACACGTGTGTCAAAAGTATTGTTTTGAATTCTGCTAGACGTACCTGGATTGCAGCATAAGAGAAGTGACCAAGATCCGCAAACATTGCTTCCGAGCCTGTAAGGAAAATTGATCAATCAAACTACATTGACTTTTCAGGTCAAAGTGAATCCTACATCAATTCTTAATTTGACCTTAAAAATGTTAAACCATCTACACTAACACGATAACATGACACAAACCTACCCGGAGTTAACAGGTTTCGTGTTTAACCTGAACATTTTTCATGTCTATAACAGGTCTACACGTTAAGACCTATTCAATTTCGTGTCTTAACAGGTTAAATACTCGTTAACCTGTTGAGACCCGTTAATAACTCGTTTATAATTTTAAATAAAAAAATTATATATGGGGCTCCTAATTTGAAATAAAAAAAAAGTACCTGGAAGTATAGTTTATATATTTAATAACAGGTCATGTTCGTGTCTTAACAGGTCGTATGATACACTGGTAATTTTTTAGTGTCTTAACAAGTCATTTCATGTAACCTATTTAATATCAGGTTCGTGTTCGGAAATCTGACACGATAAGATTTCGTGTCGTGTACATGTTTACCTGTTTTGTGCTCGTGTCTTAACAGATCGGGTTGACACAATATGCCAGAAACTTGTATTTGGACATTAAGAAAATTTCATGAATTTCAAAAGCTTTTTTCAATTTTGAAGTCAAAGGTTAAAAAGCCTTGAACTTTTTACCTGTTATGCACAGTAAAATTCCTCCCAAAGACATCCATCCTTGTTTTTTGGTCTTCTTGAAGAACTTCAACATGTAATATGGTGAAAGAGCTTGATAAACTTGTGGATTCCAATGGATTATATTGTATAAACCAAGGCCACTTATGCATATTAGCCATACCAACACGATTGGCGCGAAAAAGAAACCGACACGATGTGTGCCATAGTGTTGGAGAGCAAATAGGCAAACCAATATGAAGCAGGTAATTGGGATCATTGCATCTGTAAGTAGAAATTATCTTAGAGTACATACCCGTAACAATTATCGAGTTATGCAAATCTTATTATTTAGAGGTGTTCAACGAATCAAATAACGAATTTTCGAATTCATCGAATCAAATTTTTTGAATTTTTATTTTTTTACTTGAATACAAATTCGATTAAGATATGATTTTTCGATTCGAATTCATATTCGACTTTTATGCCCAATTCGAACTCGAATTGAGTCGAATTTCGAATTTCTCGAATCCGAATCGAATACTGAACACCCCTACAAAATGGTGCCAACCGTAAAAAGGGAGCTTCAAAACTCACACTCATGATGACCTTTAGACATCGATAACTCGAGCCCAGAAACCGCAGAGAAAACTACAAACACAAAACAAAGACACACATTATGCTAATCATCGTAAACTTCAAACGCGCATAGAAAATCAAATTCGACAATAACTTAAATCTTTACCCGATATGACGGGAGTTAGAACTCCGTCTCCGATTACCATACAAGTGCCAAGAAGAACCAAGATTAGTAACGCGGTATGCAAAAACTTATACTTTTCGAGCAACATTCTCACTTTCGAATTATATTCCCTATCCGGCAATTGCTCCAACTTATACGTAGATAACGATTCATCCGCAACCTGTCTGTTTGGTAACAGGCTTACTTTAGCATGCCGGCATATTGACGAATAAAGTGCAAATGTACCACCTAAACATCAACTAAACAGTTAGATAATTCTAACTGTCAATCAATTGGGAATTACATAAATAAAGAAAACTGGTAATGGTAATTACCTTCGCCGTTGTCATCCGCTCTGAGAACTATGAACACGTATTTGCAAAGCGGGACGAGTGTCAAAGTCCAGAAAACGAATGAAAGTACACCGAAAATCTCTTCGTTTGTTTCCGAGTGCTGAATATCTTCTGCGAATGTGCTTCGATAAACGTAAAGAGGAGACGTGCTGAGGTCACCGTAGACTACACCGAGACTTTGATAAGCTAACAGCAGCGTCGTCCTCCATGAATCCTTCTAAATGCGTTTAACAAACAAATTTCGATAAGTTAAGATAAGTAAATAGCAATATTAAGCAGAAAATGAAGAAAAATTATAACTTTAATAAGCATACCTTAGATTTTTGCCAACATTTTTCATCCTCAACATCCATAATTCGCAGGTTTCGTTAATTGACCGCAAAAGCCACTAAGCGCGAACTGCAGATCCCAGCTGAATCAAATGATATAAAAAAAAAAAAAAAATTTGAAACTTTTTATTGATACTGAAAAAATCTTGATTGCAAACTGGAAAAAAATCAAATCAAATTATGAAAACAGCTCAGATTTCTATTCCAAACTTGCTTTTTAAGGTTCAAGAAAGTGTGACCCATTTGCTAATAGACCCCCCCCCCCCCCCCCCAACAACTAATGGTGTCCCATACCTTTGTTTCAAGAACTTGATGTAAACAGTACAGTCCCCACTCATTTAAAAGTGAAATTGGCATCATGATTATGCTCCATAGGTGATAAGTTTGAAGACAAAAAGATAAAAGATTTCAACTTTTTTTCATTTTATTCAATAAAGAAAATATTTATGAACCCATACCTCATTCATAAGTCATGCTGAATGTGCTCCTACTTTGGCAAACATGAAACACCCTTTTCAACAACAAAAATAAAACCCGAATTAAATCGAAAAAAGCGGATGGATTAATGATTAGATTTAACTAATTCCACCTTCCCCCTAATTACACAAGTGTAATTAATTTGTATATATATACACCATATAGAGACAAAAACAAATAAAGAGAGATCACAATCACATGACTCAACGACAATCATATTATGATAATATCAGATCAATCACAGGAAAATTGAGCCCACAAGATTCAAGGCTGTTTTGAGGACCACTTTGCTCTCTCACTCACTCAAGCATGTTCAAAAATCATAATTCTTGATGGGTACCAAACTTCCACCAACCTAGCTAAACACACAATTAAGATTGACATGTAACAGTCTAGAATTAAGCAGAAAAATTATTAAAAAAACATGCTAAATGAACCCATCATTACATGTGATAAAGTATAATGCTAATCACCTTAAAGTGGTAATCTTTGTTAGGTATATGTAATCAAGATTGAGAAAAGCAACCATTTTTACACAAAAAGAAAGAAAAAGAAATTAAGATTGCTATAGATGATAGAACAGTCTAGAATTTAGTAGAAAGATTTTTAAAAATCATGCTAAATTATAAAATGAACCCAACATTGCATATGATTAAGAAATTACCTTAAAGTGATAATCTTTGTTAGGCTTACACAATCAAGATTGAAAAAAGCAACCATTTTTTACATAAAAAGAAAGAAAAGAGAATCAAGATTGCCATTGCAGAAAGTTTTTTAGAAATTATGTTAAATGAACCAAACATTACACTAATCAAGATTGAAAAAATCAACCATTTTTACATAAAAGAAACAAATAGATAATCAAGATTGCCATATAACAGTCAAGAATTTAGTAGAAAAAATTTGAAAAATCATGCTAAATGAACCCAACATTACATATGAATATATGATTAAGAAAATACCTTAAATTAACAATCTTTGTTAGGCAGAAGCAAATCAAGATTGAAAAAAGCAACAATTTTTACATAAAAAAGATAAAAAAAAGAATGTGGAGAAGTTATGGAATATGGAGTTATGGGGTAGGGAAGCAAGAGCACGTGACAAGAACATGGACCCTCTCCTTCAAATCATGACTTAAATTTCACCAAAATATGTCCTTTATTTTCTCTCCTAACTTCTGTTTTCAAGATGCCTAAAATGTGTGAAAATTAAGGGGGTGGGGGTCTCTTATATGTCACCTTCTGTGTAATTATTGAGGTTTTAAAGCACTGAATGAATCAGTTTGAGTTGAATCAAAACAATCCCAAAAAAAAAAGCACCAATCTTTATCAACTATTATGATTAGATAACAGAAGAAGATTACTACTTGAACATATGAGTAAAAGAAAACCCAAAAAAATGCACCAATCTTTATCAACTATTATGAGTACATAACAGAAAAAAATTACAACTTTGAACATTTGAGTAAAAAAACCAAAAAAAAGCACCAATCTTTTTCAACTATTATGAGTTGAAAATTTGAGTAAGAAAACCAAAAAAAAGCACCAATCTTTTTTCAACTATTATGAGTACATAACATAAAAAAGATTACAACTTTAACAACTTACTCTGTAGATATCAATCTGAACTTCAAATCCCAGAAAAAATTAGGCATTTTCAGCCATTAATGAACCTCAAAAACCCAAAAAAGCACCAATCTTTTTCAGCTATTATGAATAACACATAACAGAAAAAGATTACAACTTTAACAACTTACTCTCTATATATCAATCTGAACTTCAAATCCCAGAAAAGTTTAGGCATTTTAAGCCATTAAAGACTGTCAAAGACCTCTGAAGTACTCCAAGTTTCAATCTTTTTCAATCTTTAGCAGCCATTTTAAATCTTTGAATAATAAACTAATAAAATGGTGGTGTGTGACTGTATCTGCATAAAGGTATAGATTGGGGCGGTAATATTGAAGGTGGGAAATTTAGGTAAGTTTAATTATATAATCTGTAATGGAGTAGGAAGATGAGTTTGTTATATCATAAAGTTTCAAGATTTCAATGGAGATTATTAATAAATAGATGAGAATGAGAATATTATATGTCGGTAACAGATGGTCGTGTTTCTAGTGTCTTTATGCAGATGGGTTGATGTAGACGATGGGTATATTCTTGTATAAAATAATGTAATAATTAATTTAATTAATTTAATATTTAATAAATAAGTAATATTTTACCCAAAGTGTAGGACGGTGAGCTTAGGGTGAACGGGGCGCTTTGCGGGGAGTGGTTTCCCCGCTCGGGAACACCGCCGCGACCCCTCGGGGTGACTAAGCGGGGACTTGTCTGCGGCATTGGTTCACCGCACATCAAATTGATTTTTTGAACGATATTTACTTAATTAAAAAAATAAAAATAAAAACAAGTCCCCCAAGAGAGGAGTGCCGCCATCAAATTGAGAGTGTGGGGGGAGTTAAGTGGGGAGTTGACGTGGCGCGTGCTGATTGGCTGTGGGTAAGAGAGGTAACTCCCCACTTAGAGGAGTGCCCCTTACACCCTTAATAAGTTTCAAATCAGGATTTTGTTACTTTAATAATGGATTATGTTTGTTAATTAAAAGTTTAAAGTTGATTATTTGGATGATGTATCTATCAACCAGATATGAGGGAAATATATATATAAATTGTTTAAAGAAAAAGGTTGGAGAACTTCTTTAGATTTTGAAGTATTATGTGAAATCAAGATATAAAATAGAGTTAAATGTCCCTGTGATGTGGGTCGTTATGTCAGTTTAATTCAAAGATTTTATTTCTTGTTTGTGGGTTTAAAAAGGTTTCACCGTTGCCATTTTAGTCCACTGGGTTAACTTCATCAATTTTTCTGTTAACGAGAAGGGCAATTCGGTTATTTTATATATAATTCTGTTAACTAGAAGGGCAATTCGCCCATATAAAATTACTGAATTACCCTTCTCCTTAACAGAAAAAAAATGTATTAAGTTAACCCGGTAGACTAAAATGGCAACGGTAAAACCTTTTTCGACCCACATACGAAAAATGAAACATTTAGACTAAACTGTCAAAATGGATCAAACCACACGAACTAAAATAACATATAACTCTATAAAATAAGAAATGCATCGGTTGATAAAGTAGCTAACATTATTCCATATATTAATAAGCAACTTATACATGCATCATCACCTGTAACTTTGGCTTGGGAGTGCTTCAAAAAAAAACTTGATTTTTCCACTTCTAACCCAAACATTTCATATTTTACATTTTAATCTCTTTTCATTTTTTTTTTACTTTTAACCCAAAGTATTCCATCTTTTATAATTTAACACAACACTTTATTATCTACAACTTTCGTACCCCATACTTTTTATCTTTCGCGTCGTTCTAAATTTTGCGAGTTAACATGTCGTAGCGTGCATGTGAGGTTCAACGTTTTTGCTCTATTTTTTCATATTTGACTGACACGTCGCAACGCGTCCATTTTCCCCTTTTAAAAAGTTCGTCGCAACGGGCGGGTCGTAGATCGACTAAGTTATTATTTTCTACGTTTTACGTTTCTGGTTAATTTCTTCGTATTAAGACACTGTAACGGGTGTGTGTGATTCAACGATTTTAGTCTGCTTTTCGTTCAGTGTAATTTTTACCATTTTATCTATTTTATTTTTACGATGTTGAGAGTCGATGTGGTTGTGGCATTGGTGCTACTTGGCACGGTTTTACGAACGTTTTTAACCTATTAAATTTTTTACTAATTTTTTGTTTCGGTTTACCCCTATATTTCCTTAGTTAAAAACTATTTTTTACGTGCATATTTTATGTACGGGTATGTGTAAATATGATTTCTTCTACATTCCGACGTAAACTTTTTTTTATAGACGAGTCAGTTCAAATATAATACGTTTTTGTTTAAAGAAACTATTTTTACCTGCATATTTCTATGTATGTTTTCGTATAAATTCAAGTTGTTCTACGTTTCGACGTAAACTTTTTTGGGAAATGATTCAGGTCAAATATAATATGTTTTCGTTTACGTTTCGTAAAGTTTGTTTCGAACCTAGTGGAGTCAAAATATGGTTTTTTTTTCTCCCCTTTTTTCGAAAGCTCTAATTAATCCCTTTCGATTACATGTGCATATTTTCCTTCATACCCGTTACACTTTCTTTGCATAAGTTGGGTCACATATAATACGTTATGATTGTTCGATATGAATTCCATTTACTTTACATTTGATCCAATCACAATGCTTATACAGGTTGCACTAAGTTCAACTGGATACGTCGAAATGTGTGTTTTCATATCATTAATGCATCATATAACGTTTGGACTAATCCATTCAATGTTTACGATGTACCCGCGCCGCAACGCGGGCGGGTCTTAACCCTAGTTTATACAAGTTTACATGTGTGAAACGTTCATTGTAAGGTTATTAAATAAATTAAATTAAATTAAGATAATACCGACCTACTTTATTGCTTTTACTAGTATTAAGCCCCTGCGTTGCAACGGTTGTCACAAATTGTGTTAAGTAGTAGCAATACTATACCATTGTCAGCGACCACCAACATCGGAAAAGCTCGTAAAAACACAATAAATAAAAATGGGAAAAAAAATAACGCCGAGCGAAAAGCAGACGTAAAATCTTTGAATCACGCACGCTCGTTGCTGAGAAATTAAACTGAAACGTAAACATAGAAAAAAACAACTAAGTCCATTCGGGACTCGCGTGTTGGACGAACTTGTCAAACGCAGAAAAATAGATGTGACACGACGGGCTAGTCAAACGGAAAAAAAAATATACGAAAAAATGTTGAACCACACACGCACGTTGCGGTGCGTTAACTCTCAAAATTTAGAACGAAACGAAAAACTTGGGAAAGATGAAAAGTATGGCGGACCAAAATTGAAAATAAAAATGAGTTGGGATTAAATTGCAAAAGTTGAAAAACTTTGGGTTAAAAGTAAAAAAACAAAGGGTCTAAATTGCAAAATTGAAGTTATTTATTAATTTTAGATAAAGATAAGAATAAAAATAAGTGATATCTAAATACTACTCACTCCGTCCCATTAAAAGTGTCATATTTTGAATTTTCAAATTTATAAACTTTGACCTTAAATAATTTTGTTTGTGTTAGATAATATTTGATGAAAGTTATATGACTTGAGTGTGTTTTACAAGTGTTTTTATCGGGTTAATTTTAATCAAGTTTTATATAACACAAAAAATATATAATTAAAGTCAAATTTTATAAATAAAGACTTTGAAAATTCAAAATATGACACTTTTAATGGGACGGAGGTAGTAGTTATTAATTAATATTAATATTAAAAGAAATTTATTAAACAAATATAAATAAAATTAATGAGGTTGAAGGAGAGAATGTCATGTGTCATTATTTGGACTCTTTTATTATAAGTTAGATTTTTAAGGGTTATTAGATTTTATAACTCTCAATTATTGGGTATTTGTCGCTGTCACTTTCAACTATCACGTTGACTCCCATCACTCTCAACTTAACACTTTGTGTGTTGTGTCACTCCGGTAGAGTGGTTTTTGGCTTCCCTTTTGTCTTTTAGGAGTAGATTCAATTGCAGTCATTAGTAATTCACAATGTATTAGTCTAATATCACTAATAACACAAGTCAAACACTAAGAAATGTTCTCATGCGGAGTGACACAACACACAAAGTGTAAGTTGGGAGTGGTGAGAGTCAAAGTGATAGTTGGGAATGAGAACGACCAATACCCAATAGTGTGGAGTGATAAAATCCAATAACCCTATTTTTCATTCTATAAAGTACACATTTCGGAGTTATAGAATAAGGAGTGAACGAGCCACACTCAAATTAAGTCAAGTTTGAACAAGCTCGAGTTTAAAAATAAACTTATCTTACCAATATAATAAATCAAACCTTCTAAATCCCATGTGTCAACACCACATGCCTTCCCATTTTCTCTCTCCTAGGTGTCAACTTGTGAAGCCCCTTCCCTAATTACATCCTATGTGTCATTTTCTTAGAATTTTGATTTTTTTTATAAAACCTAAAGGGAATGGGCGGCAATTGACATGAGTAGTGGAACTTTTAAAATTTGAATGACACTGCAAATATTTATTGTCTGCATTCCCCTAGATAATCAGAGCTTCTCCTCTCAAAACTCATTTCTCTCTCTCTCTCTCTAATCTTCACTATTCTTTCTGGGTAAACATCAACGAGAAGCACCAAATTTCTCCATTGTTATTCTTGCAACTTATCTGGATTCCAAAATGTTGAGCAACCGTCATCAATAAAGGATTGTCAGCAGCGGCATTATCTCCGGCAGAGGTGTAACCACCGGTTTTCATACAGATCCGGTGGCTGTCACTAGATTGATGAGGTTTTGTTTGGGATTCGCGACTTGGTGAGATGTGCAGGTTATAAGGTAAACATATTTATGTTTGTGTAATGTGATACGAGCCCTAATTTCCCCTTTTCATTCTCCCCCTCTTTGTTCTCTGATTTGGATGAAACCCCAAAACTTGCTTCTGTATCCCCAAATCAACATCAAGCGAAAACCCTAATCTCGCAATCTGGTCACGTTGGTGCTTGAAACATGAGGGTTTGTTTCTTTTTGTTCGAACCTTTGTTGATTGTGTTAATCAAGTTGTGGATCTGGTGTGTTTGATGTTTGATTCTTGAATTGGTTAGCTAAAGTTTGTTACTTTTATATAATTTCAAAAGAAGAAAAAGATAGTGATTTGTGTTGTGTATATACATTTCTAAATTGAGATGTTATTTGATTTCAAGATGGCCTTTTTGTTGCTTTCTTTAATCTTTTTCATCCATAGAAGAAAACCCAAGTTGCATTTTTTATTACAGTTTTTGGGTTCTATAGTTTTTCAGTTTATTAGTTTCTTGACATAGGATATGTTATATAGGTTATATAACAAGAATTGGGTTTTGATATGTGATGGGAGTGTCTGATAATATTTTTGTAATCATATATGACACACCAATAGTTTATATCATCTAAACTATTGGACAAAAAAACTTTTGGGTCAATCCCACCTGTTTCGATCCACACCAATGGACAAAAAACTTTTGGGTCACTTCCATAGAGCACAAAGGTATATGATGCTTGATGAACATGTTCTCTTGCACACTAGGTGTTTGACAAAATGACAAAAAGAGATTTAGTATCATGGAAGGTGATAAATTTGAGTATATATTATTTTGATAGTTGACACTTTATAGTGAAACTGGTTTTGTTATTTAATTCTTTTGTTAAACCGCGTGATTTTATTACAAGTTATTATTAGTATGTTTAAAGTTCAGCCGTTCAAGTTTCTATCAATATGATTGGTCATGTTGTTTAAAAAAAATAAACAAATCCTCCAAGATAACCCATTTTGCTTTGGAATAAATATGAACGTGTATGATAATCTTAACGTAAATGAATTCTATTACAAGTCTCGGCCTTTTAAATAGATCTTGAATAGAGTCTGTAGAGGTGTGGCTAGATTTAGGCATGTGGAGGAATGTTCAACCACCAAAAATCTCCACTTTGTATGGTCTAAAATTCTTAATTTGGTATAAAATATCTGATACAATAAGATTAAAGTAAAAGAAGTTATAGATAGTTTATTAATGTATACATAACTAGATAGACTTCTAAGTTTTGATATTATTCTATTGGACGATTTGGTGGTTGGAAACTTGAACTGTAGCGAGGCTAGGTATCAAGCTTGATGCGAACAGGGGAGGATTCATTTGATGTTTTCCGATTCGTGTGATATTTAATGTGTTTTTGTATATAAGGTTGGTGACCAAGACGAAAAGCTGGCAGAAGGTATCAAGCTTTAGCTGGGGTGTTCGAGAGATTTACCGAGAGACCAATCAAAGCGGTGATGTTTTCCCAAAGAGAAGCTAAGGCTTTGGGGAAAGATATGGTGTTTATGCAGCATCTGTTGCTGGGTTTGATCGCTGAAGATCGGTTTCCTAATGGGTTTCTTGAGAGTGGGATTGGTATCGAGGCTGCCCGTGAAGCGGTTTGGAGTATTTGGGATGATGAGGAGGGTGATAAGAAAGGGGGTGATGCTGTTGTTGATAGTTCGGGTTCGGCTATGGATGTGGCGTTTTCGAATAGTATGAAAAGGGTGTTTGAAGTTGCGGTTGAGTATTCAAGAACTATGGGGTATACGTTTATTGCTCCTGAACATATTGCTATTGGTTTGTTGACTGTTGATGATGGTAGTGCTGGCCGTGTTCTTCAAAAGCGAGTTGATCATGTTTAGATTATAGAGAATGAGATGCATTAGAGTTTTATTTGAAATATTTGATAATATAGTTCGAATTCGGTTTTCGCAGGTTAGGAGCAAATTTGAACGAGTTAGCTTATGTAGCAGTGTCTTCGATCGTGGGGTTCGAGTTTAGGTATATGCATTTAGCATCTCTGATCAGGTGCTGGCGAAGAGAGTAACTAGGCACGTGAGCTTTCTTTCTAAGAGGTATATGTTTTCTTCTTTATGTCTCTACTTTTAGAGATTTATATATATAACAAGTAAACAAGTTGTTCAAAGATTAATACCTAGAGATTGGTGTTATGTATATTACTTTAACATCATTAGCATGAAGCATTTTATTCAAGTTATCCAAACCTTGGTCACCAATGTGTCTTTTATTTTTGTTTTGTTCACTAAACCAATAACAAGACAAACAAGAGGCTTTATATGTTTTTATATTATACTCTTGAACGGTTGTTAAAATAAAATTGAGAGAACCTGTTAAGGTCAAGCCTCAACCCTTTGGCCTTTAACCCAACTACTGACCTAAAGATGAATACCATTGAGGCAATGTGGAAGCCCAACACAAGAATGAGGAAGCCAGGCCACGGCTAGCAAATGGGGTGACTTTATTGGATTTGTTTTTTTAGTTGATTTTATTTTCTTTTTAGATTGTTGATGTTAATGTAGTATGATAGATCCAATCACTTAATGGTCCATTAACAACTAATGACCAACCTTGGTGCATTACCTTTAGAAGTTTTGAACTAAATATGGCAGTCCCTTTGCTGTATTTTTATTTTTTTTAGTATGGCTGTCCTTTTATTTAAAGGGTTTATATATATATTCATTTTCTTTAGCGGTTCTTAAAGTCAGTGTGCTGTTTATTTAATTAAGTAATTGAATCTCACCAAAGGACTTGTAGCCTAGCGGTTCAAGATGTGTAGTAATAGCGTTTCTTTAAAGGACTGCTCTGACAGTTGTGGGGTTTAAAGTACGGGAATGCTATTACATGGTTTGAAGTTCAAGAAGGCCAGCTCCAACACATAGATTTTCATCCAAGTGAGTGAGTTCTTGATGGCTACAGGTTGGAACCTTTTGATCAATATATTAATAATATTAATGTTTGTATTGATAATTAACACATAAATTGAGGATCATGACATCTACTTCACTAAAACGTCACAAAAATCACAGGCCTAATAGTAATTTTTTTTTTTTTTGCAGACACGCCCCAAAGGAGTGTTGTGGCGTTACTTACACTAAAAAGCGCAAGGTATTATTTGTTATGCTTTTATTCTTAATATATACTACATAACCTTGGATCTATACATTGACCGAGTAATGCGATTCTTGAAGTATATTTTTGTGTTACAGGCTGGTCAAGTTTATGGAGTATCTCTAACTGGTAATTTATTGAGTAGGTCCGGTGTTTTTCCAGAACAGAAAGCCAGTGGTGAAGATTTTCAGAAGAAATGGATTGAGGTTTGTTTTCAAGTTTCAATATGCAGTGTTTTCTCAAAGTATATAATCATTAAACCCAATTGTTTGATACTTTTGGGCCTTACAGGGTTTGTCTCAGTAGCATAAACGTTTACGGTCCAGGTCATGTTCCTCATGGATATAGAAGGAAATCACTTTTGGAAGTTCTTCCAGTTTTTTATTGTTACGTCTGATATAATTTTGTGATTATGCTGTAAGATAACTTAGTATTGTTTAGTGTAGCTGAGTGATTCTTTAGAGTCAAAAGAATATGATTTCTTATTTAGGGTGTTAACTTGATAGATTAAGTTTATTAACGAAATTGTGGAAATAGATTCAAGCTTAAAGGGGGTGTTTGGAATTGTTACTAAAACGGTTGATGGCTTTTGAATAAGTATCATGATTGCTCCGTTGAAAAGCATTTCAAACTTAGCATCAAAGTCTAATAAAATCATTAGACCAACATTATTGTGCTACAGTTACATTATTTCTCACTAAATCACTTTGATGACATATAGAATGTTGTAAGAATATATATGTTTAGTCTTTAGAGGTGACTGCCCTAAGATTGATTCAGTTTTTTATATTGGTTTTGATTAGGGTTATCGAATTAGGATCATTTCATACAGTTGTCATGTGCACGGTTCATTTTATAGATCCCATGAAGATGGCTCAGTATCATCACGTAAGCAGCCCTTAGATCGTTAAACAAGAGTGACATAGTTGTGAAGTACATAAAGCTTGAATGTAGCCCCCTCGGTGGAGCCTGTTGAAAGTAAGTATACATATTTTTTTCAATTAAGAAAATAAGAAAAAAGATGTCCATAACGCATCAGTTTATAACTATCTTTCATAAGTGTCTGGTCTATTTTAAGCTAACAAGAATGTAGATGCTTTTTTTAGTTTTTAAAAGTTATCTAAATTATGTACTTTTACTCTATCCTCTGTGAATATTTTTAATTTGATTTTGATTGTTTATAGGAATTAACTTTACACTATATTATTCTTGATTAGTCATCAAACGCAATGGGCGATTAAATTATTTTATACTTATTTTTATTGTTTATGCCGAATCTTTTTATCTGCAGTGATTGAAAGTGTACATGTGGAGGAGAATCACATTACTGATCAAGTTGTTGAACCACCAGAGAAAATCCCAAGTTGCCGAGCCGAGTCCAGTTTTAGGTGTTTTATATATAACTTTCAAGTATTTGGCAGGTTGGGTGGGTTGTGTAGTGTGTACCAGAGAAAAACTCATTATGAATTGTGAGTTTTTATTGTTTAGATTATATTATTCGAACTCCTTATAAAATTTTACACTATTTTCATGTTGTTTGTTCGGTTAATTTGACGAAATCGTTTTAATACTGTTTTATCTATATGTATATTTTTTTTAAATTATGTCATATATAAATATTTCTCTACCCGTGTGGCACACGGGTGATAACCTAGAGCCAAAACCCCTCGATTTTGTAAAATTTGGCATAAAACTTATTTGACCAGTTCGGGTTATTCAAATTTTGAATTTTTAAGACTGAATTCGGATTTGAACATAATTTTATACCAAAATTGATAGAAAGATATCCTTTTTTGTTTTGATTTCAGATTCTAATCAAGCAAGTCATTGAAGCTTCAGATTGTTTAAGACCAGAATTGGACCTTAGAACAGAAGACATTGTTGAAATCGAATTGGTAAGCTGTTGAATGTTTTTCTGGATTTTTTATAATACAAAAAGGGTGTAAATTTGTGACACGGGAATGTAATTTGGTTTTGTAGGAAGTGCCTTAGAATGGGTGTCGGGTTTCCATACATAAGGGTATTGTAATCTCAAACAAAAGGCTGGTATAAGCTTGAAGAAGTGGTCAAACTCGCAGCCTTTTCTTAGAATCTTTCCAGTCGCGAAAAACCTGTCAGGCAGCCTGGAAACAATAATGGTGTGAGTCTGGAAACAATAATGATGAGGGCTGGGGAAAGTGCTGACCTAAATTTGTAGGTATATGCAGTCCTTATTTTTTTGATGCCTTCTTAATTTATGTAGCTCTTTAAAGTTGTAGGTCTGAAGGTGTAATTCATGAAAATATTGTATCACATTCGCCTTCTACTCTACTTGGACCAAATTGAGCTCTTTGGGGCTGCCTTAAACTGGCTCATGGCTGGTGGTCCGAGAGGCATGTTCAATGATGGTGCACCAGCTATTGCAGCCGTTTATATGCTACAGTGGCATAAAACGAAGGCCAACCAGGGATTACCCCTGTCATACAGCCTAAAGGTATTGAATTGAAAGATAATCCAACAGGTGAATAGGTGGCAGAAGGAGGATCTGATTGGAGAAAAGATGCAGGAGATGAAGGTGGAGCGATAAAGGGAAATATTACCATGTAATTGTTAACGCTTTGGGTTGCGGGTGGTGCTGGTCCGGGTGGCGCGGACTCAGGTGCTAAGAGGGTGTGACTAATTTGTTTGCTTTATTTGTAAGATCTGAAACACAAGTATAGACTCCAGCAGCTGCCCCATCTTCTCTTCTGAAGACATGTATGTAATATGCAATGTGAAAGGATTTATTAAGAAATTATAGAACCGATGAATCGCAAATTAAAGACACCACTATACTGAACAAGCATAAGAATGATTACTTTAAATTTCCATTTCCTAATTAGATTTAAGTAAAACTATCATACTGTTAATGTCTATTTTCAAAGTGATAATTTTTCAGTTGCCATTTACACATGTATATCCTGCACCTATAGCTACTCTGATCAATGAATAATGCACTTGACAAAACGAAAACTGTTTTTAAGAAGTAATTGTTCCTCCTGATGGCATCCCTCATGCTTTTTTATTCTAAAGATCAATACTCAGTTGCCATTTACACATGTATATCCTGCACCATGTAGCAGTCACGTTAGCAAGGCGGCGTGGTAAGAAAAACACGTGGTAGAAAGGACGTTAAAGTGGTGTTTTTTAAAAAAAAAAAACTGGAAACCAATAAAATGTTAGTATGAAGAGGTTATCCGTTTACGTAGTTTGATCAGTTTATCCCTGGTTTTTAGGATTTCTATTCTATTTTTGTTGCTGGGCCTACTTGTACTTGTCTTTCTGGGCATTTTCCAGGCCCCCCTTTTTAAAATAGGAATAGCTCTGAGGGGTCGAGCCCTCGCCTATACTTTAGGCAAATTAGGCCTACCGATGGGGCTTACCTTGGCCATAGGGGTTTTTACGAAGGGCCTATTATAAGAAATCATATATAAAAAATTCTTTTATAAATATAAATTTTTATAAAACAACTCATAACACGTGAAGCTCACGGGTATATAACCTAGTATTTAATAAACAAGTCCTTCCCAAGCCTCATTGTGATTTAACCCCTAGCGTCAACGAACATATTATTTTTGTAGCTTTTGTTTTGATATATCAAATAGAGTAAACTTCCGTTTTACTCCCTGTGGTTTGGTCACTTTAATGGTTTTGCCCCAATTCTTTAAAAATAGCCATGTTACTCCCTGATCTATAAAGCCCTTCATGATTTTACTCCACGCCCCTAAACGTCATCCATTTTAAACGTTAGGGTTTTAAAA
The DNA here is from genome assembly GCA_030545235.1 of Helianthus tuberosus. NCBI lineage: Eukaryota > Viridiplantae > Streptophyta > Magnoliopsida > Asterales > Asteraceae > Helianthus > Helianthus tuberosus. The sequence continues at coordinate 9,409,696 of CM060373.1, read as the reverse complement.
GGTATTTCATTAATATGGGTTGGGAAAAGACATAATTGTCCATAAGGTGTTTTGCATGTGACATTCTTTAACGTTTAAAATGGATGACATTTAGGGCAGGGAGTAAAATCATGAAGGACTTCATAGATCAGGGAGTAAAATGACTATTTTTAAAGAATTGGAGCAAAACCGTTAAAGTGATTAAACCACAGGGAGCAAAACGAAAGTTTACTCTATCAAATATATGTGCGCATAACGACTATAAACAATTATATATAAAATTACGATGAAATAACTAAATAATAAATTATATTTAAAAATATAATTAATATACATGTATATATAATACTTATGAATGTATATAAATTAATTAATATATTATAAACGATTTGAGTCCTAGCCGAATTCAGTTATCTTGGTCTAGTTAGTGATTAAAATCGAACCTACGTATTTTGGTTCTTAAATTTAATAATTGATTGGTTTGGTTAGTTTGATTATTTCAAAAATTAATTCAGTTAACCGTCGACTTTGACATGGATGAATCCAAGCTAAATTCAGTTAGCAAGACCAATAATATCTGGACAATGACCCTTTGGTGGAGTGGTGGAAAGGACTTGGGTCATGTGAGTGGTCTCAGGTTCGATCCTTACCTCCATCAAAGATGAGGCATTGGTGTTATTCCCAACCCAAGGATGGCTAGGACTCCGGTTCAAGCCTGAGGGAACCCGAGTTTTCTATTACGGCGCATTTACTCCAGCGGATCGCTCCGTCACAACAGGCGGTCGATTCGTGTGGAGGGTGCAACTCTTGTCAAGTGGCAGGGGGTTGGAAATTTTCTCGGGGAAAGCTATGTCCCATTTCTACCGAGGCGTGGGCCCCGTTAAGACAACATAGTCCTTGGGACAGAAATGGGGCGGGCCTGCGTCTTGCGGGTGTGTATTAACCGTCTGTTGTGAAGTACACCTTCAAAAAAAAAAAAGACCAATAATATCTATTGCAAATAAAATATCAATAATCATTTTAATTTATAAAGACGAACGAATGGTAGTTACGAAAAATTATAACAAATTTTTTCTATCATATAACATGTTATTTAAGGAAAAGATAGAAAAAAAACGATAAATGATAATTTTAATATCGGTTCAAATAATTCGATTATTTATACATATATATCATATTTGGACCGTAAAAAACTAAAATATTAAAAGAAACTATGCGTAAAAAATAGAATATAAAAATAAAATTAATAAAAAATCGGGTTATTTATTTCAATTTGATTCTTTTGGTTATTTAAGTTTATTAGTTTTTTTTTTCACTAATTTTTAACTTTTAGACAACACGGGTTGGTTGTGCGCCCCTAGATTTTTTGTTAGGTATAGGGCTGTAAACGAACCGAACGTTCAACGAACAGTTCGTGAACCGTTCGGCGGGAAGTTCGTTTATGTTTGTTCGTTTAGTAAATGAACGAACACGAACAAGAAATTTCGTTCGTTAAGTTAAACGAACGAACATGAAAAGAGGTTGCGTTCGTTCGTTTATGTTCGTGAACGTTCGGTAATGTGTTCGTTTATGTTCGTGAGCGTTCGGTAATGAGTTCATTTATGTTTCCTTGTTAATATTTATTTGTGTTAGTTCGTTAAAGGTTTTATATGTTGTATTTTGTTTTATTATTTCTAGTTTTTAAAATTTTGAAACCCTAGTTATCTTATATGCCTCTCACAACATCCCTCATTTCACTATTTCAATTTTAGTTTGTGTTAAGGCTTAACAAACTCTTAATTTTGTGTTTATCATGTTTTTGATAATCACGCCAACTCTGTTTGGATAATTATGTTAAGTGTTTTTTTAATTTTTGTGGATTCTTCGTAATGTTTGTGATGAAAATGCAGATTTTATTCTAAAATGAATATTGTGTTCATAAACGTCGTTTGTATTCATTTATGTTCATGAACATTTGTTAGAGTTCATTAGCATATGGTAATGTTCGTGAACAGTTCACGAACATGTTCGTTTCCTTAATGAACGAACACGAACAAGAAATCTCGTTCGTAAGCGTTCGTGAACAGTTCATGAACAAGCTTGTTCCTTAATGAACGAACACGAACATGACCTTGTTCGTGTTCGTTCGGTTCGTTTACAGCCCTAGGTATCTGAGTATTATAAAAGCTTAACATAATAAAGTGATTTCGAACATTATATTATTAAATAACACTATAATTTTTTAATTATAGTAATATAAAAGATTATTATCATCGAGGCTCATATTAAATTATTCCAACCAACTTGACTCATTTAGCTTGTTTTCTTGTAACTACCTTTTTGTTAAGAACCATTGTATTAGAATTAGTTAAATATTTTCATCATAATATTAAACAAAACTAGATGCATGAATCAAAATTTGTTACCATGGTATATATATACTCTAATTGATTACTTATAAAATACAAAGTAAAAAAATTGAAGTTTAACATGATGTATTGCATACATCGGGTTGCAATCATGAACAAATGTGACTCCGATCTTTTTAGCTTTTTTTAGAAAAGAAAATCGCAATAAACCGCATTTTGATTCGAAAACTAAACATCATTTGTTGATAATTACAAGTTTATCTAGCATATTAACCTTAATTTTAAGTGTGTTTTTAAGGAATAAGCAGCATATTCCACCAAAAGCAAAGCATAATTGTATATAGTCAAAAGCAAAGCATTGGGTTTGGCTTTAAACATCCATATGGATTCCATAGGCAGCAAAAAGGTTAGAAAGTACAAACATATGACTCCAAAATCCAAATAGGTTTCTAAGGCTATGGGGTATGGGGCTTGGGTTGGGGCGTGGCCCTTGGGGCTTGGGTTTCAAGCCGGGCGTGGGGCGGTATGGACATGCTAGCTGGCTGCCTCCCATTCGCTCAACCCGCCATGTCATAGCGGCCATGTCATAGCGGTGCACCCAACCCACGCCCCGCCATACCCCGCGGACACGTCACTAGGCGGTGGGGGGGCTCCCATTCCACGTGTCAACAAATGCCCCAACCCAAGCCCCACCATACCCCACGGCCTAATACCAAAATCCAAATAGGTTTCTAATACCAAAACTAACTATAATTTATATAATCTTAAAATGAAAGGTCGGTGACCCTACCAAATTACACTATTGCCCTTTCTTACGAAATTACAATGATGTCCTTCATTGGGATTCAGTTGGTGACGACAAGTACAAGAGATTTTCCCGGCCGTTGACCAACACAGTTAGAAGAATAATTTATCTTGACGGTCCTGCCGGAATCCATTGCAACTGCCAGAACATAATTGAAACCACCATGTTAATAATACAATGGCTCCGTCACCGCTGCTGGCATAAGCCCTAAGACAACCAGAATGTCAAACGCCAGAAACAACAAAAATATTGGTTGAAAATAAAAAAAAAGAGGTTAGGAACCTTACCTTGAAACCCTAGCCGTCACAGATCAGACTGAGAAAACCACATGCAACAGTAAATCGAGACTATGGTGACCTTGAACAATCGAAAATGGCTGGGATGTCTTAAACGCCGGTTGCCGGATAAACAGAAATCAGAGCTAAGGGAACATGGAGCGTTTGGTCTCCGGCGGTGTACTATATCGTGTTGCCTGAGAGAGTATAGAGAGATATCGGAAAAAGGTGAGATCGAGGAGAGTGTTAGTGATGTTGAGGGAGGCGTGCGGCGACAATACGGCGGAAGAAGGCGGTGATTTGAGGAAGTAGACGATGGGTCTCAAAAAACTGTGCCACTTCTCACAGTCAAATTTCTTTTTGCTTTTGCTTTTACTTCGTATTTGTTTTCCCATCTGTCTCCCACTACCCATTTCCCCATACGACATTTTCAATTTTTACATTTGTTAGTTTAATGGTTTTATTAACTTAAGTAAAATTGTATAACTTATTAATTTGAAACATAACTGAGTAACAGTGAATTAACGGTAACGACCGTTTTACTGTTGAGTGAGAAAAAGAGAGAGAAAGGGGAAATCTTTGTAGAGAGTAATGGAAGAGGAGCACATGTGATGATGATGGTAGTGGTGTGGTGGGTTTAGCGACCTCCCGTTAACTGCTTCGTTGAGACAACGGCGATGGCGGTGACAAAAACAGAGGATGGTGGTGGTGTTCGCAGTGATGATGGCTGCTTCGTTCTTGCCCAAATTCTCCGTTCCTGAACCCTAATTAAGGACCTAATCAATGAAGACGACATCTCCGAAGTATCAATCGTTGACATTGCAACCACCACTGTTCTCCAGCATGCTAGACATTCACCAAAGGTCGTTTCAACAAAGGAGAAGCCGGCTTCATGATCCATTGTGTCTTTCAAGCCCTTAAGAAATCCATACGTTCTTACGTCACTGGCTCCGGTGGCTCCTTCAACGTGGTACACCTTCAAATCTTTTTTACTTTTTGCTTTTTTTGTATGTTCAAAATACCTAATATCTAATAAACATTTGAATATAGATTAGGATTAGCAAATCGAATGTTAAGTGTGTAGCAAATATAGAATTGGCTATCTTTATGCTATTGTGTAAGATAATGTATTGTATTGTATTTTATTTTATTTTTTGCAGTATGTGATTTTTGCTGTGTCCTGTTGCTTTTATACTTCATACCCAAATCTTTCGTATATAGTTTTTGATTGATTATACTAAATTACAGCTACAAGATGTTGATTTCTTACGCTAAGTTGCCACTACAAGTTTGCTGAATTGTTGTTCTTAACGCTGCTATAATAAATGATAAATTTTAAGTTTGATTTCCAGTAGATTGTATGTATAACAAATTCATTCTCGTATAGAATGATATACTTTCTTAACAGTGACATAATATAGATAACAAACGATAGATTATAAGTGGTGAACTCAAGTATATAGACGAGAAATAAACATCTTAGTTTGTTTATTAGATAAACTGATGTTGACTACCCATATTATTGGTGATGAATCAAGTTGTGTGCAGGTAAGGAGTAAAGGTAAAATTAGTTCACCCTTACATTATTGGTGATTTGGTGTAACCTAATTATTAATATAACTAGAGTATATGCAACTATGGACTAATGGATCGCTAATCATTTGTAGAAATGAAGTACACTGAAAAAATATATAAATTTTGCAAATGGGTCAAGACTTGAACGGAAGCTACGCCAAGCAGGGTAGCATATGTTGACTGCAGCTCATATACGTTGCATCCTTTCTATTATACATTGACCAAATGGAGTGTTTACGTTGGATATTGAATATTAGCATATGGTGCGCCGTACCGAGAAAAATTATGTGTTTTGCCGTTAAAAGTTAGGATGCATTTATTTAGTTTACATTAATAGGTTTGAGGTTAACAAGTGCTTCCATGTATACAGGTTACTCAAAATGGTGTTCCTTTTTGCTGAGCAAAAGATTGATGGTCAGGAGCAAGAGTTTGACAAGGTACACACTAATCCTATTCAATATGTAGACCATAATTCATATATGTCTTCTAAATTGAATATATGAAACATATTTTAATTATGGGGTATTGGATTTTAATAATCCCAAGTTTCACTAATTGGCCGGTAATAATCCCAACTTCAAAAATTGCCTACAACAGTCCCAACTTGTAAGATTTTGGCCACCAATGATCCTTGTCTAACTGGGTTATAACCCAGTTAGTTTTTTGAAGTTTTGAGCGGCGGAGAAGGTCACTAGAGGTTGGAGATGACAAGTGGTGGTCTCCTTTGGTGGTTTCAGGGGTAAAGAAGGTCGTCGGAATAAGTTGCAGGTCACCGGAGTTGCATAGATGGTGGAAATTTTAAACTTTTGAGAAGCGGAGAAGATTACAGGAGGTCGGAGATGATTGGTGGTGGTCTCGTTTGGTGGTTTCAGGGGTAAAACGGGTCGCCGGAATAAGTTGCAGGTCACCAGCCCAACAAGGTTATAACCCAGTTAGACAAGGATCATTGGTGGCCAAAATCTTACAAGTTGGGACTGTTGTAGGCAATTTTTGAAGTTGGGATTATTACCGGCCAATTAGTGAAACTTGGGATTATTAAAATCCAATACCCCTTTAATTATAGCTTTATATCTAATAAGCAGGCCATAATTCAAGTGTCTTCTAAATTGAATTTAAGTGGTCACTCATTGCTTTTGTCTACAGACACGAAAGCCTGCACAAAAAGCCAAATCCATAGACAAATGAAGTGAAATTTAGAAGACTAGGGTCAAGAAACACCTTCTTTTGTAACTAAGATGTTATTTTTTGTAAGCATGAACCACTAGCTACAATAATTAATGTTTTGTAATTATGGTGCCACTTATTCTGAAATTCAACTACAAATCTTTTGTAATTATTCATGTAGTAAATGTAGCTTTTAGTAGTTATGGTATAATTTAATATGTGATATGTGTTGTTAACTAGGCTTAATCAGCCGCAACGCGCGGGATCGCCTACTAGTTATTTCTTAAAGAAACAAGTTTTTGCTAAAAAAGATTGTCGTTTATATATATTTTTTCATGAAAAACAACTAATATATGTTGGAATAGACATGGGGCGTAATACATACGACGTGTTTGGGATTCCTTCTCAAAATGACTTTTTAACTTTTTTAAAAAATTAATAAGTCAGAAATTGTGACTTATTAACTTCTACACTCACATCACATGCAATCCTAAACACACTACAAGTCCCTTTTAACATTTCAAAAAGTTAATAAGGGTGTTAGGATTGGCAGCGGTAAACCACATCGGCAACCGCTGCCAACTCTTTTGCCGCTCAATGTTGCCGAAAATGGGGAAGATTTCGGTGAGGGAACACCGATGCAGGGAGAGGGAGGGGAGGAGAGAGAGAGAGAGGGTTTGTGGGGTGGGGTACATGTCATCTCAACCAATCACACCTATTTAAGTATTTATAATTTTTTATGTTTAATGTAAAAACTACTTGAAGTATTTCCTATTTAAGTGTTTATAACCCACTTTTGATATTCGGTCCAACCAATCGGATCAGAAGTATAATCAAAGTACAAACAAACATGTCATCAAACCTAGAACAATTCGGTTTAACAGGTTAAATCCTAATTGTATATAACCTTAAAAACCATGCCCCATGACCATCGCTTCAAGTTCTCCTTTGTCCCCTCAAGTTAATAGACTTTTAACATTTAACCCCAATCTTTTGATAAGTGACAAGTTGACACTTAACTTTTAGTATTAAACAACTTTGATCCGCCCATTTATTTTTACTTCATAACTTCACACCTCATCATCTCCAACACTTCAACCTTTTGTTTAAATTACTTTTACGACTTTATACTGCAACATGGAAACGTTATACTCTTTTTATCTATGCCTAACCACGTTAATTAATGTCACTACCATAACATATGTAATAAAGTAAAAAACTCAACACGTCACGCGTGGGAACCACACATCAATGTCATCACTGTAACACATGTAACGAAGTCACAAACGTGACGTTGCCGCCGCAGCGCGCGGCACGAGTAAAAATCTAGTTTTTCTTATAAAGGAATGTAAACCATAATAATAACAACAAAACCAACAACAATAATAAAAATAATAACAATAACTAGGGTCATAGTTACCTGCGCGTTGCGCATAAACACGGTTGGAATTCGGTACGTTTCGCACACTATGATAACCGATGGATAAATTTGTAAAATCGTACCTAAATGCATTATGTTATTTGCGTCATAACTCGACTCTATAAATCAAAATAATAAGAAATGGTAAAAATATTAGGTGAAAAAGGTAAACAAAAAAGAAAACGATAGGAGCTCGACCGGTTTCAGTTTACTCGTTATAGAAAAGAAAAATCAAATAAAAATGTCCAAAAAAATATCACTGGTTAAAAAAATAAAATTTAAAAAGAAAAAAAAAGGAAATGAAAGAAAAGCAAGAGCGTGTTAGCAAATCTCCATGGCTCACATTAGCCTATGAGTAGGGATGAGAAGGGTGCCCTTTTGGTACCGAACCGGTACCGAAAGTACAGGGTATCGAAAAACGAGAAAAAGTGGTACCGGTACCGAATATACCAGTTCGGTACCGGTGTTTTACCCGTTAATACCGTTACCGAAAACAGAGAAAAAATTGGAACCACCGAATATAGCCGGTATGGTTCGGTACCGATTCAATACCGGTACCCAGTACCAAATGTTTATCCCTACCTATGAGCATTATTCAACTTCTCTTGTTTTATATAATAATAGTAATAATAATAATAGTAATAATAATAGTAATAATAATAATAATAGTAATAATAATAATAATTATTATTATTATTATAATAATAATAATATAGTTGTAATTAGTTTGTAGCTATGTGTGTCATGTAAAAGGTGTTTAGACACTAAATAAGGACGCAATTACAAATGGTCATGTAAATCAATGTGTTTGCCATGTCAAAGGTGTTTAAACACTGAATTAGGACGGAATTACAAATCGTCATGTAAATCACACACAAAGGAAAGCTAAAACTAGATATGTTTTCAGAAACGTTTGATAAACACCTCCTAATTTAAGATAAAAAAAAATACATAAAAGTGAAGAAACATAAGACAATATGAATTGTTGCACGTCTACCTTCTGTTTTGATGTAATTTGGCAAGTATGAATGAGATCGGCAATGTGTTTAAAAAAAATTGGCCAAAAAAAAAAAATGGGTGCAATAGTTGTTTTTATAGGAGATTTGTTATTAAACAGACAACTAAGAAACTAAAATTGCGAGATGAAGAAACAAACTCAAGTTCCTGAAACTAATTTATGTAAGAGTTAAATGCCATTTTAGTCCCTGTGGTTTGGGCCATTTTGACAGTTTAGTCCAAAGGTTTCATTTTTAACCTGTGGGTCCAAAAAGGTTTCACAGTTGCCATTTTAGTCCACTGGGTTAACATCATCTATTTTTTCTGTTAACGAGAAGGCCAATTCGGTCATTTTATATGGCTGAATTATCCTTTTAGTTAACAAAATTACATACAAAATGACCAAATTGGCCTTCTCGTTAACAGAAAAAATGGATGAAGTTAACCAAGTGGACTAAAATGGCAACTGTGAAACCTTTTTGGACCCACAAGTTAAAAATGAAACCTTTGGACTAAACTGGCAAAATGGCGCAAACCACAGGGACTAAAATGACATTTAACTCTTTATGTGCCCTTCATTCATCAAACATCGTATTGGTATTATACAAAACAACATTAGTTACCTACATTGGTGCACGTTAGAAAAAGGCGAACACGTATGTTGAAATTGACAATAGATGTTGATTAACAACTTCATAGCACTTTTAAGAAAAAAAGACTCAACATGTTTGATTTGGTTAAAGTTTTGTGATGTGCCCTGTACGAAATGAAACGACTTAACCAGTCACACGTTGAAATTATGTTGTGTAATCTTAGCGATTTAATTTTATTTTTATCCAGTTAATTTTAACCAAAATTTTGCATATAAACTATGTAGTTAATATCGTAATATATCACCGATATATCGGTTATCAGTCCCCTGGTGAGATATTGGTGTAAAATATTGGTACCAATATTATCGGCGATATTGACTGATATATCACTGATTTTCCCGATATAAGTACATTTCTTCTTAGTTCTAGCATTTGTCTTTCTTCTTATTGTTGATATTAGTGTTAGCTGTTAATTATCAGTGTTGAATGTTAATGATTTAAGTCTTGATCAGTTTGTACTCGCTACAATTGTTAGTGTGTTGCAAGTTGCAAAGGGTTAATTTGTTAATGGTAGAAGAATATACTGAAGTGTTAGTGTTAGATTGCTATATATATAAATTCAGCAAGTTATTAAAATTACCGATATCCCATCGCGATTACCGATATCTCAAATATCGGTGTCCTTGAGCGATATCCGATTTTTACCGCATTAACTGCTTAGGATATAAATGAATTAGCACTTTATAACGATGGAATATGTGAGAGTGACTGATTTTTAAGTTTGGATCCGTTTGTATCCTTAAACCCAAGATGCATATATTCATCTTTAAATTTGAGATGTGTTGTGATTTGATATGATGGCACACCCCGATATTTCAACGTATTACCGGTGGGCCCGGTGGGGAGTATCGTGACGTAGTTGATATCATCATGGTCAATTAATCACAGTTTAATGCACAGCGGAAGTCTAAAAGTAATTATACAAACCGATTTGAAAGTAACATAAATATTACACAACGGGTTGTAAATGGATCCACAAGCGGATCAAAACAAAAGAAGTATTGTTCAACAGACTTAAAGTGATAAAAGCTTGCAAGACTCTTTATTTAATCACTCAGGGGTTCCAGCCCATTATGCTTAGTACCTGCACTTAACCTTTTTGAAAAATACGTCAGTTTACACTGGTAAATATAATTAACTGACTTTTGAAAACATTTAAGAAAATTGATTTAAATGTACAAGGCACAAATATTCTTTTAACTTGGGACAATTATTTAAAAATATTCTTGTATACAGATTTACATGTTTGTTGTGACACCTGTGCCTCCACGACCATCAAACAGATATCAAATCAATGAAATATTATATTTCATACTTAGGATTTGTATAAATATGTGTATCATTTGCACATATCAGTTCTAGTTCGATTTCGAGCTCTAAATCGCTTTCTGGGAAGTTATACGCGAACTGATGCGTAAACGTAATCATTTTAACGCAACAAACACTTCGGAACAGTGACATGGGCTTAACATACCTTAAATAACCTTTACATAACTTAGAAATAAGTTTTGAAGGCTTTGGTATGGCAAAATCAAGTTTATTCGCTTACAGGGACTAATTTTGACAAACTGCGAAAGTATGCCGAAATGTACTGTAACAGACATTCCGTAACTTGATCATAAGTTAAACACACCCTAAATATCCTTTACATAGCTTAGAAATAGGCTTTGAGGGGTTCGGTGTGCTAAAATAAACTTTTTGGTCATTCAGGGACTAAAAGCGTCAAAAGTGCATAAGTTTGCATTTTCACGCATATCTTACATTCTGAATACATCCAGACATCCAAAAATTTATGTAATCATTAAAATATTTTATTTTAGTGACTGGCATGATAAAATTCCATTCGTCGCGTAATTTGGATCGTTTTTCGCGTCTGTTCGTGTTTCGTCGTAATTAACCAAACAACACAACCGTACGATCAAACGAACCGACATCCGAGATGTTTTTTAGCACATTTCATGTTCCCTATACTTTAACTTCATTTTAGAGCCTTGAAATGGGGTTAACGGGGCTTAAACGTGCCGAAGATGCATCGAAAAGCAGGTTTTGAACATGCATGGATCATTTGTGACAATTCTGGAAACTCAGCCCTCGCGGGCCGCGTAAGATGGGCTCTCATCTTACGCGGGGCGTGTAAGAAACCCAGTTCAGCAAAAATGGTTTCCAGCCATTTCCAGCTGTTCCCCATGTTTGCAAATGGTTTTATCAAGTCTATGGGCTTGTTTTTAGGTGCCCACGGTATTCAAATCAGGGGGTGCACATGTACGACTTAGATCGAAGCTTGGTTTTCGAGGAATGATCTTAACGGTTACCCGAAAACTATAAATACCCCCCATGATTTCATTTGCAACTCACCTTGATCTGAATTCATTCTCTAAATTGGAGTTCTTATACTTCATACCTGAGAATTTTGGATCAAATCTCCATCGCTTGGACCTCTTGTAAGCTTCTTTCGTTCTTTTATGCGTTTTTAAGCGTGAAAGTCAAACAGTGTTTGACTTTCTGCTTTGACCAGTCAATGGTCAAATCACGATGGTCATAGTCCTTTGCGACTATACCTACTGATTACCACGTTATTTAGGCGTAGTGACGAGTCGTTGTTTCGGTCAAAATGCGTATTCTTGCGTATTTTGCAACCAAACTACTCTTGGGTATCAAGACCCTTTGTTTTGATACCAAACTTATTTTCAAACCTCGTTAAACATGTTTTAACATGTTTAACTCGTCACTTTAGGTTTAGTGCTTATATAGGGTCGTAAGGTAAGCCGTCTAAACAACCGCTTAGACTTTCGAACCCGACCCGTTTGGTCAATCATTAGGATTCGACCAAACACATTTTGTGACCATAGCTGTATAGGGAATAACCTTCTGAGGTTAAACCTTATGGTCACTTAGTCTACTTAGTTGTATGATAGGTAATTATATGCCTTAGGAAAAATGACCAAAATGCCCTTTTATGCCAAAATTCATTTTAAGCATATGTAACATAAATTTTGACATCTAAACTGATTAGAAAACATTATTAGGCATGTTAAGGCATATAATACCTGTCATAGGACTAGTTAGGCGGTCCGAACGCGTTTTACGCGAACGACGCGTTAAAGTAGCGTAAGCTACCTAAACAAGTCGTAATGGGTCGTGAGCACTTAGGATAGGTCTTGATTTAGGATGTAGGCTTTGTTAAACCATATTACATGAGTTCCTATACTCATTCGGTTTACGAAACCTCGTTCTAACCTATCTTCCGATTTAGGTCCGTTTATTAATGTAGTTACCTATATTAGGTGCCGTTTGATTTCGTGATCTTTCTAGCTTTGCTTGGTTGTTACTCAAGACTTCTAAGGACCCTCAAGTGAGTACATAGTCCCCTCCTTTACTGTTTTTCAAACATTTTGGGGGTGAAACACATGTGCTGTCACACCCCAACCGATGGCGGAATCATCGGGGCATGGCACTGAGCGAAACAGATTGTCCAGAAGTTTCCATAACAACTATCATTACCATTTAATTTAAGTTAACATGTCCCATACCATGTCTCAAATAGTAAACAAATTATTACAGATAAACATCAAGACACATATTCTGTTCCGACAACTCAGATTCAATCAAAAATAGTTTATTTATTGGTTTCTAGGACCCCTTTTCCTAGCTTGGATTTCATCACAGCGCAGAGAGCATCCTAGACCTTTCCTAGCCTCAAGTTCACAGCGTGCTAAGCATGTAAACTTCCTAAGCACCTGTCACATACGTTAAAATAAAGTCAATACATATAATGTAAAGGTGAGCATACAAGTTTGATAATAGCATATAGAGTTCGAATACGTTACGCATAACCAGCACGTACACATAGTGAAATGAAGCACGTTAGTTATCGACATAGATCCATCGATACCAATGACTGCGGGTTGACTGCCCGAGGCAGTTCGCAATACATGATTACCACCGTAATCCATGCAAGTAAAAGATCCTTAACAACCCCCGTGTGAACGGGTGCTGAGTCCAAACTATAGTACTATCGTTGCTAAGGCAGGTAGACAGCATTCCATGTGTAAACATAACAAACAAGCGTTCATAAGCCACGTTTAACATGCATTAACGGTTAGCGTTCAAATAGTTTGAGTAGTGTGATAGTTGTAGTTTGAATATTCGTAACGTATGTAACACCCAAAAGTGCTAAAAGCAAAAAGGGATCGAGCATACTCACAGTGATTTATGGATTGAAGGGAGCGCTTAGCGAGTACGGTTAGCCTGAATAGATTCGATAGCGTAGCGATAAGTGGCGCGTAAAACAATACAGGGTGAGAGTGGGTAGGATAGCTGGTCGTCCGGATGGTCATCCGTACGAACAACAATCTGAGCGAATGGTAATCCGTTCGGTTAGTCATCCGTGCGGACAGTTTGTCCGAGCGGATGACTACTCGAGTGGATTGTTTCTTCCTATGGGTGAGATGTGCTTGTGTATGGTGGCTTGACTTTTGAAGTTTTTGTTGTAGCATTTGAAAACCTTGAAGTTCTCTTACCCTTCAAGTCGGTCGAGCGGATGACAATCCGTGCGGATGGTAGTCCGTGCGGACAACGACTTTAATGGTAAGTCACTTGGTGAAAGTGTCATCCGGTCGGATGGGTTATCCGATCGGGTGGCAACCCTGTTAATGAACATGTTGGAAATTGTTTAAGGTCTTAGTATCTCATGATCCGAAGAGTAATCCATTCAGAGGGTCGTCCGTGCGGATTATTTATTCGTCGATACTAAAACCTTGTTTGGATGCGGGTCCCAAGTGTAGTCCGTCCGGATGGCAACCCGTCCGGATAGCCTGTCCGTGCGGACATCAGTCCGTCCGGATAGCATCTCGTTCTGGTTGTTCCATTCGTCTACCCTTGGTCGCTTTTGTCATTTTATCGAGAAGTTCTGATTACGTGTCAACCAATCAGAATTGTATTCTTACCCGCATGACTAAGCCGGCCAGGAATCACCCCAGCTTGGCCGGTCGGCGGCTCAGAACGGTCATTCTGGTCTAACCCGAAATCAGGTGTCTCGCGGGTAGAATCCGGATTTAGGACTAGTGCATCACTATCATTGAGTAGAAGACTAGAACTGATCCGATTCTTATCGTTTTTTAGTCTAAAAGAGGGAGAAAACTTGTGTTTATTTCTTTCAACTCTTTTATCCATTTGAAAAGTTCAGATTTATGCGAAGTCGTTGTGAAATCTTGTGGAAACCGTTCAGATCCGAGTTATCCTTGGTGGAATGAGGTCAAACTTGAAGTTCATGGGAACTTTATGATGACGTCATCCTAGAATACCTCAAATCTTGATGATTTCACGGTTAAAAGTTAATATTTAAAAGATAGAAAGGTGTAGAAGTGCGTATAGATCAAGTGTAACATCCCAAAATTTCAAAACTTTAGACTAGAATTATAAAGTGTATAATAAACAAGAATAAACTAACTAGGATAAATAACCCAGTTAGTTAGAAGTCTTGTAGTAACACAAGGATGAGTTAAAAAGGTCAAAGATGTAAACTAAATAAGAATGGAGGGACCAAGGTTGTCAAAATTGAAACTTGAATTACTAATAATTAGTAAAACAAAAACCAAACACTCCATTTTTGGAGTCTGGTCGATCAAGGAACACAGGGGGCGACACCCACTCCTTCACAACCCTAAAATTCTACTAAAATCTCAAATTGAAGGCTCAAATCATGTCATAATCGAAATCTGAGCATAGAATCGTGATCTCCTCGTCAAGGAGGTCATAAGGTATGTCAAATTAGGGTGTTTTGATACAACTCAAATTCTTGCATGTGATTGAAATCAAAGGTTGAGCTTGATTATGTGTTGTAAACATGAAATTGGAAGTAATGTAAGGTTTAGGGACAAACCCTAGATGATTTCTTGTCAAAATCTTGCATGTTAGTTGTAAGGATCAAAATCACCATAGTGAGTGATTGGTAAGTTAATAGAACATGATAAACACTAGGATTAAGACTCTTGTTCTAGTGAAAACTGAAATTTGTGGGATAATCTCTGAAATTGTTGATGTTAAATATGTGTATATTGCCTAATTGAAGTTAATTTGAGTGATAAATTCAAGTTATGAACTTGGTTTAGATCATGTAGAAATCTGACCCGCAAGGTGTTTGATAAAACGCCTAAATGAGGGTTAAAATTTTAAAGATTGCTAAAAACGCAGATTTGCATATGTTATGAATGAATGCGTTAAAGCTTATGAAAGAGAGTTCTAATCTTGTTATGAATTGAACTCTTTAGGCAAGGAATCCGGAACGTCAAGTGGACACGCCGGAAGCGATACCCGCGGAAAAGGTGTGCTTTAAAGGTACGTGACTTTAGTCTCGTTGTATTATGTAATAACGTTTAGTTTTAAATGTACAAACGATGTCGGATTGTAATTGATGCGTTTGATGTATCGTTAAAGTGGCGAAGTTCACTAGATCCTCAAACGGGTCAAAATAAACATTAGAAATTTGGTTTGGTATAATAATAAAGTGATGATATTCACTAGATAGCCAAACGGGTCAAAATGTTGCTTGAAAACGAATCACATGAGTAGAGACTTAAAAGTCTCATATCTTGCTAGGTGATAGATGGTAATACATCAATAAATTAGTTATGATATTTTAAGTCTACGAACCCGGAATATCGGGTCAAACAATAGAAGTTAGTAGAAGGTGTCGTTTGAAACGGAATGCTTGAATTCCGAGAAAAACAAGTGTTAGTTCGGAGAAAACGCGAAGCCATGGTATGGCGCGTATACTCCAAGGTCATAAGCCCGGGTAATTGGGTAATTATGTCTGAAAGGTTTTAAGAATGGAAAAGGGGTGCTATGCACTTACATTAATGGGTTGAATAATGGAAATAAGGAAATTGTGAACCAATTGACGGTATCTCGGTTTCCGCGTTGTGAAATTTACATGGTTGAATCCGTAATTTTATTACGGACTCATAGGAAGAAGGATCGGTTAAATCGGACTATCGAGTAAAAAGTTATGACGTTCTAAAGTTGAAAAATAGACTAAGGACAGATCTGCAGAACCCACCGTAAATTACGGTCCCACCGTAATTTACGGTGGACACCAAAAGCTTTACGGTATGATGCCCCTGTGTTACGGCAGATCAGGGATGTTCAGGGTCTACCGTAACTTACGGTGACACCGTAAGTTACGGTGGAACCCTGAAAACTTGTATTTTGTTTATCGTTTTGAAATGTTAGAATTCGTTTATACGTAATGTATTGATGTCAAAACTAATATTTTTAGTGTTTGACCCTAGGTATGGATGAGTTTCTCCCGGATGGTGATCAAGCACTTTATCAAGAACCAAACACGCATTTTGAAGCTTCCGCATTAATCTTAATCTTGTCTAGACATAATCATGTTGTAAACACTTTTGTTAATCTCGTTTTAAATCCCTTAAACTAGTGGTTAGTTTACTAGCAAGGGTTAACTTTTAAACTTGTTATGGATTATCTTGGGATGTGTTGGTACTATCTCAAGTGTGTATGATTTAAACACGAAATGCTTTTCTTTTTGTAAACTCTGAATTTATTAAAGTTTCATGTAATTATTAGTTAAATTCGGTCAAATTATTTAGGGTGTTACCTCAAGAAAGTACAAGATTTAGGGCGAGATCTTACCTGGATTGAGAGAAATCGAAGGAAAGGTGAAGAGAGCGTGCTGGTCGGACGTCACTTGCCAAAAGTGGAAAGTTTGGAGAGTGACCCGTGTATTTATAGGATGCCAAAATAGGAAAGTGTTATCCGTCCGGATTGCGCATCACCCGGATGGTCGGTCGGGCGGATGGCAATCCTGGTCGGATGGCACTTATCACATTCCCCAGGCGGCTACCCGTGCGGATGGCCATCCGGCCGGTTGGTGCCTGGGTGATGTGTTTGGTGCGACAGTCTTTGACGTTTTGGTTCTGATTGCGAGCGATTCGATAGTGGTTTCCTAGTCAAATTACTTTTAGTCCCAACTACTTCGTACCTTGCGTAATCTATTTCCCACTATCTATCCTAGTTCGATCGTGATTCAAGTTCGATTGCATTCGAGTTAGATTTCGAGTTTCAATTGAGCTCGCTTGATTATCACATCACAACATAAATAAACATGCACAGGTAACACGTAAGGCACACACACACGTATAATCAATAAGTAAAACCACGTAGTTCGAGTTGCGAATTGATGTTGATTCGATTAACATAACTTGATTATTAGTTGATTAACTTTATCGCATTGTTACTTCCTATAGTTCACAGTCGTAGATCGGTTGAATTTCGATTAACACAGTTCGATTATTGCAATTAACGACACTTACTCCACATAATAAAAATAAAATAAAGAAATTTCTACAAGTTAAGTTGCGCGAAATCGATCGTTGACTCAGACCTTGACTTTGACTTGTGAAAGCACGGGGTGTTACAGCCTCCCCTTGTTTAGGGAATTTCGTCCCGAAATTAAGCTGTGCAACGCCGTGAATCACGTTTGAGAACTTTCTCTTGCTAAGCTTTCTCTTGAAACAACCGTGGGTATTTAGCCTTCATGTCGCTTTCGAGTTCCCAAGTGAACTCTGCGCCTCGTTTGCCTTCCCATCGGACTTTCACAATAGGAATGCGTGAGCGCCTGAGCTGCTTGGTTTGGCGATCCATGATTTCGACAGGCTTTTCCACGAAGTGTAATGTTTCGTTCACTTGTAGATCGTCTAGAGAAACGTGTAAGTCATGGTCTGCTATGCACTTTCGGAGGTTTGACACGTGGAAAGTCGGGTGGACGTTACTAAGTTCCTCCGGGAGTTCGAGTCTGTAGGCGACTTTTCCGATCCTTTCCAGAATCTTAAAAGGTCCAACGTATCGAGGCGCGAGTTTCCCTTTCTTGCCGAATCGGACTACACCCTTCCAAGGCGATACCTTTAGGAGTACGTAGTCACCAACGCCAAATTCATGGGGCTTGCGCTTTTTATCGGCGTAACTTTTCTGTCGATCCCGAGCTTTCACTAGGTTGTCTCGAATTTGGAAAATTTTGTCTGTCGTTTCTTGTAGTAGCTCCGGACCGGTTAGCTGCGAGTGACCGATCTCGTGCCACACAATAGGCGATCGACATCTTCTTCTGTATAAGGCCTCGAATGGTGCCATTTGGATGCTAGAATGGTAGCTGTTGTTATACGAGAATTCGACTAATGGCAGGTATTTGTCCCAATTACCACCGAAGTCTAGAACACACGAACAGAGCATGTCTTCTAGAGTATGAATCGTTCTTTCAGTCTGACCGTCGGTTTGAGGGTGGAAAGCGGTACTTAGATTAAGCGTTGTACCAAGTGCTGTTTGAAACGTTTCCCACAGTCGCGAAGTAAACCGAGCATCACGATCAGAGATGATGTCACGAGGCGTCCCATGATTACAAATGATCTCGTCGGTGTAGATTCGGGCTAATCGTTCTACCTTGTAGTCTTCTCGTATGGGCAGAAAGTGAGCTGATTTAGTCAATCGGTCGACCACAACCCATATGCTGTCGTGACCTGATGACGTGTGTGGTAGCTTGGTTATGAAATCCATAGCTATACTTTCCCACTTCCACATAGGAATTTGTGGTTGTTCAAGTAAGCCAGAGGGTCTTTGATGTTCGGCCTTGATTCTAGCACAAGTTAGGCACTTTCCGACATAGAGAGCGATATCCCTTTTCATTCCCGGCCACCAGTACTTATAGCGAAGATCCTGGTACATCTTGTCGGCACCGGGATGAATAGAATACCGGGACTTGTGGGCTTCGTCCATCAGTATCTGTCGCAAATTGGTTCGCTTGGGAATCCAAATTCGGTCTAAAAAGTGGAATATCCCATTCGATTTGCTCACAAGTTGGGCTCCATCGTGGTAGATTCTTTCTTTCTTCAAGGTGCGTTCGTTGAAACATGCATGTTGAGCGTCGCGGATGAGAGTTTCGAGATCATGTTGGGCTTGAACATTACAAGTGCTAAGCAGATAGCTCCGTCTGCTAAGTGCGTCGGCAACAACATTCGCCTTGCCTGGGTGATAACGAATCTCACAGTCGTAATCGTTGAGAAGTTCTACCCATCGGCGTTGACGCATATTAAGTTCCTTCTGATTAAAGATGTGTTGCAGGCTCCTATGATCGGTGAAGATCGTACACTTAGTACCATACAGGTAGTGTCGCCAAATCTTTAATGCAAAAACAACTGCGCCTAGCTCGAGATCATGGGTCGTATAGTTCTTCTCGTGGATTTTGAGCTGACGAGATGCGTAAGCTATGACCTTGTCCCGTTGCATGAGAACACAACCAAGACCAAGGTTGGAAGCATCACAGTAGACAATGAAATCGTTGTTTCCATCGGGAAATGTGAGAACAGGAGCATTGCAAAGCATGCGCTTGAGGGTTTGAAAGGCAGTCTCTTGTTTAGTTCCCCAAACAAAAGGCTTGTCCTTATGCGTAAGAGAGGTAAGTGGTACAGCGATCTTTGAGAATCCTTCGATAAAACGTCGATAATAGCCCGCTAGTCCGAGAAAAGATCAGACTTCAGACGGGTTCTTAGGTGTAACCCAGCTCTTAACAGCTTCAATCTTCGCAGGATCGACGTGAATACCCTGACCGTTAACGATGTGCCCCAGAAACTGAACTTCCTCCAACCAAAATTCACACTTGGAGAATTTGGCATAGAGTTGGTTCCCCTGGAGTAACTCGAGAACCAAACGTAGATGTTGCGCGTGTTCGGCTTTCGATTTGGAATAGATCAAGACATCACCGTTGAATACGATGACGAAACGGTCGAGATATGGTTTACACACGCGATTCATCAGATCCATGAAAACCGCTGGTGCATTTGTTAGGCCAAAAGGCATGACAATGAATTCGTAATGGCCGTATCGAGTATGAAACGCGGTTTTGGGTATATCCTCCTCTTGTATGCGTAGTTGATGGTAACCTGAACGCAGATCGATCTTCGAGAAACACGTAGCGCCTTGTAGTTGATCAAACAAATCGTCGATACGAGGTAGAGGATAGCGGTTCTTGATAGTCAACTTATTCAATTCCCGATAGTCGATGCACATCCTGAACGACCCGTCCTTCTTTTTGACGAAAAGGACTGGCGCGCCCCAAGGAGAGGTGTTCGGGCGAATGAAGCCTTTCTCAAGTAATTCCTGGAGTTGGGTTGAGAGTTCACGCATTTCGGATGGCGCGAGACGGTAGGGAGCTTTGGCAATAGGATTGGCTCCAGGAATGAGGTCAATACGAAAGTCGATATCACGACTTGGCGGTAGTCCGGGAAGATCCTCTGGAAAAACATTAGGAAATTCTCGAACCACAGGAACGTCTTTCACTTCCTTCTTCTCTTTCTTTTCCTTCTCCGCTACTACAATGTTAGCCAAGAAAGCCCTGTACTCCTTGCGGAGATACTTGCTAGCTTGTACACACGACATAAGCTTGAGCCCCTTTGAAGTAGTATCGCCATATACACACAATAAATCACCATTCGCGAGCGAAAATCGAATCATCTTGCCGAAGCATACAACTTCAGCATGGTTTTCTCGAAGAAAGTCCATGCCTATTATGACGTTAAAGCTTCCGAGTTGCATCGGAATAAGGTCGATCGAAAAGATGTGATTGTTGAGCTCAAGAGTACAATCACGAAGAATAGAATTTACAGTGACAGTTCTTCCAGTAGCGACTTCAACATCGAATGTTGAGGAGAGTTGGGAACGCTTACGACCAAGGAGTTTCTCAAATTCGAACGACACAAAGCAATTATCGGCTCCGGTATCAAACAAACATGAAGCATAAATACCATTCACAAGGAACGTACCATTGACCACGTTGTTGTCGGCCTGGGCTTGACGCACGTTGAGGTTGAAAGTTCTGGCGCGTGCGGCCTGTTGTTGCTGCTGCTGCTGTTGTTGCTGTGGCTGCTGCTGTTGAGGTTCTTGTTTCACTACCCTGTTTGGGCACATGTTGGCGAAATGGTTCGGGTCGCCACACGCGAAGCAGGCTCTGGCTTTGACTGTGGGTGCCGGAGGAGCTTGTTGACCCTGTGGGGCAGTGAGTATGATTGGCAGGGGCTTGACGAATACGGCAGTTGGCAGTAAAATGCCCGTACACATTGCAATGAGCACAAAAACGACATTGAATAGCAGTCGGGTGGTGGTAGGTGCAAGTAGGGCAGAGCGGATGTGGTCCAGTGTATGCACGCTTTGCAGGCGGTGCATTGGCCACAGGCGCCGCTACTTGACGCTGTTGGGCAGGTACAGCTTGAATCGGTACAGCAGTGATCGCACAATTCTTGTTGCTGGAGCTGTTCTTTCTCTTGTTCTTCCTCTTGTTTCTTGATGAGGTGGGTTCAGCAGTTGGTGCGGTAGCGGTAGCTTGATGCAGATGCTTCGAAGTCTTATCCCAGACACCAGCCTTAACCCGCTTGTCGTTTGATCTCAGCGGCTAGCAGATAGGTTTCCTCGATCGTCGTAGTCTTAGCCGCTTGCACGAAATCAGCAACGCAGTCGGGCAGTGCCCGGATGTACTTCTTGATCGTCATGTCGGGAGTCTTGACTTGATCGGGACAGATAATGCTGAGCTGTTTGAAACGAGCAGTGAGACCAGCATTGTCTCCATCCTTTTGCTGTATGTGCCAAAATCCATCTTCCAGCTTTTGACGTTCGTGAGGAGGGCAGAATTCCTCTAGCATAACTTCCTTGAGCTCGTCCCACGACAGACCGTAGGCTGCATTGTTCCCTCGCTTGTTCCTCTCGGCCGTCCACCAGTCTAGTGCTCGGGACTAGAAAACGCCGGTAACATTCAGAGTACGGAGGTCATCAGGGCAACCACTCTGTCGCAGAGTAACCTCAATGGAATCGAACCAGTGGAATAGTGCGGTGGGACCTCCTTCGCCAGTGAATTCTTTTGGCCCACACGACTTGAATTGCTTGAAACTGAAAGGCCTTGCGTTAGCTTTGGGAGCTTCGGTTCTCGATTCCTCGGATGATTTGCTGGCATTCTCATAAACATCACTCACGGCCTTTGCTACACTTTTCGCGATGATGGAAGCAAGGCGTTTGTCCCTCTTTTCTTGATGGGAGAGTGCATGACGGGATCCAGACGACATGGTCTGCAACATACATCATCACAGGACTCATCACATTGTATTCGAATCTCACCTCACACGTCTACTACTTTCTAAAGCTCAGGAATACGTATATTTACGTAAATACTTATCACGAAATCACATAATCACATAAGCACGTAGAGCACATAATCATTTAACACTTAAGCACGTAAAGTACAGAAGCAAGGAAGCACATACGCATTTAGTCACTAGAGGCAGGTAGAAAACAGAAACCTAGGTCTGGGGAAAGAAGCTAGAGAGAGAAAGTGGCAAGGTGATTCACGGTTCTTGTACGATTTCAATTCTGTCAATAGAATCACTGATTATAGTACGTTCTTGTGTGTTCGGTCACGCACGTTTACGGATTTCGCATGTCGGATGTGTCGTTACGCAATCGTTTGGAGTCAAAGTAAGCACAAAATCACAAGATGCAGTGCGAGTCGTGTGTGTCAATCGAAGTAAAAACAAAAATTGAGTAAATCCCAAAGTTTAAACACATAAACAGGAAAGCACATAAATAAGCACATAAAATTGGCGAAACATCAGAGTCAGCAGTTGCGGCTCAAAGTCGAAACACATGAAATTCGAGAAATAGATTGTCTGCGGCTAGTAGACTTCGACTAACCAAAGCAGTTCGACTATTCACAAGGTCCCGTTGCGCACATTTAACCTCCAGGACTGTGTCCTTGCCTCGATTCTTGGGCATTTGGCACGCATCCCGTTGGTCATATCGTGACTTTAGGTCGTTGAAGTCCGTCGAGACTTTGGTGAGAGTTTTGCATAATAGCGGAACAAGTCGTCAAGGTTAGGGTTTCACCCCTGGCTTAACAACTTCGCTCCTGTTTTGATAAAACTGAGGAGATTATTCATCAAAATATGGATTTCACTCCTGATTTGGCATAATTCTCTTCGTTTGTAGTTTAAAATGCGAGTTGATTAAGCAACTTTAGTTGAGAGTTTGCGGTTTTCACACCTATTCTCGACTTTATTGCCCACTCATAGTTGAAAATCCGATTGTGGTGATAGCGTGAAATAAGCGAGAATAGCGAGGAAATGAGCTCGTACATAGCCCCTACTGGTTATGCACCAGTCGGTCTGCTGGTTCTTAACTATAGTCTAGGTATCTATGACATCGACCCGGACTAGGTCGAGTCTTGCCTAATTCCCTATAGTTATGGCTCTGATACCAATCTGTCACACCCCAACCGATGGCGGAATCATCGGGGCATGGCACTGAGCGAAACAGATTGTCCAGAAGTTTCCATAACAACTATCATTACCATTTAATTTAAGTTAACATGTCCCATACCATGTCTCAAATAGTAAACAAATTATTACAGATAAACATCAAGACAAATATTCTGTTCCGACAACTCAGATTCAATCAAAAATAGTTTATTTATTGGTTTCTAGGACCCCTTTTCCTAGCTTGGATTTCATCACAGCGCAGAGAGCATCCTAGACCTTTCCTAGCCTCAAGTTCACAGCGTGCTAAGCATGTAAACTTCCTAAGCACCTGTCACATACGTTAAAATAAAGTCAATACATATAATGTAAAGGTGAGCATACAAGTTTGATAATAGCATATAGAGTTCGAATTCGTTACGCATAACCAGCACGTACACATAGTGAAATGAAGCACGTTAGTTATCGACATAGATCCATCGATACCAATGACTGCGGGTTGACTGCCCGAGGCAGTTCGCAATACATGATTACCACCGTAATCCATGCAAGTAAAAGATCCTTAACAACCCCCGTGTGAACGGGTGCTGAGTCCAAACTATAGTACTATCGTTGCTAAGGCAGGTAGACAGCATTCCATGTGTAAACATAACAAACAAGCGTTCATAAGCCACGTATAACATGCATTAACGGTTAGCGTTCAAATAGTTTGAGTAGTGTGATAGTTGTAGTTTGAATATTCGTAACGTATGTAACACCCAAAAGTGCTAAAAGCAAAAAGGGATCGAGCATACTCACAGTGATTTATGGATTGAAGGGAGCGCTTAGCGAGTACGGTTAGCCTGAATAGATTCGATAGCGTAGCGATAAGTGGCGCGTAAAACAATACAGGGTGAGAGTGGGTAGGATAGCTGGTCGTCCGGATGGTCATCCGTACGAACAACAATCCGAGCGAATGGTAATCCGTTTGGTTAGTCATCCGTGCGGACAGTTTGTCCGAGCGGATGACTACTCGAGTGGATTGTTTCTTCCTATGGGTGAGATGTGCTTGTGTATGGTGGCTTGACTTTTGAAGTTTTTGTTGTAGCATTTGAAAACCTTGAAGTTCTCTTACCCTTCAAGTCGGTCGAGCGGATGACAATCCGTGCGGATGGTAGTCCATGCGGACAACGACTTTAATGGTAAGTCACTTGGTGAAAGTGTCATCCGGTCGGATGGGTCATCCGATCGGGTGGCAACCCTGTTAATGAACATGTTGGAAATTGTTTAAGGTCTTAGTATCTCATGATCCGAAGAGTAATCCATTCAGAGGGTCGTCCGTGCGGATTATTCATTCGTCGATACTCAAACCTTGTTTGGATGCGGGTCCCAAGTGTAGTCCGTCCGGATGGCAACCGGTCCGGATAGCCTGTCCGTGCGGACATCAGTCCGTCCGGACAGCATCTCGTTCTGGTTGTTCCATTCGTCTACCCTTTGTCGCTTTTGTCGTTCTATCGAGATGTTCTGATTACGTGTCAACCAATCGGAATTGTATTCTTACCCGCATGACTAAGCCGGCCAGGAATCACCCCAGCTTGGCCGGTCGGCGGCTCAGAACGGTCATTCTGGTCTAACCCGAAATCAGGTGTCTCGCGGGTAGAATCCGAATTTAGGACTAGTGCATCACTATCATTGAGTAGAAGACTAGAACTGATCCGATTCTTATCGTTTTTGAGTGTAAAAGAGGGAGAAAACTTGTGTTTATTTCTTTCAACTCTTTTATCCATTTGAAAAGTTCAGATTTATGCGAAGTCGTTGTGAAATCTTGTGGAAACCGTTCAGATCCGAGTTATCCTTGGTGGAATGAGGTCAAACTTGAAGTTCACGGGAACTTTATGATGACGTCATCCTAGAATACCTCAAATCTTGATGATTTCACGGTTAAAAGTTAATATTTAAAAGATAGAAAGGTGTAGAAGTGCGTATAGATCAAGAAAGTACAAGATTTAGGGCGAGATCTTACCTGGATTGAGAGAAATCGAAGGAAAGGTGAAGAGAGCGTGCTGGCCGGACGTCACTTGCCAAAAGTGGAAAGTTTGGAGAGTAACCTGTGTATTTATAGGATGCCAAAATAGGAAAGTGTTATCCGTCCGGATTGCGCATCACCCGGATGGTCGGTCGGGCGGATGGCAATCCTGGTCAGATGGCACTTATCACATTCCCCAGGCGGCTACCCGTGCGGATGGCCATCCGGCCGGTTGGCGCCTGGGTGGTGTGTTTGGTGCGACGGCCTTTGACGTTTCGGTTCCGATTGCGAGCGATTCGATAGTGGTTTCCTAGTCAAATTACTTTTAGTCCCAACTACTTCGTACCTTGCGTAATCTATTTCCCACTATCTATCCTAGTTCGATCGTGATTCGAGTTCGAGTTCGATTTCATTCGAGTTAGATTTCGAGTTTCGATTGAGCTCGCTTGATTATCACATCACAACATAAATAAACATGCACAGGTAACACGTAAGGCACACACACACGTATAATCAATAAGTAAAACCACGTAGTTCGAGTTGCGAATTGATTTTGATTCGATTAACATAGCTTGATTATTAGTTGATTAACTTTATCGCATTGTTACTTCCTATAGTTCACAGTCGTAGATCGGTTGAATTTCGATTAACACAGTTCGATTATTGCAATTGACGACACTTACTCCACATAATAAAAATAAAATAAAGAAATTTCTACAAGTCAAGTTGCGCGAAATCGGTCGTTGACTCAGACCTTGACTTTGACTTTGACTTGTGAAAGCACGGGGTGTTACATGTGCCTACTTGTTACTTTCGTGCTTTTCATGATTTCATAACTCATACTTGCTATGTTCATTAGTACACGTATAGTACATGATTTTATCCGTGTTTTTGCTATGTATGTTCATTTAGTGCATACTTAGTACATTGTTTTACATCACATTTCATGCTATGTATGTTCATTTGGTGCATACTTCATGCTATGTATGTTCATTTGGTGCATACTTAGTACATTGTTTTACATCACATTTCATGCTATGTATGTTCATTTGGTGCATACTTAGTACATTGTTTTACATCACATTTCATGCTATGTATGTTCATTTGTTGAATACTTAGTACATTATTTTCATAAAACATGCTTACATTTTGGTATGACATTTGGTTTGTTTAAATGGGACAAAAATACATTCATTAACAATGATCACGCCGCTTGGTAGTAAGTAATGGTACCATAGGAATTGACAACTCCCGTTCCTGAAATCCTAGGTTTTTTTGGATGGAAGGAATGACTGAATCCAATATACATAGTTTAGATAAACCTTTAACTTCGTTTAAGGGTTTGTCGCCACAGTCGCAAGGCTTGGATGTATGCATTTAACATTACCGCATAGATGTTTGTATCAGTAAGGCATGCATGGATTTTACAAAACATAACTTTTGATTTATTCAAATTCATTGTTTTGTGCATTTTTACATATGGTTTAAGTAGTCACTTCTTTTACTTACCATACATGACATTTGTTTACACATTACATGATTTACATTTGACAATAGACATGGTTTACACATGAACATTTGACAATTGATTTAAACATGACATTTTTGGTGGTTTGTTTCGGTAAGTGAATTAAGTAACGAGTCGTGTGTAATATGATAAAAGCATGGTGGATACGCCACTGGTACTTCCTATATATAAGTGCTTTTATAGTATTACATATCGTAGCGTTATTTAAACCATTTCAAGTTAGACATAATACATTTTACACTTATATCATATCTTCATGAAACATTGTTTTACAATCAAAATATTTTATACAAACTCATTTTTACTTGGTTATTTATTTATATGTGCATCTTTCCTTTGCATCATCTGATTTCTTATCACAGTTTGTATGATTTATAAAAGAAAACATTTTACAAGGTTCATGACTAACTTTTGTTAAGCATTTTTCTTTAAACTTACAAGTCATGAATCCTATTTTCAATAAAACCTATGTATCTCACAGGCATTTTTATGCTGACGTATCTATTTTCACATGTGTTTTCAGGAATTGATGCATAGGATTAATCAAGATACACTTAGGCGGACTTGGGCCTTAGTGACAATAAAAGATGCAAGACTAGTTAAATATGTTATGTTTCTTTGTTTTTAAGACATTGTAACTTCTTTTAATCAAAAAAATAAAATTTCAATTTCCATGTGTTATGAAACAATGATTATGTTACAACACTCCCCGACGATTCCGCCGCGATTTGTTGTTTTACGCGGTCAGGGTGTGACAGTTGTCGTCCATTCAGTAGCTCGGGTTAGAAGTACCGGGTTAAAGATTAATAGACACACCACTAATATAATCCCACGGCGAGTTATCCTCAACGAGTGGTTATATCTTTTACATACGCAACTGTCAGGTGTATGCCTACACCCCGTGCTTAAGTCGTGGCCATTCACTGAATGAGCCGAGGATATCCAGGATACGGTCATTAATCCCCCAAAGGCATTGCATCAAACAAAACAGATTAAAATGGGTTATTTCAATGATTTAACCACTAATCTGTAACACCCCGAAAATATAAAACTTTAAATTAGAATTGTAAAGTATAAATAAACGAGAATTTACTAACTAGGAATTTTAACCTAGTTAGTTACAAGTCTAGAAATAACCTAAAGTAGGGTTAAAAGCAACTAAATTAAATGTTGATCAAAGTGGAGGGGCTTAAGTTGTAAAAATTGAAACTTAATTTTAATTAAGTTAATAAAACAAACCAAACACCCCCAAAAGGGAGTGTCTGGTCAAACAAGCACACCAGGGGCGACTCCCCCACTCTTCCAAAACCCTCAAACTCCATTAAACTTGCAAATTGAAGGTTTAATCCAAGTTGAAATCGAAATTAAAGTATAGATTACTGATCCTCATCACAAGAGGATTACAAGGTATGTAAAATTAAAGTATAGATTACTGAAATTTCAAGTTTAAACGCATAATTATAGTATTTCGGTGTATTATGCAAATTATGATTTAAAAGAGAGTTCTAGACATATCATAAATGAACTCTATAGGAAAGGATACCGGATCGTCAAGAGGACAAGCCGGTGGTGATTTACGATTGAAGGGCGTGCATTAAGGTATGTAACTTGATCCGTTACATTTGTTGAATTATGGTTAAACTATGCGTTATTGATAGAATTTATATTGATTATGGTTGGAATGTGAATTACTAGACCTAGTATAGTAAACGAGCCAATTGGTAGTCATCATAAGTGGATGATTCCACAAGATGAGCCAACGGGTCTATTAGTTGTGAAAATTTGTAGTTTTAAACGTTCTAGTAGACGATAATGGCGATATTAGTCACAAAGGCATTAAACCATGAAATTGGTAAGAAATGCGGGTGATAACAAGCCTCGGATGTTGGGCATAAGGCGCCATAGGTTTATTAGTTAAATGGTAGTAAAATGTGTAAGGTTAGAACGGGTCGAATAATTACATAGTGACATATGGTCTTTTGGTCCGTAAAGTAAATTTCGAGTATCAAATTTATAATAGTTATGTCGGAAATGAATTTACAGACATATAGGAAGAAAAATCACTTAAAACGGACTTACGAGTCAAAAGATATGGCCAAACGAAGTTAAAAACTGGAAATTCCAGAGCTGGCAGCAAATGCAGCTCACAAAACTGGAGCTGCTGGAAAACGTGACCCCCCGCGCCACGCGGAAGGTCACTTGGAATGCGCCGCGACACGCGGGAGGTTCTCGCGGCCCGCGTAACTTCTCTCGTGGGGCGCGAGCGACCTGATCCGGAAACTTTCATTTGTTTTCAATTGTTTTGATCCTAGATTTCGATTATACGTGTTATATTATTGTCAAAATTAACCTTTGACGTGGTTTTGACATTAGGTGATGTTGGTGAACTTACGGAAGGCGATCAAGCAATGATGAAGAACCGAACACTACATTTTGAAGCTTCCGCAATGTTTTAAAACTTTTGTACTTTTGTGTATGGGATGTAAACACTAGTTAAACAACTTTTGAAATGTTTTAACTTAGTCATTAATTGACTAAGGTTGATGTTACTTATGAACTTAGTTAATGAAAGTTATGTTACTTAAATAATATTTCATTTGAAATGGTATAATCTATTACTAAAAACAAGTAAAATTAGACGGGTGTTACAAGCTGGTAATCAGAGCTTAAGGTTGTCAACAAAGTGTTCGGTTCAAGCTTGATTGATCGTCCGGTAAGAATTAACTTATTATGTTAGTAGATTATACCTTATGTAAGTATGAGAAATAAATTGAGATGCATGGGAAGAGTGTGTTAACACACTCAAACACGGAAAGTGCATTAAGTGTGAACGGTTAAAGCAAGTTAGGAACTTGGCTAAACCAAAACAAATGAAGCAATAGTATAAATGAAATGTTTAACGTTTAAATGTAAACATTTCAGCTTCAAGATGTCTGATGGGAATGATGATAATCCGGTGCAAACAAGCACCGAACAAATGAAAGAGATAATTGCCGAAGAGGTAGGTAAGGCAATTGAAGGAAGTCTATCCGGATTTATAGACAAAATTCAAAACACGGTGTTGTCGCTTGTTGAAGAGCGAGTTAAAAGGTTGGAGGATATTGTCAACCTTATGAAGGAGAAAACGGGAGAACGCAAAGGGTGTTCGTACAAAGAATTCATGGCATGTAAACCGCCAATCTATAACGGGGAGGTTGACCCGATAATTTGCCAAAGATGGATAAGTGATGTTGAAGGAGTGTTTGAACGAACCCATTGTGACGTAGGCGACTTTGTTGCTTACGGAACGGGTCAATTGAGAAATCAAGCCAAGGATTGGTGGGATAACAAAAAGAAGGAAATGGGAGCCGAAGCGGCGAGGGCTATGACTTGGGACGAGTTTAAGGTACCATTCCTTAAACACCACAGTCCCAAAGTGGTTATTAACAGAATCAAAGAAGAATTCATCCAGCTGAGACAAAAGGGTGAAACAATCGATAAGATCACGGGCATCTTCATGGATAAGCTGAGATTTTGTGACGAGTTAGTCACCACTGAAGAGCAAAAGATATATTACTATTACAACATGCTGAGTGCCGAGTACCGGGAATTTATGACTCCGTCAAAATACGAAACCCTCACGGAGATTATCAACACCGCCCGAGAGCGGGAAATCGAGTTAAAGAAACAAGTGGAAAGAGGTGAACGAAGGGCACAGGATGTGAATCCAAGCCCTACAAAGAAAGCTAGAACTGCTGAATCGGGAAAGAAAGTGGATGCTAAAGGCGGGTCGCCGAGTTGCAAAGTGTGTGGTAAAGGGCACAAAGGCGAGTGCCGCTTCAAAGACAAGCCGTGCCCGGTATGTGGGAAGACGGGGCACACCGCATCACTATGTCCCGGGAAAGTTTCTGTTTGTTACAAGTGTTATCAACCAGGTCACAAGAAATCTGAATGCCCCGAGTTGGTGGGAAAGAGAGACACAAAAGAGTCTCCAACAGAAGCTCCCAAAGCGAAGGCTAGGTCCTTCCAACTTACCACGGCTGAAGCGAAGACAGAACCCGATGTGGTTTCAGGTATATTCACAATTAACTCAATTCCAGCACGTGTATTGTTTGATACGGGTGCGAATAAATCCTTCATTTCGCATGGATTTATTCGACATCCTTCATTTGTATTGACGAAATTACCTGTGCCCTTAGAAGTTGAAATAGGGGACAACAAAAGTTTTATAGTTTGTGATGTTTGTCGAGGCTGCAAATTAAGCATCGACGATGAGGAATACTTGATAGACCTAATCCCGATGTCAATGGGGGAATTTCAAGTAGTCGTTGGGATGGATTGGCTAGCCCAACACAATGCAAAAGTCGTGTGTTTTCGTAAAGAGATAAAACTAACATCTCCGAGCGGGAAACACGTCACCATCTATGGCGAAAAAGGAGGTAACCCTATAGTGTGCTCAATGTTGAAAGCTCACAAGCTTATGAAGCGAGGATGCAAGGCATTCATGATATACGCAAACGAACCCGAGAAAGAATCACGGAAGATTGAAGAGGTACCGGTAGTACGAGATTATGGAGATGTATTTCCGGAGGATTTACCGGGGATACCGCCTGAACGGGAAGTAGAGTTCGGGATCGAATTGATTCCGGGCGCAAAACCCGTAGCTAAAGCACCGTACCGACTCGCGCCGTCGGAATTACAAGAGTTGATGTCCCAAATTCAAGACCTGCTTGACAAAGGATTTATAAGGCCGAGTGTGTCTCCTTGGGGCGCACCGGTACTGTTTGTGAGAAAGAAAGACGGGAGCATGCGAATGTTTATCGATTACCGGGAGTTAAACAAACTCACGGTAAAGAACCGATACCCGCTTCCGAGGATAGATAATTTATTTGACCAATTACAAGGTGCGAACTGGTTTTCAAAAATTGACCTTAGATCCGGGTATCACCAACTAAAGGTCAAAGAAGAAGATGTCCCGAAGACGGCTTTCCGCACGAGATACGGACATTACGAATTCCTCGTGATGTCATTTGGGCTAACAAATGCACCCGCGGCTTTCATGGACCTCATGAACCGAGTTTGCAAGCCAATGTTGGATAAGTCGGTCATCGTGTTTATCGATGATATTTTGGTGTATTCGAAAAGTGAAGCTGATCACGCACACCACTTACAAGAAGTGTTAGAGACACTTAGACGAGAAAGGCTGAATGCGAAATTCTCTAAGTGTGCATTTTGGTTACGAGAGGTACAATTTCTTGGCCACGTCATAAGTGCCGACGGAGTATTGGTGGATCCGTCCAAGATCGAGGCTGTGTCAAAATGGAATCCCCCGAAGAACCCTTCAGAGATCAGAAGCTTTTTGGGGCTTGCGGGATACTACAGGAGATTCATTCAAGATTTCTCCAAAATTGCGTCACCGCTAACAAAGCTAACCCAAAAGAAAGAAAAGTTCATTTGGGGTATCGATCAAGAAATAGCGTTTCAAACGCTAAAAGAAAAGCTAACTCAAGCTCCGGTACTGACATTGCCGGACGGAGTCGAAGACATGGTGGTTTATTCGGATGCTTCACTATCGGGGCTCGGGTGCGTTTTAATGCAACGGGGCAGGGTTATAGCTTATGCCTCGAGGCAATTGAAGATACACGAGAAGAAATATCCCACGCATGATCTTGAGTTGCCTGCGGTGGTATTTGCCTTAAAAATATGGAGGCACTACTTATATGGGGTAAAGTGCACCATATTCACAGATCACAAGAGCTTGAAATACTTCTTCGATCAGAAGGAGTTAAATATGCGACAAAGGCGATGGCTAGAAACGGTGAAAGACTTCGATTGTGAAATACATTATCACCCCGGAAAGGCTAATGTGGTGGCGGACGCTCTGAGCAGAAAAGCAGACTATGTCCCAATACGAGTAAGGTCGATGCAACTCGTGGTGACCTCGGGTATACTTAAACGTATTCGAGAGGCACAATTAGAAGCAATGAAAGAAGAGAATTGGAAGAAAGAAAGAATAATCGGTCAGTTGAAAGATTTGACGGATGGGAATAACGGGTTGAAGACTCGATCCGGAAGGATATGGGTCCCACATACTTGTGGGGTGAAGGCGCTTCTACTTAATGAAGCTCATAAATCCCGATATTCAATTCATCCAGGTGCGACCAAGATGTATAATGATCTGAAACAAAATTATTGGTGGCCTGGAATGAAGAGGGATGTGGCGAAGTATGTGGAAAAATGCTTGACATGTTTACAAGTCAAGGCGGAACATCAGAAACCATACGGCAAACTCCAACCGTTAGAAATTCCGGTTTGGAAATGGGAACATATTACAATGGACCTATTAACCAAGTTGCCTAAAACAAATCATGGTTTTGATGCCATATGGGTAGTGGTGGATAGATTGACGAAAAGTGCTCACTTCATTCCGAT
Source organism: Helianthus tuberosus (assembly GCA_030545235.1). NCBI lineage: Eukaryota > Viridiplantae > Streptophyta > Magnoliopsida > Asterales > Asteraceae > Helianthus > Helianthus tuberosus. Next base: position 9,376,234 of record CM060373.1, on the reverse strand, counting down.
CCGTGAGACTTATACGTCAGAAAAGATGTCAGAGGTTTACACGAATGAAATAATAGCACGTCATGGGGTGCCGGTATCCATCGTGTCTGATAGGGATACCCGGTTTACTTCAAATTTATGGCGATATTTCCAAGAGAAAATGGGAACCAAATTGTTCATTAGCACTGCGTACCATCCTCAAATAGATGGACAGAGTGAAAGAACGATACAAACATTGGGGGACATGCTACGGGCATGTATAATCGATTTTGGAGGAAGTTGGGTTGTTCACCTACCGTTAGTCGAGTTTTCGTATAATAACAGCTACCAATCTAGTATTAAGATGGCACCGTACGAAATGCTTTATGGTAGGAAGTGTCGAACCCCGGTATGTTGGGGTGAAGTGGGTCCGCGTGAACTCGCCCACCAAGATATAGTAAGAGCCACGAATGAAAAGATTGAAATAGTTCGGGCACACTTGAAAGCGGCTCAAGACAGGCAAAAGGCGTATGCTGATAAAAGGAATAGGCCAATCGAATTCCAGGTTGGCGACATGGTTATGCTAAAAGTTTCCCCATGGAAGGGCGTTATTAGATTCAGAAAAAGGGGGAAATTAAGCCCAAGGTTTATTGGGCCATTTAAAATCATCGGAAAGGTTGGCAAGGTAGCTTACCGCCTTGAGCTACCGGAGGAACTAAGCGGGATTCATGGCACGTTTCACGTGTCACAATTACAAAAGTGCCTAGCAGACGAAACAGCCTATATCCATTACGATGATATCGAAGTGGATAATAGTCTGAATTATGCTGTGAGACCGGTGGAGATTTTAGATCGAAAGGTCAAACACTTACGAAATAAACAAATCAACCAAGTCAAAATCAAATGGGAGCATAGGAAAGGTGCGGACACTACGTGGGAGTCCGAAGAGGAGATGCGACGTCTCCACCCTACATTATTTGGTACGTACTACGGTTTCAGGGACGAAACCCTTTTAAGAGGGGTGGACTTGTAACACCCCGAAAATATAAAACTTTAAATTAGAATTGTAAAGTATAAATAAACGAGAATTTACTAACTAGGAATTTTAACCTAGTTAGTTACAAGTCTAGAAATAACCTAAAGTAGGGTTAAAAGCAACTAAATTAAATGTTGATCAAAGTGGAGGGGCTTAAGTTGTAAAAATTGAAACTTAATTTTAATTAAGTTAATAAAACAAACCAAACACCCCCAAAAGGGAGTGTCTGGTCGAACAAGCACACCAGGGGCGACTCCCCCACTCTTCCAAAACCCTCAAACTTCATTAAACTTGCAAATTGAAGGTTTAATCCAAGTTGAAATCGAAATTAAAGTATAGATTACTGATCCTCATCACAAGAGGATTACAAGGTATGTAAAATTTCATGAAAACCCTCAACTTAAATTTCTCATGTAATTGGGAAAATCTGAACTGTTAGTTGCATGTGTGTCTTATGATGATCTAGGAGCAACTATAGTGTTTAGGGACAAACCCTAGGCAAATACAAGTTGAAATCATGTTAAATTTTAGTGAAGATTATGAACACCATTGTAGGTGATTAAAGGGTTATGTGTAAATTGATGAACACTAGGATATTGGGTGTTGTTCTAGTGTAATTTGACAATCTTGAAGTAATTTCAGAAATTTAGAAGTTAATAACCATGTAAAAGGTTGAATTATGTGAAATTAGGGCTAAGAGATAAACTAGAGATTTGATGTTTAATCATATAAAAAATCTGCCCTTGAAGTGTTTGTTGAAATGCCTCTAAGAAGGCTTAAAACTGAAATTTCAAGTTTAAACGCATAATTATAGTATTTCGGTGTATTATGCAAATTATGATTTAAAAGAGAGTTCTAGACATATCATAAATGAACTCTATAGGAAAGGATACCGGATCGTCAAGTGGACAAGCCGGTGGTGATTTACGATTGAAGGGCGTGCATTAAGGTATGTAACTTGATCCGTTACATTTGTTGAATTACGGTTAAACTATGCATTATTGATAGAATTTATATTGATTATGGTTGGAATGTGAATTACTAGACCTAGTATAGTAAACGAGCCAATTGGTAGTCATCATAAGTGGATGATTCCACAAGATGAGCCAACGGGTCTATTAGTTGTGAAAATTTGTAGTTTTAAACGTTCTAGTAGACGATAATGGCGATATTAGTCACAAAGGCATTAAACCATGAAATTGGTAAGAAATGCGGGTGATAACAAGCCTCGGATGTTGGGCATAAGGCGCCATAGGTTTATTAGTTAAATGGTAGTAAAATGTGTAAGGTTAGAACGGGTCGAATAATTACATAGTGACATATGGTCTTTTGGTCCGTAAAGTAAATTTCGAGTATCAAATTTATAATAGTTATGTCGGAAATGAATTTACAGACATATAGGAAGAAAAATCACTTAAAACGGACTTACGAGTCAAAAGATATGGCCAAACGAAGTTAAAAACTGGAAATTCCGGAGCTGGCAGCAAATGCAGCTCACAAAACTGGAGCTGCTGGAAAACGTGACCCCCCCGCGCCACGCGGAAGGTCACTTGGAATGCGCCGCGACACGCGGGAGGTTCTCGCGGCCCGCGTAACTTCTCTCGCGGGGCGCGAGCGACCTGATCCGGAAACTTTCATTTGTTTTCAATTGTTTTGATCCTAGATTTCGATTATACGTGTTATATTATTGTCAAAATTAACCTTTGACGTGGTTTTGACATTAGGTGATGTTGGTGAACTTACGGAAGGCGATCAAGCAATGATGAAGAACCGAACACTACATTTTGAAGCTTCCGCAATGTTTTAAAACTTTTGTACTTTTGTGTATGGGATGTAAACACTAGTTAAACAACTTTTGAAATGTTTTAATTTAGTCATTAATTGACTAAGGTTGATGTTACTTATGAACTTAGTTAATGAAAGTTATGTTACTTAAATAATATTTCATTTGAAATGGTATAATCTATTACTAAAAACAAGTAAAATTAGACGGGTGTTACATAATCGATTAAAGATTCAATACCCGACCAATCGGTATTATTAAATATCGTATCCCAAGCCCGTATAACGGAAAATAAGTTAAAAGTATTTACCTGAGCAAAATATAAATTTTAATCTCAGCCGTATATCAATCAGCAAGTGCAAATAGCTTTTACTGGGCTCCTAAATCTGGAACGAAGGTTTTAATAACCTATTAGATTCCTAACGGGTCTTACTTAAGTTTAAACTTAGACCGGTTAGTTTTAATGAAAGGTTTACGGTTCAAAACACACAATTAAGCGAAGACAGGATTAGAATGTGATTTAGACCCGACAAGTATGAAGACTTGTATAAAATGGGTAAACTAAACACATTCTGGATTTTGAAGTACAATAGATAAGGTTTGACCCGTTTCGGTTAATTTATGCAAACTAGTTACATAAACCGTACCGAACGCGAATATGCATAACGGGTGACCAAATGAGTCATGTACAGGTTTCACAAGTTAATATGCTTAAAATATGTTATGATAACAGTAGGATATCTTCCATTATGCCCAAAACGAATTTAAATCCAATTTAAGCCCCGTAAGGGTATTTTGGTCATTTTAAAGTTTATAAAAGAGTTTAAATAGCAAGCTGAGGTTCTGGTCTAAAATAATCCATAAAAATATTTATTTTAAGAAGTTATATCACTAAGATATCATATATGTGTGAAACTTTTCATTTATGGCCAAACTATGCACCGTAGGAGCATTTTGGTCATTTCACATATGCTATAAGGGTCAAATTTGGAAATCTGAGTTCAAATGTTTTACTTACTGTTAAAGTATAAAAATTTGCTTATAATATCAGTAGGTAATAAGTCTTAGCTGTTAAATATAGTTTTAACCCATACTATGCGCCTAAATAGCATAAAAGTCGGTATTTGACGGTATTCGGGTTGATTAAGGAAATCTGAGATTTTGATCAGCCTCTACTGTTTAAAATAATTTATTTAATGTATAAAATCAGTAGCAAAAGGTTTGATATGTAAAGGATGGGTAAAACTCATTTAATTAGCAAAAAGGGCATTACCGTCAATTACCGAGTCTATGCAAGAACCCTATGTATCAGTTTAAAATTTAACAAAAATTTTCCAAAAATCCCAAAATGTTATATCTTAACAGTAGGTGACAATTTTGGTGTCAAAAGTTGGGTTTAAATACGATTTATGCCAAAAATGCCATTTAATTAATAAAAAGCTTTCATTTTACGATATCGCGCGTAACTTCTATTTTAGACCATAATCTGATGTCAAACTTTTAGGACATACTTAAATATCAGTAATAAAGGTTTTTGTCCTCTCACATTTTCAAAAATCTCATTTTAATATCAAAAAGGCATAGTGGTCAACTTTTAAGCATTTAACGGAAACATGCAATGAACTTGGATTTCTATGGAACCAAGTTGTATAACCTCAGAGGGTTATACTAACATATAATATGGTCCTAAAGGAACCCTAAGTCATATCTAAACTAAGCTAAATCGGGTCAGAACTGAAAGTCAAAGCTAAAGTCTACTTTTGCTACTTTCGGTTCCAAACCGAGCCTAAACTCAGAATTGTCGGGTTGAACATGCCTAGACATGTTCTTATATTATTTACTAAGTTATTTTAATGTTAAAACATGTTCCATGACTTATGCATTATCAGTTATGAATTAATTTGTAAAAACTGGCCCGTTTGACTTTTTATTAATAAGTTTGACCCGACAATTGACCAAGTAAAAGTGATAATCAGTAGGTGCCCTTTTAAGGGTTTATTAGCTACATAATTACCAACTCATAGCCATTTTAAACTCGATTAATGGCTGGACCGTTTGTGATTAATCACCAAGTCAAAGCTAAATTACGATAACTTTGACTTTCGGTCATTAAGCTAATAAAACTTAAACTTAGGAAGCTAAGAACACTTACTAGAGTACTTAGCACGAGATTAGAACTAGAGAAAACTTCCTTGATCAGCAGGAGGCTTCAGAGAACGAGCTTGAATGAAGTTTTCAAATATGCAAGTTCTAAGTGCAAACAAAGGAGCCTTTATATAGGAATTTCCACTTCATATGATCAATCCATATGTCCCTATGTTGATTTCAGATGTTCTCAGGTGTCCCTAGTGCATGGAAAACCATTTGCTCAATCCCTGGTATCGAAATCAGCCATGCAATGGCGGTGTAACAGGCTGCAACATGCAGCTGTCATCTTTTTGGTCGCTGGCACTTCTCACGCGGGCCGCGTAAGACTCAAAGAGAGTCTACGCGGACCGCGACAATGGGCTGCTCCGGTAAACACTTTCCAAACTTTGCATTTTCAGTCCCTGGTCCATTTTAAATTTAAATAACTTCCATTTATTGCACTTATGACCCCCATAGTTAACTATTAAGGACCTTGGGTCACATATTAACTCCGTTAAGCTCCCGGTTAGATGTAAGGTCACCCGAAAAGTCTTGTTTTCATCGAAACTCCACAAAGTTACTATCAATTATTCTTGAGAGTAAAATATACAAATATTACAATGTTTTTGGGATCGTTAAAAGGTCACTCAGAGGTAACAATTAACATGTTGACACTTTTAACCCCTATGTTTCGTGAGATCCTTAATTTAAACACAAACGACTTTCTATGTTCGACAAATTATTCATTAAATAATACGAATGTCGTGTGAGGTCAATCAGAGGCACAAGATTGGCATGTTGACACTTTGGATCCTTTTACTTACATATTTACATTGCTTGATAATTTTAGCCCCTCCAAATCAATCCATCACACGTGTAAAGTCCATGACACGTGTCTTTAGTATATTGGGCATGATTTTGCGAGGTGTTACATATGATCCACATATCCAGTGTTGCCCCATTTTTATGTAACCATCAAGGTCATTTCATGTACAATGCGAGACATGTGCAAGGTGGATGTATTTAAAGCGATTTTCCTCTCATTTAAGGAGCCTTATCAATAATTCAAACTAGTCAAAATACATAACATAAATGAAACGACCATCGGTGGGACTTGAAGGGGTATGGTCTCAAATACCACGCAAGTCATGCGCGCACATGTTGCATTTGTGGGCGCGCAACCATAACAGCTTAGAAAAGTACAAGTGACTCTGTCCCAACCAATCTTCATGACGCTCAATCATGCAGGGGACAAACAGTACAAAACGACAATGACATGTAGCCAATTAACATGCATCATTCGCTGCTCCATGATCTCCTCCAAGGGCTGTTGACAAGGGCGACAAGAAGTACGTTTGGCAGGTGACGTGTGTCACACCCCCAAAATCCACCTGCGGAGTACTACCGCTTGGAGGCGTGACTGACCAGGATCCAGCCACCAATCATATTGAACATGCAAGTTAAAAGATAAGAAAGTTTAACCAATACAATTGGTGTCCAAGCAAAACATAGTTAAGTTGCAAGCGGAAGCATAAGTCTTAAATCAAAACATAAGTTAAATTGTTCCAAAGTTTAACATGGCACACAGTCGTCCATGTCCCACAACGATCCTCCTCCATGCAAGCTCCAGCTAAGAACCTAAGGATCTGCAAAGCATGTAGTAACGAGTCAACAACAAGTTGAGTGAGTTCACGGTTGGGTGTTTGTTTTAAGTTGTTTCAAAAACAGTTTCCTTTATCTGGCATCCTGCCGTGGGGGTTACCCCATAGTTTAAAATGTGACTTGTTTATTCCCGGTTACTCTGGCAATCCAGCCGTGGGGGCTACCCCATGTTAGTTATCCGGCATTTCGGCCGTGGGGGCTACCCCATGTATCCACTAGACTCGTTACCATATCGACTGCTGACTGTAGTCATGTTTAAGTGCCCTGAAACTGTCAATGTCTATCATCATTGACGTGCCCCAGATCCATTAGTTCACGCCCGTCCTCTGCGGCACGGTGTGAGGTTTGTCAGACCTAAATAGCGCTATCTAACTAATGACCCGCTCGCCATTGGCCCGGCGATTAAGTCGATATAAAAAGGAGGGACTTCGTGATAGAGTTTTGGTCTAGTACGAGTTATCTGTCCATGAGGACGAGGAATTACATTCCTGAACCATTGCTGTCCTGAACCATGGATCGTGAGTTGTAAAGCTCGCACGCGCTTAGGCGCAGTGTCCTTTCGACTGAGGGCGTCAGCCACAACATTGGCCTTGCCCGGGTGATACCTGATTGAGCACTCGTAGTCATTTAGTAGTTCGACCCATCGTCGTTGTCGCATATTCAGTTCCTTCTGCTTGAAGATATGCTCGAGGCTCCTGTGGTTGGTGTAGATTGCGCACTTGGTACCATACAGGTAATGCCGCCATAACTTAAGTGCAAAAACAACAGCTCCCAGCTCTAAGTCGTGCGTAGTGTAGTTCTTTTCATGAACCTTAAGTTGGCGTGAGGCGTAGGCTATAACTTTATCTCGTTGCATCAGCACGCAACCAAGACCCTGAATTGATGCGTCGCAGTAAACCACAAAGTCGTCTGTGCCCTCCGGCAAGGAAAGGATAGGTGCGCTACAAAGTCTATCCTTTAGGTGCTGAAATGCCAACTCCTGTGCGTTTCCCCAGCGATAAACAATGCCTTTCTGCGTTAGCGAGGTGAGAGGCTGTGCAATCTTAGAAAAATCCTTTATGAATCTCCGGTAGTATCCCGCCAAACCCAAGAATTGGCGAATTTCCTTTGGTGTACGAGGTGCAGGCCAGTTCTTAATCGAGTCTATCTTGGATGGATCAACATGAATCCCATCCTTGTTCACCACGTGGCCTAGGAAATGGACTTCTCGAAGCCAGAAGTCGCATTTCGAGAACTTTGCGTAAAGCTGTTCCGTTCGAAGGAGTTCCAGAATAAGTCGCAGATGTTGCTCGTGTTCCTCCTGACTCTTAGAATAGATCAGGATGTCGTCGATGAAGACTATAACAAACTTGTCCAGGTAAGGCTTGCACACTCGATTCATCAAGTCCATGAAAACCGCAGGTGCGTTCGTCAGCCCAAAAGGCATGACCAAGAACTCATAGTGTCCGTAACGTGTTCTAAAAGCTGTTTTGGAGACGTCCTCTTCTCGGAATCTCAGCTGGTGATATCCCGATCTCAAATCAATCTTTGAATAGTAGCTCGACCCCTGCAGCTGGTCGAACAAGTCGTCAATCCGCGGTAGAGGATAACGATTCTTCACCGTCACCTTGTTGAGTTCCCGGTAGTCGATGCACATTCTGAAGGTACCGTCTTTCTTCTTCACAAATAGCACTGGAGCTCCCCAGGGCGATGAGCTTGGACGGATAAAACCCTTATCCAGGAGCTCTTGTAGTTGCGTAGAGAGTTCTTTCAACTCTGATGGGGCTAAACGATAAGGTGCACGAGCTATAGGCGCAGCTCCAGGAGCTAATTCAATCTGAAACTCGACTTGGCGATGGGGCGGAAGACCAGGTAATTCCTCAGGAAATACCTCTGGATAATCGCGTACAACTGGAAAATCTTCTATCTTCTTCTCTTTTTCTGAGGTGTCAGTAACGAGAGCCAAAATGGCAGTGTGGCCCTTTCGCAAGCACTTTTGGGCCTTAAGGAGAGAAATGACGTTCTCAACAGCACTCCTCTTGTCGCCATGAATCATGAGAGGTTCACCACCGGAACCTGGAATACGGACAACCTTCTCGTTGCAAAGAATCTCTGCTCGGTGTTGGGATAACCAATCCATCCCAATGACAACGTCGAAACTACCCAAGACAATAGGAATGAGGTCGATAGAGAAGGTCTGGTCAGCGAGAATAAGTTTACAACCCTTGACTACGTGTGTGGCTTCTAAACTCTTACCATTTGCTAGCTCTACGGTGTGCTTATTGTTCAAGGGTGTTGGAATACGCTTAAGCATTTGGCTAACTTCTAGTGACATGTAGCTAGTATCGGCACCCGAGTCAAATAAAACTGAAACATAAAAGTCGTCGAGAAGGAACTTACCCGCCACAACATTGGGGTCATTCCTTGCTTCACCTTGGCCAATCACAAACACCCGCCCCCTGGCGCCATTGTTGTTGTTGTTCCCATTGTTACCATTCCCCTGATTGTTGTTATTGTTGTTGTTGTTGTTCTGGTTCCTGTTCAGTTGGGGACAATCTCTCTTGAAGTGGCCCTCAGCTCCACACTGAAAGCACCCTTTGTTATCACCTTGTTGTTGCTGCTGGCGTTGATTCTGTTGAGCTTGCTGACGATTCTGATTGGCGGGGTATAAGCTCCTGCAATCCTTTGCAGCGTGACCAGGCTTGTTGCACCGATGACAGTTGCCCCTGGTGCATGGCCCGCTGTGGTGCAGGCTGCAGCGATTGCATTTGGGGTGATTTCCTTTGTACCCACCATGGCTTTGACCACCAGACGATTGCTGATTAGGGCTCTTGTAGTCATCAGTCTTTCTCTGCTGAGACTGGGACTGAACAGAAGTCGAACCCTTACTTGAAGTTCCATCCCATTTCCGTTTGTTGTCACTAGAGGTACCAGAAGTAGTTGCAGCACCTATGCGTTTTGGTAACTTGTTCTGCTCCACCGCCTGATCCGTGAGACGGTGAACCAATTGAACAGCTTGCTGGTAGGTGGCGAGGTTCGCTGAAGTCACATGACTTTGGATTTCTGGCACTAAGCCCTGAAGAAATAGTTCGATGCGCTTGATGGGGGGATCCACCATAGTGTAGGACACAGAATTGCCAGTTCGTTCGACCTTTTCACATAAGCTTCAATTTCGGACCCCGTCATCTTGAGGTTGAAGAACTCCACTTCCAGTTTGTGAATCTCATCACGACTGCAGTATTCCTCCTTGATCATCTCTTTAAAATTTTCCCATGGGGTGGCATTGGCAGCAACTAACCCCAGCATTTGAACCTGAGCGTTCCACCATGTGAGGGCTAAACCCTCGAGAGTACCGGTAGCATACTTCACCCTGCGTGCCTCAGGGCATTCGCACATTTCGAACACAGATTCTAGCTTCTCAAACCAGTGTAGGAGACCTACTGCTCCTTCAGTGCCGCTAAAAGTAGTTGGTCGGCAGTCCATGAAAGTCTTAAAAGTGCACACGGGTGGCTGAGCATGTTGACCTATTGTGGGTGAAAGAAAAGACAGAGTTTAACACAAAGGTTGGTTCACGAGAGTAGGGTTCTAAAGATCCTAGAATGAGTTCGGACTGCAGGATATACCTCCTGCGTGTGCAGCTGCAAGTGCTGCGGCAACTCGTTCGTTGATCAGAGCCGTCAACTGGGCTTGTGTCAGGTTAACGCGTCCAGACATGATCTTCATATCAAGAAGAACGTGAGTGAGAGGGGTTCGCGAAAGTACGACGATAAAATAGAGTAAGCACGCACGTGTTCAAGCAACAGTAGTTATACTAACCAAGCATACCATAAGCAATGTACTATGTAACTAACAAGTAGGCAATATATACACAGATCATATCACCTAGAACATCGAGCCTTGCATGTGGAGTGAAGCGTTGTTGTGGACCGTTGAGCACTGTACAGGTTATAGTCTGGTTTTAACAAAAACGTTTTCCCCTTTATTAAAACCAAGTTCACTATAACCAATGGCTCTGATACCAATCTGTCACACCCCCAAAATCCACCTGCGGAGTACTACCGCTTGGAGGCGTGACTGACCAGGATCCAGCCACCAATCATATTGAACATGCAAGTTAAAAGATAAGAAAGTTTAACCAATACAATTGGTGTCCAAGCAAAACATAGTTAAGTTGCAAGCGGAAGCATAAGTCTTAAATCAAAACATAAGTTAAATTGTTCCAAAGTTTAACATGGCACACAGTCGTCCATGTCCCACAACGATCCTCCTCCATGCAAGCTCCAGCTAAGAACCTAAGGACCTGCAAAGCATGTAGTAACGAGTCAACAACAAGTTGAGTGAGTTCACGGTTGGGTGTTTGTTTTAAGTTGTTTCGAAAACAGTTTCCTTTATCTGGCATCCTGCCGTGGGGGTTACCCCATAGTTTAAAACGTGACTTGTTTATTCCCGGTTACTCTGGCAATCCAGCCGTGGGGGCTACCCCATGTTAGTTATCCGACATTTCGGCCGTGGGGGCTACCCCATGTATCCACTAGACTCGTTACCATATCGACTGCTGACTGTAGTCATGTTTAAGTGCCCTGAAACTGTCAATGTCTATCATCATTGACGTGCCCCAGATCCATTAGTTCACGCCCGTCCTCTGCGGCACGGTGTGAGGTTTGTCAAACCTAAATAGCGCTATCTAACTAATGACCCGCTCGCCATTGGCCCGGCGATTAAGTCGATATAAAAAGGAGGGACTTCGTGATAGAGTTTTAGTCTAGTACGAGTTATCTGTCCATGAGGACGAGGAATTACATTCCTGAACCATTGCTGTCCTACCCAAGGAGGACGAGGAATCCACATTCCTTAACCCCATTCCCAACCCAGGGAATCCCATGCTTTGTAGAGGGTGTGAACTCACCTTGGTTTGCTCGGCAGATACACAGAAAAGTCAATCAAGAAATATTGTGGTCACTCACGTCCTATCATAGTTGTATCATACAAATCAGGTTCGTATTCAAGTAGTACACGTATGTTTCTACACGTATGCTAACACATTGCATGTAAGCTTCATTCATGGCAGCCTAAATAACATCCATATGCAACAAAACGTATAAGGTTCATGCGTTAAGCCCAAATGTCCGGCCCAATTACCTAAGCCCGTAATGGGGTGCAAGTCCAAACAGCGTGTACATGCGTATAGTCTCGAGTCGCAACCAGGTGTTCTCGACTCGCAACCTGAGTCGCAAACTGCGATCTCGAGTTATCATGGTCACGGTCTCGAGTCGCAACAGGACTCGTAACCGTGGTTTCGAGTCATAAGGTTTGTGTGTTGATCAAGTGTAGTCTCGAGTCGCAACCAGGTGTTTGCGACTCGCAACCTGTGTCGCAACCGGGGATCTCGACTCGTCATGTGGTGGTCTCGAGTCGCAACCGAAGGTCTCGACTGGACATAAGCTGATTCTGCACAGTGTACTATCCAATAGAAATTCCATTTCATGCAACATTAAGTACTATCCACTAAACATGTTTTCCTGTCTAAACCTCTATCAAAATAGATCAAACAACCAGATTTCAAATATTCAAGACATGTTCATATGATATTCAACAAGTTCTTCATACATTCATCATGTTCATCAAATATTCATAACACAAACAACCCCTATTCAAACACGTTTTGTATTTTTCGGACAAGAGTTACATTACCTAAACTAGATATCAAGCTCATATTGCAAACCAAACATTTGTTCTATATCCTCATGAATCGGCTAATCATTATCATTCTTCTATCATACAAAATCTATACCTTTACTAAAGATATCAAGTTCATTATAAGGGTTGTAACTAAGCATGCATCATCTAACCACCAAGAACTCATCAATTCCACAAACATCTTTGTCATGTTCAAACACTAGCAATGGTGCATATTGTCACAGAATCAACACTTTACTCATGTATAAAACCTCTCAAGCAACATATTATCAAATAATCTTCATCATACATCATCAACAACAACCGAAATATAAACACACAATAGGAATCACTAACCGGTTAAAGGGTATGAGGGGTGAACTTCCAAGTGTCGATTCCGAGCTTGAACCGAAAGTCCTAGTGTGCCGGTGTGGATCCGAGAGAATGAGAGAAGAGGTGATGTTTGATCTTTAGGGTTTTTAGGGAGAGGATATGGGAGTGTGTGTAGAAGAGCATGTGTGTTGTCCAAAGAATGGCAAGGTTGGCCATCAACCCTTGTTATATACTACCTTCAAGTGATGCACCCTAATGGGTTTCGGATGAGGTGGAGAGAGACACGGCCCAACCGGCCCATCAGTTACACTATTCACTCGAGACCGCATGGTCTCGAGTCGGGTTCTTGTGTCTCGGTTCATATATACATATACGCATACATACAAGCACACACATAATCATATAAGTTCACATATATCATTCATTAAATCATCAAATTAGTTAGTCACTTAGCGTTCAAGCGTACAACGAGAGGTTCTAAATTTCGAGTTGTCACAACGTGTAACCAATCACGACGCGTCATCTCATCTCCACATCTGCAAACCCTACTTGTTGTGTCAGAGGGACCAAATGGATATTCCCTGAAAGCGACGTTTGGCCAATCAGCTCATCTCCTTCTCTATCTCTTCGGCTATAAATACCAAACTCTACCAAAGGTTTAAGGTTTCTGATCTCTACTCTCTCACTCTAAACACACACATTGTTTCTCTCTCTAAATAGTTACTTATCCTTACTCCAAAGCCTGGTTAATAGAAGAACCCCTTTTTCCTCTTAACGAACTAACGGTGTTATTAATTTTGCGGATCACTCAATGTTATATTGATTGTAGAAGAGATTAAGAAGATAATCCCCGGTCGAAATACCAACTGCTTAGGTTCTATCCCAACGATTTGAACCTGTGTTTCTTCAATATTTTATAGCTATCACTTAGAAGAGTAAGATTTGAAGGCATATAAAATTGATTCCGATTTATGTATTTGTTGGAAAATTTAGTGAAAAAATGGTTCTTCACAAAATTTTGTACACAAACAACTACATGTAATTACAAGAAGCAAAAAAAAGTTTTCAAAATGTAACCAAGTTAAATAAGATATCAGGTTGCGGTGTCGACCTAATGGTCCGCCTCGCTCCCATCACACACACAGGTAAATGAGATTTTTTTAACGGTAAAGCTGGATCACTGAGGACCACTGGAGTATTATCGTGCCACCAGCGGAACCATCCGATCATATCCATCTTCACTAGACAATAGCGCATATACACCAATTCAGAAGAAAACCCAATAAATCTGGAAAACCCCTTTGTGAGAATCGAACCCAAAATCTAATGATTCCTAAGTCTTATCTCACCCCTCAAGATACCATCGTTTGAAAATAAGTGTTAAAGAGAAATTATACATGAACTTATCCCACATAAAAGAATGTATTGATCTTAAAATGTTTTTTTCAACTTGAAAATAACATTACATGCTTGTTAAACAAATTTAGTTTAACATGTTTGTTAAACCTATTTAATTGTGTTTTGCTTCAACTTCTTTCCACGTGAACAACACAAATTTAAAATTCCACAACCACCCCCCCCCCCCCCCCCCCCCCAAAAAAAAAAAAAATTTATCCGTTTGATTGGAAGATTTATCCGGTGACGTGTGCAGGAAGTTGTGATGTGTTGGCTACTTAGTTCGAGTGACAACATTATGTTCACCACCGATTCCACATGTTCTTTATCTATAAATCATGATATCCAATAATTGTAGATTCATAACTTTACACTTGAAAGAATATTGTATTTTTACTAAATGTAACTTTAACTTACGAAAGCAATTATAAAATGTAACATATATTAAGCTGAATCAGTGTTACTATAAAATCAGGTGTAAAATGCTATAAATTGATTAAATATATAACTAGTGGGTGACTACCCGCGTGATAACTTTCGCATAACGCTTATATACAAACATAGAGTTTGTGGGAGCCGTGGTGACATTGTTGTGGTTAAATATGTAGTTTTGAATATCGAAATGTTGACAATCGAATAACGTCGCCAATAAATTCATAGTATTGAATATCGTTGTCACTACCAATGTGGGGTAATTTACTTGGTAGAAGCACATGCCTCTTAAAGGGGATGTCTTAGGATCAAATCTTGGCAAGAGGCGTTATTTAAATAAGTGGTGTACGAACAAGCTTTGTCATTCAAATCTAGGTTACCACCTGCGTCCAGGTCGACGGACAAGTTTCGCAGAACGCTTATATACAAACATAGAGTTTGTGGGAGCCGTGGTGACATTGTTGTGGTTAAATACGTAGTTTTGAATACTGAAATGTAGATAATCAAATAACGTCGCCAATAAATTCGAAGTATTGAATATCGAAACATAAAAAGCTTGTAATTTTTCATTGTCAATGTGGGGTAATTTATTTGTTAGAAGCATATGTCTCGGAAGTCTTAGGTTTAAATCTGGGTAAGAGATATTATTAAAATAAATGGTGTAGGAGCAAGCTTTGTCATTCAAGAAAAAGGAATATTAAAACAAAGATAAAAAAAAATTAAATGCAAGCGTTGTGGAGGGTGTGATGACATTGTCGTAGTTAAACAAAGTGCGTGAAACTGTTACACCTTAGAGAAAAAAGTGCGTGAAAGGCTTTTGCCTATGTGGCATTGACGCGGCTGACAGTACTTTTTCACTTGTTAGTGAAAACATAACACATGGTCTAAGGCTATTTTCAAGGAAATAACGTGAAGGAGTTTCTATGAAAAAAAGGAGGATAATGCAAAAGAGATAGGACAAGGATAGGAGAAAAGAATTCGTAAGGGCACAATATGCGTGGAATAGAGAAGTAAACGTGTGGGAGTGGGAGAGAGAAAGTAGAAGAGAAAAAGAGTGGTGGGAGAGATACACTACAACTATGTGTTCTGGATTAGTTATTGCCACTTCATCACCATGTCATTGGCGTATAAGAATCTGACCATTAACTAAATATCTGTTAACAATGCTTTATGGATTAACCAAATCAAAATTTTTAAAAAGGATGTGATTGGGTTAGATTGGGGTGGACTGACAGTACTTTTTCACTTTTTAGCGAGAACATAACACATCGTCTAAAGGCTATTTTCAAGGCAATAACGTGAAGGAGTTTCTGTGAAAAGAAAAGAGGATGAAGCAGAAGAGATAGAAGAAAAGAATTCATAAAGGCACAATCTGCATGGAATAGAGAAGTAAACGTGTGGGAGTGGGAGAGAGAAAGTAGAAGAGAAAAGAGTGGTGGAAGAGAAAATGGGAGAGATAGAGTACAACTATGTGCTCCGGATTATTTATTGCAATTTCATCACCATGTCACTAACACATAAGAACTTGACCATTAACTAAATATCTGTTAACAATGCCTTATGGATTAACCAAATCAAAAATTTTAAAAAGGATGTGATTAGGTTAGATTGGGGGTGCGGTGGTGGTGATGGGTGGGGGGGGGGGGGGGTATGGGGGCTGCCCCTTAAAAGGTTCGTCTATGGTCAGTGTAACGTTAGTCATGTTATCGTTAACCAGTAGGAACTAGCGGAGCTTGAACAAATATATAGGGGGACCCCTGGACCCTTAAAAGCTTCGCCTATGGTCAGTGTAACATTAGTCATGTTACCGTTAATCAGTACGAGATTAAGATATTACACTATAAGTAGGTGTGTGACTCCTCTCGTAGCGTGTAACATTTAATAATCTATGTTGGCATAGCTACAATAATCTTGTACTTTGCCGGGCATCTTTGTCCGAACATATTATGTACTCGACACTTTGGAACGAACTCAACATGTCGTGTTTGTCTGTATGACCGAACATCCGACTAGGTTTGTCTAATCGATATTGGGCCTGAGTTTTGGGCTTTTATTTATATAGCCTGAAAACTCACATTATATTGTATTATTGTTGAGAACTAGTTAATGCCCCGTGCGGGGCGATTGCAGAATAATTCTCAATCAATTAAAAAAACACTATTATAGTTTTGTTAGGAAAAAAAACTAAAACAATGACAAGACCGTAGTTCTGAGCTCAGGGCAAAACTGTATTTTGTCAGGATTAATGAGCGAGTGTTAGGCAGCTCCTTGACATGGAAAAAAATTAAATCCAGTCAACTAATAAAAAAACACTTTTATAGTTTTGCTAAAAAAACTAAAATGATAGCAATATTGTAATTTGAAATGAGGACAAAGTTGTATTTGTTGACTTTGGTAAAATCGTAATTTGCCAAAAGTTAAAGTGATGGCAATACTATAAATTTGAATCAGAGACAAAATCGTAATATAACTTTACACTAATGACAAAATCATAATTTTAAGCTGGGGATAAAACTATATTTTTAATTTGAACTGGGGCAAAATCAAAATTTTGAACTGAGGGCAAAATCGTAATTTTGAGTTGGGGGGCAAAAGCAAACTTTTATTTTGAACCGGACAAAAACATAATTTTAAACTGAATGCGAAATCATAATTTTTGAAACGGGGCGAAAATGCAAAATCATCATTTTTAGTTTGGGCCAAAAGCAAAAATTTATTTTGAACTGGGGCCAAGAATGTAATTGTAATCTGGGGATAAAGTCATAATTTTGAACCGAGGGCAAAATTGTAATTTTGAGCGAGGGACAAAAACATAATTGTATTTTGAAGTGGGGGCAAAAACGTAATTATATTTTAACTTAAGGACGAAACCGTTATTTTAAAACGAATATAAAACAATAAAATAGTTGGTCGAATGGGGAAGTGTCACACCCAGCTGCATGGCACTATTCCCTCCCCATTTTGTAGATGTAGGTAATAATTCGCATTATGGGCCTGGGCCACAAATGCCACTAGCCAATACGAAATCAACACTAATGTCTATAAATGAGTTAAATGTGGGCTGCGAAACCAGACTGGAACAATCAAATGGCAATTATTATTATTATTATTATTATTATTATTATTATTATTATTATTATTATTATTACTATATGATCTATACATATAATAAAAGAAACCAATAAAGAGACACTTGTCATTATTCTAGACCATCCTTAATTATAGGTAATTATTATTTAATTTAAATTATTAAATATTAATTAAATTAATATAAATCTTATCAACTCAAAATCATTGGCATAAACTTAACTTCAAATAGGAAAGTCTTATCTAAACTAAAATTACAAATTTCAAAGTCTTATCTAAACTAAAAAGCATTATAATTGGAAAAGTCCTACACAAAATATCATCCTCCATAAAGTCATAATTGGTGATAATTATGATTCATAGTAAATTTTGAAATCAACTAAAACTTTGTAACTAAACAAACAAATCGTTGATTTTATTCAATGGAGACATGTTTTTTATGACACACTTGATGCCAAAATCACCAAAATTAAATTAGTTTTGTAGCATTTATACCAAATTTTGGTATCCAGATACCCAAAGAAGTCTTTTGAATACTTTAAATCAATTGTAGACCAATTTCGTCAATCAATTCAAAAAACAAGTTACTTTTGTTGGTGTATACATAATTTTGATGATATTAAAATATAAACACGTGGCTTTTTTATTATATTGCATATAAAATTACACTTCTTCCACCCGTGAACGCGCATGGTTTTTTTTTTAAATATATAACTTTTTTGTTGTTTGGTATATATAATTACATTTATTCAACCCTCACAATACACGAGGTTCTTATAGATGTAATTTTTTATTATTTAATGTATAAAATTATATTTACTCAACATGTGTAATAAATGAGGTTTATAAAAATATATTGTTTTTTATTTAGTATATAAATTACATTTATTGCGTTCGACATCAATGATTTGCTTAGTTTACACGAAGTAAGTTCGAGAGCGAGGAAGAAGAGGAAAGTTTTGCACGCTGTAATATTGGTGACTTTTTGGAGCCTGTGGAAATTGAGAAACAAGACTGTTTTCAGACAAGCGAGTCCAAACACTACGAAGATCTTAGACGAGATAAAAGCAATGGCGTATCTTTGGGTTAAGAATCAGTCAAAGATGGAGTCACTAACATGGGAGAATTGGAGTCGATTTGAAATTCTTGGATAGTTATGTATAATTATATGTAATTTTCCTTTGTATTGGTGTCGATAACTTTTGTAAGTTTGGCGGGTAGCATCTTGCGACAATTAATAAAATTTCTGTCTGCCGTTCAAAAAAAATATTACATTTATTAAACCCGTGTAATACACGGGGTTCTAACCTAGTAATAATACAAATGAATGAACAGTTATTTTATACTATTATAATAACCTATTAATACTATATGATAATAATACAAATGAATGAACAGTAGTTTTATACTATTATAATAACCTATTAATACAATAATAATAATTAGAGTAAATTTCTGATTTTAGTTTTATACTATTATAATAACCTATTAATACAATAATAATAATTATTACTACTATATGATAATAATACAAATGAATGAACAGTAGTTTTATACTATTATAATAACCTATTAATACAATAATAATAATTATTATTACTATATGATAATAATACAAATGAATGAACAGTAGTTTTATACTATTATAATAACCTATTAATACAATAATAATAATTAGAATAAATTTCTGTTTTTAGTTTTATACTATTATAATAACCTATTAATACAATAATAATAATTATTACTTTACTATATGATAATAATACAAATGAATGAACAGTAGTTTTATACTATTATAATAACCTATTAATACAATAATAATAATAATTATTACTATATGATAATAATACAAATGAATGAACAGTAGTTTTATACTATTAGAATAACCTATTAATACAATAATAATAATTAGAGTAAATTTCTGTTTTTAGTTTTATACTATTATAATAACCTATTAATACAATAATAATAATTATTACTATATGATAATAATACAAATGAATGAACAGTAGTTTTATACTATTATAATAACCTATTAATACATTACTATATGATAATAATACAAATGAATGAACAGTAGTTTTATACTATTATAATAACCTATTAATACAGAGTAAATTTCTGTTTTTAGTTTTATACTATTATAATAACCTATTAATACAATAATAATAATTATTACTATATGATAATAATACAAATGAATGAACAGTAGTTTTATACTATTATAATAACCTATTAATACAATAATAATAATTAGAGTAAATTTCTGTTTTTAGTTTTATACTATTATAATAACCTATTAATACAATAATAATAATTATTACTATATGATAATAATACAAATGAATGTGAATGCATTTCCTTAAAAAAGATATTGTTTTGTATCCACTAATTTTTTTTGAATGACAACAGGAACATAATATATACTATCCACTAAATGCATAGTATATTTTTAGAGGGTCAAGTTGATTTCTTTTTAACAACTCAGAATTTTGTAACACCAAGTCACCAACTAGCAAGAAACTAGCCAGGCAAAAACAAGATTACAATGCCATAACTGGGTTTTTTTTTTGTTATTATTCGTTTCAGCTTAGGTTTTAAACCTGGTTTTCCATTCGGTTTTATGCAAAACTAATCCGAAAGCATAACTTCATTGCTAAGATTATAAGTTAAACCAACACATAACACACTCTTTTAACGCTATAAATAAGCACATATTCACAATTTTGCATTGGGCAAAAGAGCAAATACAAATAGACTTATCATACAAAACGTAACAAACGAATGAAAAGGTAAAAAATGCGGTGGCATTTTCGTAACTATTTACTCGTAGAGTAATATCAAAATTACCTTACAAATGATCTTGTAGGGTAATTTTGTAAAATGAACCTGTAGGGTAATTTTGTAAAATGACCCTGTAGGGTAATTTTGTAGAGCATCATAATTAGTCTACAAATGATCTTATAGGGTAATTTTAATCTTGTAGAGTAATTTTGATTTTGTAGGGTAATTTTGATCTTGTAGGGTAATTACGAGTAAAATAATTACGAAAATGCTACCGCGTTTTGTAACACCCGTTCTTATAAATCAAAGTTTAGCGTATTATTTACGAAAACACTCATGTAATTAAGATTACATATACATTGGAAAAACGGGTTTACTAAAACATTTTACAATTTAAAAGTTTAGAACATAATGTAATTAAGTTCGTCACTTAAAAGAAACAACGAAACGACATGCGGAAGCTTTAATCACGTGTGTTCGGTTCTTCGAAGCTGCTTGATCGTCATCCGTAGCATGCCCAATGTCACCTAAGATCAAAACCAACTTAAAAGTTAGTTTTGAGAGTCAACTAATAAGTTTAAACAAGCACCATAGTCAAACAAACAACAAAAACAATTTATTTCCGGATTAGAGGGCCTCGCGTGACGCCAAGGGGCGTCGCGTGACGCGAGGCCCTCTTTTCCACAGACTCTTGCTTAATCAGTGCTGTACATACACAGCTCAACCCGGTTTCACGGAAACGGCCATAACTTCTTCGTTATAGCTCCGTTTTACACGATTCTTTTTCCTACGCGTCTGTAATTTAATTCTCCATCTAATGGAGTTAAATCCAACATACGACATAATAAAAATTCGGACTTTTAGCTCTTCGGCTTAATGCCCTTCTTACCAACTTTTGACCCGTTCATGATTTCATCTAGCAAACTTGTTTACGGTCCTAGTTTCTTTTGTAAACCTATCATTATGATTATTTCCTATTGTTCAAGGCTCAAGTCACTGGTTATTATACATTCTAAACCCGCTTATGCTTAAGTGCTTATTTTGACCCGTTAAGGACATTTATGTCCTTTTAAGCCCAATTTCGCTCACATCTACTATGCCTCATAATCCCACTCGTTCATTTAGATTAGTTTTCCCACCACAACCATGAATGTGGTGGGTTTAATATAATAGACTATTCTATTCCGAGTTTACCCCTCAAATATGATATTTTGCGACAATACGCATTTTAAGGCATTCAACACTTGATAGTTTATGCCTACTATTTTCATACGCGTCTAAAGGTTACAAGATCGTAATATAAGTTCCTAAGCAACCTTTATGGGTTGTTTACCCAATTTACCCATCAAGGGCATTTTAGTCAACATTAGCCCCTCGTTTACTACGAAGGACTCTCGCTACTAAAATGGTCATAAGGTATATTGTCCACAATTATATTTATACGTACCTGGCTCGGGTCAACAGATAGACCCGATTTATACTTCGTATTTATTATCACAGTTTCTATGGCGACGGGAGTATCCGAATCGCTAATCTCTCCTGTTAACACAAGACTTGATAGCCACATCAGTCGATATTGTCAAATGGTGCTATCACACCATTTGACCCGTTTGGCCTATATGACCAAGCATCTTCATAAGTGGCGAAACATGGTTATTAATTACCAATTTGCCCATCCGACCCATTTCGGATTTTTGCCACTAGACCCCTTTTTAAATACAATTTACTTTAGTCGGTAATTGACTAAATTTCCATCTCTACTTATTTTATCGTTATTAGTTACATTCTAAAGTGACCTTAACGAATCTCATTAGTTATTAGTCATTACATGACCAATTTACCATTATGCCTCTTTCACCATTAATCATGGTTTTAGAACATTTTTATTGGTTCCGACTCATTTCGTTTCGTGTCGGAACCCATGATTCAAACCTAATCCTTTAATGTATTCCTCGCTTATCAAATAAATACATATACTACAAGTAGGCGTAAGTTCTACTTACCTTGCATTCGAACTACGCTTTTCCTTTCCTTCTTGATTCGTTTGACCCGCTCCCTCATCAAGCTTCCACCTAGCTTGTTACGCGTCAAACTATCATCATAATTCATGAGACGGTTAGATTAGTCATTATCAATTATGACTACTCCATCTAACGGGTCTTATGTCGGCTTTATCACTTGACTAAATCATTGGTTAGTTTGACTTCCTAGAAATCAATTGATCTATCAACATACTAAAATGCACACTTCACATGGAATTTCAACATTTTAGCTTTGTTTAGGCATTTTAACAAACACCTAGCGGGCATAATTTTACATATTTACTAACTAGTTCATAACTAGTTATTTTTACCAAGATTTACACCACAATTCAAACCTCCATGTCTAGTGTTCATGAACTACGCATCATATTTTCAGAAATCAGTTTCTATACATCAATTTACTCTAGATTAGCATTCTACATCCTAGTGTTCATCAAATTACACATAACCCACTAATCACCTACAATGGTGTTTATAGGTTTCACCAAAATTTCTTATGATTTCGACTTCTATTGGTCTAGGGTTTGTCCCTAAACACTATAGTTGCTCCTTAATCATCATAACATACACATGCAACCCAAATTTTCAGATTTTTCCCAATTCATGAAAATTTCAAGTTGAGAGTTTTCCTTAATTTTTACATACCTTGTAATCCTCTTGTGATGAGGATCACGATTCTATGCTCGGATTTTCGTTTGGACCAGATTTGCACCTCCAATTTGAGAGTTCAAGCAGAATTTTGAGAGATTGAAAGTGGGGTGTCGCCCTGCTTGTTCTAATCGACCAGACATCCCATTTAGGGGTGTTTGGTTTGTTTTTATTTGTCTTAATTAAACTCAAGTTTCATTTCTTACAACTTAAGTCCCTCAACTTTTCCTTAATTCTTAAATTAAGTCTTTTAACCCACTCACAAGTCACTATTTAACTAGTTTAGATTTATTCCTAGTTAACTTGGTAGGTTCGGGAGGTCGTAACCCGTTTTACTTTAAGTCCCGTTAAATCGACCTTTTATCTTTCTATTTTATTTTCTTGAAAGTTCTTATTCTCTTTAAGTAAATATTAGGATTATTTAAATAAATTCCTAATATTTACCAATTTACTTTTACCACTAACGGTATTTTACCCGTTTTTACTATTAACGAGGTTTGATTACCAAACCCGTTTTCGGGGTGTTACACGTTTTTTTACATTTTCATGTCTTTCGTATGTTTTGTACGATAAGGCTATTTGTACATGATCTTAACTAGGGGTGTTCAGAATTCGTTTCAAATTCGAAATTTGATTAAATTCGATTCGATTATCAAGAATTCGTTTCGATTATAAGAATTCGAATTCGATTCAATTCGAGTCAAGTAAATCGAATACGAATTTATAATTTCAAATTCGATTCGATTCGAAATTCGAATAAAATTTATATATTTTATTTATTATTTTTATATATAATACATATATAACTTTTATTGGGCTATACTATAAATTATTTACAAAATTTATTCCAAGTATTAAAATTACCAATTACCAAACCCACTACATGGCTCATAACTAAAACCTAAGTAACAAATCTATTAACCCTAAATTATTAACTTGCAATGTGGAGTGTTTATTCTCGACTTCTTGTTTTGAATTTTAGACTTCTGGTACTTTATTTGAAACTTTTTATTGTGATATCGTGTTTTATGGCTAATTTAAAATTTATGTTTCATTCTAATCGTTTGTTTACATGTTTTAAAAGAATCTGAATCAAATCAAATTTATTCGAATTTGATTCGAATTTTTAATCGATTACGAATCGAATACGAATTGGATTTTTTTATTCGAATACGAATCCAAATCGAATTAGATACGTTTTAATCAAATTCGAATCGAATTCGAATTCAAGGAAAAATAAAAATTATTCGAATAATTCGATTCAAGAATTCGAAAATTCGATATTCGATTCGATAAACACCCTAGTCTTAACCTTTTTTGATTGATGTATCTAATAAAGTAAGTGGTGCATTTCAGATTGGGTCAATTATTTAATCAGTTTTTCTACAGTAATAAGCATAAGAAGGTCACATAAAGTATAAAAATATTTTTTACATATTAATTCAAAGCCAAACCATTGGTTATTGAATTATCTATAACTTTGTATGTTCCATATCTTTTTATCCGTTTTCGCTCACCACTAGTGAATTATTTATAGCATTTTTTTTTTGTTAAACATAAAATAGTCAAATTGGTCAAATATTATAAAAAATAAAAATAAAAATAAAACAAGTAGTTACATCTTTGTCTTGGTTCCCAAAATGCATTCTCCACATCACCGAAGTTGTTTAAAAAAACCATAGAGTGTTACTTAAGTTGCTTAATTTATGTAATTTTAATTGTTAATATACCAATCATTTGGTGTATTTCTAAAAAAAAAAGGTAACGTGACTTGTATTTAAAAACATACGTAAGGAATCGTTAGCCAAACCGGCAATTTTCCAGCTTTCGTGTTTGCCCTTTTATACTAAATCGATATTTACAGATATTTATATGTTTTTACACTTATTGCACTTCTTTATAAATAAGACATTGGATTTAAATAACCAAAACTTTTACTAATTGGCCGATAGATAACACTCCCAACTTTCAATTTATACCACACCACTCCCAACTTTCAACTTATTGGTAGGGGTGCAAATGAGCCGAGCCGAACCCCGAGCTTGACTAGGCTCGCGAGCTCGGTAAGTGAAGCTCGGGCTCGTTTACTAAATAAGTTTATTTTTAGGTTCGAGGTCGGCTTGTAAACAAGTTTGAATAAGCTCAGCTCGACTCGATAAGGCTCGACGAGCCTAACGAGCTTCACATGAGAGGCTCGAGCTCGGCTCGGGCTCGATAAGGCTCGGCTCGTTTCGAGCTTTTTCTCGAGCCGATCTCGAGTAGCTCGCGAGCCGCTCGGCTCGTTTGCACCCCTACTTATTGGTCGATAATACTTCCAAACTAACTGAATCCTAACCTGGTTAGATTTTTACCGATGTGACACTTGTGTGGTGACGTGACATCTGACGTAGAATTTTTTTGATGACGTGACAGCTGATGTGACGTATGACTTGGCTTTTTTGGTGACGTGGCGACTGACGTGATATCTGACTTGGTTTTTTTATGACGTGACACTGGTTTGGTGACGTGACAACTGATGTCACAAACAGAGATAGTGTTGGGTTTGTTTGGGAGTGCTACCGATTAATAAGTTGAAAGTTGGGAGTGGTGTTAAACAAATAAAAAGTTAGAATTGCTATCAGCTAATTGATGAAAGTTTGAGTTATTTAAATCCAATATATCTATAAAAAATTAAGAATATAATGGACAAGGATCATATTTTATGTTTAACTAGAATATTGACCCGCGCGCGTTGCGCCGCGGCCAACGAAATTGACATGTTGTTGATCAGATTCACATTTACAATGTGTTAAAGATGTTTTAGTCGGTTAAGTCTGTATTACTATCTTATACAAATAAGTAATTCACCAAATGTATCATAATTACTACGTTACATGACTTGTATCCATATAAATAACCTATCGTATTAAGCTCCCCGCGTTGCGGCGGGGGTGTAAAACCGTGATAAATAGCACCAATGTCACTATAGTCAACGACCACCAACATTGAAGTTGCGGCGTCTTAACGTGTAAAAATTAGACCAACATATAAAAGTAGAAAATAATAACTAACTCAATTTAGGACTCGCACGTTGTGACGAACTTATTAAACGGGAAAAATAGACGACATAAACACACTGAACCACACAAGTACGTTGCCCCATGTTAACTCGCAAAATTTAGAACGAAGCGTATAACAAAACGTAAAATCGTTGAACCACACACACACATTGTGCCGTGTTAAGTCGAAAAATTTATATCTAAACGTAAAACGAAAAAATTTGCAAAATATGGAAAACATAGGGGATCAAAGTTGAAAGTAAAAAGGTTATGAGGTTAAATTGGAAAAACTACAAACTTTTGGGTTAAAACTACAAAATCAAGTAGTTTTGGGTTTAAAGTGAAACATCATTTTTTTTTTTAAAAACCCCAAAACATGGGGTACAACATCACTAAGCATCGTATACAACACAACTATGCACAAAACACTCATTAAGCATCATGTACAAACTACTATGCACAAACATATTTCAAATTAATAGTATATAAATATTATGCTTCTTTCCATTTAATTTACTAAATCATTTATCATATTTTACTCATGAACAATATCTAATCATCAATACAAATGTACATATCTATTTTATATAATAAATGAAAGTTATTTGGGCCACGTGTCATTAGATAAGGGCTACATTTTTTCCCTTTTCCCGCCTCTCTCTCCTAAAAAAACCCTACATCTCTCCTTCTTCTCCGGTACTCTTCTTCTCCAGTACTCTTCTTCTCCAGTACTCCTCTTCAAGCATTGCTGTTCCTCTTCTTCAATCGTCTGTAAATCAAACCATCAGGTAATCTTGATTTTTGTTTAGCTGTTCTTCTCGATTGGAAGAGATTTTTTATTTTGTAGGCAGCTTCATCTTCTAGTATCACCCGATTAGGGTTTTTCAAATTCCGAAATTGGACAAACAAAGCAAAACTTCTAATGTTTTATCGATTAATAGTTCTGAAATCAATATTAGTTTTTCAGATTTGGGCATGCTTTATTCGATGTAGGGGTGTTCAGAATTCGTTTCGAATTCAAAAAATTCGAAATTCGTTTAAATTCGATTTGATTATCAAGAATTCGTTTCGATTATAAGAATTCGAATTCGAATTCGATTCAATTCGAGTCAAGTAAATCGAATACGAATCGAATACGAATTTATAATTTCAAATTCGATTCGAAATTCGAATAAAAACTATACATTTTTAATTATTATTTTTATATATAATACACATATAACTTTTATTAGGCTATACTATAAATTATTTTCAAAATTTATTCCAAGTATTAAAATTACCCATTACCAAATCCACTACATGGCCCATAACTAAAACCTAAATAACAAATTTATCAATAGATTTCTAACCGTAAATGTTAACTTATAATGTGAAGTGGTTATTCCTAACTTCTCGTTTTGAATTTTAGACTTATAGTACTTTATTTGGAACTTTTTAATTTGATATGGTGCTTTATGGCTACTTTAAAATTTATGTTTCATTTTGATAGTTATTTACATGTTTTTAAAGAATCTAAATCAAATCGAATTTATTCGAATTCGAATTTTTAATCGAATACGAATCGAATACGAATTGGGTTTTTTTATTCGAATACGAATTCGAATCGAATTCGGTAAGTTTTAATCGAATTCGAATCGAATAAGAATTCAAGGGAAAATAAAAATTATTCGAATAATTCGATTCGAATCATTCGAAAATTCGATATTCGATTCGATGAACACCCCTAATTCGATGGTGTTTCAGATCTTGTGGGTGTAACCTGGTTAGGGTTTTTCAGAGGACGCCATGATGACAGAAATGGTAAACCTGTGTCAAGTCATTGATTTTACCCTACATCTATCATTTTTTTCCTAAAACTTCATCTAAATCTTTATTTTTTGAATGATTAGTGGTTTTTCAAGATTTTTGACTGTCACCAGTAACCGTTATGTTGTTTATCATCTTCGTAAGTGGCTCTATATTATTCTTATTTTTGATTATTTTCAATTTTGATGTAGTTGGCTCATTAGTCCGTGTTTTTCATCCGCAGTGGAATGCCTGAGTGCAATTTTGGGCTTAATGATAGAGTTCTAATGAATGCAGAAGATCGGTCTTCAAAGGGGAAATGGATTGATTCTTCGTCGTTCGAAACCCTGGTGCGTTTCTATAGATATGTTCTTTCAAATTCTCTAATCTTTATTTTCCTTTGTACTTCTAGGAACCCATAAGAGATCTCATATGGTGTTGCAGGAGCTGACTTTATGGTTGGCCTCACTAGGTCTTCACAAATCATGCTGAAGAAGATGTGTAGTAGAAGTTTGCGGAGACAACTCAAGGCTATGCTTTGCAAGAACTGGCTTCTTAAAATTCGTCATTCGTACATCACTCTCGCAAAGGTTATTCCATTGATCATTGTTCAATTTTCATTTTTGTAGATTCAAAGGCTCAATTTCACTGTTTAATTTGTGAAATTTGAATTTGATCAAATACCTATGCTACCTTACGGTTAACATTGCAAGAAGAATAGGGCTGAAATGGAGAGACAAAGATCAATGGAGCTTGGATGGTAGATTGAAGACATTATATATATAATTGGTTTGAAGTCTTGGCCAATCATTCATTAATAGGTACTTGCTTCAAATACCATTGTATTTTGATTATTGGAGCTTCTAATTTGAGTGGGTCTTATGTGCTAACAATGGTTTTTTTTCTTGGTTTTATTTGGTCTGAGATCAGATAGAATGAATTTGTCTATTGGTAATACTTTGATTGATATGTATGACGAATTCTGTACACCTGATAAATGCACGCCAGGTGTTGGATGCTATGCCAAAGAGACATTCTTTTTAATTGATCAGTCTGTAAGCTTTCAGTTTTATATCTGCCAGCATACTCTTGTGTGATGATGAATCATTTAAGTATATACAGTCAAGGAAATGTGCAAAATTTTAACTTTTCGTTTCTTTTGAGTATATATAATTGTGATATTTGTTGATTATTTAGGAGTTTAGTGGAAAAGTGAAAGTTATAAGGTGGATCTTGTGGGCACATGTCACACCACATAAGAGTATTATCAAAACTTATTGCACAGGTCTCATTACTCATGGCATGTGTAACACCCGGTTTAGCGGGGATTAATATCTTTATATTTGTATGGCTTAGTTAAATATGTATCAATGGTCATAATCATAATTTGAGATACTGTGATGATATATTAGTTAAATGTGACATATATTTAATGTATATATGTATTATTACTTCATAGTAATTAAGAAATATGTAAACTGTTTTTTTCTTTATAATTAAATACACTGATAACATATAGTGGATGATTTTGTGTGTTGATATCACATCTCCCACATACACTTCACTTTTTTAGTCGATTCTAATTCGTTGTGGGATTTGAGGGATGCTTCGCGGTGTTCTGGTAAGAAATTTATCATAGGGCTTTTGTTTGCTTTTTTCTGTATTAGGCGTGCGACTTTTTTTTTTGACTTAGCTTCGTAGGTTGTTGTTTGGATCTTTCATGTGTTTTGGATACTTTATTGGCATTCTTTGATCTATTGTCGTTATTGCATGCTATGATTCTTATTGAATGTCTTTGGGTGCTTAATCTTCTCTGATTCTGGTATCCATTTATCCAATACATTGCTCCAATTTAATAGTTTTGCAACTTTAATTAAGAATTTGGATATGTGTCTTACTTGGGTAGTTGTATTGTTTATTTTGTACTAAGAAAAATTGTCAGGGTTTAATATTTTGTTTAATATTTTGCTACGATAGAAATTTGAGATTTGAAAAAAAAATTGTTAATTCATGAGTGAATTAGATATAAATGGAATTTAGGTTGAGTTAAAAGTACTGAATGGAAATTTAATGAGATATAGTAGTATGGGTTTCATGGTTCAATTTAGTTAAATGCACAACAATTCAATTTCATATTCTTAATTCTTCTGGTGTTGATGGTTTATTGATACCGAATGCTTTACTTTCATATGTTTGTTGTTTTAAACATGGTGTATCAAATGCATTACTTTCATATGTCTATTATTTTAAACATAGATATGATATAGTCAAATCAAAGTTATGCTTTCGTCATGTTATTTGGGAGGGTAAGGAAATTAATTGTGAGTAATTTCATAGCGTATTTGATACCATGTGTTTGTTGAACATGCAGTAGATATTGATAATGGTGTCGAGGACACAAACCTTAGCTTTATGTTGAGTGTGCATTGTACATTGGCGGTGCTAAATTTGGGCTTTTTATGCGTACAAGGTGCTCATTACATTGAGTACCAAATATTGAGACCTGACTACCAACTCTCACCTTGCCGTAACTGTAAGTTAATATATTTATTGCGTCTGTTTATTTTTTAGATTTCTCGGTATGAAAAGTTCCCCCATTAATCTATTTTATGCCATTAGGCTGATTAATATGTTGCTGATAGTGCTATAGAGTTATGATATCGTCCCCTCTTCCTGTAAGTATGATGCATGCTATCACCATGTTTGTTCGTTCTTTTGTATTTATTTAATTAAGTTGTCCCTTTTCGTATCTATTTTGTAGGTTCCTCATGTTTGCCATACTGACTACCGTCTCATTAACTTTTTTAAAGATGGATATGTATGTCTCTTTTATACTCTTGCTCTTAAATGTTGTTTCTTTCTATACGTTTAGCCTAAACTCCTGGGAGTGTTCTGGATTCCTGGTGCAACTTGGTAGTGCCTACAGCCTTGCTGGACACTACATGGCTTGCCTCTACTTTGAGATGACTTCAAATTGTGTATATTAAGCTTTTGTTTATTTATATTAAATCTTTTTATTACTTTTATTTGGTATTTGTTTATGGTCAAGACTTTATCGAAGTAAGAGATGCTCTTGGCGAAGTCCAATGGTATGTGTACCCATTAGATACAACAAAGACCGGGCCGGCTAGCGATGTATAAAAAACTAAGAGAATTACGTTGCATGAATATATGGCTATCATACTTTGAAGTTGTATATTATACCATGAATTTATTGCCTAAGATTGTGCTCTTACTTTAACTTTAGGTTTAGAGTTCGTGTCAGCTCGACCCATTTCCTTCTAATCTTTCTTTATTGATGTCCAGCCCGTGAAGTTCACAAGTGATATGATGCCATGGATGGAGGTAATGAGGGGGAGCTGGTAGGACATTGTTAACAAGTATGTATGTAGTAAGCACCAAATTTCAACTTCATAATTTATTTTTCGGTTATATTTATGTGACTATGTTTTGGACATTTAGTCGATTAAAAAATATTGCTCACTTTTTACACTTTACCAAATATCGATAACTGAATTGAGGGTGCTTTCATGTCAATATTTTGCGAGACATACACTTATGCTTTGTGAAGCTTTATTCGTCACGTGTTATTAGTTTCTTAATCTTGAGTTGTCTTATAATCTTATTGTTTAATATCTACTTGTCTTCAATTTCAGAATATTTGTAATCAACTTGTGATTCATCGGCAGTTCAAACTAGCCGAATTACACTCAGTGGACTTAAGAAGAACAGAATCTTTGTGACATGTATGGGTTCTATAGAAACTTCGTAAATATTTTGAAAATGTGGTTCTAATATCTTGATACAGGTTGTAGTCAGTTTATAATTTACCGAGAAGTGAGCCTTAATGATGATGAGTTAGTTCGGGCTAATAGGCTTCTGAAGCAGATAAGATAACTCGATCATTTACTTCAAGTTTTTCACACTTTACTCAAGTAATGAAAATGTTCAATATAAGTGGTTCATATACTTTGGTGGTCAACTCCTAGATACCATCTTATATATTTTTTTATATAAAGTCAACTTTAATTAGTAATGAACACTCTAAAATTTGATGTTGTTAGGATTGGAAGACAGAGAAGTACAAGGATATACTAAAGTCAGGAACTGTAAGAAGTATCTGTTTGGTTATGTATTGAGATGTGTGTGTATGCATGAAGCAAGGGCTTCTGCAAGATATTTGTTTTTTTATTACTGATGGATTTGGCAGGTTGAGCCAAGACCGGTGTTTTAAGACTGATGGATGAAGCAAGGGCTTCTGTAAGATATCTGTTTTTTAATACATAACTCACTATGTAGGCCTTATAATCTATGTTGTTAAAGGCTCACACTAAGGCTTCTGTAGTAAGATATGTGTTTTTTACTACCTCGCTTATAATTCATTCATTGTTTCTTTAAGCACAGGGTAAAAAGCTTGTTGTATGTTCTGCAGCGACTAAAAGCTCGGTTATCCTCTGTCTATAAAGTCTTATTGGAATGGTAAACCCTCTGTTCTTAATGGCTAGTGTATGTTTACATGCAATGACAAACTTTGTTTATTCCTTCAGGAGCGTTTCCAAAGTCTTGATTGCTTTCTTGCAGGTAAAATTCGGTATATCGTAATCAATACCATTTTTTATATATGTAGTGTTTGACTAATTCCTTAGGTTTTAGGGTTTAATGGTTTACATAATCTAAATTAAATACCGTAGTTGAACCCTTCTGATCATAAGCCCTTCTTGAATAAATGGTGTTTTGATTAATGAAGATTATATAAATTCCTTAGGTTTTAGGGTTTAATGGTTTAGATTGTGATGTTGGTTAACATTGTTATGTATACACAGATTGGTGCGGCAAGTAAGGTTATAATTCCAGCAATGGCAACTGTGAAATTTCCTCAGCTAGAAGTAAATTATTCAAAGGGCAAATGTTTCAAACTTCCAATCACTACTTATGGATCTGATACTGAATCGATGAAGGCTGATATCCTGAAAGCTACTTTGAAATTAGTTGGGTTAATTTGTGTGTTTTTTATTTGGTTCGATTTGATGAGTTAACTTTTGATATTGTTGATTAATTCATTGCGCTTTTGTTTATTGTTGATCTGTTAGTCGATTAGGTTTTTGTTCAACTTATCTCACTGTGATTCCAATCAAGGTTATTACTGATTGTTTTTTTCATCCAGGAAGGTCAAGAAGAAGAGGGATTATTTTCTGCAATGAGAAGTGCTTATGATCAGAAGGGTTCAACTACGGTATTTAATTTAGATTAGACATGGTTCTTTGTAATTTTATAGGTTTGACCTGGTTAAATTGTGAAGAATAAGTATTACTAAAAGCAGTTATTTTTTTGTTGTTGTAATATTGTAGGTTTGACCTAATTGATTGTGATAGTAAGTGTTTCTAAGATTAATGTGTTAAGTTAAGATATGTGTAATGAAGTTTCTTAAATTGGATCTGGCTTTTGGAAGATTGATTGTTTAGTATGGAATTCTAAAAAGAGTATTGTAGAGTTATTATAGTATTTTGGATGTGAGCTTTGATGAGAAAGTGATGAATTTATTATCTGTATTTGGTATGAGGAAAGTAGTGATGTTTTTGAACTGTGGTGTTGGAATTAATGATTGTTTTTGGTATGTGCAGAGTAATAATGTTGTGAACTACGATGAGAAAGTAATGGATGGGTTTTGTGATGTGTACGAGATTGCTTCGAATGCGGTGACACAAGGGAAAATGCCATCATTGGTGGATCTTCAAGCAAGAATTCTTCATGATGATGTTGATTATGAGGTTATTTTAGTGGACAAAAGGATTGATAAACAGCTACAGATTCTTGAGGAGAGAGTTTCGAACATTTCACTAGAAGACCAGCCAAAGCCCGGTTCACAGAAGAGGAAAGCCGATGACGATTTTGAAGTCGATGGCCTTAGTCCATTTTTAAGCTAGAAATGGACTGCATAATTTGAACTGATGGCTTCGATCTACGCCAAGACCTAGAGGTAAGGAACAACTAAGGCCCATATTTTTCGGTTTAGATATAGGAGAACTTATAAGAGATACATGAGAACTTAATTAACCTAATTCTAGATCTGGATGCAGATACAGGAGAACTTATAAGAGATGCAAATTAACATACATCATCTATCTTCTCCATATCTGTCCTCGCTTGCGGTTTACATTCTCCTGGATCTTTACTTCGATTCTTCGATCTCAGTTTCACGCCAGGTAGATAATTAACCTAACGAATTTACATTCTGTCGTTAGGGTAACTCTATAAATGTTTTTGCTGCAGAAATATTAACTTAAAAGAGAGAAGACAATTTAGGGATGAAATTAAAGGCCTTCAAATACATGACACTGCTGAAGCTGTTCAGGCTGCTGTTGAGTTGGTTGTTCGACTCAAAGATGCAAAAGAGGGGTAAATTGGTCATCCCAAATATTTATTTAATTAATTTTTTTCACCTCAATTAAAGTTTTCTAACTTTTCTAAATATCCATCAAACTTTTTTCTACCAACCAAACTTTGAACACTACAATATTTGTTGGATTTACAGCTTTATAATGCAGCAACCAAAACCTTGACTATCAAAACTCCATATGAATTGGATTTACACTTTGGCAATATGCATTTCCTGTTGACTTGGGAATCCAATTGAAGAATGGAGGCTATTGTTCTTTATTTTTAGTGAACAAAACCCAAAACCTTGATTTGCATTACACATGTAGCCAAAACTTTGAACACCTCACAATGCACCCAAAACTGTTTTCATTACATGTGCAGCCAAAACTGTTTTCATTAACATGCCAAAACTGATTTCATCAACCAAAATTTGCAGCCAAACAAAGTTTTCATTAACATGCTGTAATTGTAACACCTCGTAAATTCGTGTCCAATAATGTATCAACACGTGTCATGAGCTTTAAAGGTGTAAAAGATCACTTATGAAGGACTAAAGTTGACAAACAAAGAAAGTATGTGAATATAAGGGTTCAAAGTGTCAACAATGGATAAATATGCCTTACAATAACCCTACACGATGTTTATACCCTTAAACGAATGAATCATGGATCATACGAAGCTAATTGTGAGAGAAAGTGAGGAATTACAAACTACAGGGGTTAAATGTGTCAACATGTTTAAAGTATACCTCTGAGTGACCTTTTAGCAAACCCGAAGCTTTGTAATGATTAATTATGCTCACTAGAATAAGTGATAAAAAATTTCACAAGGTTTCGATAAAGTATGAGAAAGTTATGACAATATTCGTATACAAGGGGTTAAAAGTGTCAACGTTGAAATCTAAGGCCTTACGGGTGATCACAAAGTTAACCAAGGACCTAATGGTGTTTGATAATCCCTTGGAACCCTTAAAAGTAAGGTTAGAGGGCCAAAAAATGCAAAATTGGAACTTAAAACCACGTTATAAAGGACCAGGGGCCAAATTGCAATTAGCTGAAACTTGTTTGGCTGGTTCTGGGGAGCCCGGCGGCCCGCGTAAGGGTCCCCCTATGGCTTACGCGGCCCGTGTCAGCATGCCAGCGACAGAAAACTCCTGGCAGCTGCCAATTCAGGTCTGTAACCGACTTAAAACCTTGTTTTCTTATACCAGGGACTCCCCCACTGGTATTTCATGCACTAGGGACAGATGGGACCATCTCATAACATGTGTAGACTTGCATGGCACAATCTAATGGCATCAAAACTCATATATAAGGAGCCCTTTAGTTGCAACATTGATGCACATTCATTTGCAAGCTTCACAACTTCACTTCTGGAGCTCTCTGATCAGCAATCAAGATTCCTTAGGCTTCCTAATCGTGCATAGGACCTTTGTAAGTGTCCTAAACCCTTCCTAATTCAGTTTAGCTTAGTTAATTAGCTTAAAGTTAAACCGTCGTAATTAGAGTTTGACTTCGAGATTAATCAATAATTGTCCAGTCAAATCTTGAATTAAAATTACCTATGAGTTGGAAATTATGTGGGCAATAAACCCTTA
Organism: Helianthus tuberosus; assembly: GCA_030545235.1. Classification (NCBI taxonomy): domain Eukaryota; kingdom Viridiplantae; phylum Streptophyta; class Magnoliopsida; order Asterales; family Asteraceae; genus Helianthus; species Helianthus tuberosus. The sequence continues at coordinate 9,340,494 of CM060373.1, read as the reverse complement.
AAAGGGCACCCTCTGATTCCCACTCAAACTAGGTCAATTGTCGGGTCAAAGTTAATCTTAAAAAGTCAACAGAAAGCTTATTTTTAAATTAATGTATAATTAGCAATGTAGAACCCATGCAACCTGTTTTATCACTAATATAACTTGGTAATTAATGTAAGAACATGTCTAAACATGTGACCCGACAATTTTCAGTTTAGGCCTGGTTCGGAACCGAAAGTCGCATAATTTGACTTCTGCTTTGACTTTCAGTTCTGACCCATTTAAGCATGTTTTAGAAATGCCTTAAAGCCTTATTTGGACCAGGTTTCATGTTAGTATAGCCCTCTGTGATTATACAACTTGGTTCATTAGTTATCCGATTCTTATGCATGTTTCCGTTAAATGCTTAAATGTTGACTATTATGCCCATATGACCTTAAAATGTGATTTTTGGAAAAGTAAAAGAATGGAAACCTTAGTTACTGATTATTAGAGTTGTCCCTAAAATTTGACATCAGTTTGAGGTCTAGATTAGGAGTTATGCTCATTAGCGTAAATGAAAAGCTTTTTATTAATTAAACGGCGTAATTAGCATATAGCATATCTAAACCCAATTTTTAATATCAAAATTTTTACCTACTGATATAAAATAATATTTTGGGATTTTTAAAGATTTTTATTAAATTTTAGGGTGAGCATAACATAGAGTTCTAAGCTTGATTCGGTAATTGTCGGTTTTGCCCTTTTGGGCTATAAAATGAGTTTTACAAATTATTTTGACACCAAACCTTTTTCTACTGATCTAATATGATAAATAAATCATTTTGAGCCTTCTGGAATAATAAAAATATCAGCTTTCCTTTAAAAACCCAAAAATAGCTCAAAATCGCCTTTTTAAGCGTTTTTAACGCATAGTATGTATTAAAACTATTTTAAACATATAAGGTTTGATGCTGTAACACCCCAAAACCCGAATGTTTATATTCGTTAAATGTTATGATATGGCACATCAAGAAATAAATAGCTAGGTTATTATCCTAGTTAAAAGTATGGTAGAAACAATTAAAGAATAAGAGTTGTGCCAATTATAAATAAGAGAGAGAACATGAGGGACTAAGATTGCCAAACTTGAATCTGAGTTTAATTAAAACAAAAATCTCACACACACACACCTGTGTGTGTGTGCGTGAGAACGATCAGGAGGAAGAGAAATGGGTGTAAACCCTAGTTCACAAGAAAACTTCAAATTGACAAGGAGATTAGGCTCAAATCCGATGCATGAACTCGTTTTCTTGATGATCTAGCCCTAGCAAACATGTGGTAAGTTGTAATTTAAGATTTGATGATCTTGTATGAAGTGGGTTATGATCAATCCACGAATTTGTTTGAAATTAAGTATGAATATGTGTTAACATCATCATAGGGAACATGTGTTATGCATAATTTTGTCTAATTTGATGTTAAGGATGTAAACCCACTAGTTGGGTGATTAAGATGACATGGGTGTTCATCATGTCCAATTCTTGTTAAATATTCATGAATTATGTTGTGTTATGATGAACTATTGTTAGATGAATTGAAAGAAATGTGGTGTTGATATGTTGATGCTTATGTGTTAATGATACTTGTTGATTATTAAGAAGATTTGATGAAATATGAATGAACTTGGAAGATTATGCATAAACTAGTTGTACATGGTGCCTAGGAAGTAGTACGCACACCACGTGTTTGATAAAATGTCCAAATGACAATAATATGTGAAGGTTATGTTATGATGATGTCGAGTATGCTGTATGCTTGTTTGAATCGACTAATGAAATACATATGTGAGATATGAACTTGATATGATCGTTAATATGAATAATCATGTATGCTAATAAGGATGTAAATGTAATGACATGGAAGTATAGGAATCATGTCAAGATGGATAGGAGCGTGGAAGGCTAACGGGCCAAGAAGACTCAAGTAAGCGAATGCAAATACGGACGCGTAAGGTAAGTGAATCCCGGACTTACACTTTAGATGTAAAATGTATTGTAGTATAATAATTATTGTGAATCATGTGAGAAAGTATGAAATAATGGAAGTAATAAGGTAAGTTTACGGTAAATGAGTCGAAAGTGGTTAAGAAATAGTTTCTATTAAGTATAGGTAAGAAAGAAGCTTACATGATGGTATTATGCATAAGGATGAAATAAGTAGTTATACGCGTAGGTATAGATTAGTTTGAAAGTAAGTAATTGGGACTCATAGGAGAGTACGACTATAAACTCGCAAGTATGAAAGAATTATGTGTATTCCATTTACATGTATAGACGTGTGTGTTTAGGACTTGCAAGTAATATTGTGTAGAATGTAAGTTATAAGTACATGTACAAATAAGAAGGGTATGTATGCATGAATTGGAATTTAGTTATATGTACAAATGAATGAGACTTGTTATGCGCATACATGGATATGTTCGTATGAATGAAATCTAATGATGCTAACCGTTTTCCTATTTAGAATGAAATGGGAATGCAGGTATGCTAGTGATGGAAGTTGAAGGTAGACACCGAAATCCAATGCGGGTGGTTTGAATGGATGGATGAATGGACTAACATAAGCGAAAGCATGATATGTTGACGCCTAATTATGCAGGTTTAAATTTTATATATGATGACACCGGTTGCTAATGATGTGATTGTACGAGGTGTCTGCAGGTTGTACAGTATGTGGATTCTCATCATGGAGTGTAAAAGGTTGAAGATCGAGTCAAGACATGGATTGTACGTGTGGATGCATGGTCACGTAAATTAATATATGTATGTTAGATTTTATAAAGTTATAGAAAGCATTAATGTATTTAATGTAAAAGAGTGATTTAATGTATTTCTAAGTATGTTGGAATGAATTTGATGAAAGAAAAAATTTTAAGTTTGTATTTCCGCTGCGATTTTTGGTTAAAACGTGTTAGGGCGTTACAGATGCCTACTGATATTTTCAGTAAATTTTTATATTTTAACAGTAAGCAAAAGTTTTAAACTCAGATTTCAAGTTTTGACCTTTGAGGCCTTTGTGAAATTACCAAAATACCCCTAAGGTGCATAGTTTGGTTATAAATGATAAATTTCACATATATGTAATATCCTACTGTTATAACTTATTAAAATAAATATTTTTACTGATTAAATCAGACCTGTAACTCTGATTATTATTTAAACTCTTTTATAACCTTTAAAATGACCAAAATGCCCCTACGGGTCATAGTTTGAGTTTAAATTCGTTTTGGGCATAATAAAAGATATCTTATTGATGTCACAACATATTTATGGAATATTAGCTTAGGAAACCTGTATATGACTCATATGGTTACCCGTTACGCATATTGCGCGTTCGGTTCGGTTTATGTAACTAGTTTGCATAAATTGACCGAAACGGGTCAAACCTTATCATTTTGTCTCAAAATCCAGAATGTGTTTAGTTTACCCATATTATACAAGTCTTCAAACTTGTCGGGTCTAAATCACATTCTATTCCGGTCTTCGCTTAATCGTGCGTTTGAACCGTATCTTCCTTTAAAACTAACCGGTCTAAGTTTAGGCTTAATTAAAGACCCGTTAGGAATCTAATAGGTTATTAAAAACCTTTATTCCAGACTAGGAGACCCGGTAAAAGCTACACGCACTTTCTATTTGTGATTAATACTTGCAAAGGTAAATACTTTTAACTTATTTTCCCTATACGGGCTTGGGGTACGGTATATAAAATACCGCTTGGTCGGGCATTGAATTTTTAATTGTATGAAAATTAATTTATTGAGATGTCCCGTTTAAATTGTTTTGTTTGCTTAAAGCCTTTGGGGGGTTAATGACCATGTCCCGGATATACTTGGCATCATTCAAGAAATGGCCACGACCTTAGCACGCGGGTGTAGGCGTACACCCGCTAGTGCATATATAAATAATAAGGTATAACCGTCGGTTTCAGGAATAACCCGCCGCGGGACTATATCATGTGGTTTGTCTATTAATTTTTAACCCGACGTCAATCCGGGCTACTGAACGTATAACGAACATGTAATTCTCTTACAAGTTTATATATAAATAATTATCCCAAGTTATAAAATATTTTGTGCCTCGTGCATTCAAATCAATTTTCTAAACATTTTCAAAATGAGTCAGTTAATTGTATTTACCAGTGTAAACTGACGTATTTTCCCAAAAAGGTTAAGTGCAGGTACTACTCGAAATAGGCTGGCCTCTCCTTAGCATCAATAAGAGTCTCGCAAGCTTGGATGCATTTAAGTGTGATGAACTATGTTTCCTTTTTTATTTGATCCGCCTGTGGATCTGTTTCAACTATTTTGTGATACTTAATATTACAATTTGTTCGGTTGAAATAAATATATCTTTTGCTTCCGCTGTGCATTTAAAAATTGTGTTGTTTGACTATGATGATATCAACTACGTCACGATACTCCCCACCGGGCCCACTGGTAATACGTGGAAATATTGGGGTGTGACAGGTTGGTATCAGAGCCAACACTGAGTGAATTAAACACTAGTCTTTTGTGTTTAATATCAGTTACACAGTTGCACATTCCTCGATTCTCGAGTCTAGACAAAGAACTTAGGAATTATCCATATTTGTTTTTTTTTTTCTAACTTTGTCTTTTATATTTTCTTGTTGTATCCTTTGTTTATTTTGTCAGGTTGAACAAGATGCCACCAAGAGTAAGAGGGAGAGGAAGAGGCAAGGGGCCACTCGTCGCCCCGAATGATCACGAGGTCGGGCCTTCGCACCGGCGAACACCATCAGATTCACTTGGCCGAAGTCCTCAAGATAACTGGAGAACCTATATTGAACCAGCAAGGCGCTCAGTTTCGCTGAGCTCCTCCCGTTCTTTTCAACACTCCTTTGGGCCTCATTCTGAAAATGAGCCCCATAATCCCACCAATCTTACATTCCTCTCAAGGGCCACAACTCACCTTTTGATGACCCAACACCCTTTTTCCAGAGCCGGTTCAACCCGACAAACTACCTTGGAGAACCAGTGGGTTTTAACCCACTAGGAACCGAAGACCATTTCTCGGGCGATCACGCAATGGACATTGACGAGGACACCGATCCCGCAGAGCCACCGTCCGGAACCCCTAACCACCGCATCAAAATTTCGGATGGGTCACCTTTCGTGGGATCACCTTATAATTGTGACAACTTGAGTTTCCAAGATTTCCATCTTCGCATTAATTGCACGTTAATTGTTTGGATTGTTTGTTTTCACGACTTGTTTGTTCACAACTGTACACGTTTGTATTATGTTAAATCGTATTGTGATTTATATGATTTATATGGTGTGGGGATTAAGTGTGTATGTAATATATGTTTTGTTTAATATCATGCCTAATATCACCAAACTTGGAACCTACGAAATCACCTCCCTAGCCGAAAACACCCTCACTCACTCCTGATGAAAACACATATGTGTTTTCGTCCACATGAGGCCAGCGAAATCAAAGTGGGCTTTAGGCCCAGTGGATCAGTTTTATATTGTTCTCAACTTTTACGTGAATGTCTTATCGGCAAACCTTAGAGTCTCTCCCTAACTTTGTGTGCGACGGCAGACCCCCCTCATTCGAAGCCGAATCCTTCTTGATTGATCATTCCTTGTTCGGTTAGTGATTTACATGATTAGTGCTAAATATATGGTTATATTGATGAACGTGTTCTTGAGAGAATAATGTATAATCGATCTGTTACATGATGATGTGCGAACATGATATTGGTTTGGGGTTTGGTTTTGATAATCAGTTTGTGTATAGATCGTAGGGATGGATTAACTTTATGCGGAGCTAGATTGATTGAATGCATGATCTCGAATGCTATTAATGGATCAGGATCTGAAAACGTGTCAACTTATTATAGTGTTTGAATATGTGTCATGTTTATGAAGCGATTTGATGAATATACAAAATAGGGTGCATGCTAGATGTTGAATACGATGATGATGAGTAAATGCTTTGTGTATTGGTAGAGTATAATTATTACCTTGGAAATTGTATGCATGTGAGTAATTAGAAAAGGCAGCCATTTGGATAACCCTCACCTCCTTGTTGTCGGCCATGATTGTTAAATTATATTTTAGTGTATTGCAAGTTATGTTGGGATTAATATGGAAGGATATGTGATCATATATTAATTGAGTAGAGACACAATGTTTCTGTTATAATAATCAATGATTTCAAACTGATATGAATGATCGAATTGTTGATTTAGACCGTGGAGACTGTTAGAGTTGATTAGGGTTGTCCGTGTTACGTAACTGTTGCTAATGATGATGATGTTCCAGACGAAAACCCTTGGGTTTTCGTCAAATGTGTTTTCGCCCTAAAAGGGTTTTCGCCATGTGTTGGATTTCGTCGAAGTGTTCTGTTATTCCATTAACTTCGTTAGTTGGCAACTCTGTTAACTCTATTATGTATGCAACTTTGTTAAGTGGCTAACTCAGTTAAGTCTGGTAACCCTGTTAAGATTAACTCGGTTAGTTTATTAATTCTGTTAGTATGATAACTCTGTTAGTTCAGTAAACTCAGTTAGTATATTAACTCTGTTAAGTCTATTACTTCTGTTGAGTCTGTTAGTGGATAACCTTGTCAGAATGGACTGAGAAAGCCTTTATGTGAAGCATGAATTGTGTGGATTTGATTAACTGTTACGAGTTACACGATGTTAACTGCCAAGCAACATGTGACATTACATTTCATACGAGTCTTTACGAACGAAAATTGATTTTATATACGTGTGTATTATAGGCCGTAACTGATAAATTGTGAGCGTGAAATTCTTAGCATACCGAGCAAACCAAGGTGAGTTCACATTTCCAAGGCATGGGATTCCCGGTGGGTTGGGAATGGTATTGATGGAATGGTATTGATAGATATGATAGACTTACGTAAAACCTACGTAAAACACTAGACTACTTACCATCGTCCTCAGGTTTCGAGGGACACTTACGTAAAACCTACGTATACTTGTGCTTACTACTGTCCTCAGGGTTCGAGGGACACTTACGTAAAACCTACGTATACTTGTGCTTACTACTGTCCTCAGGGTTCGAGGGACACTTACGTAAAACCTACGTATACTTATGCTTGCTACTGTCCTCAGGTTTCGAGGGACACTTTACGTAAAACCTACGTAAACCTCACGCGTACAACTGTCCTCGGGTTAAGAAGGGCACTTACGTAAAACCTACGTAAACCTCGTACGTACTCCTGTTCTCGGGTTAAGAAGAACAATTATGGTTACAACTAGTCTAGTATATACAACATGGGAAGCCCCCACCAATTGAGCATACAAAACGGCTTAGTTAATAACGCGTAGTTATGCAACGACCTTACTTACTGTGAACTCGCTCAACTAGTTGTTGACTCTCTGTTACATGCCTTGCAGGACCATAGGTACTCATGGAGCTTGCACGGGAGGCGCGGTCGTTGTGGGCACGGATTGTGGATGTTATGATGAAAACTTTATGACTCTTTAAACTTAACACTTGTGTTGGATTTTCACACTATGCTTCCGCTACCTATACTATGTTTTTTATTGAACACCAATTGTATTGTGATGGATTACATTTACTTCTACTTATTACTTATATGTTCAATATGATTGGTGGCTTGATCCTGGTCATGGCACGCCTCCAAGCGGTGGTACTCCGCGTGTGGATTTTGGGGGTGTGACAGATTGGTATCAGAGCCATTGGTTATAGAGAACTCGGTTTTAGTAAGGGAAAACGTTTTTATTAAAACCAGACTATAACCTGTACAGTGCTCAATGATCCACAACGACGCCTCGCTCCACGTGCAAGACTCAACATTCTAGGTAATATGGTATATGTTTTATTGCCTACTTGCTAGAATTACATAGAACTTTGCTCATGGTATGCTTAGATAAACGTAACAACTATTGTTTGAAAACACATGTGTGCTTACTCTCTTCTGTCATCGCATTTTCGCGAACCTCTCTCACTCATGATCTCCTTGATATCAAGATCATAAGTGGACGCGTTAACCTAACTCAAGCCCAGTTGGCGGCTTTGATCACTGAACAAGTTACTACAGCACTCGCAGCTGCCCAGGCAGGAGGTATAGCCTGCCATCACAACTTACTCTAGGATCCTTAGATTCTACCTTCGTAAACCAACACTTGTGCTTAATTCTGTTTACTCTTACGCACACGACAAGTCAACACGCTCAGCCACCTGTATGCACATTCAAGACGTTCATGGACTGTCGTCCTAGTACTTTCAGTGGCACTAAAGGGGCCGTTGGACTCCTCCATCGGTTTGAAAAGCTCGAATCGGTCTTCGAAATGTGTGAATGCCCCGAGGCTCGTAGGGTGAAATATGCCACTGGTACTCTCGAAGGCATTGCGCTAACTTGGTGGAACGCGCAAGTTCAGATGCTGGGGCTGGCGGCTGCTAATGCCACCCCGTGGAACGACTTTAAGGAACTGATCAAGCGGGAATACTGTAGTCGTGATGACATCCACAAGCTGGAAGTGGAGTTCTTTAACCTAACAATGACGGGGTCAGAGATAGAAGCGTATACGAAACGATCCAACGAACTGGCAGTGTTGTGTCCAACTATGGTGGATCCTCCCATCAAGCGCATTGAGCTGTACCTCAAATGCTTAGTACCAGAGATTTAAAGTTATGTGACTTCTGCTAACCTTGCTACTATTCAAGATGTTACTCGTCTTGCTCATCGTCTCACAGACCAGGCAGTGGAACAGAACAAGCTGCCTAAACGCATTGGTGCTACTCCCAGTGACAACAAGAGAAAGTGGGATGGAACCTCCAGCAAGGGTTCAACTTCAGTTCAGTCCCAGGCACGGCAGCGAAAGATTGATGACTATCAGAGCCCTGGTCAGCAATCTTCTGGTAGTCAAGGGTTGTAACCTCGTCTTAGCTGGTCAGACATTCTCCATCAATCTCATTCCTATAGTTTTGGGTAGTTTCGACATCGTCATTGGATGGATTGGTTATCCCAACAGCAAGCGGATATCCTTTGCAAAGAGAAGATTGTTCGTATTCCCCGTTCTGGCAAAGAACCTCTCGAAATTCAAGGCGACAAGAGTGGTGCTGTAGTGGGTATCATCTCCTTCCTTAAGGCCCAGAAGTGTTTGCGAAAGGGGCACACCGCTATCTTAGCACTTGTTACTGACGCATCAACGAGAGAGAAGAGAATAGAGGATATTCCAGTAGTACGTGATTTTCCTCAAGTGTTTCCTGAAGAATTACCTGGGCTACCGCCTCATCGCCAGGTCGAATTTCAGATCGAGCTAGCTCCTGGAGCAGCACCTATAGCTCGTGCACCTTATCGCCTAGCACCATCAGAATTGGAAGAACTCTCTACGCAATTACAAGAACTCTTGGATAAGGGTTTTATTCGTCCTAGCTCTTCGCCTTGGGGAGCTCCAGTGTTATTTGTGAAAAAGAAAGACGGTACCTTCAGGTGACTGTGAAGAATCGCTATCCTCTTCCACGTATTGATGACTTGTTCGACCAGTTGCAAGGGTCGAGCTATTACTCGAAGATTGATCCGAGGTCAGGCTACCATCAACTGAGAGTCCGGGATGAGGACGTCTCCAAAACAGCATTCAGAACACGCTACGGCCACTACGAGTTTCTGGTTATGCCATTCGGGTTAACAAACGCACCTGCGGTTTTCATGGATCTTATGAACCGGGTGTGCAAACCTTATCTTGACAAGTTTGTTATTGTTTTCATCGACGACATCCTGATCTATTCGAAGAGTCAGGAGGAACACGAGCAGCATCTACGACTTATTTTGGAACTCCTTCGAACAGAACAGCTGTACGCCAAGTTTTCAAAAGGCGACTTCTGGCTTCGTGAAGTCCACTTCCTAGGCCACGTGGTAAACAAGGATGGGATTCATGTTGATCCATCCAAGGTAGATTCGATCAAGAACTGGCCTGCACCTCACACACCAACCGAAATACGCCAATTCTTGGGTTTGGCCGGTTATTACAGACGGTTCATCAAAGACTTCTCAAAGGTTGCACAACCGCTTACACTACTGACACAGAAAGGTGTTGCTTACCGTTGGGGTAATACACAGGAAACAGCGTTTCAACACTTAAAGGATAGACTTTGTAGCGCACCTATCCTCTCATTGCCTGAAGGCACGGACGATTTTGTAGTCTACTGCGACGCATCCATCCAAGGTCTTGGATGTGTGTTGATGCAACGGGATAAAGTCATTGCTTATGCTTCGCGCCAACTTAAGATTCACGAACGGAATTACACTACACACGATTTAGAGCTGGGAGCTGTTGTTTTTGCGCTCAAGATATGGCGACATTACCTGTATGGCACCAAGTGAACCATCTACACCGATCACAGGAGTCTCGAGCATATCTTCAAGCAGAAAGAGTTGAACATGCGACAACGTCGATGGGTCGAATTACTGAACGATTACGAATGTGCTATAAAGTACCATCCGGGTAAGGCCAATGTGGTGGCCGACGCCCTCAGTCGAAAGGATACTACACCTAGGCGTGTGCGAGCGTTGCAACTCACTATTCAGTCTAGCCTTCCTTCTCAGATACGAGATGCTCAGGTAGAAGCATTGAAACCAGAAAACGTCAGGGCTGAAGCCCTACGCGGCTCAAGGCAACGGTTAGAACAAAAGGCAGACGGCGCCTACTATGTAACAGGACGCATTTGGGTTCCACTCTATGGCAACTTACGCGAGCTTGTAATGGATGAAGCCCATAAGTCTCGCTACTCAGTACATCCTGGTTCAGATAAGATGTACCACGATTTGAAAACTACGTATTGGTGGCCTAGCATGAAAGCTCACATAGCAACTTACGTCAGCAAGTGCTTGACTTGTGCGAGAGTCAAGACTGAATATCAGAAACCATCGGGCCTACTCCAACAACCAGAGATACCACAATGGAAATGGGAACAAATTTCCATGGATTTTGTTACTGGCCTGCCTAGATCTCAACGTGGGAATGATACTATTTGGGTGATCGTGGATCGACTCACAAAGTCTGCACACTTCCTGGCTATTAAGGAAACAGACAAGTTCTCTACCTTAGCAGACATCTACTTAAAAGAAGTGGTTTCGAGGCACGGAGTGCCAATCTCCATTATCTCTGATCGTGACGCACGTTTTACTTCAGAACTGTGGCAAGCAATGCACAAATCTTTTGGCTCACGATTAGACATGAGCACAGCTTATCACCCTCAGACGGATGGGCAATCTGAGCACACTATTCAAACTTTAGAAGACATGCTTCGTGCATGTGTAATTGACTTTGGCAACGGCTGGGAAAAGCATCTGCCACTTGTGGAATTTTCGTACAATAACAGCTACCACACCAACATTAAAGCTGCTCCGTTTGAGGCATTGTACGGGCGTAAATGCCAGTCACCTCTTTGTTGGGCAGAGGTGGGAGATAGTCAGATCACTAGTCCAGAACTTGTGGTAGACACAACAGAACGAATTGCTCAAATACGACAACGCATGGCGGCAGCTCGCGACCGTCAGAAAGCATACGCCGATAAGGGCAGGAAACCATTCGAATTCCAGGTTGGGGATCGAGTGCTACTCAAAGTTTCACCCTGGAAGGGTGTGGTTCGTTTTGGCAAACGAGGCAAACTTAACCCATGATACGTCGGACCGTTCGAAATCATTGAGAAAATAGGCAAAGTGGCCTACAGACTGAACTTACCAGCTGAACTCAGTGTAGTTCACAACGTCTTTCACATGTCAAATCTGAAGAAATGTCTGTCAGATGAGACCCTCATAGTTCCTTTAAAGGAGCTTACTATCGACGAACAGTTGCGATTCGTCGAGGAACCAGTTGAAATCACGGACCGGGATGTCAAGGTCCTCAAGCACACCAGAATACCTCTTGTTCGAGTTCGTTGGAACTCCCGTCGTGGCCCAGAGTTCACCTGGGAACGAGAAGATCAAATGAAACTCAAATATCCCCAGTTGTTCAAGAACAGTGCAACCACTACTGAGGCTCAAGCTACTACAGAATTTCGGGACGAAATTCCAAATCAACGGGGGGATGATGTGACACCCCAGGAAAACCTGTAAACTACGCAACACTACTAGCTTCCTCAGTAACCACGTGCTAAATTTCGGGACGAAATTTCTTTCAAGTTGGGGATAATGTGACAACTCGAGTTTCCAAGATTTCCATCTTCGCATTAATTGCACGTTAATTGTTTGGATTGTTTGTTTTCACGACTTGTTTGTTCACAACTGTACACGTTTGTATTATGTTAAATCGTATTGTGATTTATATGATTTATATGGTGTGGGGATTAAGTGTGTATGTAATATATGTTTTGTTTAATATCATGCCTAATATCAACAAACTTGGAACCTACGAAATCACCTCCCTAGCCGAAAACACCCTCACTCACTCCTGATGAAAACACATATGTGTTTTCATCCACATGAGGCCAACGAAATCAAAGTGGGCTTTAGGCCCAGTGGATCAGTTTTATATTGTTCTCAACTTTTACGTGAATGTCTTATCGGCAAACCCTAGAGTCTCTCCCTAACTTTGTGTGCGACGGCAGACCCCCCTCATTCGAAGCCGAATCCTTCTTGATTGATCATTCCTTGTTCGGTTAGTGATTTACATGATTAGTGCTAAATATATGGTTATATTGATGAACGTGTTCTTGAGAGAATAATGTATAATCGATCTGTTACATGATGATGTGCGAACATGATATTGGTTTGGGGTTTGGTTTTGATAATCAGTTTGTGTATAGATCGTAGGGATGGATTAACTTTATGCGGAGCTAGATTGATTGAATGCATGATCTCGAATGCTATTAATGGATCAGGATCTGAAAACGTGTCAACTTATTATAGTGTTTGAATATGTGTCATGTTTATGAAGCGATTTGATGAATATACAAAATAGGGTACATGCTAGATGTTGAATACGATGATGATGAGTAAATGCTTTGTGTATTGGTAGAGTATAATTATTACCTTGGAAATTGTATGCATGTGAGTAATTAGAAAAGGCAGCCATTTGGATAACCCTCACCTCCTTGTTGTCGGCCATTATTGTTAAATTATATGTTAGTGTATTGCAAGTTATGTTGGGATTAATATGGAAGGATATGTGATCATATATTAATTGAGTAGAGACACAATGTTTCTGTTATAATAATCAATTATTTCAAACTGATATGAATGATCGAATTGTTGATTTAGACCGTGGAGACTGTTAGAGTTGATTAGGGTTGTCCGTGTTACGTAACTGTTGCTAATGATGATGATGTTCCAGACGAAAACCCTTGGGTTTTCGTCAAATGTGTTTTCGCCCTAAAAGGGTTTTCGCCATGTGTTGGATTTCGTCGAAGTGTTCTGTTATTCCATTAACTTCGTTAGTTGGCAACTCTGTTAACTCTATTATGTATGCAACTTTGTTAAGTGGCTAACTCAGTTAAGTCTGGTAACCTTGTTAAGATTAACTCGGTTAGTTTATTAATTCTGTTAGTATGATAACTCTGTTAGTTCAGTAAACTCAGTTAGTATATTAACTCTGTTAAGTCTATTACTTCTGTTGAGTCTGTTAGTGGATAACCTTGTCATAATGGACTGAGAAAGCCTTTATGTGAAGCATGAATTGTGTGGATTTGATTAACTGTTACGAGTTACACTATGTTAACTGCCAAGCAACATGTGACATTACATTTCATACGAGTCTTTACGAACGAAAATTGATTTTATATACGTGTGTATTATAGGCCGTAACTGATAAATTGTGAGCGTGAAATTCTTAGCATACCGAGAAAACCAAGGTGAGTTCACATTTCCAAGGCATGGGATTCCCGGTGGGTTGGGAATGGTATTGATGGAATGGTAATGATATATATGATAGACTTACGTAAAACCTACGTAAAACACTAGACTACTTACCATCGTCCTCAGGTTTCGAGGGACACTTACGTAAAACCAACGTATACTTGTGCTTACTACTGTCCTCAGGGTTCGAGGGACACTTACGTAAAACCTACGTATACTTGTGCTTACTACTGTACTCAGGGTTCGAGGGACACTTACGTAAAACCTACGTATACTTATGCTTGCTACTGTCCTCAGGTTTCGAGGGACACTTTACGTAAAACCTACGCAAACCTCACGCGTACCACTGTCCTCGGGTTAAGAAGGGCACTTACGTAAAACCTACGTAAACCTCGTACGTACTCCTGTTCTCGGGTTAAGAAGAACAATTATGGCTACAACTAGTCTAGTATATACAACATGGGAAGCCCCCACCAATTGAGCATACAAAACGGCTTAGTTAATAACGCGTAGTTATGCAACGACCTTACTTACTGTGAACTTGACCTTTATATTGAGAGTGATAACATTACTATGAACTTGATTAGTTGAAAAATTACTATGAACTTGACCTTTATATTGAGAGTGATAACATTTTTTTCACCTTCATGTGATTTTCTTCACCCCAGTCTTACATCTATTCTTTAACAAACTGTTTGCAGTTGTTTTGCTGTCCCAATATACACATAAATCATCCAGCTCGGTGGCTGGTGTAGGTTTGAAACTGATAAGTTCGTAGCCTCTTATGCAGTCCAAATCTGGTAAGTTCTGAATAGTTTGACCAACTTGGTTAATACATTTGTTCAGTTCTTTGTTTTTAAATTCAGGTTCTACATGTAATTTTCATAAAGGTTTTTGTTGTTTTAAATTTTATATATGTTTGATGGAAGAAGAGTGAGTATAAGAACCAATATTCCAATACACATGATTTTCTTTATTAACATGGTCTTTGAATAAGTTATGTTGTATATGTGTATTTGTTTTGGATAATTACATTCGTTTTCTTAATTTTAATGCATTCTTTTTGTTTAAAATTTCATAGCTTTTGTAGTAAAATTGATGGAACTTGTGGCTGCAAGTAGATCAAATTCTACAAATGAAAAAATGGTTGCTAATGTTAGTGGTCATAATATGGATTTCAGTTTTGAATATTTATCAAACAAATTTGGAGTTTGCACAATCTATCATGATGAGGATGAAGATTCAAACATGGAGACACCATGCGCGAGTTGTGGCAGGTTAAAGGTTATCTTTCTTTATTGAACAATGAAGAATTCAAAGTAAGAGTATGGTAAAACTTTGAACCATATAAAAGTTTCATATTTTAGATATGTTTTCAATACGCCCATCGCAGATGCGTTTGAAAATGGTGTTACTCGAAGGGAAACACCATATAAGAGATTTACATTCTTTTAGGTATGTGTTCTCACGCGTTTTGAAGATCTTTAATTATTAGTTTCTTTCTCATTTCTTGACGTTTTTGATGAAGTTCTTTGTTTACTTTGTAGCCTTGCTGGTTTCCCTTTGTCAGCCATTTATGTTTTGGGTTATGGCTTCTCCTACATACTGATTATTACTTGCTAAATTTGAAGATCTTGATGATTACTTGTTATTTTTTCTACATTTGTTTTTTAGCTGTCATTTTGAAGTCCGTTACACACACATTTGACCCATTACTAAAATAAAAGTAAAAATTCAGAAATTAATCACCTTCAATTTATATTTGTTTTTTGGTTACGGCTGAAATCCACTTATGATGATTGTTGCTTTGTCAATTAATCATACAAATAGGAATAATACATGGTTTTTTACTAAAAAATCTAGATTTGTAAATATAAAGTTGTAATTTGTTAAGTTCTTGGTAGATCTGAAGTTGGATTGGTATTGGTTCAGGCTATAGAACAATTAATTGAAAATTCACCTTTTGAGTTGTTTTTGGCTTTCAAGTATTGGTTTGACCTAGAACAATTGAGAATATGTCATCTCTTCGGCTGCTATGGTTATTTGACTGCAATCTCCACTTATGCATGTCCATTATCACAAGACCAATGGTTTAAGCATACCATTATACCCGACTTCTCCACTTATGCAGGTTCATTATTACAAGACTGTGGTTCAAGCATACCATTGTTGTCTTCGTTAGCATATAGTTTATTTTTAGTTTTTGTCAAACCTTTATGCATGAACAAAATTAATAATAATATAAGTAACTTTCTTCAGCACGAGAAACAATCCCGGGTAATAACCTAGTTTTATTATAATAAAGACTGTCAATTTTTTTGTAATGATTAACACACAACATTTACCGCTACTTCTAATTCTATTTAGTACACTATATACTCGAACACTCAAATTTATTGGCACCTTGATACCATGAGGCACCTGACTAGGAGCCCTTTTGCATAGGGTGCAAACGAGTCGAGCTGAGCCCGAGCTTGAATAGGCTCGAGCTCGCGCTCGATTAACTTATGAGAACTCAGGCTTGAGCTCGGCTCGATTCGAGCTTTGTTTTCAAGGCTCGAGCTCGGCTCGTTTGTATTTTCTTAAGCTCGAGCTCGGTTCGGGCTCGGCTCGTCTATTATCTATTAATTAATATATTAAATAAAAATAATATAAATAATAGACTTTTTAGGCTCGCAAGCTCGATAAGTGAAGCTCGGGCTCGGGATCGTTTACTAAATAATCTTATTTTTAGGTTCGATGTCGGCTTGTAAAAAAGTTTGAATAAGCTCGGCTCGACTCGGCTCGTTTACACTAAGGCTCGACGAGCCTAACGAGCTTCACATGCGAGGCTCGAGCTCGGGCTCAATAAACAAATGAGCGTTATTTTAGGCTCAAGCTCGGCCCAGACTCGATAAAACTCGGCTCGTTTCGAGCTTTTTCTCGAACTGATCTCGAGTAGTTCATGAGTCGCTCCACTCGTTTGCACCCTACTTTTGCATAAAAGCCATTAGCAACTTAAAAATGAATAAAATAATCAAAAGTACACTCTAGTCTTGGCGTGTGTCGGCCCTGTGATAAAATAATCAAAAAGTACTTTTGTTTGGAGAATCCCCAATAATATCTTATAACTTTTTTACATTTTCTTAAAATCAATCACGAGATCTTCATTTGTATACTCTATGATTCTAATATTTATGTTTTTATTTACACCTTTATTATTGGGACATAAAACCGAAATAATTAAGGCTAAAACTATCTACACACCAAGTGTGTAAATAGCCAACCCAAAAATATGTTTTTTGTACTATGTGCATACCCTGCAGTGTCGAGCTGTGGCCAAAGCGCGGCGTTTTGATCCGGTCAACCAGACAAAGACTGACGGGTCTGTTGACCGGACCAAAACGCCGAGCTTTGGCGGCGATTTGGTCCTGTCAACCAGACCGGGTGTCAGTCTTTTGTCTGGTTGACAGGACCAAAACGCGGCCAAAGCTCGGCGTTTTGGTCCGGTCAACAAACCCGTCAGTCTTTGTCTGGTTGACCGGACTAAAACACCGCGCTTTGGCCACAGATCGACACTGCAGAGTATGCATATAGGGCAAAAAACACCTTTTTGGTGTGCCAATAGACAAATGAATGTGCAAATAGGTACACCCATAATTACAGGAGTAAAAATCAATTGGGTGGTGGGTCATTGACAAAGACAAAAATTCTTTAAATACCTAGTTGAGGGAGGTCTTGATTCAAGTATAAGAGACGACACATATCAAAAGAAATTTATTGTTAAAAAAAATTAATAAGTAAAAACTATATATATATATATTGTTGATGAAGGATGATGATTAATAATTTTATTTTTATAATAATATGTAGCTTTTTTTTAATTTAATATATTATAATAGTTTATTATTATATTTACTTTCAATAAGATATTTTTACTTTTAATAACATATTTTTAATATTTTTACCTTTTTAAAACAATATATTTCCTTTACCATTTTTTAATAAATCTCTTTTCTTTGTTTATAATATATTTTAATTTATCGATTAATTTGATACTTCTCTAATAATTTACGTTTATGACTTTTTTCTAAAAACTTAACTACGTAGTTGTGCTTGATTTTTTCCCTGATATTCCGTTATAAGTTTTGTTAAAAACGAAGTTGTACTCAAAATAAAGTATTTATTTTGTATTATAAAATGGTAAGATGATAACCTAAACCATTCTAATGGTTTGATTTTCTAAACAATATATTTATTTTCGAATCATGTTTGTTTTACATTATCATTTGTTCGGTTTCGTCACAACACGCGACGTAAAGAAAAACTAGTTGAAATAAAATATGGTTTTGGAAAAAGAACGGCTGTTATGAAGTGAGGAGGCAATCAAGTTTTAGCTTTTGTTTTTTCCCTTAATTTGTTTTTTCCCTTAATTTGTTTTTTTATCACCTTTTCCATGATTTTAATGTAATTATTGAAGTTGTGTTTTTAAAATTTTAATTAATTGTGAGCCGTCAGTTGCCAATAGGCCATTGCTACCGGGGCCGCCACTCATTACCACCGCACACGAACCCTACCAACTTATATTGTTTCATTTCATTTCAAATAATAAAATAAATTGTGATATGACCTCCCCGTGGCCCAGTGGTTTCCCCACTTGGGTTATGTTGGCCGGCTCCTCCTTTGGGAGGTCACCGGTTTGACTCCCACTGTGGTTTTGGGGGGGACGTCCCAATGATGAATCGTATCCTACCGAGGCATGGTGCGGTCTTGAGGGCAAGCCGGTTTTACCCAACTGTTACCCTAGCGAGTCTCTCGTGTGGGGGGCAGTATGGTTTCCGGGCGGAAGTCAGCTTGCGCGGCGGCCGGGGCCGGATCGAACATCGCGTCCGAGAGTGCGAGAGTGCGGGGCTGACGGGGGAATGTCTTCGACATGAACCCGGTGACCAATAGGTCCAGTACATAGAAATTCACGTTCCAAATATATATATATATATATATATATATATATATATATATATATATATATATATATATATATATATGATTAAAAATTATATTCAACAAATAACTAAAAGAATGATTATAAAAAACGATTATAATATTAAATTTATTATGCTTCAAAACCGGAAGCTAAAATTAAGGTAAAAGCAAATAAAAAATCAAGCCGAATTAGCTAGAATTAGAATTAAGGTAAAAGCAAGAATTAGTTTAATTTTGAGTAAATTGTCATTTTAGATCCTGAGGTTTGTTTCAAATTATCATTTTAGTTCAAATAGTTTTTTTCTCCTTTGGGTCCCTCACTTTTTAATTTTTTGCATTTTGATCACTTTGTCTAACTCAGTCTAAAAATCTGATTATAACCATGGGTATTTTTGGCATAAGTGTTGTGTAATGATAACCATGAGTAGTTTATAACATAATTTATAAACCTCATAATAATATAATCCAAAAAATACCCCTTATTATAACATGGTTTTTAGACGTAGTTAGGCAATGTAGTCGGCGTTCTTCACTCCAAAACCTCTGACTAGAGTGTATGCGTGTGTAGTCGGCTTGGTCCTAGTTTGGGCCGCAAGTGCAAGGAGTTAGGATCTGTTGAACTAAAACTACAGAATTATAACTCGTCTCATACGAAATAAAACTATATATAAAATTCAAAGATCATATAAAAACAAGCATATATTAACACTATTTTCTTCACGTTTATAAAGAGCTTGTAGTTGTGAACACAATATTCTAAAACATCTTAAAACACAAAAACTTTTGTGTTTTAAGTCCTCAATATTTACAAAAAATACACATTTAGCCCCTTTGTGTTTTAAGTCCTCAACATTAAAAAAAAAAAAAAAAAAAAAAAAAAAAAAAAACACATTTAGCCCTTGAATATTTATCTTCTTTCAATTTTCATATATTATAATTCTAACTCCAGCACTTTTACTTTCTAACCCCTTATACTTTTAGTTATTTATTTGAGAAGTAAGTTACACATTCACTTCTAACTTTTGGTAATTGACAACTTTGATCCAACAACTTTTTCTACTTAATAACTTGACGTCTCATTTTATCTGAATTGCTTTTACGACTTTAGACCATAGCGTTACACATTATTATACTATTTTTTTTATCTATGTATAATTATGTTAATTTCTAAATTACTTTTAGGGTGTACGGGGCACAAGCGGGGAGGGGGATCGGTGACCCCAGTCCCCGATCGGGAACACCGCTGCCGTCACCGCGGGGACCGAAATCGGGGAGGGGTTTCGGTATTGTTTCACCGCGTTGAATTGCACATGGATTGAGGAACGGTCGACTTTTCCAACGGTCAAATTTAAAAAAAAAAAAATTCAATTTAAACTTAATATAAATAACCAACTTCACTAATTTTTTTTTCCACACCCACCACTCTCAAACTTTTATACTCTAAAAATCTATCAAATACAACAAAAGCCAAACCGAGCAATGGAGAACCAACCCCGCGAAGCCAAGAAAAAAACTAAGGGGCGGGGCTCGCAACCGTCTCGTGGTGGTTCGAGCGGTGCAAGTGCACAACCACAACCCCCTTTCGGATATACTTCACAACCACCCCCGTTTTTTTACCAACAACCTTCACACCCCTCCTTTTACAACACCCAACCACAACCCACTTTTGGCTATTATCAAAATTTGTTATCAATGGATCCACCTCAATCCCCCGCCTTCGACCCGTATGGTTTTCGTTCCCCACAAGTTCCATATACACGAGAAAATGTTGAACGTCCTCTACCTATTCACGAGGACGAGGAAGTAGTGCCCGAAACTCAAAATTTGGGCGACTATGAAAATGACACCGGCGACGATGAATATAATGTGGATCAAGACGCCGGCAACGAAGAAGATGACGCTTTACCAACGGGAAAAATGGAGAGCCAAAAATGGACAAAGGTCCAAGAAGAGGCGTTGGCGAAAGCGTGGGTACATTGCTCTACCAACAAAAAAAGGGCAATCAACAAAACCGCGATAGTTTTTGGCGTAAGATTTTAAATCATTTTAACGACACCGTTGGTGGAAGTAACCGGACCGTGCATCAAGTACGGTCTAAATGGGGCCCGATGATGACGAAAATAAACTTGTTCAACGGCCTATACCAACAAGCGGTAAAAATTATATTTTTTAACGTTGTATATTTTTTAATTTTGTTTACTAATATGTAAAAAATTATATTTTTAACACTTGTTATTTTATAATATGTAGGATCGCACACGAGGAAGCGGGTGTAGCGATGTCAACGTGATGAAAGTCGCTTTAAAGGAATTTAAAGAAAAATATCCGAGCGGTTTTCAACATATCGAGGCATGGGAGGTCGTTCGAAAACACGACAAATGGGCCCAAGTCCCATTGTTGGGTGAGGAAGGGGAAGGTTCGGGACAAAAAAGAAAGCCCGTTGAGGTGGACCCTTCCATACCCGATATGAACGAAGACCCCTCGCCACAAAGAACACAACGGCGAGACAAGCGTCAAGCAACATCGTCCGAGGGCTCGGCCGAGTTGGCGGCACAATTCAAAGAGTACACCGCCATGAAAGAAAAGAAGCACGCGATTGAATTTGAGGCGATTGAATTGGAGGCGATTGAATTGAGGAAGAAAAGAGAGTCGGAGGCTCGCGAGCTCATATCGGAACAACGCGAGACGATGAGAAACTACAATTACGATCGAGATATGAAAACATTCCTCAAGCCGCACGACGATGCTCCGCTGGAAATGTTGCCGTTCATCCTCGCCCGAAAGCGCGACATCGCTAACAAGTACGGGTGGCCGTGCAATTTCTAAAATTTTTATTTTCTAGTTTGAATGTAATTTTTATTTTCTAGTTTGAATGTAATTTTTATTTTTATTTTCTACTTTGAAATGTCTTTTGTTAAATTTTATTTAATTTTTATTAATATTTTTTTAATTTATAAACATGCATAATTACAACAAATAAAAAAAACAAAAAAAAAATAAAATAAATAAAAAGTCACCTAAGAGGGGAGTGCCGCCATCAAATTGGGGTGTGAGGAGAGTTTAAGAGGGGAGTTGACGTGACATAACCTGATTGGGTGTGCGTAAGAGAGGGGACTCCCCTAAGAGGGGAGTGCCCCTCTCACCCTTACGACTTTACACGATTGTCTAAAATATTGTTACAACTTTACACCGCAATGATCGAGCCATACTATATATATATATATATATAATGGCATTAATTTCACGAACGTACCGTGTGTAACAAAGTCAAAAACGTGTAATGTCACGTGCGACCATCAAACGTTATTGTCATCATTGTACATTGTAACCACAAATGCTTATATAGGCTATACTGAGTTTGATCGGATACACCAAACACGTGTTTTATATGGTCAACGCATCACATAATGTGTTGTCCGCTATAAACAACTAAGGCGCCGCCGGTGTAGTGTGTTGTATATCGCAGTTTTAACGTACCTTTCATTTTAAATTCACGTTTTGACATAAACTTTTTTCTCAAGTGAGTCAGGTAAAAAATAATACGTTTTATACTTATTTTATGTATGTTCGTAAACTGTATTCGAAAGCGAGTTCGGTCAAATATAATACGTTTTCATTCGACGGTGACGTAATTTTTTTCAGTAAAGAGTCGGGTTAAATATAAATTATAAATACGAGTGACTTTAACTTTTGACGCCGCCGCAACGCGTGGCGGGTCAAAATCCTAGTTTTATCAAATAGCAATGTATAACATATAAGAATTATTATCTATATTATATAGAAGTTGTCATGTTTTATTATTATTTAACATTAGTTTTTATTATATTTATTATTAGTATATTGTTATAATTAATTATTATAATAATTAATTTATTTTATCCTTTTACTATACATATTATACCGTTCTAACCCGTTTAACTTTTTAATAATTTGATTTTTCTCTGATTACTTGCATTCTATTGCTTAAGAAAAACTAAATACGAAGTTGTGTTTGATTTTTTCTCGACATTTTTATATAAATTTTATTAAAAACGCTGTTGTGTTTGAAGTATAGGTTTTTTTTGGTATCATGTGCTATATCAAGTGCCGGTGTCACAACGGTTCCATGATGAACGAAACCAACACCGACCGAACCACGTCGATACCAGTATTAGTATTATCGGAACCATTATCGGTATATACTTAAAAAAATATACGCTTTTAGCCCATCTGTTTTTATTTAGTTTGATTTCCATCCGATATCTCGCGTCCAATATCTTTTTTATAAAGTAGAATGCAATACTGTGTATAAAAAAATATCTCCACCAAAACCGACAATGACATCGGTAATGCTATTGTTATTATGGGAACCGACACCTGTATTCGTTTTTTATGATTTTCAATGTAAAACACATTATTTTGAGCATATCATGACTTTAAACAGAGTGTCGGCACCATAACAAATTGAGCAAAACTGACGGAATTCCCGCCGCATCGTGCGGACAAATCCACCTAGTTTAATATTAAACATGGACATAAAAGTTAAGGTTCAAAATGTAACAACGCAATGTATTAATGATGGTTGTTTTGATGAAAAATTTGCAATGTATTGTCATCTCCAATTGTGATTTTGAAAGGTTGGTGAGTAGTGTTTTCGTAATTATGTCTTGGAGCTTCTTCATTTTCTTGGTCCGTCAATTTTTAAACTTGAACAAGAATTGTGTATCTAGATAGCAACACACCAAAAGTTTTTAGAGATAAGGTTGTCAAATCTTGTTGATCTAGGGACAACATAATAAACATACAACTTTACATTGAAGAATTGTGCTAAAAAAAATCAAAAACCTTCATGTACACAACAAAATGATTATATTAAAATGTACGTATTATCTACACATGTTTCCATGAATGCACCGGAGAATTTTCCCATTGTCAATCCATTGACAGAACCATAAACTTTTAGTCGAGAGGTCTGCGTGTGGTTATCTTTGATCTCTAGCAGCTAGAGTAGAAGTTTTAACGGTGTTTTTCTTATAAAAAATTTGGTTTATACATAAAATCTGTAAAATTTCAGTGATTAAGGGTCAACAGACTCTCTTCTTTTTTTTTTTTTTTTTTTTTGAACGACAAATTTGGATAATGACGGACCACTGGAGTATCATCGTGGCACCGGCGAAACCACCTGATCATATCCATCTCCACTAGGCATAATACCTATACATCAATTCAGGAGGAAACCCAATAAATATGAGAAAAACTCCTTTGTGAGAATCGAACCCAGGACCTATTGGTCCAAAGTCTTATCTCACCCCTATTATGCCACTAAGCTATAAAGCCATGGACATCAACATACTCTCTTGACCCCCTTGGTTCTGTCTGTGATGGCACTAGGGATGAGATTGGTACACTACCCGTACCAGTACCAAAAATACCGGTACCGAATTTGAACAAAACTGGGTACCAAATACCGTACCAAATATATAGGTACGGTATGGTATTTTCAGTACGGTACCCGCTTTGGTACCATTTTATTTTTATTTAGTTTTTGAGCACTTGTACGAGTACTAAATAGGTAAAATTTGACATGAGTACCAATATAGTACGAGTACCAAATAGGTAAAATTGGTACGAGTACCAATATGATACGGGTACCATATATGTAAAATCAATACGAGTACTATAAATACCATAATACGAAATAAAACATAGTACAAAAAAAACTTTTAAAGGTCTACATAAAATTTGGTATCAGTACCCGTTTTTACCCGTACCTGTATCAATACCGAAAGTACCGAATACCAAAATCAATAAAACTGGGTACCGATACATGTACCAAATACCTAAAATCAGTACGGGTATAGGTATGGTATGGGTACGGTACGTGTACGAGGGGAAAAAACCCATCCCTAGATGGCACTACATGTGTTTCTTTGCCCATAACAACAATTTTCGCCGATATGACATAAAATTTTGAATTTTCTGGGAAATTCGTAAATGTATTATTACCATATTATAAATTACAAACATGTTTGTGCTTAATAGAGTTGTACTCTAGGGATTGGGAGTTTTCCAAAAAAGTTTTTGAGTTTTCATTTATCACAAATGTGTTAGTTAATTACACCTTTTTTTCCTATGACAAATTTATAATTCTTAACTCTTAAATAGTCAATACAAATAAAAAATTATGAGAAATTCAAGTATCCATATCATATTTGTATTTATTTCAAATACAATATTTATTAAATCCTAGATATTATTATTATTATTTATATACTATTAATTGGTAACATTGTTAGGTATTAAAACTTGTATTTTTAGCTTATAAAGTTGGACATTGCTTTATGATAATTTGTAACATTGTTAGGCATTAAAACTTGTATTTTTAGCTTATAAAGTTGGACATTGCTTTATGATAAAACCATGTAATATAATATTTATTTATATACTATTAATTGGTAACATTGTTAGGTAGGGATGAGCACGGTACCTGTTCGGCACCGGTACTGAAAAACGAGAAAAGTGGGTACCGGTACCTAATACACCTGCCATAACATGGAGCTCATGTATAATGTTTAGGGGCTGTTTGATAACTTTTGAATGGTTAAGTGCTGAATCAGTAAGAGGTCTGAACTATTAAATGCTTAAGCACTATGAGGTCTAAACTATTAAGAGACAGTATAATGCTTAACCGTCCAGAGACAAATGTCTGACCAATTCAGATTAGAGGTCTTAACCATTGAGACTCGGTATAATAATTAATCATTCAGATGCAAATGTCTGAAACATTCAGACATTTACTCACGAAACAAACAGTATGAATCATTAAGTGTTGAACCAGTAAGAGGTCTGAACCATTCAGACCCTCATTAAGAGGTAAACAAACAACCCCTTAATTATTAACTAACCCATAACGGCTGAATTTGTAAGCCCCGGCTGCAACGCAGCGGGAGCTTACATCTAGTTTTGATGAATGTACAACCTTAAATGTGTCTTTAGAGTTATAAAACTTGTATATTTTATAGCAATTATTAAGCTAATGTATGTGTGATATATGTCTCGAGCATACAGATTATCCAAGTACAATGATATAACTAGTATTTTGTTTTCTCTTGTCAAAGGTCCTAAGGGAGAAAGATGTATAGTGTATATGAGTTATGGTTTAAAGAATATATATAAAAAAGGGAAAATTGAACACTAAAATACAATTTCCTCGACTAGCTAGAGTTTCTTTTATGTACTTAATAAATTATTATTGTTCTTTTGCTAAAAGTGGATCGAAAAAGCAAATTGTTTATGGAGTAGTTGAGAAGTACTCATCCCTCCGTGTTTATTATTCTGTCTTTTTTTTTTTTTTTTTCATTTTTCTTTACAATGTTTATTTAACAATACGTTGTTAAAAGTTTGTAAACTTCATGTTTTCTTTAAAATTGTAGGTGTTATTATAATTTTATTTAAGATTCTTGGCTTATTTCGACTGTAAATATATTGTCTAAAAAACTCTCTAGGTTTTATGTAATCGATTAAGAGTGTTAAAAATCGCAACCTCTATATAGATAGTGGTGGGTACTTAATATTTTTGATCTAAAGCTAGGGATATTGACTATTGACTATCAGTGAAGAGGAATTTTTATAAAATAATAGGATAGGGCTAGGGAGAAAACCCTAAAAATTTGAGAAAACCCTAGAAAACCCAACCTTCCGACATTTTTTTTTTGAAAAAAATAACACATGTAATATACATGTTTTTAAGAGTTTTGGGCAAAAAAAAAAAAAAAAAAAAAAAACAAAAAAGCGGCGAAGGATTATTTAAAAAAAAATAAACAAATTTCAGCAACTTTTGTGACTAACACGTGTTAGACAAAAAATGCTGAAACTTGTTTATTTTTTTTAAAAAAAATTCCTTCAGCGCTTTTTTGTTTTTTTTGGCCCAAAACTCTTAAAAACATGTATATTACATGTGTTATTTTTTTCAAAAAAAAAAAAAAATGTCGGGAGGTAGGGTTTTCTCCCTAGCTTTAGCCATAACGAATATATATATATATAAAAGAATATAAATGGTATTCGTTACGATCAAAACTTTAATGGAAAACGGTGGTAAATAACTTCGTCTTTGTTTTCCGTTTTGTGACGTCACAAGTACTCTTGTTTTGAATTAGTGAGCCTCTCACGGGATTAATACGTAATACCAAGAATGTTAGAGTGGTTTGGGCTATCCATTACAACTCGAGGAGGTGGAATAATATCCCGGTAAAAAATTCAGTTGCGGGCCCTTGGCGAAGTATTTACAGTATCTGGCAGCCTCTATTAATTGCTGAAATAGATCTAAAAAAATGCTTTCTCAGCAATGGTTGGTAATGGCAATAATACACAATTCTGGTTAGATAGTTGGATTGACCCGGAACCGCTTTATCTAAAGTTCCCGAGCCTTTTTAAAGAGGAGAGGTTTAAAGAATGCCTGGTCTCAGATCGTTGCGCTAGTAGTGAAGGCGGCCCGGTTTGGTGTTGGGCCTGGGCTCGGCCGGCCCTTGGTCCAGAAGCAACCGGCCAACTGCATCAGTTGACGTCGATGTTAGGCAGCGGCTTGGTAACAGCAGCTTCAGATAGATGGAAATGGCGATATGAAGCTGGTGGTTCTTTTTCGGTTGCTGGCATTAAAAAACAGTTATGTCTGGCTGGTCGGGGCAGCCCTGGAAGCGCTTTCGAATGGAACAACTGGGTCCCAAAGAAGGTTAGCATAGTAGCTTGGAGGGCAGAAATGGAAAGGCTGCCCACAAAATGCGCGCTGGCTAGAAGAAATGTGCCGGTTCCGAATCAAACGTGCAGTTTTTGTGGCGAGTATGCTGAATCGAGTGAACACATATTTGTATCATGTCACTTTGCACAAATGGTGTGGCAAAACTTGGCGGGCTGGATTAATATACCACCGATTATAGCGTTTGGCATTAAGGACCTTCTTACACTACATGGTTCTAGCTTGGGTTCGCGGAAAAAAAAAGGCTATTCATGCTGTAGTCCTGGTGGTGATTTGGGGTATATGGAAGACGAGGAACGACTTAGTATTTAGGCAAGTGGCCCCAAACTTCACAAGAACTCTCGACGAAATTAAGTCCGGGGCATATCTATGGATAAAGAATCGCTCAAAAACGACAGCTTTGTCATGGGAAGATTGGAGTCGGTTTAATCTAGAGGGTATGTGATGTAATGATGTAATAGTGTATTGGTTTGTTTGGTTTGATGTAACTCGTTGTACATTCGGTGTGTAGCATCTTGCTACTAGCAATAAAAATTTCTGTCGGCCGTTCAAAAAAAAAAACCAAGAATGTTATGCTAAGTAATATGATGATTAATTGGTCATATTGACACCTCCTTCTTAGAGCCTCAATCAAAGCATATGCTAATCCAAGTTTAGTGTGCACGGTATGCACTCAAGAAAATTTTGGGGTGATCTCGATAGTGGTGGTGGTGTTCCCGCATTCCGATATCCTCTCCCGCTCTTCATAATTTTTTCTCGAGCTAGATGAATACTTATCGTCCATCCTAATATTCCATCTGACTAGTACTCTCGAGATTCCGATTATCGCTATGGGTTAACTACTTAAAAACTATGTTTTCAAACGCATTTAAACGCATGATTACAACGATTATTCAAAACGCAGTTATCGCAACTAAACGCTGTTTATAACGTTTACTATCTAAACACATTTTATCGCTTGATTATACTAAAGGCTATCGCAACACAAACGCAACGCAAACTTGAAACGCAAATTATTTATGTTATGTTTATGTGTGATTATTTATGGTTGAATGTTATGTGGTATTAAACGCAACGCTTACACGCTCAACGCTCACTCGCAACTCGATTAAACGCAACGCAATGCTTAACGCACGAAACAAAAGTTGGAAAAACTAACTCGCACAACATGGCTGTCCGAATGGACATCCGTCCGGATGCCCATTCGATCAGATAGCCATCCGACCAGACGCCATCCGACCGCTGCACAACGTAAAAGATTTACACCATTCATATCTCTACGGTCTATATAGAGATATGTTGGCTACCTAGTCTGGGGTTAAGGGTTTAGTAAGGTTCTTGCCTTGTTCAGTGTATAGATCCTGCAAGGACCTGGGTCAAGCTTACTAGGACCTCCTTCAATACACGCTGGTATTGGATGGCGGGGGTGCGAATGGCTTGATCCCCTCATATGTAAACTACTAATAATACATTAAACCGGCTACTTGGGATTGTATCCCTGCTGACTCAAACCACTTAGCCGAGGGTAACGTCACCTTCAAAAGAGGGGCCTACCACTTTTCACATTAATAACTTAATTAATTATCTTTCAATATTCCGACCCTTTGGGATTGTGTGACAACTCGAGTTTCTGAGATTCCATCTTCGCACTAATTGCACGTTAATGGTTTAAGTTGTTTATTTTATACGACTTGTTGGTTTCATAAATGTACACGTTGGTAATACGTTAAATCGTATTGTGATTTGTATGTTAAATTTGATATACAACATAAGTGTATTGTTGATATGTGTGTATGCTTGTTAATATAGAGTTGTATGGTTACTTGTATATGGTATGGGAAAAATGTTGGTATGTTTATTATAAAACAGGGAACTTGCCAAACAACCCCCTACGAAAACACCATGGCCGAAAACACACATGGTGTTTTCGTCCATATGTGGCCAGCGAAATCCAATGGGCTTTAGGCCCAGCAGTGGATCAGTTAAATTATCCTCAACCTTTACGTGTAAACGGAATCGCCAAACCCTAGAGCCCTATTGTTCTCCCCGTACGACGGCAACTGCAAATCTCAAAACCTTTCCTTTCAATCAAGCTAGTGACATCCCATCTCGGTTAGTTAACTGTTGTTTGTATGATGCATGATTACGTGTCTGTATGTACATGTTTAATTGAATGATCTAATGATTGTATACGATCTTGATTGCACAATGATTTGGTAATATGATTTCATGTATTAACAGTTAGTGGGTAATGATGATGAGCATGTGATTGTGAACTGATATGTATTTTTGGGATTCGTATGATCTGATGCGAGATCGGTTATGTGATGATATCGATTATTCTGATTGAACGGTTGTTATCAAGATGTTATCGATGTATTTAGCATGATTATAATGATGAGCTAGTTGATTTATGATTGGGTGATGATTGAACCGATGCCATGTATTGATTTGTGTAACAGTTAGCATGCTTAGGGCTTTCTGTTGTTGGTGATGATGTGCCGACGAAAACCAAATCCTCACGAAAACACCATCCCAACGAAATCACCTTAGGGATTTCGTTGGCCCAAGGGTTTTCGGCCAAGGGTTTTCGGCAGTCTGTTGTGTTTTCGTCCAAGATGCTAGTACAGTAAACTCGTTATGTTAAGTCTGTTAACCCTGTTAAGGTGTTAATACTGTTAGTTGATAAACCCTGTTAGTTCCGTTAACTAGTTAACTGTTGAATATTAACTCTGTTAGTTATAATTCTGTTAAACATGTAACTATGATTAACCTATTAACTGAGTTAAGTTTATTAACTCAGTTAACCTTATTAACTCTGTTAGTTATTATTCATGTTATGCTTGTTAAATCCTGGAAGCTTGTTATCTTTGCTTAATACATTAACCTAGTTAAGTCTGTTAAAACCATCAAGCATGCTAATTAATTAACCATGTTAGATATTACCAAGAACTCAGTTATATGGAGTATGACTGTGTGAACATGAACCCACTGTTATGTGCTACTTGATGAGAACTGCATAAACACACTTTGTGACACTTTGTGACATGGATTACCTGTGAAACATTTCGAGTTCGAAACTGATTATACATACGTGCGTACTATAGGTCGTGATTGATTAACTGTGAGCGTGTATTACTTTAGCATACCGAGCAAACCAAGGTGAGTTCACACTCTTACCAAGGCATGGGATTCCCGGGGTTGGGAATGGGTTTGGATGATTACTTATGCTTAAATTGTTATCGGAATTACATACCATAGGCCTCGGGAGAGGAAGGTTATTGGTAGGTACTGCTAGACTAGTGATACATATACTTCTCTTCGCACACACGCCGGGAATGGCTGCGATAATAGAACTAATCTTCGCACACACGCCGGGAATGGCTGCGATAATAGAACTAATCTTCGCACACATGCCTGGAATGGCTGCGAACCATACTCTAAACTTCGCACACATGCCGGGTGGGCTGCGATACAAATATACCTAGTCTAGAAAACTTGGGAAACACACCACAATCTTCGCACACATGTCTAGGAGACTGCGATTCAAGTACATACTATATATGGGTTACTAAACGAACATATGGTTTACAATACAATTACTATAACTGAACAACCAACTGTGAACTCGCTCAACTAGTTGTTGACTTTCTGTTACATGCCTTGCAGGACCATAGGTACTCATGGAGCTTGCACGGGAGGCGCGGTCGTTGTGGGCACGGATTGTGGATGTTTGACGAAAACTTTATGACTCGTTAAACTTAACACTTGTGTTGGATTTTCATACTATGCTTCCGCTATCTATACTATGTTTTTGATTGAACACCAATTGTATTGTGACGGATTACATTTACTTTTACTTATTACTTATATGTTCAATATGATTGGTGGCTTGATCCTGGTCATGTCACGCCTCCAAGCGGTGGTACTCCGCGTGTGGATTTTGGGGGTGTGACAGATTGTATCATTGCTGGCTCAAACCACTGGGTTGAAGGTAACGTCACCTTCAAAAGAGGGGCCTACTACTATAACTAAGATAATCTCTTCAAAAGTCCGAAAGTGCAAAAATCATCAAAGGATACTTAAAAGGCTAGTCGGATCCAAGTGATTAATCTTGTCTATCTGTTTTTATTTTTATTTCTGCATTTTTAGTTTTTATTTTCATGTTTCAAACCTTTTCTTAAAAATTTAGATTGATTAGACGTTGAGGATAAATCGGTATTAAAAGCTCTTGTGTCCTTGGATGACCTCGGTATCTTACCAACGCTATACTACGCTCACGATGGGTGCACTTGCCCAAGTGTGTGTTTAGTGTTAGTAGAATATCGTGTTTTATAAATTTAAAACTTAATTAATGTGTAAAATGGGCTTAAAATATCAATAAAAACATATCACACCTTACACACACCAAACGCGCATCGTAGATTTGAAAGATAGGTGAATACGTGCAAAATATGTGGGTGAATACGTGAAAATATGTGCTTACGTGGATTATGTGCTCCTACGTGCTTATGTGCTTCTGTACTTACGTGATTACTTGGACTATGTGCTTATGTGCCTATGTCTTACGTGCCTACGTGTTCCTGAGCTTTACCTAATAATAGTAGTAAGTATGTTGGTAAAACGCTAAAAAGACCCGATATAATCGAATCTCATCTAAATCGTATGACGATGTCTGCTGCAGACAATGTCGTCATTTGGTTCTCATACCCGATGCGCAGCTCGCCGAAACCATGCTGACAATCGTATCGCTTCACTGGTGGCTAAGGAAATGGCTAAAGTCATACCTCAGATCGTCAGTGAGATCAACGAGGTCAGTGATGTGTGTAAAATGCAACATATAAAATACATCAATTGAGGCATAAAACTAACCCTTTTTTAGTACTAATGTTGGAAAAAAGTATGCTTTTGTCTTCCTTTTGTATTTTCAGGACCAAATGAGCTTAAATGAACAAAAGGAACAAATATGCAGCAAAATCTAACATAATACGAAGGAAAGGAATAAACGTGGCATGCCCAACCCCTCGACAACATCTTTCCAAGCAAAAACAAAAGAATAGAAGGCTAACCACGGCCCCTTGCCAAGCGGACACGGGGGCGTGGCCAAGTGTCTGCAGAAAAGACAAAGTTATAAAAGCTTCTATTCCCAACACTGGGGCGTGCCCAGCTCTGTTAGGCCATCTTGCAGGATCTGCTCAAGTAGAATGTGGCGGAATCGATCAGAATCGAGGTGCGGAATCCCTCGATAATGTCTGAGAATCAACAACGACAAGTTCAACGCTTAACATGTCTGAATTCATTGATTGATAGTGAAAGTACAGAAGAACCGGATGAAAGTCAGACAGACAGAGCTTCGCTACAATGATCGGCAAAAAGTTTTAAACAACTAGCACTAACCAGCTATTTATAGGCAATCAGGGAAGGTAATAGTGTCACCCGGTCGGATGGTCATCCGATCGGATGCCCATCCGTTCGGATGACATACGTCGTCCGACGGATTTCACTTTAACAGTTAAATGCTGTTCCCTGATCTGCCTAGACAAACAAATACATACAAGTACATACATATACAAAATTACACAAACAGGACAAAATACACGACTCGATGCAGACGGAAGCTACAGACATATGTACTAACAGACTCCCCCTTGGATGTAGCTGTAGTTCCTTCCTGCATAGTCTTCAATCCATCTTCCTGCTGCGTCTTCTTTCCTTTTCTTTCTGTCTTCTCTTTTCATCACGCTCAGCAAACATCTTCCTCCTTAACGGCCTACCAACTTCATTCCAGTACTTTCTGTATTCAAGATCACCATCGCGCTTTCTATCCCGCCGTGGGATCTTGTTTTCTTCCTTCTCGATCGGTGTCTGGTCTGTTGGTGGAGGTCTCATTAGCTTCCTTCTACCAAGCTTCGCAGCTTTATCAACTATCTTCTTGAATCTTTGACTGCGCTTATATTTCTTTAAGAACTCATCAATCTCCAAGTCTCTCCACTTTGACTTCCAATATCTGCCAGAGTTGATATCTTTCACATAGCACAAGTTCACTAACTTCTGATACTGTTGAGCTTGAACTTTGTCTGGCTTTTCATAAACAATCTTGTTGTAGAATAGGCAATCAATATCCTTCTTGGAGCAATTCACTAACCACATCGGATCCAACACATTAATCCTCCTCGATTCTCCTGTCTTCTTATCAAAAAGAGAAATCACTGCTTCCGCTGTGCTCTGGTTATACATCCAACCCTGAAAATCTTCATAGAAATCCTATTCCATTGCACGTAGCGGCATGTTTTTCAAACATCTCGGTGGCTTTATATTCAAAGTAATATCCTTTTCTCCTGATTCCAAAATTTTGACAACTTGCTCTGGAAACTGCGACTTCCAACCAGGAAATCTCTCCTTTGCCTGCAACTTAATGTAGTTCCACAAATGTTGATCATGCTGCTTTACATCTAAGCCATAGTAGAACTGTTTGATATTCTTTGTTTGCACTAACTCCTCAACATCCCACCACGAGAGGGTTTTAATTCTGACAGAAACTCAAAGTATTGAACCCCTAGTTCCCGTCTGATAGCATATACTTGCAGATCTTCCAGATAACCCCATGAAAGAATATCTCCCAAAGATAAATCAGCATTATGCGTGAAATACTGAAGAGGTCTCCTGAACTTCCTCTCCTTGGGCATTACTTTGAACCATTTCTTTCTTTCTTCTACCAATGTTTCTCATGGAATTGTTTGTGGAATGCCTTCAGTAGTGATCTTCTCTACAACTTTCCTTCTGATCTCATCTTCATTTTGTTCTTTAAACATTTCAGCAAGTGTAGGAAATGAATCATCAATGCCAGAGTAGTGGAACGGAGTATCTTCCTTAGAACTATCTGAACAATCTTCAACTTCGACATGATGAAAATTATCAGCTTCATGTGCATATTTGAACTCATACTCCTTTTCTGGCGATGAAGGAATCCCATCCTCAATATCAAACTTAAACTTTCCATCATCTAATCCCAATTCCTCTAACATATTAGCTCTAGATCTTGGTACCTCTATCTCTCCCTCAACTGGAGCATTTAAGTAAATAATAGTGGGTTGTGTGAGGAATACCTGATCGGTCTTTTGCTTTCCAGAATAAGAAGACTCTTGATGTTGATCCTCCTCCTGCTCATTGATCTCGTCGTTCAGAAAATCATCCAACTTTTGTTGAACAGAGGGATTCACAATCAACAACCCTGTTGATCCTTGATCTTCATCATCGTCTTTATCATTTAGTGGATCATAGATTTCAATCTCATTCAACCAATCTTCCAATTCTTGATTCTCTTCTTATTCTTTTTCTTCGTCTTTCCAACATAAAAGCTTCACCTCAGGTTCTCTTGCCTTTTGTTTACGTTGTTCTACTCTCACTAAACGAATAATATCATCAAAGCTGTAAGAGAGAGGAGTAGATTCACTAATAAGAACAAACCCTTGATCTTCATCAACATTCACAGCATCTACCATTTCAACGTCACCTTCAGGTTG
Organism: Helianthus tuberosus; assembly: GCA_030545235.1. Classification (NCBI taxonomy): domain Eukaryota; kingdom Viridiplantae; phylum Streptophyta; class Magnoliopsida; order Asterales; family Asteraceae; genus Helianthus; species Helianthus tuberosus. Next base: position 9,305,437 of record CM060373.1, on the reverse strand, counting down.
GCTTGAAGTACCAAGTGTTTCTTCTATATCAATTACCAATCCTTTCGTTTTCTGAGTTGCTTCCTCAGCCAACTCCTTTTCTTTCTGAGCTCTTCTCTCTTCAACCCTCTGAATCTCTATGTTGTTGTAGATAGATTGAATATTAATGCCCAGATGATGTTCCATCACTGTGTATAACATGTTAAGTTGTTCGTCTTTCACAGTCTTATCTGCTCTTAAAGCTTCAATCTCCAGCTTTAACACCTTAATTTTGCTTGCAGACGCTTCATGAAGTTCACTTAACAATTGATGTAGTGTCTGATTTGTTTCATTCAAGTTCTTGTTCTTCACATTCAGTTCAGAAATCTCTACTGATAGTTGCTCAAAAATCTTAGCGTTATCATCCACATCTCCTTCCAAATTCTTTTTCTTCTTAGCATGTTTGATCACAACAGACTTTATTTCTTCATTCACTTTAGTCAACTCTTCAAGCTGTTGTTTCAATTTGTCACGCTCAGCTTCAGCTTTCTCTTTCTCCTTTTCCAGAATACTCATTTTCTTTTTTAGATCTTTGACTGTTTCATCATGAAACATATCAAATTCTTCATCAGGAAGTATGTCGTCTTTGAGTTCACCATGAATATTAGGAAAACCTTCAAATGGATAAGGAAGAACAGTTTTCTTTGGCTTTGAAGTTTCAGCACTCTCTGGAATAGGTTGATTTTCTGGTGGTGGTGGTGGTGTAGAAACCCTTACTTCAGTAATCTCAACTTCCTCATCATCACCAACTTTCTTCTCAACATTCTGAACCTGTTCAACCTCAGGAACTTCAACATTTTGATCTTTAACACCTTCAGGACCCTTTGAAGTTATCACATGTTTTTCACTTTTGTTGCTTTGAACTTTAGGCATAGAAGCACCTCCTTTCTTCGCTCTGACATTCCTTGGAATAACGCCATATTGAACAACTTTGCATTTCTTTCTAAGCGTCTTCTTCTCAGCTTGTGATGTAGGAATGTAACTTTCATCTTTATCATCAGAATCCTTCTTTATCTGAGGTTTCTTCTTCAACTGAACTTTCCCAACACCTATCTTTTCAATCTCTGATTCTGTTTCAGAAGATTCATCATCAGCGTCACTTGAATCTGAATGAACAACACCTTCAACAACCTTTTCTTTAACACTTTCAGTTTGATCTTTCTTTGATGATGCTCCAGCTTCTTTAGCAGCTTTCTCAGCTTCTGCTTCATCATTCTTTTTCAAGTAGCTTTCAAAAGTATCTTTTAACATTTCAACACCTCCTGGAGGTATCACTGTCTCATCGACAAGTGTTGGTGTAGGTTTCTTCGAAGGCCCTGCAAAATAAGTATTAGAACATTCATTAGTAAGATATAACATTTAATAATTCTAGCATTTCTTATTTCTCCCCCTTTCAACTATACCCCTAACAACAATCTTTGGTGTCGAAACTTTAGGAGTAGATACAGCTGGAGTGGCCTTTGGTGTTCTCTTTCTTTTTCCATCCCTCACGAACCAGTATCTTAACTTCTTTTCATGCATATCCCTCAATCTATCTGTTTCATCTTCAGAGTTGCTATTTTCATATCTCCAAGCATCATTATCAGGTGCCACATATCCTGGATTTCCAATCTTGCAAATCATTCTCCTAGCCCTTGGTTCAGATTCATCTTTCTTTAGACCTTTATATGTAGTTAACCTTCCCAAAGTCTCAGCTATCATATGATGTAGACCTAATACATCAGCATGATCCTTTAGAAGATCATTAACTTGATCATCTATCATCATTTGTGTGAACCTGGGGTACATTATGTACTTTTCACCCCTGATATTATCAACCAGATGATCAAATATCACTTGAGATACATTGTATGGCCTGTTAAGCACCAAACAAGTGATTATATTCATGATATAGTCTGTTGTCTCGTCATAAGCTCCCTTCCGATGTGATAATGCATGCACGACGCAATGAACTAAGAACTTATATGGTGGACTAAACATAGACTTAAGATCTTTGTCGTTCACATGTCCTATAAAACCCATTCTGTACCACAAGCCTTTGCATAATCGTTCCGAAACTATGATAGGGTCACTATCAGTATCTCCTAAGTTAAGAACTCGTCTTAAATCTCCCACATCAAACTTAATTTCAATATCTACAACTTGATCATTCTCATCTTTCTTTCTAACAGCTGAATAAATCATCTTTTCATCCTCATTGTACCTCACCGACTTCCAAAACCTTTTGACATGTGATTCATACACTATGGTTCTTTCGGTTAAGGCCTTTGCAATTCTACTATCTCTTAAAAAGTTTTCCATGTCTTTATACGGTGTTGTGTCTATATAGTGTGAGTCCAGAATACAGTAAATATTATGAGACTTATCCCAATCTGATGCTCTTGTCTGCAAGAATAATCAACGTTAGTATTTGCACAAAGTTCGAGACAAGAAGTGAAAAGTGTCAAAATTTTGAAAACTCAAAAATTTTCCAACACTGGGATCTTCACTCTATGTAGTACTGGGGATCGGATAGCTATCCGATCAGAAGAACCATCAACATTAATGATCAAAAACAAATATCATGTGCATATGGATCGAATGGCTATCCGATCGGATTGCCATCCGATTAGACTGTCACCCGATCCATGTGACAAACAGATCAGCACATATAACAAGTCAACTGTGTGAGTGAGTGAAAGGGATCGGATGGCCATCCGATCGGATTGCCACTCAATCATTAACAAACAGATAAGCTTATGAGAACAGTCCATCATTGAATGTGTGCTTTGGATCGGATGGCCATCCGATCAGAATGCCATACTATCCAATCCAATCCAGCTTGATAACAATTAAGGCACAAGTTCCAAGACAAACACTTAGAAAACATTTCAAACACATATAATGCATTGGATTGGATGGCCATCCGATCAGATTGCCATCCGATCGAACTGCCACTCGATTCACTGACAATGAAGAACAATTTGAATATCCTATGAACAACAAATATTTTTTTAACTTTTTCTCAAAATTGAACACACTTTCACGTAGAGTTTTCGCCGATGATCAAAACCCTATGTTCAGTTTTCTCTAACTCGGCCTAGTTTGGGTTTAATTTAACAATAAGAGGTCCGAAAGCCGACACTACTAAACTTCAAATTATCAATTTCTAGCATGTTTTTGCACAAATTGAACCGGTAAACCTATAGATCTAAGGTCCGTGAACAAAACCCTATGTTTAGATTCTATCAAATATCATCAATAAAGCCTAGATCTAAGAATCTTGTTCTAACAGTCACCGACATAAAGAAACATCATCAAAAACATCAAATTTTACCAATTAAGATCAGTGAACTTACCTTTCCCATAGTGAAGATTGTGTAGGCCAATAATCCTATGAAGATTGGAAAGCAAGAGTATGAAAATCACAAGAACTGTTGAGAGTGTTTGGGAGAGAGTCGGATAGTCAATCGATCGAATAAAAGTTTGACTGAATGACTTTGACCTCTTTATATAGGCATAAGCAAGTATCAGATGGCCATCCGATTGGATTGCCATCCGATCCAAACACCCCTTTGACTTGATGTGTTGAACTTTTGACTTTTTGGCGTTTTATCAGGTTTGGTCAGTTTTAGAAATCCACTTAAGTATCTAGGTCCAAGTTAATGACCCTAGGTACTTAATTTGTCTACCAAGTCCAAGTTAATGACCTTGGTTGACCCGAAACGAAACAACTGATAATTTGTTCAAACTTTTCAAACACATTTTCATGAAAATTTACAAGTGTCAATCTTAATGAACTTGTTTTGACTTTGAATTATCAAACCTTTCAAGATTAGCTCCCAACCCTGCTGTCCAGTTCAAAAACTTCCTGCTCTGCTTCATGACTGAGAATCTGAAGATCAGCTTTCTACCTTGGTTTATCGAAAAACTAAAGCAGGAAAGTAAAATCGTTTTGGGTTTTAGAAAGTTTAAACTGAAACACTATGAAATCTGTTTGGGTTTTTAACTAACTATGAAATGAAATGCATTAAAAGAAACTATTTACAAACATATTTTTGGTGAGCGTGTTAGAGGATCATATCAGCTGCTTGACCAATTACAAGTACCATTGAGCTTGATTACACACTAAGTATTAAACAATTTACTTAGATTGCCGATATACTGATCCTTTTAATTTTTCACACAAATTTCAACTTATTCAGGATACGAATTAGTGTTTTAAGGACTTAACTTATACGCGTGTCCCACCTCAGAATATACTCTCGTATCCAGATCTCTATATTCAGTCTTACAGGTGAACGTACAATAATGATATCTGTAAAGGGTAGTGCGAGGCCATGAGAGCTCAGGTTAGAACTTCCGTTCAGACAAAGGGATGATGGCTCGACTTTTGGTGTGTCCCACTTGGGGATCCTTTCTTCAACAGCACATGATTAGCATTTTGCAATGTTTTATCATTTTTATGCTGAGGGGAAGCTTTAAAGATTAAAGCAGTGCAGAGTATTATACAAGGACTAGGCTATTGCTTCCACAAAATCAGAAGTCCTGGTATAATACCCCAGATATCATCACGCACATAGACCTAGTATGTCAGAAATAGAAAATCTTTCAAACAAGATTTCAGGGGTTACCTATATATCCGAGAGATGTTCCCCACGAAATAAGCAAGAAATGATTTTATGTTTATATCCCGAATCAGTTTACTAAGTGTGTAAAAGCCTATCGGCATATCACCAGCAAGACTGCTTAACGCTTTTAAACATTACATTTCCTTAGCATACTGTAACTGTCTAGCTGATGTACTATCATTTCCTCTTTTTACACAAACTCTTTCTGGTTTTCTATTGTTTTTGGATTTTGAAAAATATCTCCTGTTTTTGGATTTTTGCAAATATCTCATGTTTTTTTGGATTTTTGGATTTTTTATTGTTTTTATATTTTCTGAAAATATATTTATCTCCCCCTAAATACCAAAACAACTAAAAATACGCCAAACCAGTGCAGTCGGCTTTTCAACATCATCTGCAGTGGTTTTCTCATCAACGCCAACTATTTCCTCCGCATCCGACAACAATTTCATACCATTTAGTTTTAAAAGATATTGAAAACGAGTTTTATCAAAAGCTTTGGTATGTGTTAGGACCGGTTTTGACTTCCGTAACGATTGCGAACCGAACGTGTGACGTGCGGAATCCATACACGAACGTGACCGAAACACACGAGAACGTAATATAAACGGTGATTCTATTGATTGATGTGAAAACGTACAACTCCTGAATCACGTACATGAAACTTTCTCTCTCTAGACTTTCTCTCTCTAGGTCTAGATCTCCAAATCTCCAAAATGCCAAAAGTCTCAAAAAGTCTCAAACTCTAAACCTAAGAGTTCTATTTATAGGCCAAGGGGCTTTAATGAGATTCCTCATTATTACAGAAATGCCACCTTGCCTTTTACTAATCATAACAATATAAAGCCTAGAATTAATGTGTTTCTGCTACGATCTTGATTGACGGAGGCGATAGACATACTGCACTAACAGACTCCCCCTTGGATATTGCCGCAGTCAATCTCAACCATTGAGTCAAACTCGTAGCGTCTTGTTTCTCTCTCTCTCTGTGTCTTCTTGAAAGCTTTAACACGTTTTCATCAATGTAGACTCCCTCTTGTTTAAACAAAATCTCGGTGGATCTGTTTTCAGCTTCAGCTCCCCCTTTCAGTAGACTCTTCAGGCTCCCCCTTTCGTCAAGCTTCCGTGCTTTTGGGATCGACACCTCTCTTTCCGTGTACAAGCTCTTTCAGGATAGTTACATGGCTCCTTGAATCCACGCTTCCTCTTGCGTTAAGCTCATCTTCAGACTCCCCCTTAGACTCGGCTATCGGGATCGTAGTCTGGAACAACATCTGCAATCCTCAAACATTTATAAATAAAAATGTTTTGAACTCACTAATGAAAATCCTGTCTCTCTCTCAGCATAAGCTAAAACATTTCAACAATGAAAGCAATTTCGATTTTCCAGGAATCGTAACCTGGCTCTATTAAACTTTCTAAATCAAGATCCTGGCTCTAAGATATAATAATATAGATATATCCAGGAATACTTGATTCTCTCCCTCTATCAACTATCTTTATAGATTTGGCAGTATTAAGTATCCAACATCGAACACTGGATCTATTACAACAGATTTTAACAATCTAAGCATCCAAATCCCTCACAGTTAATCATCCAAGTCCAATTTAATAACCTTGGAGATATCACAAACTGTTTTTGATTTTTGATTTTAAAAACTTCAAGTTTCAAATCAATGAACTTGTTTATTTTCAGAAACACGATCAGCATACTTAGATTTTGGAACTCAGTTCTCAGATATCGGTTGTCGAAAATAAAGTGAAATCAAAATCCTTTTGTATTTTTCTGAAACGAAATGTAGTAAACAAATATTTACAAACATATTTACAGACAATATTTTTGTTTGAGTTCGCGTCAGAGGATCATATCAGTTTTTGACAAATCACTAGTACCGTTGAGCTTTAAACACTTTAAGTTCTAAACGATTCACTTAGATTGTCAGTATACTGATCCACTTAAATTTTCACACAAAGTTCAATTGATTCGAGATACGAGATTAGTGTTTTAAGGACTTAACTTATTCGCGTGTCCCACCTCAGAATATACTCCCGTATCCAGACTCCTATATTCAGTCTTACAGGTGAATGTACACTACTGATATCTGTAAGGGGTGAATGCGAGGCCATGAGAGCTCAGGCTATTGCTTCCGCAAAATCAGAGAGATGATGGCTCGACTTTAGGTGGGTTCCCTTTAGAGAATCTTTTCTTCAACAGCAGATGATTAGCATTTTTCAATGTTTCATCATTTTTTATGCTGAGGGTGGGCTTTATGATTAAAGCAGTGCAGAGTATTATACGAGGACTAGGCTATTGCTCCCGCAAAATCAGAAGTCCCGGTATAATACCCCAGATATCATCACGTACAAAGACCTAGTATGTCAGAAATAGAAAGCCCTTCAAACAAGATTTCGGGGGTTACCCATATATCCGAGAGATCTTCCCCACGAAATACGCAAGTATTTGATATTTAGGTTTATATCTCGAAAACAATCTACTAAGCGTGTGAAAACCTACTGGCATATCATCAGTGAGACCGTTTATCACATTTTAACTTTCCATTTCTTTAGCGTACTGTGATTGTCTACTGATGTACTATCATTTCCTCTTTTTACACAAAACTCATTTTTTGAATTTTATCATGTTTTTGGTTTTTTCAAATTTTCTAATGTTTTTGGATTTTCTGACAATTTCTTACTCCCCCTAAAATGCAAAACCATTTAAAGAAAATTTGACAAACCGATGTAGATAACATTGTTTCGCCATCCATTTTCTGCTTTTCGTGCATGAGATGCAGAATATAACGTACCCCCATGATTTACAACACATTGATATTTTACAGTTTGAAAACCGTTTTTCAATCTTGTGAAATTAATCATGTTTGTTCAGCCGTGAGGGTTTCGGCGTATTCACTCAATATATTTTTTTTTAATTTTTGAATTTTTGACAAATTTAAAAACAAACATATTTTTTGATTTTTCAAAATTTTTGACAAAACAAAAACATATTTTTGGTTTTTAAATTTTTCAATTTTTAGGGTTTTTGAAATATTGTTTATTTATGTACAAAAACAAACAAACTCCCTGTTTAACCATCACAGGGATCAGCAGCCTCCTCTTCTCGTGCCAGGCTGCTTCGATTCTCCTTTGGTTGACATTCTATTTTCTTCGGAAGCACCTGCACATTCACACTTACTCAATTACTTGAACAATTTAGCCCAGGTCTGTTAGACCTTAGGCATTTCAACACAATATGCATTATTTAACTTCGGAAAATCTTTGTCATTTTGTACAAAGACTTTTTCAATTTTGACATCATCTTTTTCATCATTTACCGAAGTCATTTGTTTCTTAACAGACCATGTTTGACCTTTTGGAGTTCCTCTTTTGTAAAAATGTGAATCTTTTTGAACATTTTGATTTTGAACAACAACTTTTGGTTTCCAAAACTGATTTGGTTTTGTTGCATCGACAGTTGTTTTCCAACTTTGTGTTGTTCTAAGTCTGGGTGTCACTGATTTCCATGTTTGTTGTGAGTCAGCCTTTGACATTTTCAGCTTCCAAGTTTGCTTTGAATCAATCTTGGTTGACTTCTGATTCACAACATCAGACTTCTTTTTCGTTTCAACACCAACAGGTTTCGGATTTGGACACTTGCGTGCAAGATGTCCAGTTTGATCACATTTGAAACATGTTCTCTTGGACACATCTTTGACCTGTTGTTGTTGTTTTTTCTGAGCATAGAACTCTTCATTAGACTGACGCCTAAATTGGAGTTCTTTCTCTTCTTCGGAAGTTGTCCCATGAACAAAATTCATTTTAGTCTCATAATTTGACGTTTCATTTTTATTCCAACTTTGTTTCTTCTTATAACCCAACCCAGCCTTCATGTTTTTCTTCTTGTAACCAGGTTTGTTATAAAAAGTTTTGTGACACTTTCCAGCACACTTTGGAATCTCAGACTTTTCAATCTCAACCATCTTGAAAACTTTGTCAATCTTTTCTGACATCACATTCTGAATCGGGAATACAACATCTAAGAATAATTTGTCCGATCCAATCATGGTATAAACCAATCCTTTTGAATCATCATTCAAATTTTTCTCAGATTTTGAGTTTTTCAGATATTCTTCATGAAAACTACCTTCATTTCCATCATGTGATTCAGATTTACCTTTTTCAACCGACTATTATTTCAACACACTTTCAACGACCTTACCTACCACCTCTGAATCACTTGAATCATCAGATTTGGAATAGGTTACGTCAATGTTATCTGGCAATTGATCTACCATGTTGAAAGCTTTTTTGACCTTCTCATCATCATAAAATGCGAACTTTTCCGGTGGTGGAACTTGATGAAACTTTGAGCCAATACCTTTCTTGTTTTGCTCAGAATCTTTACCATCCGGTTTTAGATTGAAAATCCTTTCAAGCACATATGATGATGCATGATAACTATGTAACTTGTTGTTATCCTGTTCTAAATCAGCTATTTGACGCTTTAGCTTAGCAACATCCTCAATGTAAGAATTTACAACTTGTTGCTTTATTGAATACTGTATCAGTTGTTTCATAACAGTATTTCAATCTGGATTGAAAAAGTTTCATTTGACTTTTCACATTCTCATATGACTCTTTTGTAATGTGATAAGCCAATTTTATTGAATCATACTCCTTTTTCATTTCCTGACATGCATTTTCTTTTTGAACACATTCTTCTGTCATTTTCGAAACTTTATCTTTCAAAATTTCATTTTCTTTTTCTAAATTCTTGCATTTTTGTGTAAGCTTTTCATCATTATCTTTCAAAATCTTTTCGTTTTCTAACATTTCTTTGCATTTTTCTTTGAAAACTTCTTCGATTTTAGTGAATTCAATATTTCTTGTTCTGAAATTTTCATCTTTTTCAGTACAAGCACTGCACGTTTCCATGCATTTCTTGCACTGTTCAACGATTTTGATTAGGATTTCAGAATCAGAATTTACCTCAGTGATTGGCACCTCGGTGTTTGCTTCCGTTTGCTTCTGATCAGCTTCACTCTTCTTCTCATCACTAGCATCAACAACAACATCAGTTTCATCACCATCATCACCAGCAACTAAACTCTCATTCTTCATTTCTTCTTCTTCTTTCTTCTTTTCTTTCTCAACCTGCTGTTCTTCAGTAACAGCTTCTTTCACAGTTTCTTCATTCACCACAACTTTCTCTTCCTTTTCTTTCACTTCCTCAACTTTCACAGCTTCGACTTTAACTTCTTCAGCAACTTTCTTCAAATCGTTCACCATTTCATCAACATTTTTCTTCATTCTTGCTTCATCCCTCTTCCTCAAACTTGATGTCATGGCATCTCTTATGATTTTATCCAGCCTTTTCACATATGTTTTATCTTTTTCAACATTTGAATAGTATTCGCCGGATCGAGGAATTACTAGAAGAACATCATCATGAACTATGTCCCTCTTGTGGACAACAGGTTCACCATCTCTGTTGACATAACACTCTCGCTTCTTGTCCTATCTTTTACAACTGACAGCATCTTCATACTCTTCTTGCATTTCGTCAATTCTGTATCCAACTATATTTCTTTCTCTGGGTGTTTTCTCATTCAGAATCTCTATCCTGGTTTTCACCTTGATTTCAGCCATGATTTTATTTCCTCGGTATTCACACCTCGTAAATCACAACACAAGAAACAATCAAATAACAATGATTAGTTGCAACAAAAATATCAAACACTTGGATCGGATGGGCCAAAAATAAACTTCGTTCGGATGAGTTTTTGTGATCCGAGCGGATGAACAGAAGCTGTTCGACCGGATGGGTTATGTGTTGTCCGACCGGATGAGAATGCTGTCCGACCGGATGGAAATGCTGTCCGACCGGATGGAAATGCCATCCGACCGGATGGGTATGCTGTCCGAACGATGGAAATTATGTTGTTCGACCGGATAGCTAATACTGTTCGACCGGATAGCTAAGTTTTCCGAACGGATTGTGATGCAAGACGATAAAAGCTTATGTTGAAAGTGAGTGTGTTGTCCGACCGGATGGAATTGATGCTGTCCGACCGGATAGAATTGATGCTGTCCGACCAGATAGCTTTTTCACTTTGACTTCTTATGTACAATTATCAAGGCAGTGGCCGACAACCTATCAATTTCACATACAAACTGATCACATGCAATTAATCAATTGCCGACAAATTTAATTCACAATTCAATCTCTTTGGGCCGTTTTAAATTAGAGATTAACAAAATGACCGGGCCGCAATTTTTATAGACAAATGGGTTGGTGCCTTCAATTGCTTCACTTGGGCCGCTGGCACTAACACATGTAATCACGTGATGTAGTAAATGAAACTGAACTATTTACTGAACATGTTTACAAACTAAAACTGATTATGTTGACAAAGTGGGTCGGTCGAATGAGATGTAATGACACGGATTGCTGCTCGTTCGGACTGCTGTCCGTGCAGATAGCAGTCAACAGGTCAATGACAAATGAATATAAAGTGTGGTGCCTTGGTTCGGACAACTGTCCGTTCGGTTAGGTCAACAAAGTCAAAAAATTTAATGAATTGTAAAGTGTGATGCAGTGATACGGATTGCTGTCCGTTCGGATAGGTCAACAAAGTCAACAATTAATAAGTATGCTGTCCGTTCGGACTGCTGTCCGATCGGATGACATCCATAACACCAACAGCAACAATCAACATGTTCTTAACTTTTTCGATCAAAAAATTTGAGATTTCTCCCAAATGGCTTAGAATTTAGATCTGAAAATTTGTAGGCTTGTAGATCAGATGTTTTCGCACAACATATCCAAAAATCAGCAATTTTTAACCGTGAAAAGTCGTTTAATTTGACGATTTTCAGATAAAAACGTGAAGAAGATGTAAAAGTGAAGAATTTTGACAAATCTGAGTGAAATTTGGATCTAAATCTGATGAATTTCCGTGCGAATTCGTGCGTTTGATCCGTGCAATCGAGCTCCTGCTCTGATACCACTTGTTAGGACCGGTTTTGACTTCCGTAATGATTGCGAACCGAACGTGTGACGTGCGGAATCCGTACACGAACGTGACCGAAACACACGAGAATGTAATATAAACGGTGATTCTATTGATTGATGTGAAAACGTACAGCACCTGAATCACGTACCCGGAACTTTCTCTCTCTAGACTTTGTCGCTCTAGGTCTAGATCTCCAAATCTCCAAAATGCCAAAAGTCTCAAAAAGTCTCAAACTCTAAACCTAAGAGTTCTATTTATAGGCCAAGGGGCTTTAATGAGATTCCTCATTATTACAGAAATGCCACCTTGCCTTTTACTAATCATAACAATATAAAGCCTAGAATTAATGTGTTTCTGCTACGATCTTGATTGACGGAGGCGATAGACATACTGCACTAACAGTATGTAAGTCTGCCTTTTGTTCGTCGGGGTGGATTTTGTCTATTCGTATCAACTTCTATTCATAACAATTGCGTATGAAGTGATGATGAATTTCTATACGTTTAGTTTTAGCGTGATGTACCAGATTTTTCATTATGTTGATTGCTGCCTCATTATCAACAAATATTAGAGAGGTAAGAAATTGCAAACCGTAATCGCGCATCTGTTGCTGAATCCACAGGATCTGTGAGCAGCAGCTGCTGGCAGATACGTACTCTGCTTCACATGTTGATAGAGCGACAGAGGTTTGCTTCTTACATTGCCACGTGACCAATCGGGGTCCGAAAAATTGGCATCCTACAGTTGTTGATTTAGCATTAAGTTTGCAGCAACCGAAGTCAGAATCCGAGCATCCTTCGAGCGTGAAGTCACCATCTTTGGGATACCACAACCCCAGTGTTGGGGTTCCTCTCAGGTAGCGTAGGATCCTGTTGACAATGGACATATGTGAAGCTCTAGGACTCGACTGATATCGGGCCGTGAGGCATGTTGGGTACATGATGTCAGGTCTGGATGCTGTCAAGTATATCAGTGAACCGATCATTGAGCAGTATAGCGTCTCGTCGACCTTCTCTCCGGTGAGATCAGGGTTTATACCATGATTTATTGCTAATGGGGTGGATATTGGAGCCGTCTCAGACATCCCAAATTTCTCCAGAACGTCGTAAACGTACTTCGTTTGATGTAAGAAAGTTCCCTCAGGCATTTGGTCGACTTGCAGCCCTAGGAAGAACTTCATCTCACCCATTGACGACATCTTGAACTTCTGCTTCATCACTTTTCGAAATCTTTGCAGAGTTCTTCATTTGTTGACCCGAAGATTATATTATCAACATAAATCTGTACGATTAGTAAGTGCCCATCGATTTCTTTTGTGAAGAGGGTAGCGTCCACTTTTCCTCGAATAAAGCTATTGGTAAGCAAGTGTTGAGAGAGCGTCTCATACCATGCTCTCGGGGCCTGATGGAAACCATACAGCGCTTTGTCTAGCAGGTAGACCTAGCCTTTGTGGATTGGGTCGGTAAAGCCCGGTGGTTGACCGACATATACCTCTTCTTTCACTTTTCCGTAAACAAATGCTGATTTGACATCTAACTCGTATACTTTAAAACCTTTCCATGAAGCAAAAGAAAGGAATATTCTGATGGCTTCAAGTCGAGCAACTGGAGCGTAAACCTCTGTGAAGTCTATCCCCTCTTGCTGACTAAAACCCTGGACTACGAGTCGAGCTTTGTTTCTGACAATTACTACTCGGTCATCCCTTTTGCACTTAAACACCCATTTTGTGTTTATCTTTCGGTGTCCGTCAGGCATATCCACAAGCTTCCATACACCAAGTTCTCAAATTGACTCAGCTCCTCTTGCATCGAAATGACCCATGATTCTTCCATCAGTGCTTCCTTGTAAGTACGAGGTTCAATCTGCGAAATAAAGCAACTGAGTGAGAATTCAGTTTGTAATGGAGCAATTTTAGTATAAAAGCAAGTAAGGCCATGGTCAATCTGGCTTCTTGTGCAAAATCTTAACTGCAGCTCTCCTATTATCAACTCCTCTGGATGGTATGAAAGAGTCCTTGGCATGACTTCGCCAGGAACATCCACCTCGCCTTCCAAATTAGTGACATTCTGATCTGCAACTTGTTCACTTTCAAGAACTGTCTGATCTGAAGATTGGATTTGCTCCCCCTCAGACTCTGAATCACCACGATCAAAAGTAGGTCTATCATCAGATTCTGATTCATCATTGACTGTCATCTGTTTTTCAGGACCAGGCTCACGTTCTGAAGTAGTCAGAGTTTGCTGAACTTCATCATTCTCTTCAGCATGACTGGGACCAGCTTCATCATCGTTGGAAGTTTGTTGTTGACGTTTAGAAGACCTTGTTGGAAATCTTTCTTGCGATGCTTCATATTCTGGTAAATTATCCAAATCATCAAAGAACTCTGGCTCTTCTTCTAACTCGAATGAATCCCATAAGGCATCGTAGTTGAATCGCCATGAGTCTGCGGGCTTCTGTGGAGGCATAGTATAGCCTTGACATTCAACATGCTGTGCTTCGACGATCCTTCCAAGACTTGGAACAAAGACTCGTCTGAGAGGACTTGAATAGCCCACGAAGATACCTTCTATGCTCTTTGAACCAAATTTGCCATCGAGATCTAGAACAGTGCAGGAAGACCCGAACGGCTCTAAATACTCGAGATTAGGCTTGCGATTGTTGATCAACTCGAAACATGTTTTGTTGTGCTTCTTCACAGTAAGTACCCTGTTGAGTGCATAGCAAGCGGCTGATACTGCTTCTGCCCAGAAATTAATCGGTAACTTGGAATCAGCTAGCATCGTTCTCGCCGTTTCGATCAGCGTTCTATTCTTTCTTTCTACGACTCCATTCTGTTGCAGAGTGTATGGTACGCTGAATTCTTGCAATATACCTCGTCGATCACAGAATTCCTCCATTCTGTTGTTCTTGAATTCCGTAGCATTGTCGCTTCGTAATCTGCGTATACGGGCTTGGTACAAATTCTCTATCTTCCTGAATAACCTCAGCAAAGTCTCAAATGTCTCGTCTTTCATCTTCAGGAATGTCACCCACGAGAATCTCGAATAGTCATCAGTGACTACTAGGCAATAAAAATCACCCGTAATGCTCTTGATATTCACATGACCGAAAAGATCCATGAGAAGTCTCTCTAGTGGTTTCAAGACAGAGTTCATCTTTTTACACGGATGGGATTTCTTTTGTTGTTTTCCCTTTATACAACTGATACACTCCCCTTCTAGATGAAAACTCTTCAAGTGAACACCTTTAACTAAATCATTATGCACCAGGTAGTTCATCTTGCGTAGGTGAATGTGGCCCATCTTTCGGTGCCACAGCTCTGACTCCTTTTCAGTAGCTCTTGATACGAAGCACTGGGGTTGACCCGTGGTAGTCGTAGCAACACTCATATCCAACACGTACAGATCATTAACCCTTGGTGCTCGCTTGATGATCCACTCCTTGGGGATGACAAACCCAGGCTTCAGGATCAGACATTCCTTGTCAGTGAAATGTGTTGAATACATTCTATCACAAATTTGAGAAATGCTAAGTAAATTTTTCTCCAGCTCTGCTATATAATTGACTCTTTCAAATGTGATTACACCATTTGATAATGTTCCTTCACCAATAATACGTCCTCCTTGATTTCCTGCGAAACCGACGTATCCACCGTTGAACCCTCTAACATCATATAACAGTGCCTTTCTCCCTGTCATGTGCCGAGAAGCTCCACTATCCATAATCCACCGTGAGATAGATCTCGGGAGCTCCTGCACATTTCACAAATACTTAGTTAGATTTTGAAGCAACCCAAGCCTCCTTCGACTCGGGTAGCTTGATGTGGGTTGTTGTGGTGTACAATGGTGGGAAATTTTTGTCATTCATTTGAGACTTTCTTCAGATCCATCCTCAACCTCTTTATATAAAAAGAAATCGTTTTTCGGAGGTTGACCAGATGGTTAGTCTTTCTTTGGAACATACTTCTTTCCTGGTGGGGTCGAAGTTTGTTTTTCCAGTTTCTTGTAAAAATCCAAAGGTACATTCATCTTAACCGGTTTGGTTGAAGATGATTGTTTTTCAGTAACAGAAACCTTTGGTTTTGGAATACTCGATGTCTTATCCTCAGATTTTTGCTTCCAAGTTTGCTGTGGAGAAGCGATCCTTTTGTAAAACTGATCAGTTTTCTTTACCGGCTATTTTACAGATTCAGTTTTGACTTTGATGTTTTCATTTTTCAAAATCTTCTTTTCAACAAACATTGGAGCTTTTCCTTTGACATCATTTTTCTTTCTTGGATTCTCAACAACCACAGACTTAGGTTTTGAGTTGGTGCACTTTCGTGCAATGTGTCCAACTTCGTTGCATTTGAAGCATGTGCGGGTGTCAACGACCCGATTTTTCCCTTCAGTTTGAGGTTGTGAGGCCTTATTTGTAAAGAATTCTTTATTTGTTTTCGAAAAGATTTCCGATTCTTGCTCGGAAAGTGAGCTTGAGATCTTTACAAACACTTTCTTTTCGACAAACCTTTTGTTTTGAACGTTCCTCTTTTGATTGTTCTTACCACCCTGATAACCACCTGACCATCTGTTTTGAGTGTTATTGTTAAAACGTGGTGGTACAACTTGTTTCTTATAGTAAGATTTATCACGTTCAAAGTTCAACAATCTTTTGGAACTTTTTAACCCTTCAATTTCAGAAACATCAATTTCCACAAGTTTGAAAACTTTCTTCAACTTGTCAACATTCACATTTTCAATTGGGAACTCAAAATCCGAATACAACTTATCAGAACCAGACATCTTGTACATGACAAGAGTAGGTTCATCATTTGAGTTGTTTTGGGATTTTGATTTCGGAATGTGGTTGTTCAGAAAACATTCCTCATCTTCAGTCGAATCTCTGTTTCTGATTTTAAAATGTTTTCAACCACATTTTTACGACTTCAAACTGAACACTATCTTCATCAGATGATGAAGTGAATGTGACATCGATTGTTTCTGGATGTTTTTCAGCATCTGTTTTCTCACTTGTTTCACAAGTTATCCAACCCGGACTGTTTCTTTGAAAAATTGTTTAACACTGGCGGTGGAACTTGATGATAACCCACCCCTGTTCCATCCGAATATACATCTTCACCAGCTTTGTTCTTCCCAATTGGTTTGGGAACGATATGTTGAAGAACAAAGCTCGCGGAGTTGTAACTGTTTAATTTCAGATTAATTCTTTCATTTTCAATCTTAGCTTCCTGGAACTGAAGCTTAAGATTTGCGATCTCGTCCAATTGCTGGTTGATTTGTCTTTCTTTTACCTGAAGAACTCCAGACAAATGAACATTTTCTTTATAAGTTTTACCATTTCGCTCATCAGAATCTTTCTTTGTTCTTTTCAACTTCTCATAATTTTCAGAAATTTGTCTGTTTTCAAGAATTAATTTCTCATTTTCTTTCTTAAAACATTCAACATCAGTTTTATCTTTTTCAATCCTTTTTGTTAATTTATTAATTCTTTCATTTGAAGCTCTAAGAAGTTTATCTCGATTTAAAATACCTTTTTTAGTCATTTCGACTTTCTCAACCAGATCTTGGGACTTTTTCATTGTGAGATACGCATGTGTGCTGCAAACTTTGCATTCTTTCATGCAATTTTTGCAATCACTCTCTGTTTTAGCGCAATCAGTCTTACCTGATTCACTGGTTGAACCACTACTATTGACCTTGGTTGTTGACTTAGACGCAGATTTGGAATCTACCTCTAGTTCCTTTGCCATAAGCACTTTGTCGGCCATTTTCGTCAGGTTTTCTGCTGTCATTTCCTTTTTGGTGTCAATGATTCCTTCATCTATCTTCTTTGACTTTAGCTCTTCTTCTTCGGCTTTCTTTACAGCATCTCTCTCTCTCTGTTCATCTTCTTGCTTTATAGATTCTATGAGGGTTTCAACTTTGACTGATGAAGGTTCTACAATGATGTTGCCTTTCGGATCCAAATAGCATTCACGATCCGGATCCCATCTGTTTGCCCTTTTAGCTTCTTTCCAAGCTGCATAGATTTTATCCTTCATATGTAATGCCAACATCTTTCGATAGGTGAATTTTTGCTCTTCAGTTCGTGTATCTTTATATGGTTGAACATGTGCCATGAATGCAAAGCCAACTGCATCATTTTCCAGCAAGAACTCACTCCAATCGAAACCTTCGTCATCTTGAATCACAGCTAAAGCTCTCGACTTCTCCTTTGGAGTCTCCTTAATTTGCTTCATTCTGGGCGGCTCTTCGCGATTTCGGTGATAAACAGCTTTCTTATAGTAGTCGTCATGAAAAGGATTAGTTGTTTCATCCGCTGCTGAGTTTCTGCATTCCCGTTTGAAGTGCCCTTTCTGTTTACATTTGAAACACGTCACTTTGGATTTATCAAAACCCAGTTTTGTCGAAGGCCCTCCAATGGAATTTCTTCTCGTGATCTCCATAAACCTTTGCGCTCTTCGGATTACGCTAGCCATACACCAGCGTATATCGATTAATTCCATCTCTTCGGGATCAATCTGGTCATAATCTTCTTTTGTCAGATTTGTATTTCTGATTTTTTCGGCAACCAGACTTTCATATGATTCTAAGATCGAAGCAAGGAACACCATTTGTTGTTTCGCTGTCTCTTCATTGAAGTTTTGAGAGTTATTTAGGTTCACAGTGATGTTACATTGAAACACATTTTTGGGAACATTTTGTTGTTGCTGATTTCCTGGAACAGACGAAGAAGAACCTCCATGATAACCACTGCTGGATGATGAACTGCTGCTTTTGTTTTCTTGAGTCATCGTGTTTAAGCTTTCAGCAGAAAATGCGGTTCTCGGTGATGTGGTTTTCGGAACATACTTCCCCTATAGTAGAGATCAACATTTTGTTGGTATGGGGTATTGTTCACTTTGTTCATTTTCTTGATCTCTAGCTAATGACTCTCGAATCTTTCAATCAACCAGTCAACTGTCATTTCTGACATTGCTTTTGTGTTTTTCAGAACCAGGCCATAGTATTGCCAATCTTTCTTATCTGGCAGAGATTCCAATAACTTTTCAACCAACTCTTCTTCAGTAACTGTGATCCCATGTCTAACGAGCTCTATCTTCAGATGGCAAAACCGCTCAATCATCTTTAATACAGTTTCATTTTTCATGCATGCAAATAAGTCAAACTCCTTTTTCAACAGACGTTTCTTGTTTTTCACAATCTCTTCTCCTCCAATACACTTCTTTTCTAGCTTAGCCCACAAATCCTTTGAATTATCGTAGCTAATCAAGGAAATAATATCGTCTCTGACGGATTGATGTAACAGGGCTATACACTTTTGTTCAGCAATAAACAACTCTTGTTCGTTTTCAGCCAAGTTTTCGTAATCTCGTCTTCCAATATCGTAACCATTCTTAATACACTTCCAACTCTGGTAAGCAAATGCTCTCAACCAACCTTCAAATTTGTTTGCCCACCGGTTGTAGTCTTAAATCGCCATCAGCTTCGGTTGCTTGTTATATGTACCATAGGCGTTGTCAACGCTGAGAGAATCTGCGATCGCCTTTTTCGGGTTTGCGTTGTCATTGGTGTTCGTGTTTGTGTTTGTCGATGTATCTCCAGTGTTGTATGCAAAGATGTCGCTGAATGGATTTAAGAAATCGTCTCCCATCTTGAAAACTCCTGAAAAAGTCAAACACTTAGAAAAATTTCACAACTTTCAAAAACTTGAAACTATTGCACTCGGATTGAATGGTGATCCGATCGAATGACGATTCGATCAGATGACACAAATGATCAAGGAAACAAGTGCACAAGTGTCGAATGGGCTCAAGTGTCGAATGGCTATCCGATCGGATGGTCGTTCGATCGAGGGAAACTAGAACCTTTTAAAACTCTTTAAACCACAAAGCCTATCCGATCGGATGTTGATCCGATCGAACGAGCACTGATATCAGCAAAGAGTATCAAGAACAATCTAGTCCAATCCGATCGGATTGCAATCCGATCGGACGAATGACGTCATCTTGTGCGAAGAACTCGACATAGTTTTTGATCGATTTGATTCAGTTTTAGTCCGAATTTTTCAATTAAACTTTGTAGGATTGTTCTATGTTCAATTCCGATTCGAATGATATCAAATTTACTCAATTTCGTCCGTGAAATCTTGCTTAATTTTGAGTTTTTCTGGTTTTAAGGTGTGAAAATGTAAAAACTGCAAGAAATTAAGGAGAAGATGAAGAATTTGTCAAAATCTCCGATGAGATTTGACTGAAATCTGCAGAAAATCGCTGAAAACTCGATGAATTTGTTGTTTTCGTCTACGATCCAACCTCCTGTGGCTCTGATACCACTTGTTAGGCCGTCTTGCAGGATCTGTTCAAGTAGAACATGGCGGAATCGATTAGAATCGAGGTACGGAATCCCTCGATAATGTCTGAGAATCAACAACGACAAGTTCAACGCTTAACATGTCTGAATTCATTGATTGATAGTGAAAGTACAGAAGAACCGGATGAAAGTCAGACAGACAGAGCTTCGCTACAATGATCAGCAAAAAGTTCTAAACAACTAGCACTAACCAGCTATTTATAGCCAATCAGGGAAGGTAATAGTGTCACCCGGTCGGATGGTCATCTGATCGGATGGTCATCTGATCGGATGCCCATCCGTTCGGATGACATACGTCGTCCGACGGATTTCACTTTAATAGTTAAATGACGTTCCCTGATCTGCCTAGACAAACAAATAGATACAAGTACATACATATACAAAATTACACAAACAGGACAAAATACACGACTCGATGCAGACGGAAGCTACAGACATATGTACTAACAAGCTCAACACGGGCCGTGGTCAACGCTAAGATACGCAGAATCTTGCAAATCTTGATAGTACAGATACGCTTCTGCACACGGGGCCATGCCCAGCGGACACGGGGCGTGTGGAGCTAATGCATACAAATTGCAATTAATGAAGAAAGAGAATAAGGATGGACCCAGCGGACACAGGGCCGTGTCCAGCGGACACAGGGCAGTGTCCAGCGGACACAGGGCAGTGTCCAGCGGACACGGGGCAGTGTCCCGGCTTCTGTGCATGCTATAAATAGGGGTGCTTGGCTCACTTCAAAGGCATCCCTTGACAAACCACCTCTCTCGCACTTCACCCACACTCCACCACCATCACAACACCCACATCCACCACCATCATCCATCATCCACCTAGAGTGTGTGTAGTAGTCTCGGGATCCAAGATTGATAGTAAAAGTTCTTGACAATCAAAGGCCATGTTTTCATAAGTCTCTTACATCACTTGGTGAAGACAGGCATTTAATGTAATACTTTTGATTTTTAATCTTTTCGCACTTTTTATTTGGTTTTGTATTAATGACTTTAATAACTAGTTTCTTATGTTGAAGGTGAAACTTCCTTATCATTTGTCCGTGGAGTATTGGCAATATTTTACTGTCTATGTAAAATAAAATATTTTCACCATTCATATCTCTACGGTCTATATAGAGATATGTTGGCTACCTGGTTGGGGGTTAAGGGAATGGTTTGGTAAGGTTCTTGCCTTGTTCAGTGTATAGATCCTGCAAGGACCTGGGTCAAGCTTACTAGGACCTCCTTCAATACCCACTGGTATTGGATGGTGGGGGTGCGAATGGCTTGATCCCCTCATATGTAAACTACTATTAATACATTAACCCGGCTACTTGGGATTGTATCCCTGCTGACTCAAACCACTTAGCCGAGGGTAACGTCACCTTCAAAAGAGAGACCTACCACATTACGCATTAATAACTAAATTAATTATCTTCCAATATTCCGACCATTTGGAATTGTATCCTTGCTGACTCAAACCACTAGGTTGAGGGTAACGTCACCTTTAAAAGCGGGGCCTACTACTATAACTAAGATAATCTCTTAAAAAGTGCAAAAGTGCGGAAATTATCAAAGGTTACATTAAAGGCGAGTCGGATCCAAGTGATTCATCTTGTCTATCTGTTTTTATTTTATTTTTATTTTTCAGCATTTTAGTTTTTATTTTTCGTATTTAAAAACCTCTTCTTAAACTTTTGATTTGATTAGACGTTGAGGATAAACCGGTATTAAAAGCTCTTGTGTCCTTGGACGACCTCGGTATCTTACCAACGCTATACTACGCTCACGATGGGTGCACTTGCCCATATGTGTGTTTAGTGTTAGTAGAATATCGTGTTTTATAAATTTAAAACTTGACTAAAGTGTTAAAAAGTGCTTAAAATATAACAAAAAAATATATAACGCTACACGCACATCAAGTTTTTGGCGCCGTTGCCGGGGACACAAGGATTTTAAGAAAGTTAGGAATCAACGGTCTAATCGTTTTTCTTATTTTTCTGTTTTTTTAGGACTTTTCTTAAAATTTTCAGCTTCTGCAAACTGCAGCACGGGGCCGTGTTGGTCGGAGACGGGGCCGTGCTCAGCATCGTTACTGGCAGTTTTTATTTTCCGAGTTGCAGAGAGCTGAGCATGGGGCCGTGTTGGTGCAGCATGGGGCCGTGTTGAACTCTCAAGTAACAGGGATCCGGAAAACAATCACTGTAACCACGACCACGGGGCCGTGTTCAGCTGAGCACGGGGCCGTGGTGAGACTTCTGACCAATAATCTTTTTGTTTTTATCGCAGGACTTGGAACCCAGGAGCCGCACCTGAACTTCCTACGCAGTGCATGAGCTCCAGTTCCAATAAATACATAAACAAACCTCTAGACGAACCCGAACGCTTTCTAAGAAAAAGTCTTAAAGCTAAAAACCAAGAGAAAGTTTCGGGGGACCCACTTCCCATAGCGGATCAACGTACCTTAATGGATTACCTATGACCAACGGTAGGTAATCTCGGCGCCGCTATCAATGCACCGAATGTCGATGCCAATAACTTCGAACTTCGGCCGCATTTGATTCAAATGCTCTAAAACTCCGCAACTTTCCATGGACTTGCGGACGAAGACACCCATCTACATATTACCAACTTCTTGGAAATATGTGATACTTTTCGGATTAAGGGGCATCAAACGACGCCATCCGCCTTCGAATGTTTCCATTTCCTTAAAAGACCGAGCTAAGGCTTGGCTTAACACCCTCCCAAATGGTTCGGTAAACACTTGGGATGAACTAGCCCAAAAGTTTTTGTACAAGTATTTCCCTCCTTCTAAAATAGCTAAATTAATGACTGAAATTAATACATACTCACAAGAGGACGGGGAATCCTTGTATGAAACTTGGGAAAGGTTCAAGGAGCTACTAAGAAAGTGCGCTCATTATGGTCTTGCGGTATGGCAACAAGTATCCACTTTCTATAATAGGTTGTTGCCACACACAAGACAAACACTTGACTCTAGCTCCGGGGGACTTCTAGGTAATCGTCGCCCAAATGAAATTTATAATCAAATTGAGGAAATTGCTTAAAACAATTTTCAGTGGCACACTCCCCGAAGCACAAAATCTATTGCCCCGGGCGCCCATAAGGTTAATGAAAGCACTTCTTTACAAGCCCAAATCGAGGCCCTCTCTTCGAAAATCAAAAGGTTAGAAATGGCAAAAACGGCCTCGGTTATGGCTTGTGAAGGGTGTGGTGGACCACATGAAAATTGGAGTTGTATGAAAGAAATGGATAATCAAACAGAAACGGTAAAGTGCATTGATAATAGACCTAGACCGTCGGGTCCTCCAACGGGTACCTACAACTAAGGATGGCGTAACCATCCTAACCATGGTTGGAGAGAACCCGGCAATAGTAGTAACCAAAAAAATCAAAACCAACGAACAAACTTTCAACAACCATGAAATGAGTCACAAAATTTCTCTCAACAACAAGGTGGACGAGAGAGGCTTGAAGATACTATCTTACGCCTCATCTACGACACCGAGAAGAAAAACTCGAATCGATTTCAACAAATGGAATCGAACTTTAGAAATCAACAAGCTAGTATTCAAAACATTGAAAAACAACTAAATCAACTAGCTCAAAATTTCTCCGAGAGACCACAAGGCGCGTTACCCAGCAATACCGAAACCAACCCAAAGGCGCAAGTACATCTCATCACGTTGAGAAACCGTACCGTAGGTCCTGAAGTGGCTCCGCTGCCTCCAACCGAAAAGAGTCCGTCTAACCAAACCGCGACTTCGCCGATGCCCAAAAAGAAACGACTCCTCCACCAAATCAAGAGCCTACCAAGAATCCTCCGGTACCTTACCCCGGTCAGTTACTTAGCCAAAAGACCGATGAGCAATTCACAAAATTCGTAAATTTACTAAAACAATTGCACATCAATCTTCCATTTGTGGAAGTCCTCACTCAAATGCCTAAATATTCAAAATTTATGAGAGACTTCCTCACTCACAAAAGGAAAATTGAAACATTGCAACTTGTTAATTTAAGTGAAGAATGCTCCACCGTACTACTTAACAAACTCCCACAAAAGAAAATCGACCCCGGAAGCTTCACCATCCCTTGTTCCATTGGGGGATCACCCATACGCAATGCGCTAGCCGATCTTGGGGCTAGCATTAATCACATGCCCGCATCAATGTTTAACCGACTCGGACTAGGTAAAACAAGCCCCACAAAGATGAGCATACAACTTGCTGATAGGTCTATCAAATATCCACAAGGTGTCACCGAAAATCTATTGGTAAAAGTCAGAGACTTTGTCTTCCCAGCCGACTTTGTCATACTAGATATGGAGGAAGATACCGAAGTACCACTCATTCTAGGAAGACCATTCCTAGCCACAGCCCACGAAATGGTAGACATGAATGGTGGGACATTAACATTGAGGGTTGGGGACAAAGAAATGGAGTTTGGGGTTGGGAAAAGAGTAGAAGACGACGACCCGGTCAACTACATGAAAGTCATAGACTCAAGCTTGGATGATGCTCTCCGACGGTGCAACATGGGATGCAAAACATCCCACTTGGGTAACATATGACTGACTTTGGGTCTAGCCAAGGACCCTTATAAACGTGGCGCACCACGGAGGCATTCCGCGGAACTATCCTTAGTTTTAGTTTAGATGAAATTTTATGCTTTCTAGTTTAGTTTTAATTTTCAGGAATAAAACACACTCGGATTGGTGGAGGTTACTAAGGGAAACTTGAACCCACACCCCATGCACAAAAACAGAGCCTCTCGACAATTTTTCTTCATTACAGCAAGTTCAGCACGGGGCCGTGTCCACCCCAACACGCCCCGTGCCCAAGGTTCTACAGAAAACGCCCAGTTCAGGTAACTGGACACGGGGCCTTGCTCACTGAACACGCCCCCGTGACCAGCTTTCTGTTAATTATGATACTAGCAATCTGAAAACGGGGCCGTGCCTGTACCAACACGGGCCCGTGTCCAGAAGCCCAGTAACATAGAATTTTGTTTTTAAACACCTTTTTACACATTCAATCAACCTAAAAAATTATTTTTGGGACACATTAAGGACAATGTGTAATTTAAGTGTGGGGGAGGGGGGGGGGGGTGCTAAAACCTTGAATTCTGCAAGTCCTAATAACAAGCCTTACACAAAACTCTATTGGAACCGCTAATCACCCTAAATTTTTTTCAAAAAACTTTTCGTTTTTTTACTTGTCTTGGTTTAATTTGGGAATAACAAGTTCTAAACAGGTTATATTTTTACAAATTTACAACCGATAGCGTCGTGATAAAAAGAACCAACATAAGAAAATTATGAAACTGCATGACAAATCTAGTTAAAATTTGATTATATATGCTTGATCACATTATAAACCCTTTCCCACAAAAAAGTGAGTTTTGAGCCTTTATTGAGAAGGAAAACATACATCTTTAAAATTAAATGTTCATTTTTCGTTTTGTAACAACCCTCGGTAAAACCGACACCCTCATAATATTTCCGACTCTCTAGTATATTTTAGAATGTCCCAATATGTCTTATATTACACCCCGTATGTGGAAACCGAGCCCGAAATACGTTATAGTTTATAAATAAATTAAAAAGAATAGATATTGAGTTGAGGCGGGCCGCGTAGGACCCCACCCCAACTTCACGCGGGCGGTATGAAGGTATAGATTTGATTTCGTTGATTTCATTAAGTTGATACGGGCCGCGTAAGTGTTCCCGTTAGTGTACGTGGGCCGCGAGTGCCCTGAATTGTGGGGCAACCCGGTGCCGCCACGTGGTCCAACACCCGGACAAGCTAGTTGATGACCCGGCTAAGCTACGCAGTTGACCGGAGTCAACGCGGGCCGCGTAGCCCTAAGTCTACCCTTACGCGGGCCGCGTGGAGACCAAGTTTCAGCACTATATAAGAAGGCCATCGGGTTTCACTTTCCGTCGCTCACAATTTCATTCTCAATCTCAATTTCTGTAGAAGAGTTATAATAGTCGGGTATTATACCCCTAATTAGCGAGGTTCTGCTCCGTTGTAAGTATTATAACCCCAGTTTCATAAAAGAAACGCTGCCCGATTGATTTAGGGTTCCGTAACAACTGTCGCGGTTCTGCCCGACGTAGTTGTTGGAATGCCGTCTCGGGGAGGGTATCATTAATATTTTAAAAGGGTTATGATACTAACCAATGTACATTTGTATAAATTATAGATTATATCCAAGAAACCCTTACGCGAAGTCTAAGATAGCAATGTGAGTTTATCCTCTTTTTGTTAACCTTTTTGGAATGTTTTACAAAACCTTAATTGTTTTACAATGTGATTAAGCGGTGATTGAGTCTTTGTAGTTCTTCAATTACTGCCGGTATGTTGGGGTTTTGTATACAAAATTTACTACACTGTGAGTAGTAAGTCGGGGATGACAGTACGTTACCATTGGACAATGAGTTAGCCAATGTGTAATATGACCCACAAGTCAGTGGATTGACAGTACTAAATGGAGTAATTGTGTAGACATAAACAATGTGATCGCTCTCAATACTGTTTTAATTGATAAAATGTTTCTTGATTAAACTGGGATTCACTCACCAGTATTTCTGACTGCCAAATGTTTTTAAAACGCGTTTCAGGTAACAAAATGTGACAGCCAATTAGTAAAAAGCCAGTTGGAGAGCATTGAAGGCTTGGGAAAAATGTGGCTATAAAAGTTACCTAACAAACGATGTTTTAAATTTAATAATATAGGGTTTGTCCCTATAAATGTATTGTAATAAGAAACATGGGTTTTGCCTATGTGATTATTAATGTCAACTACGGTGGTTTTACTCTGATAAACATTTCCTAACTACGGTCCTGATGTAAATTCCGCTGCCAAATTAAATTAACGCAACACTGATACCACCAGAAATCTGAGCTCGCGTCCGCCCGTTCCCGGGATAGATAAGGGATCGGGGGTTGTGACAGAAGGTGGTATCAGAGCCTAGCCACTGGTCTGAGCCAAAGAAGTGTTCTGCTGACACTTAAATTCTATATTTTGTGTTAGGAAATAAATTTTAGAAATATGTGCATAACTGTAATTATTTGTTATGTTTTATTTGACTAATTGTTAGTTTACAGTATGAGTGATCAAGGACCCTCAGAAATGAGTCGTCAGTTGTCTGATTCACCTAAGAGTGAAGGTACTTCTTCACAGCCTGCCCTTTCTGGGTATACTGCTGATCAGGAAGAAGGAATGTTTGCTTTTAAAGCTCAGTCAGAAGAGCCATTCCCTCATAAGAAACGAGGATGGTTCAGTAAGGAAGCTTTTGCTCGTAGGAAAAGAATGCGAAAGTTGCAACAGCAAAGAGTTCTAGCAGCTGCTAAGCGAAAGACAGATGCCCATACACAGGATATGCTTAATAATAGAAGCTTAGCCAATTTCCATATCCTAACTACAACTGCTGCTGACCCAAGTCTGGAACAATTAGTAGCACCCCAACCACAACTACCAATCCCAGATCAACCCATGGAGATAGAAAACCCTGAAAACCAAGTGGAGATGCATGACTTCAACCCAGAAGAAATCCCTAGGGTACCTGCACCAAACCCCCTAGATCCAAATTACGACCCCTGGTGGGACGATAATAGGGACTTTGTGCAACGTTACCCTATCCATGAAGAGACACCCATACAGAACATAGGAGCCTACCCAGGTATGGACCCTTTAGATCGCTATTACCATGATGATTATATTAGGGAGATTTTAGAAGATCCTTACCGATTTCAGGCACTTTCACCCCCATATCAGGAACCCGTACCCTAGATTCCAAACCCAGCCCTAGAACCTGCACCCCCAATGAGTGCAGAAAACGTTCAAGAACTTAGGACTTTCGGTGAGGAAATTTTAGAAAGCAGTGAGAGAATGCGTCAGGTGGGAGAACGTCTCGTATGGAAATACGATGAACGTAATATGGATTTTTGGATAAATCCATATCCGTGAATATGAGAATGGAGGAAATGGTAGTAATAATAATAAATAATATAATATAATAAAATAAAAATAAAATATGTGTGTACTAGTGTGTAATAGACGCATAGTATATGAAAAAAGTATAGTCGCAATGATCGACGCTTTTGGCAAAAATGCGTGTCATGTGATTAACTATATTAAGATATTAATTGTGATATTAATACGGGGTAAATGTTTAAAAATTCAGATGGCCGACGAAGGAAATCAAGGAAATCTGAATAACGATAACCAGAGTAACATTAACGTGGTTAATGAAAATCCGAGCATCAATAACAATGGAAACCAAGTGGATAATAGTGCTATCCAACACATAGTGGTATAAGGAATTATAGATGCAATGCCATTTATTCTTCAAACGGTTCAAGATGCTGATAATAAAAGTAAGCATAACAGTAAGCGACCAAGTGAACCAGAACACAGCGTGAATAATGGACCAATACTTCAATTGCCTATTCCCAAAAGGAGAAGAACCGTGTCTTACGGTTGTTCTTATAAAGAATTCTGGTCTTGTAAACCAATGGAATTCTCGGGCAACGAAGGGGCCATTGCAACCTTACGCTGGATAGAGAAGACTGAGGCAGTCTTAAGGATAAGCAAGTGTGCTGAAGAAGATAAGATATTGTTTGCTTCTAATCTGTTTAAGAATGCAGCACTAGAATGGTGGAACACTATCCTCCAGACAAGAGGAAGTGATAGAACCTACAATATGGAATGAGAAGAATTTAAGGACAAGGTAGAAAGGAAATTCAGCCCACCCAATGAGAAGGAACAGATAGCAAACAATTTCCTAAACCTTAGGATGACTGGTGTGGATAGTAAGGGATACACTAAAATATTCTTCGAATATGCCAGAATAGTGCCAACTCTTGCTTCACCAGAACCTGTGTTAATCTCCCGTTATATTTGGGGATTAATTGGAGAGATTAGACACATAGTCAAGGCAGCTAGACCTCAAAATATAGAAGAAGCAGTAGAACTAGCAAATACCTTGACAGATGAATTAGTCCGTACTAGAGAAGAAGATCATAGGAGGAACCTAACCCAAAGGCTTACACAAGAATTCCGTTCCGGAAATTACAATCGTAGGAATATGGGTTCTACCTCTGCATCATACTGCAAGGTCTGCAAGAAAAAGCATTTGGGAAAATGCTCCACTCTCTGCAATTATTGCAAGATGCCAGGACACAAGGAAGAAAATTGCAGGAAGAAATCCAGTAATGGATTATGCTACAACTGTGGAGAAAAAGGTCATATCAGGCCAAACTGCCTAAAACTAGCTCCAGCCACAGATAACAAGAATACTAAAAATGCTAGAGCATTTGTTCTGACTGCAGATGAAGCCAAGATGATTCCAGATGTCATAGCTGGTACGTTTTTAGTTAATGATGTTTTTGCTAAAGTATTATTTGACTCTGGTGCAAACCAAAGTTTTATTAATACATCATTTTGCAAATTTTTAAATCAGTCATTAACTAAACTACCACAAGAATGCTTAGTAGAGACGGCCAATGGAGAAACCGTTAGGATTTCTGAAATCTTGCAGGGAGCAAGCATAGAAATTTTAAATCAGAAGTTTATTGCAAATATTTATCCCATGAATCTGGTAGGATTCAATGTTGTTTTAGGAATGGATTGGTTAATAGCCAATAAAGCCAGTATTTTATGTGATCAAAAGTTAATTCAAGTAAATTCACCAAAAGGTAAAATGATCACAATTAAAGGAGATAAACCCTCTAGGTCCACTAATTTTATCTCTGTGATAAAAACTGCAAGTTATATAAGAAAAGGTTCTATAGTGTATTTGATTTCCATAATCACTAACACTAAAGGAAAGGATTTAAAAGATATTCCAGTAGTATCTCAGTTTTCAGATGTATTTCCAGAAGAATTGCCAGGGCAACCTCCGGATAGAGAAGTTGAATTCAGAATCCATTTGATACCAGGAACAGCACCGATTGCCAAAGCACCTTACCGATTGGCGCCTGCAGAAATGCAAGAATTAAAGAAATAATTAGACGAATTGTTGGAAAAAGGATTCATACAACCAAGTTCGTCGCCATGGGGAGCGCCGATATTGTTTGTTAAAAAGAAGGACGGATCAATGCGTATGTGCATTTACTACCGTGAATTAAACAAAGTCACGATTAAGAATCGGTATCCATTACCAAGAATCGATGATCTGTTTGATCAACCGCAAGGAGCTCGATTTTTCTCTAAAATCGATTTAAGGTCAGGATATCATCAATTAAAGGTACAGGAAGAGAACATTCCTAAGACCACATTTAGAACAAGGTATGGCCATTATGAATTTACTGTCATGCCATTTGGTTTAACCAATGCCCCAGCTGCATTTATGGACATGATGAACCGAATATGTAAGCCATATTTGGATAAATTCATAATCGTCTTCATAGATGATATTCTAATTTATTCTAAGAATAAAGAGGATCATGCAAAGCATTTGCACACACTTTTAAGTTTATTAAGAAAGGAAAAGCTTTATGCTAAATTCTCTAAGTGCGAATTTTGGATAGAACAGGTACAGTTCCTTGGACATTTAGTTAATCATGAAGGAATTCATGTGGATCCAACAAAAATCGAGGCGATTACTAAATGGAAAACCCCTGAGTCACCAACCGAGGTTAGAAGTTTCTTAGGATTGGCCGGTTATTATAGAAGATTTATTCGAGATTTCTCTAGAATAGCCATTCCCTTAACTAAGCTAACCTGTAAATCTGTTAAGTTTGAATGGGGATTAAAACAAGAAGAAGCCTTTAGAATTATTAAGCAAAGATTAACCCATACACCCATACTAGCATTACCAGAAGGAGCTGAAGACTTTGTAGTCTATTGCGATGCTTCTAGATTAGGTTATGGATGTGTATTGATGCAACGACAAAAGGTTATAGCTTACGCATCTAGACAACTTAAGAATCATGAAGAGAATTATTCAACTCATGATTTAGAATTAGGAGCTATAATTTTTGCTCTTAAGATTTGGAGACATTACCTTTATGGTAGTAAGTTTACCATATTCACTGATCATAAGAGTTTAAGGTATATTTTCAAACAAAAGGAATTAAATATGAGACAAAGACGCTGGAAGGAATTGCTTAGTGACTATGATTGTGATATCCAGTATCATGAAGGAAAAGCAAATGTAGTGGCAGATGCTTTAAGCCGAAAGTATCATGAAAAGCCAAAAAGGGTACATTCTCTTAAATTAAATCTACAAGTAGATTTAAATGATCAGATAAGAGAAGCACAAGAATCAGTAATCAAGGATGATTCTGAAAAATTAAAAGGTATGCTAAAAGAATTGGAACAAGGAACAGATGGAATTTGGAGATTCCATAAAAAGAGAATGTGGATACCTAAATTAGGAAATCTACGTCATCGTATATTAGAAGAAGCCCATAAGTCTAAGTATACGATGCATCCAGGAAATGATAAAATGTACCAGGATTTAAGGAAAAATTTCTGGTGGATAGGAATGAAAAAGGACATAGCAGCCTATGTTTCTAAATGTTTAACATGTTCACAAGTCAAAGCTGAACACCAGAAACCCTCAGGTTTGTTACAGCAATTAGAAATGCCGGTGTGGAAATGGGAATTAATAACAATGGATTTTGTTACTAAATTATCCAAAACAAAGAAAGGAAATGATATAATCTGGGTGATTGTAGATAGGCTAACCAAGTCAGCTCATTTCCTACCAATGAAAGAAACTTTCAGTATGGAACAATTAGCTAAACTATATGTAAATGAAATTGTTTCTTTGCATGGAATTCCTTTATCAATTGTTTCTGATAGAGATAGTCGATTTACCTCTCATTTTTGGTCAAGTTTCCAAAAGGCAATGGGAACCAAGTTAAAGCTAAGCACAGCTTATCATCCTCAAACAGACGGACAAAGTGAATGGACAATTCAAACAATGGAGGACATGCTTAGAGCCTGTGTAATTGATTTCGGAGGTAATTGGGACGATCACTTACCTTTAATAGAATTTTCTTATAATAATAGTTATCACACAAGTATCAATGCTGCACCATTCGAAGCACTTTATGGACGAAAGTGCCGAACCCCAGTCTGTTGGGCAGAAATTGGGGAAAACAACTATCTGGACCTGAGATTGTACAAGAAACAACCGACAAAATTATTCAAGTCAAGGAACGACTGAAAGCAGCACGTGATCGACAAAAGAGTTATGCTGATAACCGATGCAAACCCTTGGAGTTTCAAGTAGGAGATAAGGTATTATTAAAAGTCTCTCCTTGGAAAGGAATAGTAAGATTCATCAAACGGGGAAAGCTAAGTCCCAGGTATGTTGAACCTTTTGAGATTATTAGAAGAATAGGACCTGTAGCCTATCAGCTACAACTGCCAGAGGAGATGGCAGGAATACATGATGTGTTTCATGTATCTAATCTCAAAAAGTGTTTAGCTGATGAATCCCTGATAGTAACTCTTAAGGATATAGAGGTAAATGAACAACTCAAGTTTGTAGAAAGGCCTCTACAGATTGAAGACAGGAAAGTTAAGAACCTCAAGCATAAGAGACTAGTTTTGGTCAAAGTGAAGTGGGACTCCAAAAGAGGACCTGAGTACACATGGGAGCTTGAATCTGAAATGAAAAGAAAATATCCGCACTTGTTCCAGTAGATCTCGAGGACGAGCTCTAAAACAAGGTGGGGAGGATGTAACAACCCTTGGTAAAACCGACATCCTCATAATATTTCCGACACTCTAGTATATTTTAGAATGTCCCAATATGTCTTATATTACACCCCGTATGTGGAAACCGATCCCGAAATACGATATAGTTTATAAATAAATTAAAAACAATAGATATTGAGTTGAGGCGGGCTGCGTAGGACCCCACCCCAACTTCACGCGGGCGGTATGAAGGTATATATTTGATTTCGTTGATTTCATTAAGTTGATACGGGCCGCGTAAGTGTTCCCGTTAGTGTACACGGGCCGCAAGTGCCCTGAATTGTGGGGCAACCCGGTGCCGCCACGTGGCCCAACACCCGGACAAGCTAGTTGATGACCAGCTAAGCTACGCAGTTGACCGGAGTCAACGCGGGCCGCGTAGCCCTATGTCTACCCTTAAGCGGGCCGCGTGGAGACCAAGTTTCAGCACTATATAAGAAGGCCATCGGGTTTCACTTTCCGTCGCTCACAATTTCATTCTCAATCTCAATTTCTGTAGAAGAGTTATAATAGTCGGGTATTATACCCCTAATTAGCGAGGTTCTGCTCCGTTGTAAGTATTATAACCCCAGTTTTTTTAAAAGAAACGCTGCCCGATTGATTTAGGGTTCCGTAACAACTGTCGCGGTTCTGCCCGACGTAGTTGTTGGAATGCCGTCTCGGGTAGGGTATCATTAATATTTTAAAAGGGTTATGATACTAACCAATGTACATTTGTATAAATTATATATTATATCCAAGAAACCCTTACGCGAAGTCTAAGATAGCAATGTGAGTTTATCCTCTTTTTGTTAACCTTTTTGGAATGTTTTACAAAACCTTAATTGTTTTACAATGTGATTAAGCGGTGATTGAGTCTTTGTAGTTCTTTAATTACTGCCGGTATGTTGGGGTTTTGTATACAAAATTTACTACACTGTGAGTAGTAAGTCGGGGATGACAGTACGTTACCATTGGACAATGAGTTAGCCAGTGTGTAATATGACCCACAAGTCAGTGGATTGACAGTACTAAATGGAGTAATTGTGTAGACATAAACAATATGATCGCTCTCAATACTGTTTTAATTGATAAAATGTTTCTTGATTAAACTGGGATTCACTCACCAGTATTTCCGACTGACAAATGTTTTTAAAACGCGTTCCAGGTAACAAAATGTGATACCCAATT
Organism: Helianthus tuberosus; assembly: GCA_030545235.1. Classification (NCBI taxonomy): domain Eukaryota; kingdom Viridiplantae; phylum Streptophyta; class Magnoliopsida; order Asterales; family Asteraceae; genus Helianthus; species Helianthus tuberosus. Next base: position 9,271,520 of record CM060373.1, on the reverse strand, counting down.
AGTAAAAAGCCAGCTGGAGAGCACTGAAGGATTGGGAAAAATGTGGCTATAAAAGTTACCTAATAAACGATGTTTTAAATTTAATAATATAGGGTTTGTCCCTATAACTGTATTGTAATAAGAAACTTGGGTTTTGCCCATGTGATTATTAATATCAACTATGGTGGTTTTACTCTGATAAACATTTCCTAACTACGGTCCTGATGTAAATTCCGCTGCCAAATTAAATTAACGCAACACTGATACCACCGGAAATCTGAGCTCGCGTCCGCCCGTTCCCGGGACAGATAAGGGATCGGGGGTTGCGACACGTTTCTTGTGTGAATAGCCGCTTGGTTTCTTACGACTCTAGAACTTGCCACGACAATACATTCCCGGTCCTTACCAACTTAAACCCAAGTAAGAAAATGATGGAGGCATTAGGACTAACCATTTTTCTTTTCAACACCATTATTTTTCTTTTTCTTTTAACCTACCCAAAAATCCCCCTAGTTAACCCCTTTGAGCCTAAACCTTTTCATTTCTAAACCCACAAAACAAACACCCTTTTACCCACCAAAACCTTTTTCCTTTAAACCTTTTTTTTAGTAGAAAGCTCGGTTTTCTTGTGACGCTCTTTATAAAAAAAATGAAGTATAGCAATAAACAAACAAGTTCCTCAAAGAAACTTTGTTTGAAAATGCTTTGTTTGAATAAAAGTCACAAAAACAAAAAGTTTTACGACGACCGACGCTTTTTACGCTTTTCGCCCTTTTTACTAACCACTAACCCAAAACCACCTACCTTTAACCCAAGCCTAACCCTTCCCCAAGTCCTCTTGATATTTACAAAGGTTTATAGTTAAAAAGGAGGAGGATTGATTCCTTGGCAAGCATATGGTAGAAGTAAGTTCCATGCCGGTCTCGAGTGTTTCACAAAAATACATATTCGACCGAGTGTTGAGTGATCTCCCGTGAGGTATGTGAACTTGTATATAAATGGAATTTTAAAGAGGCATGTTATGCCCAAATAAGTAATTTTTCTTATGAAACATTCTAAATAAATCATAACGAATAGGATTGTAAATAACGTAAAATAGCCCAATAAAAGATCTTGGATTCCCGACACTCAAGACAAACCCAACACTTCTCTTCTACCCATTCCATTTGGGAGTGTAAGCCACATTATAAAGAGTTTTGCTTGAGGACAAGCAAAGATTCAAGTGTGAGGGTATTTGATGTGTTTAAAATGCAACATATAAAATACATCAATTGAGGCATAAAACTAACCCCCATTTTTAGTACTAATGTTGGAAAAAGTATGCTTTTGTCTTCCTTTTGAATTTTCAGGACCAAATGAGCTTAAATGAACAAAAGGAACAAATATGCAGCAAAATCTAACATGATACGAAGGAAAGGAATAAACGTGGCATGTCCGACCCCTCGACAACATCTTTCCAAGCAAAAACAAAAGAACAGAAGACTGGCCACAGCCCCGTGCCCCGCGGACACGGGGGCGTGGCCAAGTGTCTGCAGAAAAGACAAAGTTATAGAAGCTTCTATTCCCAGCACGGGGGCGTTCCCAGCTCAACACGGGCCGTGGTCAACGCTAAGATACGCATAACCTTGCAAATCTTGATAGTACATATACGCTTCTGCACACGGGGCCGTGCCCAGCGAACACGGGGCGTGTGGAGCTAATGCAGACAAATTGCAATTAATGAAGAAAGAGAATAAGGATGGACACGAGGCCGTGTCCGGGCTTCTGTGCAGGCTATAAATAGAGGTGCTTGGCTCACTTAAAAGGCATCCCTTGACAAACCACCTCTCTCCCACTTCACCCACACTCCACCACCATCACAACACCCACATCCACCACCATCATCCATCATCCACCTAGAGTGTGTGTAGTAGTCTCGGGATCCAAGATTTATAGTAAGAGTTCTTGACAATCAAAGGCCATGTTTGCCTAAGTCTCTTACATCACTTGGTGAAGAAAAGCATTTAATGTAATACTTTTGATTTTTAATCTTTTCGCACTTTTTATTTGGTTTTGTATTAATAACTTTAATAACTAGTTTCTTATGTTGAAGGTGAAACTTCCTTATAATTTGTCCGTGGTGTCTTGGCATTATTTTACTATCTATATAAAATAAAAGATTTTCAACATTCATATTTCTACGGTCTATATAGAGATATGTTGGCTACCTGGTCGGGGGTTAAGGGAATGGTTTGGTAAGGTTCTTGCCTTGATCAGTGTATAGATCTTGCAAGGACCTGGGTCAAGCTTACTAGGACCTCCTTCAATACCCACTAGTATTGGATGGCGGGGGTGCGAATGGCTTGATCTCCTCATATATAAACTACTATTAATACATTAACCCGGCTACTTGGGGTTGTATCCCTGCTGACTCAAACCACTTAGTCGAGGGTAACATCACCTTCAAAAGTGGGGCCTACCACATTACGCATTAATAACTTAATTAATTATCTTCCAATATTCCGACCCTTTGGGATTGTATCCTTGCTGACTCAAACCACTGGGTTGAGGGTAACGTCACCTTCAAAAGAGGGGCCTACTACTATAACTAAGATAATCTCTTAAAAAGTGCAAAAGTGCGGAAATCGTCAAAGGTTACATTAAAGGCGAGTCGGATCCAAGTGATTCATCTTGTTTATCTGTTTTTATTTTATTTTTATTTTTTAGCATTTTAGTTTTTATTTTTCGTATTTAAAAACCTCTTCTTAAACTTTTGATTTGATTAGACGTTGAGGATAAACCTGTATTAAAAGCTCTTGTGTCCTTGGACGACCTTGGTATCTTACCAACGCTATACTACGCTCACGATGGGTGCACTTGCCCATATGTGTGTTTAGTGTTAGTAGAATATCGTGTTTTATGAATTTAAAACTTGACTAAAGTGTTAAAAAGGGCTTAAAATATAACTAAAAATATATAACGCTACACGCACATCAATCAGCAGCAAGTCCTCTGTTGAATCCAAGAGCAACTCTCCGAAAACGCCCTTCAGCTTTAAGCAATTCAAAGCTTGTGGTCCTGGTATCTTCACTGATGAAGATGGACTTAGTGCTATGTTCCAGTGGTTTGACTCTATCGAAGTCACCTTCAGGAAAAGCGGATGCCTAGAGAATCTGTGTACTGTTAATGCTACTGGATTTTTTCAGTCCAGAGCTCTGAACTGGTGGACTGGTGAGCGCAACAGGCACAGAAATGATTCAGCTTATGGTCTTTCTTGGGAGGAACTCAGGGAGCTTATGATAAAGGAGTTATGTCCTCCTCATGAGGTTCAAAAGTTGGAGAATGAATTCTGGCATATCAAACAAGATGGAGGTGACAACGCTGGTCTCACCGCTCGCTTCAAGCAACTCAGTATTATCTGTCCTAGCCAGGTGGCGACATCTGATATGACAATCAAGAAATACATCCGCGCTCTCCCCGATTGTGTAGCAGATTTTGTTTAGGTAGCAAGACCTACTACAATTGGGGAAACTTACCAGCTGGCAGCCTAGATCAATGACAAACGAGTCTTAGCTGGAGCTTTCAAGACCTCAACTACCTCAATCAAGCTATTGCTACTCCCGCTACCGACAGTTCAACATCTCAAGGTTCGAAGTCTTCACGCCAGAATCACAAACAAAAGGGCAACAACAACAAGAACTACGTTACTACCGCCACTCCACCCAACGCTGTCCCCGTACAACCCAACAATCAGAACCGACAAGTTGCAGCTCCTAACACCAACACACCTCCTGCTAAGCGTGCGTATACTAGTGTTCATCCTCTGTGCCCAACTTGCACCTATCATCATCCGACAGGAGTCAACTGTAGATTTTGCGCAAACTGCAACATCTATGGGCATTTTACTGCTCACTGCCGTTCAGACCCGCGTCAACAAGCTGCTCAAGCTCCTCCAGCACCACCAGCTCAACCCTTTGCTATTCAGGGTAACCAAGCATCTCTTGGTCCCGCTGTTCATGCACGAGCCTGGTACTCTTGCGGTGACCCGAATCACTTTGCTAATGTTTGCCAGAACCGTGTGGTGAAACAAGAACCGCAGCAACCACTGCAGCAGCCACAACTGCAACAGCAGTCTCAGTAGCAACAACCACAGCACGCAGCCCGCGGCAGAACATTCAATATCAACGTCCGCCAGGCTCAAATTAACAACAATGTTGTCAATGGTACGTTCCTTGTTAACGGTATTTATGCTTCGTGTTTATTTGATACTGGAGCCGATAACTGTTTTGTGACATTTGAATTCGAAAAGCTCCTAAAACGTAAACGCGCTAATCTCCCGACGACCTTGGACGTAGAAATTGCCACTGGAAGAACCATCACCATCAGCTCCGTTCTCCGTGATTGTACTCTCGAACTCAACAATCACGTTTTTCCGATCGATCTCAACCCGATGCAACTTGGTAGCTTCGATGTCATAGTAGGCATGGACTTTCTTCGTGAAAATCGTGCCGAAGTCGTTTGTTTCGAAAAGATGATCCGTTTCTCTCTTTCAAACGGTGATCAACTCTACGTTTATGGCGAAGTATCATTGAAAGAACTGAAACTTATGTCGTATATTCAAGCAAGCAAGTATCTCCGAAAGGAATACATGGCTTTCTGGGCTCACATTGTAGTAGCAGAGGAGGAAAAGAAGCCAATGGAAAAGGTACTTGTGGTTCGTGATTTTCCTAATGTCTTTCCTGATGATTTACCTGGTCTACCCCCTCCTCGCGATATCGATTTCCATATCAACCTCATTCCTGGAGCTAACCCTGTTGCTAAAGCCCCTTATCTCCTCGCACCGTCAGAAATGCGTGAACTTTCTAGATAACTCCAGGAACTACTTGATAAAGGCTTCATACACCCTAGCACATCACCATGGGGCACACCTGTCCTTTTCATGAAAAAGAAGGATGGATCGTTCCGAATGTACATCGATTATAGGGAACTCAATAAGCTTACTATCAAGAATCGCTACCCTCTACCCTGAATCGACGATTTATTTGATCAGCTGCAAGGCGCTACATGTTTCTCTAAGATCGATCTACGCTCTGGTTATCACCAACTACGTATTCATAAGGAAGATATTCCTAAAACCGCCTTTTGTACCTGATATGGCCATTACGAATACGTGGTCATGCCGTTTGGCCTTACCAATGCACCCGCGGTCTTTATGGATTTGATGAACCGTGTGTATAAACCCTTTCTTGATCGCTTCGTTATCATGTTTATCGATGATATCCTTATCTATTCGAAGTCGAGATCCGAACATGCGCAACACCTTCGTTTAGTTCTTGAGCTTCTCCAAGGAAATCGCCTCTACGCCAAGTTCTCTAAGTGTGAATTTTGGCTCGAGGAGGTCCAATTTCTCGGTCACATCATTAACAACCAAGGTATTCACGTCGACCCAACGAAGATTGAAGCAGTTAAGAGTTGGATTACACCGAAAACCCAGTCCGAAGTTCGCTATTTTCTCGGACTGGCGGGTTATTACCGTCGATTTATCGCTGATTTCTCTAAAATCGCCGTTCCTCTCACCTCTCTCACGCATAAAGACAAGCCTTTCGTTTGGGGAACCGAACAAGAGGATGCCTTTCAAACTCTTAAGCGTATGCTTTGCAACGCTCCCGTACTCGCGCTACCCGATGGAAACGACGAATTTGTTGTTTATTGCGACGCCTCCAACCTTGGTCTTGGTTGTGTTCTTATGCAAGGAGACAAGGTTATCGCGTACGGATCTCGCCAACTCAAGGTCCACAAGAAGAACTACACAACCCATGATCTCGAACTCAGTGCAGTTATTTTTGCGTTAAAGATTTGGCGACACTACCTTTATGGTACCATGTATACGGTCTTCACCGACCATAAGAGCCTTCAGCAAATCTTTAACCAGAAGGAACTGAATATGCGGCAACGACGATGGGTAGAGTTACTCAACGAATTCGATTGCGAGATTCGCTATCATCCTGGCAAAGCAAACATCATGGCCGACGCTCTTAGCCGATTGAGCTATTTACATAGTGTTCGTAATGTTCAAACCCAGCATAACCTCGAAGCTCTCATTCGTGACGCTCAACACGCTTGTTTTACCGAAAACACCTTGAAGGAAGAAAGAATACTTTGAACCGAAAACCAATTTATGAATAAACCGAATGGTATTTTTCACTACCTCGATCGCATCTGGATACCTAGTCGCAATAATCTCCGAGAGATTTTGCTGACTGAAGCCCACAAATCTTGATATTCCATTCATCCCGGTGCCGACAAGATGTACTAGGACCTTCGCTCCAGGTACTGGTGGCTGGGTATGAAGAAGGATATCGCTCTCTATGTTTCGAAGTGCCTAACTTGCTCGAAAGTTAAGGCCGAACATTAACGACCCTCTTGCTTACTCGAACAAACCGAGATCCCGATGTGGAAATGGTAAATCTGTGATTATAAATTTAAGTGGTGATAAACGGAATAAACTAACTAGGAATGAAAATAACATAATTAGTTAACTATCTCGTAGTAACATGAGAGTTTGAATAAAAACATCTAAAGTAAAGACGAACTAATAGTTGAGGGGCCAAAGATGTTAAAAATCAAACTAGTTTTAATAAAAACAAAAAAATTAAAATCCAAACACATATTTGTGTGTGTCTGGATCGATCAAGAACACAGGGGGCGACCAAACTCACCCCCAAACCCTAGTTTTAACCATTTGATCAAATTGAGAGCTCTAATCTGTTCCAAATCGATTTCCAAGCATAAATTAGTGATCATCTCAGTGAAGTGGTCATAAGGTATGCTAAATTCCATCATTTAGTTCCATCTCAGATTCTTGATGATTTGTGAAACTGAAATCTAAACTTGATATGTTGATGTTTAGATGAAATTAGTGTTGGAAACATGTTTAGATGTAAACCCTAGCTAATAATTTGTGAAATTTATGCTCAAATCATGAATATTCATGTTTACCCATCAAAGTTTTTAATGGGTTTTGTGAATAATAAGGAACCCTAATAATGTAATCAGAAAACTAATGTTAACGGCTTGCATGAAGCGAATCTGATATTAATATACATGTTAGAAGTAATGAACTTGCAAAAAGTATAAAAGGTCGGCTAAATAGTTAAGTCATGAACTTGATAATGGTTATTTAAAAACGATGCTCTTGAAGTGTTTGTTAAAATGCTTTAGAGAAAGCTAACATAGTGAATTTGAGATAAAAAAAACCCATGTTTGAATGATATGGCAAATTATGTGTGATATGTTGTGAAAAAAGTTCTAAACAATATTCGGTTGAACTCTATAGGCAACGAATCCGGATCGTCAAGTGGACAAGCCGGTGGAGATACGTGCTTGAAAGGGGTGCTTTAAAGGTACGTAACTATGGTTTCGTTACATTATGCTTAAATATTGCACATAGTTAGTTAAATTGAATTAGCACTATAAATGAATGTGATATGTTGTTGGAGTGACGAAGTTCACTAAGTAAACATAACGGGTTAAAAGTTTTGGTTAGAGTATGTTTGGTATGTCACTGACAAGGGTTGAATTGGTAATATTAAAGTGGCGTGAAAGTCACCCGATGATTTGGAAATTATGAAAGCGTAAAACCATGGAGTGGTAATGATACACTGAAGTTCACAAGCCGGGGGAAAATGGGTACGAATACTTAGAAGTAATATTGAATGATTAACATGTATAGTAAAGTATAAAACAAACGAGTCGAATAAATGAAACAGGAATTTATAAACTATTCATTTATAATTCAAGTTTCAAAGCGGGAAAATAAGGTGAATTGATGCGTATTTTTATTACAAATGCGTAGGAAAAAGAATCACCTAAAACGGACTCGTAGGTAAAAAGTTATGACCATTTGAAGTTGAGATTTTAGAAAATTTGGAGCTGGGCTGATATGCAGGTCCAGGGAGTGGACCTGCTGGATAACATACTCCCCCCCCCCGGTACGCGACGGGGTGACATGGGACAGGTGCGACATGCGGGGCTGCTCGCGGCACGCGAATGATCTGGTGAAGTCTGTCGTGTGGCGCGACAGACTCAATTCCAGAAAATTATTTTTGTTTTCATTTGTTTGGTATTAGAACTCGAATATACATGTTTTTATGTTATCAAAACTGACATTTGTGATGGTTTTGATGTTAGGTGCTATAGATGATATCCCGGATGCCGATCAAGCTTATATCACAAACCAAACACAATAGTTTTTGAAGCCTCCGCGAACAATGTCTATTGTGTAGTTTAGTATGGATCATGTAACACTTTATGCTACATTATGTTTGTCATAACTAGTAAGGATGTAAAAATCCGATATACTCTTTTTAAGTAGGAACTATAAACTTAACGGAAAACTTTTTGTAAATCCGTATTTTCCTTAAACTAAATATGTATTTAGCAGTAATTTCATGTTAAAATGAGATGGGTGTTACATATGGATTTTATTATGAAACTCCCTCGCATGCCATCAGGTCATGATAGCATTTGGGTTATCGTTGATCGTCTTACGAAATCCGCGCACTTTATACCGATACGAGAAGACTATAAGGTTGAACGATTAGCACGAATCTATACTGACGAAGTCATTTTTCGACATGGGACACCTCATGACATCATCTCTGGCCGCGATGGTCGATTTACTTCGCGTCTCGGGGAGACATTCAAATCTGCACTCGATACTACTCTTAATCTCAGTACCGCATTCCATCCCCAGACCGATTGTTAGACTGAGCGCACGATCCGCACCCTTGAAGACATGCTTCGTTTATGCGTTATAGATTTTGGTGGTAATTGAGATACGCATTTACCTTTAGTAGAATTCTCGTACAATAACAGTTATCACGTTAGTATTCAAATGGCACCCTTTGAGGTATTATATGGAAGAAAATGTCGATCGCCTATTGTATGGCACGAGATCGGAGACGCTCAAATCACCAGTCCTGAGCTATTGCAAGAAATGACTGACAAGATCCTCCAAATACGAGACAATCTCTTGAAAGCTCAGAGTCGTCAAAAGAGTTACAAAATATGTATTTAGCAGTAATTTCATGTTAAAATGAGATGGGTGTTATAAGTTGGTAATCAAAGCTCAAGGTTGTTGACAAAGTGTGTTCGGTTCAAGCTTGATCAAACATCCGGTAAGAATTAGTTACGTTAGTAGATTTTATTAAATGTTAGAAAAAGAAATGCGAATGGACGTGCACGGGAAGAGCGTGTTAACACACTCGAACCCGGAAAGTGCACTAAATGAAAATAGTTAAAGCAAGTTATGAACTTGACTAAACCAAAGTGAATAAAGCATATGTTATAAAATGAAATGTTTAACAATTGGTATAAACATTTCAGTTTCAAGATGACGGAAAAAGGTAACAATGATGCGGTGCCGATAGTCACCGAACAAATGAAAGAAGTGATTGCCGAAAAGGTAGGAAAGGCAATCGAGAATAGCTTATCCGGTTTCATAGACAAGATCCAAAATACGGTGCATTCGGTACTCGAGAGCGGATCAAGAGGTTGGAAGATAATGCCAACCTAGCAAAGGAAAAATCCAGATAACGGAAGGGTTGCTCATACAAAGAGTTCATGGCGTGTAAACTGCCAATTTACAATGGAGAAGTCGATCCGATAATATGCCCACGATGGCTAAGTGATATAGAGGGGGTGTTTGAAAGAACCCACTGCGACACGAATGACTTCGTAGCCTACGGTACGGGTCAGTTAAGAGGCCAAGCAAAGGATTGGTGGGATAATAAGAAAAAGGAGATTGGGAATGAAGCGGCGAAGGCGATGACATGGGATAGGTTTAAGGCACCATTCCTCGAACACCACAGTCCCAAAGCGGTCATCAACAGAATCAAGGAGGAATTCATCCAGTTATGGAAAAAGGGTGAATCAATCGATAGGATCACGGGTATCTTACTCGAGAAACTGAGATTCTGTGACAAGTTAGTAACGACCGAAGAGCAAAAAATATATTACTACTACAACATGTTGAGTGCCGAATATAGGGAGTTCATGACTCCCTCGAAATACGAAACTCTCACTGAGATTAAAAACACTACTCGGGAAAGAGAGATAGAGCTAAAAAAGCAAGTCGAGCGAGGTGAACGAAGGGCACAGATTGTTAATCCAAGCCCTACGAAGAAGGCATGAACAACGGAGTCGTCTAAGAAACAGGAAGCGAAAGGCGGATCACCGAGTTGCAAGGTCTGCGGTAAAAGGCACAATGGTGAGTGTCAGTTCAAAGATAAGCCATGCCCTATATGCGGGAAGACAGGGCATACGGCTTCGCTATGCCCGAGTAAAGTTTCAGTTTGTTATAATTGCTACCAGCCGGGCCACAAGAAATCTGTGTGCCCAGAATTAGTCGGAAAGAAGGATGGAAAGATTTTGCAAGAAGAAACTCCAAAGGCAAAAGCCAGATCCTTCCAGCTAACCGCGGCTGAAGCAAAGATAGAACCCGATGTGGTCTCAGGTATATTCGCCATAAATTCAATTCCCGCACGTGTATTATTTTATAAGGGTGCGAATAAATCCTTTGTTTCATATGGATTTATTCGACATCCTTCATTTGTATTGACAAAATTACCTATGCCTTTAGAAGTAGAGATAGGTGATAACAAAAGCTTTATCGTGTGCGATGTGTGCCTAGACTGTAAGTTGAGTATCGATGATGAGGAATACTCGATAGAATTAATCCTGATGTCAATAGGATAATTTCAAGTAGTGGTCGGGATGGATTGGTTATCCTGGCATCACGTGAAGGTCGTGTGCTTCCGCAAGGAGATAAAATAGACGTCTGCAAGTGGAAAACACGTTACCATCTATGGCGAAAAAGGGGGTAATCCCGTAATATGCTCGATGCTAAAGGCTCACAAACTTATGAGGCATGGATGCAGAGCGTTTATGATATACGCAAACGAACCAGAGAAAGGATCGCTGAAGACTGAGGACGTACCGGTCGTACGCGAGTATGAAGATGTGTTTCCGGAGGACTTACCGGGAATACCGCCTGAACAGGAGGTAGAGTTCGGAATTGAATTGATTCCGGGTGCGAAACCTGTAGCTAAGGCGTTGTATCGGGCACTATCGACTCACACCATCGGAGCTACAAGAGTTAATGTCTCAGATTCAAGACCTGCTCGACAAGGGGTTTATTAGGCCGAGTGTGTCTCCGTGGGGTGCACCGGTACTATTCGTAAAAAAGAAGGACGGGAGCATGCGAATGTGTATCTCGATTACCGGGAGTTAAATAAACTCACAGTGAAAAATCGATACCTGCTCCCAAGAATTGATGATTTATTTGACCAGCTACAAGGTGCGAGTTGGTTCTCCAAGATTGACCTTAGATCAGGGTATCATCAGTTGAAGGTCAAAGATGAGGATGTACCGAAGACGGCCTTTCATACACGGTACGGACATTACGAATTCCTCATGATGTCCTTTGGGTTGACCAATTCACCCGCGGCTTTTATGGACCACATGAACCGGGTTTGCAAACCGATGTTGGATAAGTCGGTGATAGTGTTCATCGACGACATCTTGGTGTATTCAAAGAATGAAGCGGAACACGCAAGTCATTTACGTGAAGTGTTGGAGATGCTCAGAAGAGAAAAATTATATGCAAAATTCTCAAAATGTGCCTTCTGGTTACGGGAAGTGCAATTCCTCGGGCACATCATTAGTGCGAACGGGGTGTTGGTAGACCCGTCAAAAATAGAAGCGGTGGTGAAATGGAATCCTTTGAAGAATCCTTCGGAAATCAGAAGCTTTTTGGGGCTTGCGGGATATTATAGGAGATTCATACGAGATTTCTCCAAGATTGCTACGCCGTTGACCAAATTAACTCGTAAGGATGAAAAGTTTATATGGGGCAATGATCAAGAAAAAGCGTTCCAGACGCTTAAGAAAAAATTGACCCACGCTCCGGTATTAAAATTGCCTGACGGAGTTGATGATATGGTGGTTTACTCGGATGCGTCACATTAGGGGCTCGGGTGTGTTTTGATGCAACGAGGCAAGGTTATAGCCTATGTCTCGAGACAACTGAAGGTTCATGAAAAGAAATACTCTACGCACGATCTCGAATTGGCGTCGGTGGTATTTGCCTTAAAGATATGGAGGCATTACTTATATGGGGTAAAATGCACTATCTTTACCGACCATAAAAGTTTGAAATATTTCTTCGATTAGAAGGAATTAAACATGAGGCAGAGGCGATGGTTGGAAATAGTCAAAGACTTTGATTGTGAGATACATTACCATCCCGGGAAAGCCAATGTAGTGGCAGATGCGTTGAGCCGAAAGACCGACTCTGCTCCGATACGAGTACGATCGATGCTCGTTGTGACCTCGGGATTACTTGAAAGAATCCAAGAAGCACAAGTTGAAGCAGTGAAAGTGGAAAATTTGAAGAAGGAAAGAATAGTTGGCCAACTGAAAGATTTAGTAGATGGTAACAACGGGTTGAAAACTCGCTTCGGTAGAATGTGGGTCCCTAACTCATGTGGAATTAAAAAGCTTCTACTAGACGAAGTTCACAAATCCCGTTATTCTATTCACCCGGGGGCGACCAAGATGTATAATGATTTCAAACAAAATTATTGGTGGCCCGGAATGAAAAGAGATATAGTAAAGTACGTGGAGAAATGCTTGAAATGTTTGCAAGTCAAAGCGGAGCATCAAAAGCCATACGGAAAACTCCAGCCGTTGGAAATTCCAGTTTGGAAATGGGAACATATCACGATGGACCTATTGACCAAACTACTAAAGACAAACCACGGGTTCGATGCCATATGGGTAGTTGTGGATAGTTTGACGAAAAGTGCTCACTTCATTCCGATCCGTGAGACTTACACGTCAGAAAAGATGTCCGAAGTGTATACTAACGAGATAGTGGCACGCCACGGAGTACCGGTATCCATCGTGTCCGATAGAGATACCCGGTTCACTTCAAACTTTTGGCGTGAATTCCATGAGCAAATGGGAACTAAATTGTTCATTAGCACCGCGTACCATCCTCAAACGGATGGACAGAGTGAAAGAACAATACAGATATTGGAAGACATGCTAAGGGTGCGTATCATCGACTTCAGAGGTAGTTGGGATGTTTATCTACCGTTGGTCAAATTCTCATATAACAACAGTTATCACGCAAGTATTGGTATGGCACCGTACGAGATGCTCTATGGAAGGAAATGCCGAACCCCGGTGTGTTGGGGTGAAGTGGGACCATGCGTAGTTGCACATAAAGAAATAGTTCGAGCCACAAATGAGAAAATTGATATGGTTCGGGCACATTTGAAAGAGGCTCAAGATAGACAGAAGTCGTACGCGGATAAAAGAAGAAGACCGATCGAGTTTCAGGTTGGCGATAAGGTTATGCTTAAGGTATCTCCATGGAAGGGGATTATCCGGTTCAGGAAAAAAGGAAAGTTAAGCCCGAGATTTATTGGGCCGTTCAAAAAGGAAAGTAGCATACCGACTCGAACTGCCGGAAGAGCTCAGCGGGATACATGGTACCTTCCATGTATCACATCTCCGAAAATGTCTAGCCGACGAAACAGCTTATATCCACTACGACGACATTGAGGTGGATAATAGTCTCAGCTACGCAGTGAAGCCGATTGTGATTTTAGATCGTAAAGTGAAAAGCTTGAGAAACAAGGAAATAGACCAAGTGAAGGTCAAATGGGAGCACAGAAAAGGTTCGAATACCACATGGGAGTCCGAAGAAGAGATGAGACGTCTCTACCCTACGCTATTTGGTACGTGTTCCGGTTTCGATGACGAAACCCCTTTTAAGGGGGGTGGAGTTGCAACACCCAGAAAATATAAATCTGTGATTATAAATTTAAGTGGCGGTAAACGAAATAAACTAACTAGGAATGAAAATAACCTAGTTAGTTAACTATCTCGTAGCAACATGAGAGTTTGAATAAAAACATCTAAAGTAAAAAAGAGCTAATTGTTGAGGGGCCAAAGATGTTAAAAATCAAACTAGTTTTAATAAAAACAAAAAAAATTAAAATCCAAACACACATTTGTGTGTGTCTGGATCGATCAAGAACACAGGGGGCGACCAAACTCACCCTCAAACCCAAGTTTCAACCATTTGATCAAATTGAGAGCTCTAATCTGTTTCAAATCGATTTCCAAGCATAAATTAGTGATCATCTCTGTGAAGTGGTCATAAGGTATGCTAAATTCCATCATTTAGTTCTATCTCAGATTCTTGATGATTTGTGAAACTGAAATCTAAACTTGATATGTTGATGTTTAGATGAAATTAGTGTTGGAAACATGTTTAGATGTAAACCCTAGCTAATAATTTGTGAAATTTATGCTCAAATCATGAATATTCATGTTTACCCATCAAAGTTTTAAATAGGTTTTGTGAATAATAAGGAACCCTAATAATGTAATCAGAAAACTAATGTTAACGGCTTGCATGAAGCGAATCTGATATTAATATACATGTTAGAAGTAATGAACTTGCAAAAAGTATAAAAGTTTGACTAAATAGTTAAGTCATGAACTTGATAATGGTTATTTAAAACGATGCTCTTAAAGTGTTTGTTAAAATGCTTAAGAGAAAGCTAACATAGTGAATTTGAGATAAAAACGCATGTTTGAACGATATGGCAAATTATGCGTGATATGTTGTGAAAAGAGTTCTAAACAATATTTGGTTGAACTCTATAGGCAAGGAATCCGGATTGTCAAGTGGACAAGCCGGTGGGGATACGCGCTTGAAAGAGGTGCTTTAAAGGTACGTAACTATGGTTTCGTTACATTACGCTTAAATATTGCTCATAGTTAGTTAAATTGAATTAGCACTATAAATGAATGTGATATGTTGTTGGAGTGACGAAGTTCACTAAGCAAACATAACGGGTCAAAAGTTTTGGGTAGAGTATGTTTGGTATGTCGCTGAAATGGTGGTTTCCATTAGACAACCAAACGGGTCAAAAACAAGGGTTGAATTGCTAATATTAAAGTGGCGTGAAAGTCACTCGATGGTTTGGAAATTATGAAAGCGTAAAACCATGGAGTGGTAATGATACGCCGAAGTTCACAAGCCCGGGGAATATGGGTATGAATACTTAGAAGTAATATTGAATGATTAACATGTATAGTAAAGTATAAAACAAACAGGTCGAATAAATGAAGCAGGAATTTATAAACTATTCATTTATAATTCGAGTTTTGATGTGGGAAAATAAGGTGAATTGATGTGTATTTTTATTACAAACGCGTAGGAAAAAGAATCACCTAAAACGGACTCGTAGGTAAACAGTTATGACCATTTGAAGTTGAGATTTTAGAAAATTTGGAGTCGGGCTGATATGCAGGTCCACGGAGTGGACCTGCTGGATAACATACTCCCCCGCGGCACGCGACGGGGTGACTTGAGACAGGCGCGACAAAGCGGGGCCGCTCGCGGCACGCGAAGGATCTGGTGAAGTCTGTCGCGTGGCGCGACAGACTCAATTACGGAAAATTATTTTTGTTTTCAGTTGTTTGGTATTAGAACTCAAATATACATGTTTTATGTTATCAAAACTCACATTTGTGATGGTTTTGATGTTAGGTGCTATAGATGATATCCCGGATGCCGATCAAGCTTATATCACGAACCGAACACTATAATGTTTGAAGCTTCCGTGAACAATGTCTATTGTGTAGTTTAATATGGATCATGTAACACTTTATGCTACATTATGTTTGTCATAACTAGTAAGGATGTAAAAATCCTAGATACTCTTTTTAAGTAGGAACTATAAACTTAACGGAAAACTTTTTGTAAATCCGTATTTTCCTTAAACTAAATATGTATTTAGCAGTAATTTCATGTTAAAATGAGATGGGTGTTACATATGGATTTCATTACGAAACTCCCTCGCATGCCATCAGGTCATGATAGCATTTGGGTTATTGTTGATCGTCTTACGAAATCCGCACACTTTATACCGATACGAGAAGACTATAAGGTTGAACGATTAGCACAAATCTATACCGACGAAGTCATTTGTCGACATGGGACACCTCGTGACATCATCTCTGACCGCGATGGTCGATTTACTTCGCGTCTCTGGGAGACATTCCAATCCGCACTCGGTACTACTCTTAATCTCAGTACTGCATTCCATCCCCAGACCGATGATCAGACTGAGCGCACGATCCGCACCCTTGAAGACATGATTCGTTTATGCGTTATAGATTTTGGTGGTAATTGGGATACGCGTTTACCTTTAGTAGAATTCTCGTACAATAATAGTTATCACGTTAGTATTCAAATTGCACCCTTTGTGGTATTATATGGAAGAAAATGTCGATCGCCTATTGTATGGCACGAGATCGAAGACGCTCAAATCACCGGTCCTGAGCTATTGCAAGAAACGTCTGACAAGATCCTCCAAATACGAGACAATCTCTTGAAAGCTCAGAGTCGTCAAAAGAGTTACTCTGATAAACGCCGCAAGCCCCTTGAGTTTGAAGTTGGTGATCACGTACTCCTAAAGGTTTCACCTTGGAAGGGGGTATTCCGATTCAGCAAGAAAGGAAAGCTAGCGCCACGATATGTCGGTCCTTTTAAGATTCTGGAAAGAATTGGCAAAGTGGCCTGCCGACTCGAATTACCGGAGGAACTCAACAACGTACACCCGACTTTCCACGTCTCTAACCACAAGAAGTGTCTGCTGAAGAAAACCTGCATGTCCCTCTTGAGGATTTACAAGTTAACGAAACCCTCCACTTTATGGAAAAACCTGTAGAAATCATGGATCGAGAGACCAAGAAACTTCGACGCTCTCGCATTCCCATAGTGAAGGTTCGTTGGGAAGGCAAACGCGGCGCCGAGTTCACTTGGGAATTCGAAAGTGATATGAAGGCTAAATATCCACAACTCTTTGTTACGCCAGCGCCTTAATTTCAGGACAAAATTCTCTAAAGTAGGGGAGGGTGTAACAACCCGACTTTTCGGGTCATTACTTGTATCTGTCATTTCTTGCTTAATTGACTAGTACTCTTGAGATTCCGATTATCGCTATGGGTTAACTACTTAAAACCTATATTTTCAAACATATGATTACAACGATTATTCAAAACGTAGTTATCACAATTAAACGCTGTTTATAACGCTCACTATCTAAACGCATTTTATCGCTTGATTATACTAAACGCCATCGCAACACAAACGCAACGCAACGCAAACTCGAAACGCAGATTATTTATGTTATATTTATGTGTGTTATTGTGTGATTATTTGTGGTTGAATGTTTTGTGGTATTAAACGCAACGCTTACATGCTCAACGATCACTCACAACTAGATTAAACGCAACGCAATGCTTAATGCACGAAACAAAAGTTGGAAAAACTAACTCGCACAACATGGTTGTCCGAATGGACATCTGGTCGAATGGACATCCGTCCGGATGACCATCCGATCGGATGGCTATCCGACCAAACGCCATCCGACCGCTGCACAATGTGCACCATCTTAACTCCCTCTTACTCGCCTATAAATAGTACCCGTACACCCTCCTTTCACTGATTTGACACTCTCATCCGACCACCTGCACTTAAGTCACTCTCAAGCACTTTTAATCGTGATTCAAGGATTTTTGGTAAGCTTTTCTCCTCAAATATTGTACAATCATCATCACTAAACACTTATCCATCATCTTCTCCATCAAAATCACTAGTTTTCTTCTCGAAATCGCCTAATTTGGACTCCTTGAAGGTCGTTCTCACTCAATTGCTTAAGCAAACTGTTGTGTTTTGCATCATCTCATCAAGATTGGTTCAAATCTAAAGGATTTCCACACTTTTACCTTAAATCTCAACAAGATTTCAACACTTTTCAACTATTTTCAAACTTTTCTTCAACATTCTACTCAAAACCGACGGAATCTGGACTCATTCAGACTCTCTACTCGTCTCCTAGTTGAGAGCCAGCATGTAAATGGATTTCCACCGGAGAGATGACTGATTAACGGGTTAGACATGAAACTTCATCAAGAACAGTGAGTCTGTTCGAATGGGGTGGTTCCCATCCGATCGAACGAGATGGACTTGGTGTGTTTCTGTTGTTTGACACATCATCACGCCATCTTCGTTAAACTTCAAACTCCTTATTTAGAAAGTTTTACGAAAAACTTCAAACTACCGGTTTCTCGATCGAATAGCCATCCGATCAAGTGGCCATCCGTCCGGATGACCATCAGACCGGATGACTTGGCATCTATACGCTACATTGTTTAAACG
Organism: Helianthus tuberosus; assembly: GCA_030545235.1. Taxonomy (NCBI): domain Eukaryota; kingdom Viridiplantae; phylum Streptophyta; class Magnoliopsida; order Asterales; family Asteraceae; genus Helianthus; species Helianthus tuberosus. Next base: position 9,253,252 of record CM060373.1, on the reverse strand, counting down.
CAACAACGAAACTTCAAATTTTGAAATTTTTTTTACAAACAAACACGACTCATTCAAATGGCCATCCGTTTGAACGGTCATCCGCTCGAATGAAGGGTCATCCGTTCGGATCACCATCCGAACACCCTACCATTCAACACTCTGTTTACACGCTGTTCAACGCTTACGCTACTGTCCTATGCTCATGCTAACTCCAACGAGCTCCCTTCAATCCAAGTCTGTGTTTACTAGCTGCTAATCCAGGAACCGGCAAGTTTGACGGTGCTTCTGTCCAGATACGACGTGTTCGGTTCGTAATTATTACTAAGAAAGGAGTAGAAGATAGATACGACACCGAGCAGTCACATATAATCTGGTCTCTGTTTATAATCTTGAAAGTAACAGCACCACGAGACCAGTTGGACAACATTTCCCCTCAGGGACCAAAAGCTTGTCCAAATGGGAACCCCACATCCCAATTTATAGGCAACAGCCTATCCGGTCCGAATGAGCCTATGTCCATCCATCCGGATGGTCATCCGTCTGGATGGACTTTTACATTATAACACCTATTCGACCGGATGGGGTTTGGACTATTCTATTGTCCATCTGTCCGGATGGTCATCCGTCCGGATGGACTTAAACACTATTAAAACCTGTACAACTTTCTCTATTCTATACAATATTCAACATACACTCTATCTAACTATTCGCACGGTAGCAGACGTACGAAATATGCACCAACACTAGCTAAACACGCACTGTGAGTATACTCGAACCCATTTTATTTTAACGCATTTTGGGTGTTACATACGTTCTATATCAAAACACAACACACAACTCAAACACTTTACTACGCTAACCGCTCCCGCATGCTATACATGTACTTGAATGCTTGTATTATGCTTATACAGTGTTACACTATACCGCCTCTAGCAACGATAGTACTATAGTTTGGACTCAGCACCTGTCGTGGACGGGGGTTGCTAGGGATCACATTACCTTACTTCACGTGTTCGCATTGGTGAACATGTGTCGCGCATACTCTAAAACGTAGTCTCGGGGTTAAGTGTGAACATAGTTTTGATAGTTACTTGCTTCGTCCGCTATGTGATACATGCTGGTTATGCGTAAAACGCTATCTCTACTATATGCTATGCAAACTTGTGTACTCACCTTTACATTTTATGTATTGACTTTATTTTAATGTGTCGTAACCCCTAACCCCTTACCCGGAGGGGCGGGCGGCCGCGAGGAGCACACAGAGCTGGTGATATCGGTGTTTATTAATTTGGCAGTGGAAATTAAACATCAGGACCGTAGTTAGGATATAGTTTATCAGAGTTAAAACACCATTCTTTTATAAATAATAAATACATGGGGAAAACCCAAGTTTCCATTATAATATGTTTATAGGGATAAACCCTAATTTATTGAAATAAAACTTCTTTTATAAATAATAAAATACCTGAAACGCGTTTTAAAAAGTTTTATCAGCAAGAAATACTGGCGAGTGCATTCCAGTTTAATTAAAAAAACTTTTATATCTTTACAGTATTGAGAGCGATTACAATGTTTATATCTACCCAATTACCACCCACGGTACTGTCACTCCTGACTTGTGGTCATGCTACTACTCACAGTGTAGTAACAAGTAATGTATACAAAACCCCCAACATACCGACAATAATTGTAGAATACATAGACTCAATCACTCTTATCATAATTTAAAACATTTGAGGTTTTGGTAAAACAATTTGGTAGAAAAAGAGAATGACTCACTTTGCTGTTTTAGATAATACTACTGCTTTCTGGTGATTTCCTGGTTATAATCTATTAAAATTAAACAATGCACACGTGGTAGTAAGATAACCCAATTTACATTAGCCATACCCCCGAGACAGAACTCCAACGAACTGAGTCAGGCAGAGCCTCGACATGCGTTACGGAGCCCTTGATCAATCGGGTATATTAACCAATACGTAACCAAGGGTTATAATACTTACAACAAGGCAGAGCTTTGCTTTTTAGGGGTATTATATCGAACAACACTATTGCTATTATATGGGCATTTAGAAAGACAAGAATTGAACAATCGAAACTGAGGCCAGAGGCCTCCTTATATAGTCTGATCGAAGGGCGGCTCGCGCCCCGCGACGCCCTCATCTATCTGTCTAGCGGCCCGCGAGAGACCTAGGGTAGGTCCTAGCTGAGGCGAGTCACCTATATAGCCTTGACGCGTAACAAGACACGTGGCGGACTGATGTGCTGCCTGGTGGCACCGGGTCGCGGCCCGCGACAAACCTAGAGATATGGGTCGCGCCCCACGAGAACCATATATTTTTGTTTTTATTTGATTTTTATAAATATAAAGGTATATTAGGTCCGTTTTTCATAACCGGGGTATATTTTAGGACGTGTAGGGCATGTTAATGGTTTTAGGAGGGCTGTTATATCCTCCCCACCTTGTTTTAGATCTCGTCCTCGAGGTCTATTGGAACAGGTGTGGATATTTCTTTCGCATCTCTGACTCGAGCTCCCAAGTGTATTCTGGTCCTCTCTTGGATTCCCATTTTACTTTGACCAGAACTAATCTCTTGTGTTTCAAATTCTTGATCTTTCTATCTTCAATCTGAAGTGATTTCTCTACAAACTTAAGCTTCTCAATTACCTCTATGTCCTTAAGACATATTACTAATGATTCGTCTGCTAAGCATTTCTTGAGATTACATACATGAAACACATCATGTATTCCTGCCATTTCCTCTGGCAGTTGTAGCTGATAAGCTACGGTTTTCGTCTGTTATCAGCATAACTCTTTTGACGATCGCGTGCTGCTTTTATTCTTTCCTTGACTTGAATTATCTTGTCCGTTGTTTCTTGTACTATCTCTGGTCCAGATAATTGCTTTTCTCCAATTTCTGCTCAACAGACTGGAGTTCGGCACTTTCATTTATAAAGTGCTTCGAATGGTGCAGCGTTGATACTGGTATGATAGCTGTTATTGTAGGAAAATTATATTAATGGTAAATAATCGTCCCAATTTCCTCTGAAATCAATTACACAAGATCTAAGCATATCCTCCATTGTTTGAATTATCCTTTCGCTTTGTCCGTCCATTTGAGGATGATAGGTTGTGCTTAGTTTTAACTTGGTTCCCATTGCTTTCTGGAAAATAGTCCAAAAATGAGAAGTAAAACGACTATCTCTATCAGAAACAATAGATAAAGAAATTCCATGTAATGAAACTATTTCATTTACATATAACTTGGCTAATTGTTCCATACTGAAGTTTCCTTTATCGGTAAGAAATGAGCAGATTTGGTTAATCTGTCTACAATCACCCAGATTGCATCATTACCTTTTCGTGTCTTGGGTAATTTAGTAACAAAGTCCATTGTTATCAATTCCCATTTCCATATAGGCATTTCTAGTTGCTGCAATAAACCTGAGGGTTTCTGATGTTCAGATTTAACCTGTGAACAAGTTAGACACTTAGCAACATAGGTTGCTATATCCTTTTTCATTCCTATCCACTAGAAATTCTTTCTTAAGTCTTGATACATTTTATCATTACCAAGATGTATCGTATATTTAGACTTATGGGCTTCTTCTAAAATTCGGTGGCATAAGTTTCCTTGTTTGGGTATCCAGATTCTTTTCTTATGAAATCTCCAAATTTCATCTCTTCCTTGTTCTAATTCCTTAATCATTCCTTTAAATTTTTCAGTATCGTCCTTGATTACTGTTTCCTGTATCTCTCTAATTTGTTCATTTAAATCTATCTGCAGATTTAGCTTGAGAGAATGTACTCGTCTTGGCTTCTCATGATACTATCGACTTAAAGCATCAGCTACTACATTAGCCTTTCCTGCATGATACTGGATATCACAATCATAATCACTAAGAATCTCCATCCAGCGTCTCTGTCTCATATTTAACTCTTTTTGCCCAAAAACATATCTTAGACTCTTATGACTAGTAAAAACAATAAACTTGCTACCGTAAAGATAGTGTCTCCAAATCTTAAGGGCAAAGATTATGGCTCCTAACTCTAAATCATGGGTTGTATAATTCTCTTCGTGATTCTTAAGTTGTCTCGAGGCATAGGCTATAACCTTTTGACGTTGCATCAATAAACATCCATAACCTAACTTAGAAGCGTCACAATAGACTATCAAGTCTTCAGTTCCTTCTGGTAACGCTAGTATAGGTGCGTTGGTTAACTTTTTCTTTAGAATCCTAAAAGCTTCCTCATGTCTTGGTCCCCATTCAAACTTAACTGATTTGCAGGTCAATTTCGTTAAGGGAATGGCTATTCTAGAAAAATCTTGAATAAAACGTCTGTAATAAGCTGCTAGTCCAAGAAAACTTCTCACCTCCGTCGGTGATTCTGGGACCTTCCACTTAGTAATCGCCTCGAATTTTGTGGGATCTACATGAATTCCTTCATGATTAACTAGGTGTCCAAGGAATTGCACTTCTTTTAACCAAAATTCGCATTTTGAAAATTTAGCATAAAGCTTTTCTTTCCTCAGCAAATTCAGAAGTATAAACAAATGCTCTGCATGATCTTCTTTGCTCTTGGAGTAAATAAGAATATCATCTATAAAGACAATTATGAATTGATCCAGATATGGTTTACATATTCTGTTCATCATGTCCATAAATGCGGGTGGGGCATTGGTTAAACCAAATGGCATGATTGTAAATTCATAATGACCATACCTTGTTCTGAACGCAGTTTTAGGAATGTCATCTTCCTGTACTTTCAATTGATGATATCCTGAGCCTAAATCGATCTTAGAAAAGAATCGAGCTCCTTGAAGTTGATCGAACAGATCATCGATTCTCGGTAGTGGGTACCGATTTTTAATCGTAACCTTGTTCAACTCTCGGTAATCAATGCACATACGCATTGTTCCATCCTTCTTCTTGACAAACAAGATTGGTGCTCCCCATGGCGATGAACTAGGCTGTATGAAACCTTTCTCCAGAAGTTCGTCCAACTGTTTTTTCAATTCTTGCATCTCCGCTGGTGCTAAACGGTAAGGTGCCTTGGCAATTGGTGCTGTCTCTGGTATTAGGTGAATCCTGAATTTGACCTTTCTATCTGGTGGTACTCCCGGTTACTCTTCTGGAAAAACATCTGATAATTTAGATACTACAGGAATATCTTTTAGTTCTTTTCCTTTAGTGTTAATGATTATGGAAATCATATACACTAGAGATCCTTTCCTTGCATAACTGGTTGTTTTCATCATAGAGATGAATTTTGTGGACCTGGTTGGCTTATTTCCTTTAATTGTGATCTTTTCACCCTTTGGTGAACTTACTTGTACTGACTTTTGATCACATAGAATGCTGGCGTGATTAGCTACTAACCAATCCATTCCTAATACGATATCAAATCTAGCCAGATTCATTGGGTAGAGGTTAGTAATAAAATTATGGTTTAAAATTTCTATTCTTGCTCCCTGCAAGATTTCAGTAATCTTAATGGATTCTCCATTTGCCGTTTCTACCAGGCATTCTTGTTGAAGTTTAGTTAATGGTTGATTGAGAAATTTGCAGAACGAAGTATTAATAAAACTTTGGTTTGCACTAGAGTCAAATAATACTTTAGCAAAAATATCATTAACTAAAAACGTACCGGCAATCACATCCGGAATCATCTTGGCTTCTTCAGCTGTCAGAACAAATGCTCGGGCATTCTTAGTAGTTTTGTTGTTTGTTGCTAGAGCTAGTTTCGGACAGTTCGGTTTGATATGCCCATTTTCTCCACAGTTGAAGCATAACTTATTGCTGGGTTTCTTCCTGAAGTCTTCTTCCTTGTGTCCAGACATTTTGCAGAAGTTGCAGTATATTGAACATCTTCCTGAATGCTTCTTGTCGCAGTACTTACAGTAAGGTGCAGAAGCAGAACTTGTACTTTTCCCACGGTAGGTATTTCCATAACGAAATTCTTGGGTAAGTCTTTGGGCTAGGTTCTTTCTTTGGTTTTCTTCTTGCGTACGTACCAATTCATGGTCAAGGTATTGGCTAATTCTACTTCTTCTTCTATGGTTTGTGGTCTAGCTGCCTTCACTATGTGTCTGATTTCACTAATTAATCCCCAGATGTAACGGGAGATTAATATTAGTTATGGTGAAGCTAAGGTTGGCACTATTCTAGCATATTCGAAGAATATGGTAGTGTAACCTTTGCAGTCTATTCCAGTCATTTTAAGATTTAAGAACTTATTAGCAATTAGTTCTTTTTCATGAGGAGGATAAAATTTTCTTTCGACTATGTCCTTAAAGTCGGTCCATTCCATATTATAAATTTTATCACTTCCTCTAGACTAGAGAATAGTATTCCACCATTCTAAGGCTGCATTCTTAAAAAGATTAGAAACAAACAAAATTTTATCTTCATCTGAACATTTGCTTATTTTTAAGACTGCTTCTGTCTTTTCTATCCAACGTAGAGCTGCAATGTCTCCTTCATTGCCAGAGAATTCTATTGGTTTGCAAGACCAGAATTCTTTGTAACAACCATATGACATGGTTCTTCTTCTTTTTGGAATAGGTAATTGGATTAGCAGTCCATTATTCACGCTGTGACTGGGTTCAGTGTGTAGACGTTTACTTCCACTTGCAGATTTATTATTTTCTGCTTCTTTAACGGTTTTGATAATATATGGCATAGCGTTTATAATTCCTTGTGCTACTATATGTTGGATGACACTGTTATCTACTTGGTTTCCATTATTATCATTATTCTGGTTTTCCTGATTTACTTCGTTGTCCATTTGGATTACAAACATTTATCAAGTATTAATAACACAGAATAAGATTTAATGCAAACAAATTGATCAAAAACGTAAACATTGCGACTTTTACTCTTTTCATATATATATATGTTACCACCTACAACTAAAATTTAAATACGCTAATAGTTATGCATCGATAGATATTAGTTTACTTATTTTAGTTGACTTTTTTTTCAAACTACACACATTTATATATATATATATATATATATATATATATAGGGTGGGGTTCTAGAGTGAATATTAATGTATTTGCGAACTGAGTGAACAAATCTTGGCCATTGATTTACACACATGGATGCCTAGGATTTCATCATCAAATCGTAAAGTACACTAGTGTATTTCATCATCAAATCCTGGCCATTAATCTACACACATGTATGGCTAGGATTAGTTCGCTAAGTTCACAAACTACACTAGTGTTCACTCTTGAACCTAATCCTATATATATATTAGGGGTTATTTATCCAAAACTGCATTTCTCGCTCGTCATATTTCCACACGAGCTTTTCTCCTATCTGTCGTATTCTCTCTCCTTCTTCCACTAATTCCTCACCATATGTGCGGAGTTCCTGCACATTCTCTTCACTCATGGGTGGCCGTGGTGCGGGTACTAGGTTAGGGTACTGAGGTATCAGTTCTCCATATGGGTACGGGTTGTTTAATACCTCCTGAATATACCAATCGGCATTCCAATATGGATCTAAAGGATTAAGGTCAGTATACTGTGCTACGGGATTTGGTATCGGTTCTTCCTGAGGATAGAGTTCCTGATATTCCCTATGGTCATCTTCCCATGGATCATACGTTAGAGGATTAGGTGCTGGGATTCTAGGTATCTCGTTAGGGTCAAATGCTGGTATGGGAAATTGATTTCCTTGGTTAGCTTCTATCTCCATTGGTTGGGTTGGAAATAATGGCAATGGTTGTGGTGCAACTATCTGATCAAGGTTTGGATCTGCTGCAGTGGTGGCTAGCATATGAAAATTTATCAACTGTCTATTAACTGCTTCCTGAGTTTGGGCATTCACTTCCTTATTGGCTCTCGCAGAACACTTATGTGGCTTAAACCAGTGGTGTAGCTCTGATACCACCTCCTGTTGCAACCCCTGACCCCTTGCCCCGAGGGGCGGGCGGCCACGAGCAGCACACAGAGCTGGTGGTATCGGTGTTTATTAATTTGGCAGCGGAAATTAAACATCAGGACCGTAGTTAGAAAATAGTTTATCAGAGTTAAAACACCGTTCTTTTATAAATAATAAATACATGGGGAAAACTCAAGTTTCCATTATAATATGTTTATAGGGATAAACCCTAATTTATTGAAATAAAACTTCTTCTTATTTAGGTAACTTTTATAGCCACTTTTCCAAGCCTTCAGTGTTCTCTAGCTGGCTTCTATTGGCTTTCACATTTTGTTACCTGAAACACGTTTTAAAAAGTTTTATCAGCAAGAAATACTGGAAAGTGCATTCCAGTTTAATCAAAATAAACTTTTATATCTTTACAGTATTGAGAGCAATTATAATGTTTATATCTACCCAATTACCACCCACGGTACTGTCACTCTTGACTTGTGGTCATGCTACTACTCACAGTGTAGTAACACGTAATGTATACAAAACCCCAACATACCGACAGTAATTGTAGAATACATAAACTCAATCACTGTTATCATAATTTAAAACATTTGAGGTTTTGGTAAAACAGTTTGGTAGAAAAAGAGAATGACTCACTTTGCTGTTTTAGATAATACTACTGTTTTCTGGTGATTTCCTGGTTATAATCTATTAAAATTAAACAATGCACACGTGTTAGTAAGATAACCCAATTTACATTAGCCATACCCCCAAGACAGAACTCCAACGAACTGAGTCAGGCAGAGCCTCGACATGCGTTACGGAGCCCTAGATCAATCGGGTATAGTACCCAATACGTAACCAAGGGTTATAATACTTACAACGAGGCAGAGCTTTGCTTTTTAGGGGTATTATATCGAGCAACACTATTGCTATTATATGGGCATTTAGAAAGAAAAGAATTGAACGATCGAAACTGAGGCCAGAGGCCTCCTTATATAGTCTGATTGAAGGGCGGCTCGCGCCCCGCGACGCCCTCATCTATCTGTCTCGCGGCCCGCGAGAGACCTAGGGTAGGTCCTAGCTGAGGCGAGTCACCTATATAGCTTTGACGTGTAACAAGACACATGGCGGACTGATGTGCTGCCTGGTGGCACCGGGTCGCGGCCCGCGACAAACCCAGAGATATGGGTCGCGCCCCACGAGAACCATATATTTTTGTTTTTATTTTATTTTTATAAAAATATAAAGGTATATTAGGTCCGTTTTTCGTATACGGGGTATATTTTAGGATGTGTAGGGTATGTTAAAGGTTTTAGGATGGCTGTTATATAACGTATGTGACAGGTTGATGAAATATTTTGCGGAATCAAGATAGGCAGTCTAGAAACTACACGAATAGAAATCTAGGTTGTCGGACTTGTTTTGTTTGAGAGAAATTCGTTATCTGTAATAATTACTTGTTGAATATTTGTTGATTGGTAAGGGATAATTAACCTTTAAAAATATTGGTAACAAATAGTTGTTATGGATCTATTGAGCAATCTGGTTCGCCTAGTGCCGCCCCCCGATGTTTCCGTCATCGGTTGGGGTGTGACAAAATGAACTTTCACTTCAAAACGCGAAACAGGTAGTTGGAAAATAACATATCTAAGCTAGATTTAGAAGTATATAACTGGAATGGTAAATCAAGTAACTTACGAGATATCTGCATACCTCCCCGCATTTGTGATCATGATTTGTTCGTTTCCACGAAAGAAGTGGCTGCTGCACGACGATTCCTTCCACTTTCCATAGTGCAAGTTTAATCAAGGTACTACATCATTATTTAACACCCATGTATTATTTATAAGGCAACAAACCTAAATATGGGGAAAGTAAACATCTTTTAATTTGCATTTAAGCCGCCTTATGTTAGTGCTTCTCATTTTCAGAAGAAAAATCTCAACCTGTTCAGATTGATATTTTTGAGCTGCAGATGAGAAACACTAACATAAGGCGGTTTAAACGCAAATTAAAGATGTTTACCTCTCCTATATCCAGGTTTGCTGGCTTATATAATGCAGAAGTGTTAAATAATGATGTAATACCTTGAATTAACCTACGATATTAAACTGCCACCGGGGGATAACTCAAGCTCGTTATTAGTGGGGTCTCAAAGACCAACACAAGTCTACAATGCCAGAAAGAATAATGAATAAAATTTAAATCAGAATTGATGTAATATATAAAGTTTTCTACCAAATTTCATCTGACTATATATAAGAAAGGAGATCCAAAGATAGGAAAGGAGATCAAAACAATCTTTAGACCGTATATATATATATATATATACACACACTTGAACTTCATTTGAATTTGAATATGTCAAGGTGTTCAGTATCATCTGCAAATCATTTGTCAGTTTTTCCCAAAGTAGAATCTTTCCTGCGACATAGAGTATGTTAGGATTTGCTGAACAATTAAAATTATGCACAGTAAATAAAAAGATCAGTTATAACACTATGGACAAATCCCATAATCGTGCTTGTTTATATTCATTCGTTAACATTTTAAATGGAAATAAACAAAGAAATTCTCAAGCTGGCTGCAACAGGGTTGCACGCAATAACCTGGCATCCTCCACAGCTGCCACACCCATTTCTTGGCACCCAATATCGGGGTGTGCATACACATATAGTGAACCTGATGCACCCAATTTTGCAAAAAAAAAATAACATCTAGTCCCGATCTTATCCAATAAAGATCAAGAAACGGATCAAATCAGAACTTACCATAACACACAGGTCCTCCATATGAACATAACATCGAAAGCTACCCTTTCTCAAGTACCGGTTAACTATTTATTGAACACTGCAAAATCTGAGCAAAGTCAAAGATGTTTTTTCAAAATTTTTGTTCATGCGAGTTATTTTAGATTTCGGTCTGTCCTGGACACATAGATATTACTGTTTGAAATCGATTTATACAGCATAAAGCGAAAAATAATTTGAAACAACAAAATTTTAAACTCATAAAATAAGTAAAACTAAACTGTGACAAGAAAGATTAAGATGTTTAAAATTTAAAGTGTTAATATAGTAAAAATTACATATGAAAATGAAAACTAATCAAACATTTAAAATCTAATATCAAGAATTAAGAAATCTAAACTTTAACTCCATCGAGTACTGAACTTCTCGGTGTATATCCTTGAGCTTTATCATGAACTGCAAGTCTCTATCACCACATTCTATGTTACTCGCAACACACAAGTCACGAGCTGAAGTAGTTGGCATCGCCCTCAAGTTTTTGAAAACCTGGTCTCTTGTGAGCAGACCAAGTTGCAATCCATCAAAGCAACTCTTCAACTCTTGAAGAGTACCCTTATCTGCATAAACTTGCTCTTCAATTAGTTTAATAAATCGATGCTTCAAATCATCAGATTGTACAGAAGTTGATGCCATTGCTATTATTGAACTGATAAAGTAAATGAATAAGTGTATGATGCAAAACCTTTGAATTGACAATGGTATTATATAGAGAAATAAAAATTAAATATCTAACAGCCCAAAGTTTCGAATTAAATGCAAGTATTAAATAAAAATTTACATTTAAAATCCGTATACATTTAATGATTTACGAGGGAAATACGTGTACATTTAATGATTTAGGAGGGAAATTATTAAAATACACATAAATATACTTTCAAAAATGAGTTTTCATGGGAAAGTAAATAAAATTAAATATCTAGAAACTCAAAGGCTGGAATTTAAAACTTCAATAACAGGTTATCATAATTAGGAATCGTCTCTTCATTTACCATATCACCCCTTGTAAACACTATAAAAGGGGAATGATTAGTTTAAGTGAAAATTATTATAAGCAAACTTAGAGTAGTATTGCATTGCTTGATAAAGTTGTCCATTCTACTCCAACAGAGTTCAAGGATAAGGCAGAAGAATTCATCACACAACTGTTGAAACAAGATCAGAAGATTTGTGACATGTTTGTTGATCTCCAAAATAAAAGAAGAGGTGAAATTAAATGGAAGAAGGCGAGAGTCTTAGAAATCCTAGGAAGTGTTCAATGCAGGGTGTAATGTCACACCCCGACCGCGTAAAACAACAAATCGTGGCAGAATCATCGGGGAGTGTTGTAACAGAATCATTGTTTCATAACACACGGAAATTTGAAGTTTTGTTTTATTTAAAGATTAACCATTTACATTGTCTTGAAATTTAAACAAACAAGTTATACATAGTCTATTATTGTTATTAAGTCACTAAGGCCTCGTCCAGTCCTAAGTGAGCTTGCATCCTAGCAATCAACATCATTCAATCAACACCTGAAACATATGTAAAAACAAAGTCAGCAAAGAAATGCTGGCGAGCACATAGGTTTTATGAGAGTGTCAGATTCATGGCTAGTTTACATGTTGCAATACCTCATTAGACTACAAGAGTCAAAAGTTAAAACAAACTTGTTTTGAAAAGTATATAGTATTGCAACATAATTAACCAACTCAAATCAAGATGGTTATAAGTTATAAAATCTCGTAGCCATGATTCTTAACCCAAAAACATTTATTTAATTAAATTGAATCGTAAATCATCTCGTTAGTAAAACTCGTATGGTTTATATTATTTAGAAAATATCGTTGTGTGACATTGTTTCAAAATCGTTTACTCAAGTGAACTAAATAACGCCACGGTATGTAATATGATGAAAACACTCATATATAAGAAGTACCAGCGGTGTATCTACCATGTTTTCATCACATTACACCCGTCCCGTTGTCTAAACACTAACCAAAAACCAATCGTTTGTTCAATTCGTTTAACTCATTTAAATAGTTCCAAAATCGTTTAAATCATTCTCGTTTTAATTGTGAAAACTACTTTTGGTCGCCTCGCTAATAACATCCAAACCTTCGCAACTCGTCCATCGCCAATTTCGCATTAATAAACCACCAAAGGGTAAATTAACAATCACATATTCAGTCGTTACCCACATAACCCCCATACATAACCATGGGTGCAGTCTGATAACGGGATTTGTCAGATCCTATGGTACCATAACCTAATACTAGTCGGTTCGACCAAAACTAATGAATGTTATTCGTTATGTAATTACGCCCAACAAGTTTATTCACATTATCGAAATCGTTATTAATTTAATATAAACCATTTTAATCATTTTCGAAACCACCGTTAAAACATCGAAATCATTTAACACATATGAATCACCCCAAAACAATTGAAAACAGTAAAATAGGGGAAACTATGTACTCACTTGAGAATGCTTAGAAGTCTTGAATAACAACCAAGCAAAGCTAGATGGAGCACGGAATCAATCGGCACCTAATATAGGTAAATATATTAATAAACCGGACCTAAATCGGAAGATCGGATAGAATGAGGTCTCGTAAACCAAATGAGTATTGGAACTCATATGATATGGTTTAACAAAGCCTGCATACTAAATCGAAACCAAACCTAAGTGCTTATGACCCATTACGATCCGTTTAGGTAGCTTACGCTAACGGGTCGTCCGCGTAAAACGCGTTCGGACCGCCTAACTAGTCCTATGACAAGTATTATATGCCTTAACATGTCTAATAATGTTACCTAATCAGTTTAGATGTAAAAAATTTAGGTTACATATGCTTAAAATGAATTTATGTGTAAAAAGGGCATTTTGGTCATTTTCCTAAGGCATATAAATTACCTATCATACAACTAACTAAACGAAGTGACCATAAGGTATAACCTTGGAAAGTTATTCCCTATACAACTATGGTCACAAAATATGTTTGGTCAGATCCTAATGATCGACCTAACGGGTCAGGTTCGAAAGTCTAAGCGGTTGATTAGACCGCTTATCTTACGACCCTATATAAGCACTAATCTAAAAGTGACGAGTTAAACATGCTAAAACATGTTTAACGAAGTTTGAAAACAAGTTTGATATCAAAACAAACGGTTTTGATACCCAAGAATAGTTTGGTTGCAAAATACGCATAAATACGCATTTTGACCGAAACTATGACTCGTCACTACACCTAATTAACGTGGTAATCAGTAGGTATAGTCACAAGGGACTATAACCATCGTGATTACGCTCACGTTGCAAAGTTCAAACGAACTTTGTGTTAACCGTTGACTGGTCAAAACAGAAAGTCAAACACTGTTTGACTTTTACGCTCGAAGAGCAATAAAAGCACGAAAGAAACTTACAAAGGGTCTAAGCTAGGAAGATCTTGATTCAAGTTGCTCAGGTATGAAGTGCTAAACCCCAACTTAGAGCAATTGAATCAGATTTGTGAGTTGCAAGAAATGAAAGCTTGGGTATTTATAGAAATCCCACAACCGTTAGGATCGTTCCTCGCAAATCGTGCTTCGATCTAGGCCTTACACTTGGGCACATGGTTTTGCAATACAAGGGGTACTCAAAAACCATCAAAATCCAGCCCATAGAGTGCAAAACTTGGGGTTAAAAACCATCAAAACCAGCCCAAATGACCAGATGCAATGTTTCTGTCTGAAGGTCTGTCGCGCCCCGCGTAAGAATACTCCTCAGCTTACGCGGCCCGCCTGACATCTTTGACAGATTGACACTTTTAGCCCCTGCAAGCCCAAAACTTGGTTTTTGATGCATTTTTGACACGTTTAAGCCCCTTTAAGCCCTTTTCAAAGCTCTAAAATGAAGTTAAAGTATAGGGAACTTAAAATATGCTCAAAAACATCTCGGATGTCGGTTCGTTTGGCCGTACGATTGCGTTGTTCGGTTAATTACGACGAAACTCGAACGGACGCGAATAACGATCCAAATTACGCGACGAATGAAATTTTATCATGTCAATCACTAAAATAAAATATTTTAATGGTTACATAAATTTTTTGGATGTCCGGATATATTCAGAACGTAAGATATGCGCGAAAATGCAAACTTATGCACTTTTTGACGCTTTTAGTCCCTGTTGATCACATAAGTTTATTTTTGCGCACCAAACACCTCAAAGCCTATTTCTAAGCTATGTAAAGGATATTTAGGGCATGTTTAACTTATGATCAAGTTCCGGAAGGTTCGATACCATACGAATCAGCAGATTTTTGCAGTTTGACGCAATTAGTCCCTGCGATCGAATAAACTTGATTTCGACACACCAAACCTTCCAAAACTTATTTCTAAGTTATGTAAAGGTTATTTAAGGTATGTTAAGCCCATGTCACTATTCCGGAGTGTTTGTCGCGTTAAACTGATTACGTTTTCGCATCAGTTCACGTAGAACTTTCTAGAAAGCGATTTAGAGCTCGAAATCGAACGAGAATTGATATGTGCAAATGATACACATATTTATACAAATCCCAAGTATGAAACACAATATTTCATTGGTTTGGTATTTGTTCGATGGTCGTGGAGGCACAGATGTCACATGTAATGTTTTAATATTTTTCAAAATCTAAGTTTTGTAATACTATTTAATATCGAATGAACAAAACTCGGACTTTGTTTTTTTGTTGTTTATCATTATCGGTGCTCAGAATCACAACATTTTTTTTATTTTTTACACACAAACAAATAGTATAAACAACATCAAATTTTCAGTAACATGTACTAGATACAATGGATTTTTTTCTTGAAAAAGATAATTCTTACCAACAGTAACTCAGATTCTTTTCTTTCTCCTCCAATATAAAAATTCATGTTACCTGCAAAAAATTGTAAAAAAAATTAATGATGATGAATACAATATCTTCAGAAGGTTGAAAATCTCAAACGAAATTAATATTGTTGATCAGAAACTTACTTTAGAAAAGCCTACATCTAAAGTTTGGATGGAAGGTATGTTGAGTTTTTTTAAACTTGTTTTGTCTCTCCTCTCCCTCGATATATATCCAACACACACCTCAAATTCACACACTGATATGACTCTGGTGAGACATCACCGTATGCACATTTATAAGAAATGGGATATTCACCTGCAACTTACATAGATTCATAGGCTCAGAGGGTGTGAATGAAGGGGATAATCATGGCTGGCTGCGTTGGAGGTTGCAGATGAACATCCACCGTCTCTCAAACACGTCACGCCACGATTACATCCTCAACTCGGTTTACACTTTACACCCATAAAATCATCATCGCCTAACTTAGTAACCCAAACGCCAAACAATGGTTGCATAGCATTGATGTCATTAAACCAACAACGATATTCAACCAAGACAAAAAAAACAGTAAGTACATCACCATACTCCACTAAATCATTGTATGCACATTTATAAGAAGTTGGATGTTCACCTGCAACTTACATAGATTTATAGGCTCAGAGGGTGTAAATGAAGGGGATAATCATGCCTGCATTGGAGGTTGCATGTGAACATCCACCGTCTCCCAAACACTCCACGCCATTATTACATCCTCAACTCGGTTTACACTTTACACCCACAAAGTCATCATCGCCTAACCCAAACACCAAAAATGGTTGCATAGCATCGATGTCATTAAACCCACAACGATATTCAACTAAGACAAAAAAAAAACAGTAAGTACATCACCATACTCCACTAAATCATTGTATGCACATTTATAAGAAATTGGATGTTCACCTGCAAGTTAGGTTTTAAAAAGCATGCCTGAGGGTGGAGGGTATGGTTCAATCACTCTAGGGTGTTTGAGTTATTCCCTACCCAATAATAGCATGCCATGTCAAGTCCTCATTCCACTCCTCATTTTGCACTCAATCAGAGGGTATGGTTCAAACACCTAGAGAGTGATAAAGAATTTAAAAAAAAATTGTGATTAGTTGAAAGGGGTTGGGACCCACCATTAAACCCCTCTCCTCCTCCTTCCCTCCTCTTCCCGCATCGGTGACTAACTGACTATACACCGAAAACACTCGCCCAATCGGTGACTCAAACAAGTGGGGTTCCCCGATCGGTGAAAGGAGTCACCGAAGCCACTCCCCCAAACCATACCGTGTACCCTTATGATGTAATAATAACCTAAGAAATGCTGAGTTGGCATGTGTCTAACACCGACACATAAGCATTTATGATATCAGCGTAAACTCTCCTTTAGTAAGTAAAGATTTGTGTATTTGTTGTTCGGCCGATATTATAAATCTTGATGAGGGGTGATTTGAGTTTTTCTTTTTCTTTTTACATTTTAATTATCTATCATCAGTGACAAATTTGACAAATAAAATATACATTATTTGCAAAAAAATAAATAAATAAATAAATAATAAAAGAAATAAAGTTACGGGGACCCATCATTTGTTTAAATCAAATATCAATTCTGGGAATAAATTAATGCATTCAAAAAGTATTTCAATTTAGAAAATGACTTGCAATAATTTCTTCCACTTCGTATTTTAACAAGTTGCGAATTCCACTCATGAAAACACCTCTTAGAGAAAACTGCAAATCTTGATTTATTTCATTAAGACTTCAACTTATAACCCGGTTTTATTTATGTTAAAAAGAATACTTGTTGGAATTTTTGGTTACATTCAGTGGTGAAGCTTGACAACGAAGACCGCACGGGGGGTGGTGAAAACGTATATACCAAAAAATTTCTATAAAACCGGGGGGTCGAAAACGTATATACCCAAAAAATTTATATGAAAACTACATATATAACACTACTGAGCGAAAAAATCGAGGGGTCGGGTGCCCCGGCCCCTCTTGAGCTGCGCCCCTGGTTACATTTCTTACCATTTTATTTTTATTAACCAAGGAAATTACAAAGATAAAACCAAAAAGTGAGTGAATCAGTAGGTATCTTTAGTACACAAAATTAAACAATTTTTAGGTTTATACATTTTCCATTCTAACTTAACAATAACTTAACAAACTTCTTAATTTGTGTTCATCTACTACATGAATATGATTATATGATAGACTAAAGAAAAAGGTGTCACTTTCTTAATTGGAATTTTCTGGCTTCAAAATTTCTATAAAAACCTCATTAAGAAACCCTCATCTTCACACACCACAACACACTTAAGTGCGTCTACATAATAAACAAAAAACCCTCCCTCAAGGCCACCACATGATGGCTTCATCCACCACCACCCCTCTCATTCTCCATGAAAACCTCCCAGAACTCACGGCAACTCGTCGTGTATCCATCGCAAAAGTGCTTTCGGGGATCCTTGTTTCGGTTCTAGTTATATGTGCTCTTGTTGCTTTAATCAACAACCAAACATACGAACAACCCGCGGCCACCACATTCGCAACTCAGTTGCCAAATATTGATCTGAAGCGGGTTCCAGGAAAGTTGGATTCGAGTGCTGAGGTTGAATGGCAACGATCCGTTTATCATTTTCAACCCGACAAAAATTTCATTAGCGGTACGAAGCTAAATTTTCTTAGAACGACTGATTCATACACCCTCTAAAAATATATAACAGTGCCCACTATAGGACTGTAACACTCAACCACTTGAAAAAAAAAAAAAAAAACTTTTTTTATAAAACACTTTGATCACCACTTCCCAAATTTACTAGTTACATTTTTTAATTATGTAAGCTACGTGTCCCTCAAATGTAGGTAATTTAAACTAACCATATATGTTATTTAATTGTATATTGTATATTGTATATTGTATATTATTAATAGGTGAAGAGAATGAATAGTGGTTTGTGGTAATTTTATAATCTATGTAGTGCTTTGTGGTAATTTATTTGATTTATAATACTCATTTTATCCCCAACGTTGCAATAGTATCAAAACTAGCGCTTAAACTTTGAAATGTCACTTTAATCCCCTAAAAATGCTAAAGTTTGGGGTTTACTATAAAATTAATTTCTTGCAGTGTTTTCATTTTTATGTATGTCTTGGTATAAATTCGAGTTCGTCTACGCTTTAACGCAATTTTTGTGTTCGTCTACGCTTTAACGTAATTTTGGTTTGGAAACAAGTCGAGTCAATTATATCATGTATTGTTTTTAGGTGCGTTTTGACGTAAATTTTGCTTGGAAAGATATTAGGCCAAATATAATACGTTTTCATTCGAGAATATAAATTTGAGTTATTATACGTTTCGACGTAAATTTAGTTCGGAAACGAGTCGGATTGATTGTAGTCTATACTTTATCACACCGCGTACGACCCATACACACATGTTTATTTTATGTACGATTTAAGTTGGTCTTCGTTTAGACGTAAATTTTGTTTGTAAACAAGTCGAGTAAAAAAATACATTTTCATTCAAAGGTAAGAATTCAGATTACTCTATGTTTCAACGTAACTTTAGCTCGGAAGTGAGTCGGGTTAATTGTCGTCTATACGCGTACAACGTCGCCGCAACGCGTAAAAAAACTAGTTTGATTAAAAATAAAGTTAAAACACGTAAGTTGATGTGATATATTATTATATACAAGTAAATAATTGGAAAATAATAAATAAGTTAAAAAAGGTTTAATGTATAATAATATTAAATTATTATTATGTGTTTTAAGGCTTATTTGAACTGATTCAAATTCTCTAATGTTGTTTTTTTTTCTTTTCATGTTGGCGACATATTCTTGACAACATGGGTGATTCTGGCTTCTAGATCCTGATGGTAAGCAATACTTATGTTGATATACATTTTAATATATAGTTTGTTAAGTGTTTTATGGTTTATAACTATGTTTTTAATTAAAATATAAATAATAATAATAATAATAATAGGAATAAAATAACTTAGAAACAATAATTTGTTTGTGAGTGAAAAATAAACAAATTTGGTTGATACTTGATCATACATTATATGTTGTGCTTCACAAATAAATAGGAGAAAAAGACAGGATTATGGTTGGTGATAATGACATATTGAATTATTGTACGGATAAAATGTTTTAAACTTAGAAATATTTCCTAAAGTACAAGGACATGATTGAATGTGACACAGGCCCAATGTATCACATGGGATGGTACCATCTATTTTATCAGTACAACCCTCAATCTGCCATCTGGGGCAACATCACATGGGGCCACTCGGTATCGAAAGACATGATCAACTGGTTCCATCTCCCTTTCGCCATGGTTCCTGACCATTGGTACGACATCGAAGGTGTCATGACGGGTTCGGCTACAGTCCTCCCTAATGGTCAAATCATCATGCTTTACTCGGGCAACGCGTATGATCTCTCCCAAGTACAATGCTTGGCGTACGCTGTCAACTCGTCGGATCCACTTCTTATAGAGTGGAAAAAATATGAAGGTAACCCTGTCTTACTCCCACCACCAGGAGTGGGCTTCAAGGACTTTCGGGACCCATCCACATTGTGGTTGGGCCCTGATGGTGAATATAGAATGGTAATGGGGTCCAAGCACAACGAGACTATTGGCTGTGCTTTGATTTACCATACCACTAATTTTACGCATTTTGAATTGAAAGAGGAGGTGCTTCATGCAGTCCCACATACTGGTATGTGGGAATGTGTTGATCTTTACCCGGTGTCCACCGTACACACAAACGGGCTGGACATGGTGGATAACGGGCCAAATGTTAAATACGTGTTGAAACAAAGTGGGGATGAAGATCGCCATGATTGGTATGCAATTGGAAGTTATGATGTGGTGAATGATAAGTGGTACCCAGATGACCCGGAAAATGACGTGGGTATCGGATTAAGATATGATTTTGGAAAATTTTATGCGTCCAAGACGTTTTATGACCAACATAAAAAGAGGAGAGTCCTTTGGGGCTATGTTGGAGAAACCGATCCCCAAAAGTATGACATTTCAAAGGGATGGGCTAACATTTTGGTACGTAGTTTTCAACTATAAAAAAATGTAATTTAGAGAGTGTGTAAGTTTTCCTTTTTCACTTTTTTTTTTAAATTAAAACTTTATTCCCCTTTTTCTTTACAGAATATTCCAAGGACCGTCGTTTTGGACCTGGAAACTAAAACCAATTTGATTCAATGGCCAATCGAGGAAACTGAAAACCTTAGGTCGAAAAAGTATGATGAATTAAAAGACGTCGAGCTTCGACCCGGAGCACTCGTTCCCCTTGAGATAGGCACAGCCACACAGGTAACGTTTTAAGAGACTAGCATGCAAGTATCATTTTTCTGAATGTGTTATACCCCTATATTATGTAAAAATAATTTCACATATAGAACCATAAATACACAAATGATACACGTGTTAAATGTTGTAACATGACCATAAAAGTGTAACACATTTAGAAAAATAGCTCCTTTAGTAAATTTCTCATATTTATTAATTGAAAGCCACTATTCTTGTATGTTTTAATTGTCACAGTTGGATATAGTTGCGACATTCGAAATCGACCAAAAGATGTTGGAATCAACGCTAGAGGCCGATGTTCTATTCAATTGCACGACTAGTGAAGGCTCGGTTGCAAGGGGTGTGTTGGGACCGTTTGGTGTTGTGGTTCTAGCCGATGCCCAGCGCTCCGAACAACTTCCTGTATACTTCTATATCGCAAAAGATATCGATGGAACCTCACGAACTTACTTTTGTGCCGATGAAACAAGGTTTCTTTGCTTAATATCCGTTATATTTTCCTCCTCTCAATCAGTATCACATTTTTTTTGTCAGTTCACGAACATAAACGAACTTATGCAGATCATCCAAGGATGTAAGCGTAGGGAAATGGGTGTACGGAAGCAGTGTTCCTGTCCTCCCAGGCGAAAAGTACAATATGAGGTTATTGGTACGTAAAATTTATACCAACTATAATAATATATAATAAAATATAGTAAAACGTCAATTACTATCCTAACTACTTTTATGCCCTGCCCGCATTGCAAAACGCTAGGCCAAATATTTCTCAACCAATTAAAACAAACGATGGGAAGACTGTAATTTGTCAGGACCAATGAGCGAACGTTAACGAATAAAAATTACATCGAGACAACCAATTAAAACAAAACACTACCATAGGTTTGCTAAAAAAGCCAAAACAATGTAATTTTGAATTGGGAGCAAAATCGTAATTTTGACTGGGATAGAATCGTAATTTGTCAAAAGCTACAACGATGGCAAGACAGTAATTTTGAACTAGGCGCAAAATCGTAATTTGTTTGGGCCAACTCCATGGCACTATTCCCCCCTCATGCTCTTTAAATATATATATATATAATATATATATATATATATCTAATGTAATATTTAAATAAAATAATTAAAAGCAAACTTAAAGATAAATGGTAAATCTAATAATAATAACTAAATGTAGGTGGATCATTCGATAGTAGAGGGATTTGCACAAAACGGGAGAACCGTGGTGACATCAAGAGTGTATCCAACAAAGGCGATCTACAACGCTGCGAAGGTGTTTTTGTTCAACAACGCGACTGGAATCAGTGTGAAGGCGTCGATCAAGATCTGGAAGATGGGGGAAGCAGAACTCAATCCTTTCCCTCTTCCTGGGTGGACTTTTGAACTTTGATGGTTATATTTTGGACCCTATATATGTGTTATTATCATGAAGCATAAGTTTGGATTGGAGGGGGTATTATTGTAATTTTATATGCATGTTCTATTACTTGTGAGGTTATAGTATGTTAAGTTGTATCAAAGCAAATATTAAGATTTTATGCATAAACTATATTGAAAAAACCATCGTCACTTGACCACACAAATTTTCTTTTATATTACAATGTTGGTTTTCAAACAATGATATCTATAAAAGAATTAGTGGATAATAAAATAAAATTCGATATGTTGCGAAATGGTTAACCCCGACTTCCCTAACTTAAAGCTAAAGGATAAGGGTTCGAACGCTGCACTTTTTCTTTCTTTCTAAGCACGTACAAGCCTTTTAAGTTTACTTGTCGTTTTTTAAGTAAACCAAACAAAGATAAGCGGGAAAGATAATCCTAAGAAATGTCATCCCTCACAATCTCGCCTCTACCTTTCCTTATTGAAAAAAATGAAATCAACTCTCCATTCTTCGCTGTTGAATTGGTCCTCCTAGCTACCAGTCAACAACCAATGACGTTGCGATGGTCCAACACCTAGCATCGTTATGAAGGTCCAGCACCCACCATCACTTCGATGGGCCAACGACGCCATTGCTCAGCGCATAGTCTAGCCTCAATTAAGACATAAGGTTTGCTTCCTTTTCTTTTTTCTCTTTTGGCTATATCTCTTTTTTATATTTAGTGGTATCATTTATTTGATAACTGATTGAACCAAAGACCTCATACTTAAATGTTTTTAAATGTTTTAAAAGTTTTATCTTGCCTCTGAATCACCAACCCCACCGGTTTATCGTTGTTATTATTATTTAAGTTATTTAATTCACTTAAATACCTAATTAAATGTATAAATCGAAACTAGCTTAAATTAACTGAGATCTATTGACGATTATCCTGGCTTCCTCCTTTTTTTTGAACGGCCAACAAATCAATCCCGAGCACTCTCGGGGCACCCACTGGACAAACGGAGTACTCTGAGAGTAACTCAAGTGGTCCACCACCAATTCTGGGGCTCAAGGATCGAACCCATGTTTTTAAAAAATCAAACTGTTAGTAATTGAAGCCAATCGATTATAAAAAATCTCAAAACAAATATATCGGATGAATGTTTGGTTTTGACTTAACATAAACCAACTCATAATCAACCCTAACTTGTCATTATCATAGTAAGGTTGGTAAACCAAACAACATGATTGCAACATGCCAACAATAAGGATGGCTTTTACTTTACAATGCTCAACCAAATTAAAAAATAATCATAATAACAAATTTATATCAAAACAACATTTTGGATAGTTTACATTTTTCAATCCCTAATTGTGGAAAGAAAGATTTAACCTATTTTAAAAACATTAAAATTTGTATTTTAATTTGTTTTTTTCCTGTTAACTAACTGTATCAACACTCTAACTGCTTCTTTAGTTCTTTAACATGCAATCTTCTTCATCCCATGACTCAACATACTCTTGATTCAAATCAATCAACAACCGATGATGCGGTACCCATGGACTCGAATTTGAGTCAATAGATACTCTCTGTGATGTTGTACTAGATTCAACCGAAATTCGGTTCTCACTAGACGATGACACCAATCCAGAAAATTCTATAATCCGTTCGAATTTAATCTTTTGTTCTTCGTGTACTTTGTTCGTGATCTGATGAGTCTGTTCGTCCCTGCGCTTTTTCAAATGCGTGTGCCAGTGGTTCTTGATTTCGTTGTCGCTTCTTCCTGGTAATTGTGCAGCAATGGCTGACCATCTGCAAATGTTGCAAATGTTATAAAAATGTTTCTAATTCGTTAACTGAGTGGTTGCAAACTTGAAATGATTATGATCAAAATCAGATACCTGTTTCCTATAGTTTGATGACATTTGATGATGATATCCTCTTCTTCCTTGCTAAAGTTACCGCGTTTTACAGTCGGTCTAAGATAATTCATCCATCGCAACCTGCAACTCTTACCGCACCTTGCTAAACCTAGTTACACAAACAATAACATCAGATTCATAATCCATTCACTAGATCCTCAAATTAAGCTAAAAACTAGCTTCAATTTCAATTCTGTCAGTTCGATTAATTCGAATTATACTTCAAACAAATGCGGAAATCAAACGAATCATATATCAATTTCTCCTAAACTTTCAATAAAATCGAAATAAATCATTATTCTATAGCTACTGAAGTTAATATAACAGCTAGCTTCAATTTCAGCTCCATCAGTTCTCTCAATCAGAATAATACTTCAAACTAATGCAGAAATCAAACGAATCACGTATCAATTTCTCTTAAACTTTTAACAGATCAAAACAAATTATTATTCTATAGCATTAATTTCAAATTCACCTCTGAAAAATCAACTAATTCACCAGAGCTACATTCAAATCAAATCGATCTCCAGAAATCGAATAAATTACACTACTAATTCGTCCTAAATCAACAACTACAATTCGTCGTAAAGGAACATGTTATACACATAGAAGATGAAGATCTATCAATCCTACCGGCATATTTCAGAAGTTCGCGCCAATTCTAGTGGCCGTACCGTTCAATGTAATAATCGCATATCAAATTTCTCATAAACTTTCAATGAATCTATATAAATTATTTATCGACAGCTACCGTGAGTTGAATCAGAGCATTAATTTCAAATTCACATCTGAAAAATCAACTATTTCACCACAGTTACATTCAAATCAAATCAATTTACAGAAATCGAACAGGTTATACTACTATTCCCTCATAATTCAACAATTACGTACAAATCGTCGTGACGGAACTTGTTATACGCATAGAAGATGAAGATGAATCACACGATTCACCACATCTACATTCAAATCAAATAAGTCTCGAAAAATCGAACAGATTACACTACAAATTCATCCTAAATCAACAATTGCTTATCGTCGTAACGGAACTTGTTATATACGCATAAAAGATGAAGATCGATCAGTTTTACCGGCATATTTCGGAAGTTCGCGCCAATTCCAGTGTCCGTACCGTTCAATGTACTCACGTAACTTGTTATCTTCTTCTTCACTCCAAGCGCCTCTTTTGACGCCATTTTTATCGATGCAAGGTGCTCTCACCATTTCCAGATCTCCGTTACACAATACTCTCTCTCTCTCTCTCTAACTTTCTCTCTCTATAACTGCCATCATTACGAGTTGAAGTCTTAATTTGTTAGGATATTATCAGTATTGATTATTTTAAATATTATTTTATTTTATGATATTTACGGTCTTACTACTTGATCTATATATGATGTGATGAATATGAACCTTGGTGTTTTGTAATATGTGAAGTTTGGTCCCTCTCTTAGCAACCATAACAATGTTATTTTAATGATGAAATTGACACATTTGTTAAAAAGATATAAGAATGAAGATAAGTCAAGATGTGATAATTTAACACGAGTTACATGTCATGGAAGTTGGACTATGATTTAAAATTAGTAAGTTAGGATTATATATACATGATGCAATAGTTTGAATAGGTTTAATATAATATGCCGATCTTATCCAAACTATAGAAAATTCGTTATTACACGTGTTACGTGTGTTCA
Source organism: Helianthus tuberosus (assembly GCA_030545235.1). Classification (NCBI taxonomy): domain Eukaryota; kingdom Viridiplantae; phylum Streptophyta; class Magnoliopsida; order Asterales; family Asteraceae; genus Helianthus; species Helianthus tuberosus. The sequence goes on along the minus strand of CM060373.1, from coordinate 9,227,390 downwards.
TCAAATCGGATTTTGGTTTTGCGGAACCAGGTTTTTTTAAATTTGGACTTTTTATAATGTCAATTTGAGTTTGTATTTGAAAACTGAACTGAATTCGAAGTAGAAAAACGAAGCTTGTTTCAAAACAAAAATGGTCCGAAAAATGAATAAGAATTATATATGGATGGATAATCATATGTAAAAAAATTTGAATTAAGATATACATGTATTTAATAAGTAATATACTGAATCATAGATTTCAATTTTGATGCCTAATACCCCATAGATTATTCGAATAATATGTGTGTGTAATTTGAATTCAGTTTCGGTCAAAAAATCACAAATTCATTACATGATGTAAAAACTGTTATTTGAATTCGGTATGATTCATGGACCAAGGTGAAAACCAAATTCAAATTCAAATTTGATATTGTTTAATTTTCGTTTTTTATGCGAATTCAATTCGAATGTTGAACACCACTAGTGGGTAACAAATCAATGAACCAATGTCTATATGGTTGCTATAAAATCAATGAACGAAATACTTTTACCATGTAAAAATTATAAATAATCTTTAAACTTTACTCTTTTATATAATTTCTTGCCCCGCCTAGGTTCACATATCTTGACACAAAAAGGTGTCCAAGAGGAAAATAATAAATACAGCAGACTTGATCGGTTCATTGGTTGTAGATGATGATGAATAGGGCATCTATAATTTGCAAAACAAAACAAAAGATGGTATATGAAGAAATAAAGTATGTAGTCTCAAGTGTAAATTTATGAATAGTGGGGGTATCTAAATGTAACTTAGCCGTTTTTTATTTGCATTTAATATCTAAACCGGTCAGACAGATTTTGATTCACCCACCGATGTATCTAGAGTTGGTGAAGAGAAACTTGAGAAAACTTAAATAATCTACCATAAGTTTTCTCAGTTTCTCTTAAAAAAAAAAAAAAAAAAAAAAAAAAACTTAAATACTCTACCTAACCTCAATACATTGTTTCACTTGTTCACTTTTGAATAGTTTTTTTTTAATGGCGAACGAGTCTTTCAAATGTGCTACTGGCGAAATTTAACACATTAGGATACACTCGTCTCAACTGAGAAAAACTCTCACCTAGGGCAGAAGCCTGTGAACACTCGCCCGAAGGCATCGCAGTGCGGTGATGTAAAACTCATTCAATTCAAGGATCGAACTAGTGATCACGGTCTACTAGCCTAGTCTTCCATCGTCACCAGGTGCTGCTGAAAACCAATGGGGAGAAACAGGAATTGAACTTGGGTCTCTTGGAAACCCAAGTCGCTCCTTTACCACTCCACCACAAGCTCATTGGCGACCTTTGAATATAGTTATTTTTCCATTTATATTTAATTATTTATGTAGTTTTTGAAAATGCCAAAAACATTGAAAAAATATGTGGATTGTATTTAGTTGTTGATTGATGCTAATGAACCACATTTACAAAAAGTGCTAATTTGAATAAAAGAATGGTTCATGTTTGGAGATTATAAACAAGTTGAAATATAAAGAATTAAAGAATAGTTGGTTAAATAAACTTATATTAAAAGCCATAACTAAGACTCAAACGCTGAACATTAAGCTATTCTTTGAAATTTGGTAGCATTGTATATTTTTTATATAATTATTAGAAAAAATATTGTGTTAGTATTGTATATTTTTTATTACTTAGAACTTCAGAAAATTACTTAGTCAGTTGAAACTAACTTGTGGAATTTTCTCCCCTTGCGACGGGATTTTGATTGGTATTGTTCAGTTCATTACGGTATCAATAGGGTATGAGCACTCGTTGTCACAATCGAAAGAAAAAACTCAAAGATAAACTCATGAGTTGCTCAAAACTATATCGACATCGAAAACCATAAACACGAATATCAATAACAGTTTTGATAGTATGATACCGGTACCGATGTTCTATCAGAATCGACTTGGTACTGATTTTGTCAGGCCGATATCATTCAGTTCATCATGTTACAGGTACGGTGATGGCATTTGTTATATCTTGCGATACAAAAAAGATAGTCTATTGCAAATGCATGCCCGTTTTAAACGAAATTTATACCGGAAACCATAAAAAGTTAAAAACCAATACTAGTATCGTTACCGAATTTTGGATAGTATCAGTTTTATTTGTCTTGGTAAAAAAATCAATTATATTGTACCCGTTCGATTATTAACAACATTTTTTTTATCAAAACGTAGATAAAAATAAGCACGTGGTAATGATATATTCGAAATTTTATAAAATATTACATTGTATAGTTAGACTAAGGGGAGTGGAGCATCCTTTGATGGGGCGTCTTGCGACACGTGGCGCCACGTGGCGCCACATCATATTAGAGGATTTTGACCAAAAAAGGGGGAGTGGGGCAACCTTGCTGGGTGGGGCGTCTTGCGACACGTGGATTGATTTATTTTGTCTTTTTTTATGTAAAAGATATAAAAAAGTCCTATTTTTTTATAAAAGTATTGATCAAAGTAAATAAAAACTAATACTTCAATAAAAAAATTTACTTCAATAAAATAAAAAATACATCAACTAAAAAAAAAATACATCAACAAAAATAAAAAAATACAATCAACAAAGGTTATATTTTTCTCGAATTTCTTGCTTCATTTGTTCGGCTAAAGCGAGCTCGGCTCCAGTAAGGTTTGTCGTGTCGGATGTTAATATTTGCAAATCAAGTGCTTTTTGACGACTTTCTTTCAGCTTTAGCTTTCGGTCCCCGTGTTCTTTTTTTAAGTTGATCCGTTGTTGGCTCGTTTGCAACAAGCCGTCTAACTTATTGGTCACTTTTTCGAACGTTTCGGTGTAGTCGATTCGTACACCGCTAGAAGACGGTTGGGCGGCTTTTTTGGCCCTATCTCGGCCAACCGGCCGTTGTGGTGGTTGAAACGCATCGGCCTCTTCATGTGGCTCTTCGAAATCTTCCTCAATGCCGTTGAGATTTATTTGGCTCCGAGCGTCCGACCCGGTACTTTGATGGTCGTTTGAGGATGAGGTTTTTGACCGCTTAGCCGACGGTTGGCCACGAGTTTTAAATGGATCGAAGGCGATGACTGTGTGAAATTTCGAACTCCTTCTTAAAAATTGCCAAATAGCAAGATAAGGAAACGCCTTCTTGTGTTCGACTCGGAATTCATTTTGGGCGTTTGCTTGGAGCATCGCATCGTCGGAACCACTTTGGCGCACACGCGAGTTACTTAGGCGAGTGTATATTTGGTTGAAACTTTGAATCAAAGGACGCATTTTACGCCACTTCGCGCCGATACCATCGGGATCACGGTATCCATCTTCTTGATCTTCCAACTTGAGGAAAACGTTGTAAATACGAGACCAATATGTTTTTTCCTTTTGATAGTTACTACATCTCGGGTCTTCGGTTATTTCTAGCCAAGCCTTGGACAAGCTCATTTCCTCGTTGGAAGTCCATGGTATCGGTTTGGTTTTCAAGCGTTCTTCACCCGGTGTTTTCCTCTTGTGTGAACGTTTCTTTTTTTGAGGTTCAACATCATTTTGACCGACATCGAACTGGCTCTCCGGAACTTCTTCGTCATCTAAATCAACCACTAGATGGAATACAAACAAAGTTAAAAAAAAAAAAAAAACATATTCTTTACAAAAAAATATCTAAAAAATTTATACCATTTTGTTGGCTCGATCCTCCAACGTTTTGAAAACCACCGGGTTGTTGTGTGTTCCAAGTGGTGAACCCCATATGTTGCGGTATCGTCGTATTGTTGTAGTATACTTGCGGTGTAGGGCTAGCAACGTGCATATTATTGAAATAGGCGTAAAAAGCGGGGTTATTTAAAACGTTTGGGTCCGCCATATCGGGTTGTGGATTGGAAGATTGTGTATTTTGGTTGAAAGGAGGGATGTTGTGGGGATACATTTTGATGAGTTGATAGAAGATTGGTATAAATTTTGATGAGTTGAGAGAAGATTGTGGTAAAAATGTGTTTGATATGGGGTATTATTTATAAAGGTTGGATTATTTAAAAAAAAAAAAAGCTTGGCCAAACTATCCGTTGGCAACGGATATATTGAAGTCAAAAGTGTAAAGTTGCCCGACTTGGTTGAGACGGGCGGGAGGGGGACGCCACCCAAGTCGCCTCCGGGGGCAGTGTTCCAGGCGATAAGGGGCGATCTGGGGGTGGGAGTCGCCCCACTCCCCTTAGTCTTAGAATGACTTAATAGCGGAAACCATAAAAAACGAATATTGGTACCGTTACTAAAGTTGTTTGACGCTACCGGTTCGATTCATGAGAGTTAAAAAAAAACAATTATAATTGACTCGATTGATTTAAAAAAAAATTATCGGAATATTGAAACGTAGATAAAAAGAAGCACCGATACATTCAGAATTTTATAAAACATTATATTATATTATTAGTGCAATGAAAAAAGGGTAAATAAAGTCAACTAAAAGAAAGCTAAATGTGTGATAGACTGATGGCTTTGTTATTATGTACCTTGTGATTTCATTGTTTGTACATTACTATCTATAACTCAGTTTTGAAAAATAATTATATAGGTACGTAGATATAAGTAAATACATCGCAACAACATTGTTGAAAATTTATAAAATATCGTATCTTGTAAATTATGCAAGAAAATTAAAATATGATCACAATTAGTTGTACTAATAAAATAATAAAAAAAACTTAAAAAGAAAATTAAATAGAATAATGTTAAAATTATACGAGAAAACTAAAATATGATCACAATTAGTTGTACTGATAAAATAATAAAAAAAAACTTTAAAACTTAAAAAGAGTGAGGCATTGGTGGGCAGTGATGGGAAACCCACGGAAACTTGGGTTCAATCCTTGAGCCAAACGGGTTTTACTGGTAATTTACCGTCGTGCCTATGGGCGGGTGGGTTACTGGGTTTTCCCTGGGTGATGGATGACTCGGGTTACTCTCGGAGTACTCCGTTTGTCCAGTGGGTGCCCCGAGAGTGCTCAGGAATCAGGATTGATTTGTTGACCGTTAAAAAAAAAAAAATTAAATAGAATAATGTTAAATTTTAACGGTTTCTTTTTTTTTTTTGAAAGGAGAACTTCATTAGAACAAAAACGACACCCTCAAAAACGAGGGGCCAAAGCAACACAACCAAGCCTACGTAATTACAAATTAACACCAATCACCCCACTCGATATCTTTACATTTACTCCTATTTTTAAACCATAAAAAACCGAGCGCCTTAACTTCGTTAATAATCTCCTCGATTCTAACCTCCTTATTTTCAAGCCTCGCTTTATTTCTAGCTTTCCAAATACACCAAGCTCCAATCCTAATAATGCCTTTGAAGGCTTCCTTTTGAGCCCCTTTCAACCCCACAAAGTCATGTATCACAGCCACGTCTTTAAAACCGAAAAAGAAAAACTCTTGCACTCTGCACCACCTGCTGATGTGAGACCAGACTATCGAAGCCACGAAACAGGAAGAAAATATGTGCGAGACCAAGTCCTCACCGTCATTGCAAAAAACACAAGACGCATCTTGAACCTCAATGTTCCTTCTTCTAAGGTTATCAACCGTAGCAATTCTGTTCAATTCGGCTCTCCACATAAAAATGTTTACCTTTTCTGGCAGCCACTTACAACCTTCGGAAAGGACCTGGGGATGAAAATTCTGCTGCCCACTGTTATTCAGCAGCTTCTTCACGGCCTTCACACTGAAAGACTTGTCCTCAGCTCCGATCCATTCCCATATATCCATGCCATCCTCAAGCGACACATGCAGCAAACTGCTGCAGAGGTCGACCAACTCGTTCACTTCAACCTGAGACGAGATATTCCTGCTCCAAGCCCAAGCAAAACCCGAAACCACACCAACGCCCACCGTCCTCGGATTGATCCGATCCGCAACTTTGCACCCCTTTTCTTTTTCCAATCTGAACAACTCCGGATATTTCAGTTTTAGTGGCTCGTTACACAGCCACGGGTCCAGCCAAAAAGCAGTGTTAATACCATTCCGGACCTTACTTTTGAAAAAGCATCTTAACGGGATCCCGTCAACATACGTTTTCGACAGAACCTTGGCAATATTGCACCATACCCCTCCCATCGACGCTCTAGCCGGGATGAAGTTCCAGCTAAGCTTAGTATTGTGGATAGCTTCCACAACCTTAACCCAAAGTTTGTTACTTTCTACCTTGAGCCTCCAACCCCATTTAGAAAGCAGCGAAACGTTTATGTTCCTAAGGTTATTTAGACCTAAGCCTCCTAGAGCCTTAGGCCGAGCAACCGAATTCCACGCCACCCAGTGTAATTTTTTATTCACCTCATCCCCGCCCCATAAAAATCTTCTAATGATAGCTTCCAAGTCCGAAATAACCTTACAAGGAGCTCTGAACAGTGAGAAATAATAGTTTGGGAGGCTCTCGAGCACGGATCTAATAAGCACAACTCTACCCCCCATCGAAAGTAAAGAGGCCTTCCAACTGGACAAACGGGCTTTGAATATATCGTAGATCGGCCCCCAATTAGCCACCCGATTCATATTAGCACCAACCTTTATGCCTAGGTAACAAAACGGAAAAGAGCCCGATTTGCATCCAAAGGACAAAGCCGCCTCCCCAAGCTCCTCCGAATTCACCCCCATCCCAAAAAGGATCGATTTATCCAAATTGATTTTAAGTCCTGAACACAGATGAAAAATCCGAAGGGTTCGAACCACATTTAATAAATTCTCTTTGGACCATTCCCCCATGATAATGGCATCGTCCGCGTAAAGGAGATGAGAGATAGAAGGTTGTATTAAATGTTTGGTGTAGTGTTATACCTATAGATGGTGAACACTGAACAAACTTTTGGTATGACTGTAACATTATTTTGTTTTGAATTTAATGAAAAGTTTCAAACTTAACATGAAATTTAAGTTCTAACAAAAATAAAAATATACATATATATAAATAATTATCTCTTTTTAAGTAAACTTCATTAAAACACACCTCCAAATATCTTTAAATGAAAGTCAGTAAGTCACGTATATGACTAATTGAATTCGCGTACTTTTTTCTTGTTTTAACGCAAACAATAGTAAATTCTACAAAATACTCATTGTGAAATTCTAAAAATGAGTCAATGACTGAAGAAGCTAATTTCATATACCTGTCACATATATAATATCTCGCAAACTAGTTATTGTGGTAGGCATTATGAAATTAACTTATGTAACACCTTTAGATCGTCAATGATGCAAAAGGTCAAAAACCGCCTTGCTTTTCCATATAATTTTTCTCAGCTTATTTTCTCTTCTTTTCTTTTCATGCGTCTCACACTCTTTTTCCTCCTTGCTCGTAATTTCCTCCCTTTTATATGGGCATTTCACCAATGGGCTCTCCCCTATGGTGCATTGCTGCCAGGTAGGATATGTATGGCCTTCAACTCTCTGTTATGGACTGAGCTTGCAAGGTATTAGATTTGTCCTAAATCGGTTGTATGAGCAATTAATATGCGGTTTATAACCTACATGACACCCTCTCTCACTAGGCTAGTCTTTTGGGACCAGTTCTACCATTTGGGTTGTAACAATTGTATCAGAACCCGACTCGTTTGTTGGAGGAAGCCGTCAAAACCAACGAGAACGTTGACCTTCTCAACAAGGACATTGATTCTTAAGAAGAGTTGATTTTTATGGACTGAATCCATTGCAAAGTATGAGACTTGTCCCACCTCAGTTGTCCATACAACTAATGTGGGGTTTATAATCCAAATGACACCTTCTCCCATTAGGATGGTCTTTTGGAACCAATTCTACCATTTGGGTTGTAACACTCTCCAAGGGCTTTCATCAGAGTTAGTTTTTTTCATCGGAGTTAGTTTTTTTTTTCATCGGAGTTAGTTTTTTTTTTTTTTTTAGTCGAGCTTCACAAACCAAACAGTCAAGATCTAAACCTCATTTGCTAATTACTGAAAATACAAATTTGAGAATGCTAATTTGGGTTTATTAGAACATTCAATGCTCTTTTTCCTCATGAAATTTATAGTATGTTTACTTACTCTTTTTCTAATCACTAACAATAGAAGTTGGTGTGTAATTTTATATTTCTATGAATATTTACTTTAATATAACACTAGACATGTTTCTAATTATTAGTTTAGAAAAGCATATTATATTATATTATATTATATTATATTATATTATATTATATTATATTATATTATATTATATTATATTATATTATATTATATTATATTATATTATATTATATTATATTAAAGAAGAGAAGATGAATAGTGTTGTACCACCTCTAATGCATGTTTTACAAGTTCGTCAAATTTTTGTCTTTTATACTATTTCGTTATTTAGTGTAAACTTTTTCATTTACAACCCATTAGTTTAACTATTGTATTTTTTTTCTTTAACTTTAACCAAATTACTTTTCTACCCCTAAATAGTTTTTTTAACGAACACGTTAATGCCGTTTTAGACATATTTTTTAATTTTTATTTTTCTTTACTATAACGAGTGTGACAAAAGATTTTTAGTTTAATAGTTTTAACGAACATGCCGATACTCTTTTAAACATATTTTTTAACTTTTTTTTTTTGCTATAACAAGCGCACCGAAACCGACCAAGTTTCTATCGTTTCTTTTTTTGTTTACCTTATTTTTACCTTTATTATTTAGCATATCGTTTTACCTTTTGTTATTATTTTGATGTTCAGAGCCGGGTTACGACGCAAATAGCATAACCAATTAATATATCATTTTAATTAATTTTACAAATTTATTTATCGGTTGTAATGGTGTGCTATACATTCTGAATTTCAACAGTGTCCCTGCGCAACGCGGGGGTAAATACGACCCTAGTTATTGATTAAAAAAATGTATAACTAGTAAGGATTACATATTTTATTTTACTATCTGAATTTCCTTAATAATAGACAATTGTTAGGTAAACATAAGTTAAAACTAGAAAGTGTAGACAATTCTGGATCGTCAAAATATGCTTTAATTTTCATCCGATATATGTAAATGATTAAACTTATGTTGATGTAACATATGATATATGAATAATGCATTATAATAATAATAATTATAATAGAAGTATTAATTTAATCAACGGTCTAAGATATTTGCTCATGTCTATTTGGTACTTTGTAGGACCCTCGTTACCTACTAACCTTTATGATCTGGTCCCTCATGGTTATTGTGCTTTTCTTTATGCACTTTTTTTTAATTCCTTTAATATTTGATAAAAAGAACCTAATTTTATATATTACAAGTTGAGCTAGCAAGTTGTGACGTAATCGTTAACGCGACCTAATTCGATGAAGCTAAAAACGAGTTAGTGTTTTGAGTTAACGAGTACACGGGTTGACACATTAACGAATAAGGACACGATTAAAACATGCCTAAACTGGCTTAACTTATTTGTTAAATTTGTTAATAGGTTGACATGAAACGTTAATGACATTTTTTATCAAAGCAACGTAGTTTTATGGTTTTATAAATAATTGAAATGTGTACTTAACTTTTGGTAGCTTTTTAGTTATCGTGCTAAGTGTGTGTTGTTATTTCTTAATCGTGTTATACGAGTCGTGTCAATATTTGTGTTAAGTATTGCGAGTAATTCATGTTATTAAATTTATTATATTTAATTGTGTTACGTGTGATTCATTTTAGATTTTTAGCTGACAAAAGTGTTATGTAACTCATTCATTAAACATGATTTATTAATGTTTAAGTAAATGACATATTTAGTTAAATGGTCGTGTTCAAGTCAAAATGGGTGATTTTAAACATGTTAATTTTTTTTCGAGTTAAGTAAGGACATGGTTCAAGAAATATAACTACATAAATTCGGTTTTATCTAATTCATTGGAATTTTTAGTGAGTATATTCTGTGTGTATATTATGGTTAAGTTTTCAGTTTTGGTGCATTTGTGTGGTTAAGCACAAACTTAGATTGTTTTTTTCCCTTTAATTTAGAGAATAAACTAGTTCAATTATTTTACTATTACTTTTAGTTTTTTAGAACTTTGACTTCATAGTGTGAAATAAATTTAGTCTTTACTGGCTTGATCACGTCACATCAGTGCTACATAGACAACAAGTCAGTAGGAACTTTTTTTTGTTAATCATCATTTTAAAAACAAACACCGGTCCAAATCTAATAAAACTACTATAGACCCACAAGCCCAATCACTTGTGTACACTAAAATCCAACCCAAACCCTATGTACCTTAAAACACCGGAGATGACGGTCCCCTGCATGCCCTTTTTTTTCAGTTGACGATAGTGGTGAAGATGGTGGGTAAACGACACCAAGCAATCGGAGAGGTGGGTCAACCCGTGCCGTCGCCCAAGATGGATGGGGGTGCTAGCCCACACCGTCCAGCCTTATCTATCTCTTATATTAAAGCAAAATAGTGTTGACTATTTGACTTTGATGTGGCTATTCTTTTTGGCCAGAGAATTGGTTTTTTAGGCGTCATTCTCCTTTTATCATTTTTCCTTCAATTCTCTTGGCCGCCTCTTTCTTCATTCAATGTTTCTTTGGATTATATATGGTAGGTTGAAAAGTTAATCAATTATCGAAAGTTTTTTTAGGAAATTATGGAACCGTTTCCAATTCTACAGCCTATATACAAATTATTGCTTTTAATCGGATGTTTCAAACGACGACTGAAGAAGCTTGCTCTGTTTTATCTTCATCATCAGACTTCGAAATTCAAGCATCGGTAAGTTGGATTCCACCTCTGTATTTGATTTTTTTGTTGCTATTAGAAAACCCTAATTTTGTTCATCTGGTGCTCCTCAATTTCTCTGATCCAGTCGTGCGATCTTCGTTTAATCAATATTCTTTGCGATTCATTCTCTTAATCCGAGTTTATATTACATTACTTTCATCCAGAGAGTTTCTTTTGTGTTTCATGGATATCAAACCAGGTCTTACTAGATCCACATAATACATATCTTAATCCTTATGATAATCGGTTAGACTCCTTTTGGTTTTGATTTCTGGTTAAGTTTTTTATGTTTGATCGTTCTTGGTTTCTTGCTTATGGGGATATAGAACAATTTTTATTAGAATCTGATTCTTGCTATCGTACTTGGTGTGGTTTTTTGTTACAGATCTGAAAACTCGGTCAGAATGCCTTAGCCGCCGACTCTAGCAATGATGTCTAGGGATCCGACGAGTTGATCCGGAGCCAGTTCATTTGACAGGTCTGCAATTTTTTTTCTTATTATTAAGAAGTATATGTTACGAAACAGATCTTCAACATAATAATTTAGTGATTAATGATGATTTGTGGTTGAAATGATAGGGAAATTGCATAAGTATTTGATTTGAACTCTTATTGTGGTTTGTTTTGTTTAGTATTTACAGAATGCCCTAATTCGACCGAATTGTTATGTTATTTCAGACATCAATGCACATGAGTATTTCGAATTTTGATTCTTCTTTTTATCATTTCATATATGTATTTAACAGGTATGTTATTTATACTTTGCAACAAACCAGTTTTAATTTTTGTAGAGAAATATATATATATATATATATATATATATAATTTTGTACCAGGAATGATGGTTTGAACGGTGAGTATTGGTGAAACATGTATTTTGTAGATGAACAGGTTAAATTCTTATTACTAGATTTAATTGAATACGTGCATACCACATGCTCGATGAAATGCCCGTGAGAGAATTTGAGATGACTTTGGTGCATAAAAATGTTTCAAACCTTATAATTTAATGTACACTACATTAATGATATTTTTTCTTGATATGAATGAACAATCAAATTTCAACTCATCCCCACCAATGCGTTCATCTTCACTTGACAACCCTGCTTACAATATTAATGAGTTGTGTTTTAACCTTTAATTAATGAGTTGTTAAATTACAACTACAGTTTCTACTTGACTACTTCAGCCGATGAGGCCTGGATCAATTGGTTTGGAAGGAGACACCCAATGGCCTTTCAATACAGAGGTTCTAGGTTGAATTTAGCATGCCAGGTGTTTGTTGATATGCTTCAATGAGGATGTTTGCTTTGATTATTTATGTTTTCTTAATTTTTGTTTATAATATTGACCATTAGTTACATTGTAGGGTGGAGAGGAGGATCTGATTTTGAACCATTAGTTAGATTTAAAGACGTTTTTTTTTTCTTATATCTGACATTTTTATTCATCAATGGTGATATTACTAAATTTCGTATTTGTTAATTAAATTAGGAAAATTGATACATATATTTACTTATCTGTTCCGGTTAAGTGTAAAGGTTGTATAAATTGCAGGACCCCAGATGTGGAGAAGAGGATAAAAGAATCCAAATCTTTCTCTAAACATACCGGAATGTAAGTGTTTCGGTAACAGTGTTCAGTAATTGGTGTACAAAATTGGGTGATTCGGTGAACAAAGTCGGACCGGTCAGGTAGGACCAACCCGCAAACAGTTTTTTGTACATTTTTATGAAGAACTAAAATAAATAACCAATGTGATTACTATAGTATTTTGAACTTCTTTTATGTTTCTTATAGTGCAGGACATATAATGGAGCATATCCAGACATATCCATGTCCTTCTCATAGAAAGTATGACTCATTTTCCTTTAAACTCAACCGGCTTGTGAGTGTTTTTTGCCACGATCTGCATAGAAATTGTTTTTCTTGCTCTAATGGTTCTTTATATTTTCTTTCTGAGAATATTACATAATCTGCTTGTGAGTGTTTGCGCATTGAGGTCGCTCCTACTTCCTAGCTAATTTTAGCCAGTTTTTAATTAGTAAATTCCTAATATTTTGCAGTATTTGTAGGCATACTATCTATTAGCTTTGATATATTATAGATTAAGTACATATATCGGTTAGGCATAGCAAGTAAATATGAAATATATATTGTAGTTTGAATATGGTGATCAGATTTAAGATTAGAACAAGGATTACTTATATTAATCATACTCTTTAATCAATTCTATGTCAAAATAGACTTTCATTACCAACTGATTATATCATCAAAGTTCCAAATCTCAGTTTAAATTCCTCACATCCACGATGGTTTTGAAGATTGATGAAGAAGTATTGGTTTTCAAGTTTTACTATTTAATACTTTATGAACCTTTTGTTTTCAAGTATGAACATTTTGGTATTTCGGATGATTTTCGAAAAAGAGTGGATGTGGTTTTCGAAAAACAAAGAAGAGAAACAATTAAACTGAATACACGGAGGTTGAGCTTCCAAGACTCTTTTTTAGAGAACACGGAGTATCGTGCTACCAGGTACCATATTTCCTTTTTTAACTTCTCATTGTTTAGTTGGTTTAAATGTTTAACAATCCAACAGTGTGCGTTCTCTTAGTTACGAAAAGAGTAATGCTGAGCAAGAAAATGTTAAAGAAGTTTTCATTAATCCAACAGTGTGCGTGCTCTTTGTTGCGAAAATAGTGGCGGCTATGGAACGAAGTTATTTATAATAACGATCAGGTCTCTATGAGCAAGGTTATGAAGGATATCAAAGCATTGGTTAACTTGTGGATTAAACACCAATCGAAGGAATCGAGCATCACTTGGGCGGAGTGAAGGAATCGAGCATCACTTGGACCGATCCTTTTCATTTCAAGTTGGTGTTTTACCTTTTTTAATTTCTATAGGATTATTCATGTAGTAGTGATTTTAATTTATTTTACGTATTTCAGTCATTGTCTGCTATGATAACAATCAAACCAGATAGTTTTGTTGAAGAATTATGGTCAGTTCGTTCACACCATTTCAAAAAAAGAATTAAAGTTAATACATTTTAAAGATTTCTTGAAATATTTTCCTTAATTGGATGTAGCATGTATGTGATTTTCTATGAATGACATCATGGACTTTTAAATCAATTTTCTAATAATTTGTTTCAATGTGAAATAATAGGATTTGATGCAAAATAATTTCAATTTCTTGCTTTGTTTGCAGGATTATTACCTTCATGAATGTAATTCAATGTGAACGACAATTCAGAGCAATAATTCTCGCCAAACATGTGAGTCTTCAAATGCTTATGGTTCATTTGCTAATCGGTTCATCATAGATCTGTTCAACCTTTAATGCGATCAGGTCCTTTCTTACATCCCAGTTAGTTTTCAATTTGAATTTTAAGCCCTAACCCCCAATGAACATCGCTGCCTACCAGGTTAATTTTTTGGGTTTTTTCTATTTGGTTGAGATTGGACTGTGTGCTAAAAATTATAAAGGAACTTTTAAATACCCCCAGCCTCATAGTCATTAGTTGATCCATAAATACCCTCAGCCTCATAGATATTTGCTTTACATTGGTTAGTTTTCAATTTGATTTTTAATTACCCTCAGCCTTATATTCAAGATGGAGAATTGAAGTTGGATTGCAATTAAAAACAGGTTAATAATGTTGTTATACGCCCAACTTTTCACTGAAAGTCAACATGATAAGAAGATGTTCATGGGTTTAGAATTTGTGATTCTTTGTGTTCTAATAAGCCAATGTTCTATTCATCTTCACTGGATTGTTAGTAGTGTTAGGCTAGGATGTGTTTAACTAATAAAGGTTAACTATTTTTCCACATATATCATTCAGGGATATTTCCTTAGAATGCTGAGAGATTATTGTTGGAGTGCTAAGTTGATTACATCAAAGTTTTTCGGAATACACAATTGCAAGGTAACTTTGTTCTAGTGTACAAACTGAATGCTTTGTGCCTCATTTCTATTGTACATTGAATTTAGGGTTTTATATCTTCTCTTTTTATTGCGTTTTATAGAGATGAAAGGCTGGAACACAAAAGTACAATATGCAACAATATTTTTCTTAGTAAATAAGTTTTTTTTTCTGTACATGATTTACTGTTATATTGGTTTTTTGCATTTATAACAAACTTTGGTATAATTTATGTTTTAGGGAACCAATTTATTCGACCATAGAGGAGCTAAGCAAAGTTATATATTCCTTATTTAAGGTTTTGTGCCATCTGACACGTCCGTTACTACTTTCGTGTCAACAACAATAGCACTACCTCTGCCAAAAACTTTTGCCAAGACAACAAAAAGGAAAATACAACAAGTTGCCGATACGTACAAAACTACAAACTTGGTATGTTTACACTTGAATTGGCACATATGATTATCATATTTTGTTATTTGACTTTCGCATTAACCATAACATATTCATCCTATATATTTTGTGTTTGGGTAAAAAGATAAATATGGTGGTAACTGGTATATTGACTAAAAGTTTGTTTGTTACTCTGTTTTCAAATACATTATAAGTTAAGACATGCCAGTTCTGTAAGTCACACAAGTTTTGATCAAAAGTTGGTGATTTTGATATGGGTCAATTCTAATAGTAGCAGCATACTTTTATGTTTAGCCACTCTTTGCAAATTCTAATATTTAGATTACAAGTCTAAAGCAAGTTTAAGGTTCCTTATTCATTATGCTCTTTTACTGGCATAATCTATAAGTCCTAAGAGAATACTAACCTAAAAGGGATTTAATTTTTCCCACCCAAAATGCTCTTTTTATTGTAGTTGGAAATTGAATTATTAAGTTTTAGATTCTCTTTCAATACATCTAGCCAACCCCTCTAGCGTAATAAGGCAACTACAATAATGTTAGGGGTTTTTTATTGCACTTTCAAGTTAGGTTCTATTATTTAGGTGTTAAGTCCTTTAACTACCAGAATTAGTCAAACACTCAGGAGGGCATGCATGTGTTGATTTCTTATTCTATAACATTATTCTGTTTCGTTGGATTGTCCGTAACCAACCAACGGCTATGCCATGTGGCATAGGCAGCCAACGTTACCGGTGTGAAGGTGGGGAAGGTTAGGGGGATGACAGGTGTGTAGAAGAAGATTGTTGGCCCCTACCAATTGACAACCAATCAAATTTTTTGTTATTTTTTATTTATTTACTATTTATTATTTTAATCGGGTAGTTGGTAATGACTATGTGGCAGACACTTTAGCTGGTGATGTTAATCAATGGCCAATTTGAACTATCCTGGTCTTATGCCAGTTTTTTTTCCTGGTCCAGTTCTTTGCAAGGTAATCAAAGATATCGCATATGACAATAGTATCTCAACTATTAAATTGTAAGCATTACTCTAACATGTATTTAGTACATTATATCTTGCACTAAAAAAGGATGGTGGTAATCAGTAACGAAAATAGTTTATACTTTTTATTATCTTAATTCTATAATATTTTATTATTATATTTACCTTTGAGTGTAGTGTTTTCTTATTGCTGATTATTATGTTTCGTTAGCAATTTTGTCTTAGCAATGATACATAGAGTAAATTTGTTTACCTGAACATAGAATAAAAATATTCATGTGAATTTGCTTAGATTGTTACCTTCATGTTGGAATTGTTTTACTACTAGGAGCTTGCAAGATGAGTGGGTTGGGTGCATTATGGAACGGGTCAATTTAGTACGTTTCAAAACGGGCCATTTTAGTACACGTCTTTTGCGGCTCTTCATATCAAAGCCTCCGTATCCTTCGTATGCATATATATTTGGTTTTTAATGCTTAATTAATATATAGCATATATAGTGTTTGCTTTTCATGTGAAGGGTTTGTTGGAAATGCAAAGGTACATCAAAGTGTCGAAGAAGAAAGCGAAGGTGGTGCATGCTGTTATTTCTGGCCATGATGTGGTTATGTGGAAGAGATGAAATGAATGGGTTTTTAGCGGAAAACAATCATTCTTGCAGAAAATAGTCGAAAAGGTCAAAGTTATTGGATTCCTATGGATCAAAAATTGAGCAATAATGAAACGCTTGGTTGGGAGGAATGGAAAGCGCTCTAAGTGTAATGATATAGATAGTTTGATGGAATGTAATATGTATGATGTAACCAGTTAGGTATTTGGGTTTAGCTTTCGGCTTTCCCTATATTAATAAAGATTTAGTTGGTGGTTCGAAAAAAAAAGATATTGGCTAATATTTATGTCATAAAAGTAAGTGTTTTGAACTAATTTTGTCTGATCAACATACTTTTGAATTCATTATGTCACTTTATTTTGAATACATGTAAGATCAATTTGTTTTTATTATTTTCTTTATACATTAATAATTAATCTAAATAACTTTCTCTAGCCCGGGAAGCAATCCCGGGTGATAACTGCTTTAACTGTGATATTTTAACTTTCTTTAATGGATATCATAAACTTACATATCACTGTTGTTTGTTGTTTCACACATCCTTACTCTGTTATTCAATCATTAATGTTAATGTGGTTTTTTACCGGATTATCGTTATCTTAATGTTATTTTTGTTCTGTTCACAGTTATGGAGCGTGGTTTTTTTGTTTATATAGAGGACAGGACTAAAATAGAACAGATTATATGTTTGATTTTCATAACTTATATCGTTACCTAACAAATTAACTGATATGAAGTCTATCTCACATGTTGGTTGTTTTGACGATTTTACTATTCTCATTGATCTTTACAGCTCCTGCCAACTTGGTACAACAGATTGGATGATTTAAAGGGCTACCTGTCACAACCCCCGATCCCTGATCCCTGGGAACGGGCGGACGTGATCACAGAGTTTGGTGGTATCAGTTTTTATTTTTAGTCTTGCAGCGGAATTTACATCAGGACCGTAGTTAGGAAATGTTTATCAGAGTAAAACCACCTCATTTCATATTAATAATCACATGGGTAAAACCCAAGTTTCTTATTACAATACATTATTAGGGACAAACCCTATTTTATTGAATTTTAAACATCGTTTATTAGGTAACTTTTATAGCCACATTTTCCCAAGCCTTCAGTGCTCTCCAGCTGGCTTTTTACTAATTGGCTTTCACATTGGTTTACCTGAAACATGTTTTAAAAATATTTGTCAGCGGGAAATACTGGTGAGTGAATCCCAGTTTAATCAAGTTTAAAGTCACAGTGAACAGTATTGAGAGCGATCACATTGTTTATGTCTACACAATTACTCCATTTGGTACTATCAATCCTGACTTGTGGGTCATATTACCCATTGGCTAACTCATTGTCCAATGGTAACGTATTGTCATCCCGACTTACTACTCGCAAGTAGTACAAAATTTTGTATACAAAACCCCAACATACCGGCAGTAATTGAATAACTACAAAAACTCAATCACTGCTAATTTTCATAGTAAAACATTTAAGGTTTGGTAAAACATTACCAAAAACATTATCAAAAAGAGGATAAACTCACATTGCTGTTTTAGGCTTTTCGTAAGGGTTTCCTGGGTATAATCTATAATTTATACAAATGTACATTGGTTAGTATCATAACCCTTTGAAATTATTAATAATACCCTCCCCGAGACGGTATTCCAACAACTACGTCGGGCAGAACCACGACAGTTGTTACGGAACCCTAAATCAATCGGGCAGTGTAACTATTATGAAACCGGGGTTATAATACTTACAACGGAGCAGAACCACGCTAATTAGGGGTATAATACCCAAAATATTATGCCAATAACTTCAGAATTCGAGATTGAGAATAAGAAATGAGCGACGGAAACTGAAAACTGATGCATGCTATTTATAGTTGTGTAATCTGCCTTCCATGCGGCCCGCTTAAGATACAGGCCAAGGTTACGCGGCCCGCGTCTACCTTGGTCAACGCAATAGCTTAGTCCGGTCACCAAGTAGGCTTGACACGATGTCGACACGTGTCGACCTCTGGTGCGATCGCGTGTTATGAGTCCGCGCGGCCCGCATGAACTTATCAAAACTCTTACGCGGCCCGCATGAACTAAAGAAGTCAGCGGAGTCCAATCTGGTCTTAATACGGCCCGCTTAAGCTTGAGGTGAGGTCTTATGCGGCCCGCCTCAGCTTATAATTCAGATTTTTATTTTATTTTTATAGACTATAAAATAACTAGGGCTCGGTTTTCACATACGTGGTGTAATACAAAACATATTGAGATATTTTATAATATATTTAGAGTATCGGAATTATTATGAAGGTATTGGTTTTACCGAGGGTTGTTACATTCTCCCCACCTTGTTTTAGAGCTCGTCCTCGAGATCTACTGAAATAAATGCGAGTATTTTCTTTTCATTTCTGACTCTAATTCCCATGTGTATTCAGGTCCTCTTTTAGAGTCCCACTTTACTTTGACTAGAACTAGTCTCTTATGCTTGAGATTCTTAACTTTCCTGTCTTCAATTTGTAAAGGCCTTTCTACAAACTTGAGTTGTTCATTTACCTCTATATCCTTAAGAGGCACTATCAATGATTCATCAGCTAAACACTTTTTAAGATTTGATACATGAAACACATCATGTATTCCTGCCATTTCCTCTGGCAGTTGTAGCTGATAGGCTACAGGTCCTATTCTTCTAATAATCTTAAAAGGTCCAACATACCTGGGACTTAACTTTCCTCGTTTGATGAATCTTACCACTCCTTTCCAAGGAGAGACTTTCAATAATACTTTATCTCCTACCTGAAATTCCAATGGCTTGCATCGGTTATCAGCATAACTCTTTTGTCGATCACGTGCAGCTTTCAGTCGTTCCTTAACTTGAATAATCTTATCAGTTGTTTCCTGCACTATTTCAAGTCCAGATAGTTGCTTTTCTCCAATTTCTGCCCAACAGACTGGGGTTCGACATTTTCGTCCATAAAGTGCTTCGAATGGTGCAGCATTGATACTTGTGTGATAACTATTATTATAAGAAAATTCTATTAAAGGTAAGTGATCGTCCCAATTACCTCCAAAATCAATTACACAAGCTCTAAGCATGTCTTCCATTGTCTGAATTGTTCTTTCACTTTGTCCATCTGTTTGTGGATGATAAGCCGTGCTTAACCTTAATTTGGTTCCCATTGCCCTTTGGAAACTTGACCAGAAACGAGAGGTAAATCTACTATCTCTATCAGAAACAATTGATAAAGGAATGCCATGTAAAGAAACAATTTCATTTACATACAACTTAGCTAATTGTTCCATACTAATTGTTTCTTTCATTGGTAGAAAATGAGCTGATTTGGTTAATCTGTCTACAATTACCCAGATTGTATCCTTTCCTTTCTTAGTTTTGGGTAATTTAGTAACAAAATCCATTGTTATTAATTCCCATTTCCAGACTGGCATTTCTAATTGTTGTAACAAACCTGAGGGTTTCTGATGTTCAACTTTAACTTGTGAACAAGTTAAACATTTAGAAACATAGGTTGCTATGTCCTTTTTCATTCCTATCCACCAGAAATTTTTCCTTAAATCCTGGTACATTTTATCACTTCCTGGATGCATTGTATACTTAGATTTATGGGCTTCTTCTAATATACGATTACGTATATTTCCTAATTTAGGTATCCACATTCTCTTTTCATGGAATCTCCATATTCCATCTATTCCTTGTTTTAATTCCTTTAACATACCTTTTAATTTTTCAGAATCATCCTTGATTACTGATTCTTGTGCTTCTCTTATTTGATCATTTAAATCTACTTGCAGATTTAATTTAAGAGAACGTACCCTTTTTAGCTTTTCATGATACTTTCGGCTTAAAGCATCTGCTACTATATTTGCTCTTCCTTCATGATACTGGATATCACAGTCATAATTACTAAGAAATTCCATCCAGCGTCTTTGTCTCATATTCAATTCCTTTTGTTTGAATATATACCTTAAACTCTTATGATCAGTGAATATGGTAAACTTACTACCGTAAAGGTAATGTCTCCAAATCTTAAGAGCAAAAATTATAGCTCCTAATTCTAAATCATGGGTTGAATAATTCTCTTCATGATTCTTAAGTTGTCTAGATGCATAAGCTATAACCTTTTGTCGTTGCATCAACACACATCCATAACCTAATTTGGAAGCATCACAATAGACTATAAAGTCTTCAGTTCCTTCTGGTAATGCTAATATAGGTGTATGGGTCAATCTTTGCTTAAGGATTCTAAAGGCTTCTTCTTGTTTTAATCCCCATTCAAACTTAACAGATTTACAGGTTAACTTAGTTAAAGGAATGGCTATTCTAGAAAAATCTTGAATAAATCTTCTATAATAACCGGCCAATCCTAAGAAACTTCTAACCTCAGTTGGTGATTCAGGGGTTTTCCATTTAGTAATTGCCTCAATTTTAGTTGGATCTACATGAATTCCTTCATGATTGACTAGGTGTCCAAGAAATTGTACCTGTTCTAACCAAAATTCGCACTTTGAAAACTTAGCATAAAGCTTTTCCTTTCTTAACAAACTTAAAAGTGCGTGCAAATGTTTTGCATGATCCTCTTTATTCTTAGAGTAAATTAGAATATCATCTATGAATACAATTATGAATTTATCCAAATATGGCTTACATATTCGGTTCATCATGTCCATAAATGCAGCTGGGGCATTGGTTAAACCAAATGGCATGACAGTAAATTCATAATGACCATACCTCGTTCTGAATGCGGTTTTAGGAATGTCCTCTTCCTGTACCTTTAATTGATGATATCCTGACCTTAAATCAATCTTAGAGAAATATCGAGCTCCTTGCAGTTGATCAAACAGATCATCAATTCTCGGTAATGGGTACCAATTCTTAATCGTGACCTTGTTTAATTCACGATAATCAATGCACATACGCATTGATCCGTCCTTCTTTTTAACAAACAGTATTGGCGCTCCCCATGGCGATGAACTTGGCTGTATAAATCCTTTCTCCAACAATTCGTCTAATTGTTTCTTTAATTCTTGCATTTCAGCGGGTGCCAAACGATAAGGTGCTTTGGCAATTGGTGATGTTCCGGGTAGCAAATGAATTCTGAATTCAACTTCTCTATCTGGAGGTAGTCCTGGTAATTCTTCTGGAAAGACATCTGAAAACTGAGATACTACTGGAATATCTTTTAGTTCTTTTCCTTTAGTGTTAGTGATTATAGAAATCAAATACACTATAGAACCTTTTCTCATATAACTTGCAGTTTTCATCATAGAGATGAATTTTGTAGTTCTAGATGGTTTATCTCCTTTAATTGTGATCATTTTACCTTTTGGTGAATTTACTTGAATTAACTTTTGATCACATAAAATACTAGCTTTATTGGCTATTAACCAATCCATTCCTAGAACAACATCAAATCCTACCAGATTCATGGGATACAGGTTTGCACTAAATTTCTGATTTAAAATTTCTATGCTTGCTCCCTGCAAGATTTCAGAAATTCTAATAGTTTCTCCATTAGCTGTCTCTACTACGCATTCTAGTGGTAGTTTAGTTAATGACTGATTTAGAAATTTGCAAAACGATGTATTAATAAAACTTTGGTTTGCACCAGAGTCAAATAATACTTTAGCAAAAACATCATTAACTAAAAACGTACCAGCTATGACATCTGGGATCATCTTGGCTTCTTCTGCAGTCAGAACAAATGCTCTAGCATTTTTGGTATTCTTGTTGTTTGCAGCTGGAGCCAATTTCGGACAATTTGGCCTGATATGACCTTTTTCTCCACAGTTGTAGCATAATCCATTACTGGTTTTCTTCCTACAACTTTCTTCCTTGTGTCCTGGCATCTTGCAATAATTACAGAGAGTGGAGCATTTTCCTGAATGCTTTTTCTTGCAGACCTTGCAGTATGTTGCAGAGGTAGAACCCATATTCCTACGATTGTAATTTCCAGAACGGAATTCCTGTGTAAGCCTTTGGGTTAAATTCCTCTTCTGATCTTCTTCTCTAGTACGGACTAACTCATCAGTCAAGGTATTGGCTAGTTCTACAGCTTCTTCTATGGTTT
The DNA here is from genome assembly GCA_030545235.1 of Helianthus tuberosus. Classification (NCBI taxonomy): domain Eukaryota; kingdom Viridiplantae; phylum Streptophyta; class Magnoliopsida; order Asterales; family Asteraceae; genus Helianthus; species Helianthus tuberosus. The sequence goes on along the minus strand of CM060373.1, from coordinate 9,204,666 downwards.
GAGGTCTAGCTGCCTTGACTACGTGTCTTATCTCTCCAATTAATCCCCAAATATAACGGGAGATTAATACTGGTTCTGGTGAAGCAAGAGTTGGCACTATTCTAGCATATTTAAAGAATAACTTAGTGTACCCTTTACTATCCATACCAGTCATCCTAAGATTTAGAAATTTGTTTGCTATCTGTTCTTTCTCATTGGGTGGGCAGAATTTCCTTTCTACCTTATTTTTAAATTCTTCCCATTCCATATTGGGAATATTTCACAGAATAGTAACCAAGTTTTAAAAGTGTTCTAATTAGGTCGCTGGTGTCAGTTTTGTCACAATTAGATAACTTAACATTCAAATCGAGCCATGTCTTCTTTTCCACGTGTCAAGAAAAAAAATGGAGCATAAGATGCTGGGGTCGAATTATTTTAATATATGAAATTATATTTATTAAAAATAAAAACCATTTAATTACATTAAAAATTAAAAAAACAAGTTACAATCCAAGTCATCACTCGACGTTAGCATCAAATAAAAGAGAAAAAAGAAACAAAAATCTACATCACCACGGTTATCTACGAAATGGATGAAAAAACCCTTAATTTTAATGAAGAATGAATGTTAAGTGACCTGATTGTAACACTTTTGAAACTTGAATGACCTAATTGGAACACTTTTAAAACTTGGTTACTATTCTATAAAGTTGCCCCTTCCATATTATAGGTTTGATCACTTCCTCTTGTCTGGAGGATAGTGTTCCACCATTCTAGTGCTGCATTCTTAAACAAATTAGAAGCAAACAGTATTTTATCTTCTTCAGCACACTTGCTTATCCTTAAAACTGCCTCAGTCTTTTCTATCCAACGTAAGGTTGCAATGGCCCCTTCATTGCCCGAGAATTCCATTGGTTTACAAGACCAGAATTCTTTATAAGAACAACCGTTAGGCACGGTTCTTCTTCTTTTGGGAATAGGCATTTGAAGTACTGGTCCATTGTTTACACTATTTTCTGGTTCAATGGGTCGCTTACTGCTATGCTTACTTTTATTATCAGCATCTTTAACAGTTTGTAGTATAAATGGCATAGCATCTATAATTCCCTGTGCTACTATGTGTTGGATAGCACTATTATTCACTTGATTTCCATTGTGATTGACACTCGGATTATCATTAATCACGTTAATGTTACTCTAGTTATCGTTATTCAGATTTCCTTGATTTTCTTCGTCGGCCATCTGAATTTTAAACATTTATCCCATGTTAATATCACAAAGTAATAAGTTATATAGTTGATCACATGACACACAATCTAACCAAAAACGTAGATCATTGCTACTTTACTCTTTTCATATACTATGCGTCTATTACACACTAGTACAGAAATAAAGATTACAATACCAACATAAATAAAATAGTAATATGCATCCGTACACACATATTTTTATTTTATTTTTATTTTTATTATATTAGTATTACTACCACTTCTTTAACATTCACGGATATGGATTTATCCAAAAATCCATATTACGCTCATCGTACTTCCATACGAGACGTTCTCCCACCTGACGCATTCTCTCACTGCTCTCTAAAATTTCCTCCCCGAAAGTCCTAAGTTCTTGAACGTTTTCTGCACTCATTAGGGGTGCAGGTTCTCGGACTGGATTTGGAATCTGAGGTGCATTTTCCTGATATGGGGGTGACATTTCCTGAAATTGGTAAGGATCCTCTAATATCTCCCTAATATAATCATCTTGATAATAGGGGTCTAAAGGGTCCATACCTGGGTAAGCTTCTATGTTCTGTATGGGTGGATAATCCTGGATAGGGTAACGTTGCACAAAATCTCTATTATCATCCCACCAAGGGTCATAATTCGGGTCTAGTGGGTTTGGTGCAGGCACTCTAGGGATTTCTTCTGGGTTAAAGTTGTACATCTCTTCTTGGTTTTCCTGATTTTCTATTTCCATGGGCTGTTCTGGGTTTTGTGATTGTGGGGCTACTAGTTGTTCCAGACCTGGGTCAGCAGCAGTCGTAGCTAAGATATGAAAATTTGCTAGGCTTCTATTTAGCATATCTTGAGTATGAGCATCTGTCTCTCTCTTAATAGTTGCTAAAGTCCTTTGCTGTTGAAATTTTCTCATTCTCTTCCTTCGAGCAAAAGCTTCTTTACTGAACCATCCTCGTTTCTTAGTAGGAAATGGTTCTTCAGATTGAGCTCTAAAGGCAAATATTCCGTCTTCCTGATCAACAACATACCCTGAGAGGGGAGGCTGTGATGATGTACCTTCACTCCTAGGTGAATCAGCTAACTGACGATTCACGTCTGATGGCCCTTGATCACTCATACTGAAAACTAACAAATAGTCAAATAACACATAACAAATATATATAGTTATGCACATATTTCCTTATTTTATTTCCTAACATTAATTCAAAATTTAAGTGTCAGCAGAACACTTCTTTGGCTCAGACCAGTGGCTAGGCTCTGATACCACCTTCTGTCACAACCCCCGATCCCTGATCCCCGGGAACGGGCGGACGTGATCACAGATTTTGGTGGTATCAGTTTTTATTTTTAGTCTTGCAGCGGAATTTACATCAGGACCGTAGTTAGGAAATGTTTATCAGAGTAAAACCACCTCATTTCATATTAATAATCACATGGGTAAAACCCAAGTTTCTTATTACAATACATTATTAGGGACAAACCCTATTTTATTGAATTTTAAACATCGTTTATTAGGTAACTTTTATAGCCACATTTTCCCAAGCCTTCAGCGCTCCATCTGGCTTTTTACTAATTGGCTTTCACATTGGGTTACCTGAAACATGTTTTAAAAATATTTGTCAGCGGGAAATACTGGTGAGTGAATCCCAGTTTAATCAAGTTTAAAGTCACAGTGAACAGTATTGAGAGCGATCACATTGTTTATGTCTACACAATTACTCCATTTGGTACTATCAATCCTGACTTGTGGGTCATATTACCCATTGGCTAACTCATTGTCCAATGGTAACTTATTGTCATCCCGACTTACTACTCGCAAGTAGTACAAAATTTTGTATACAAAACCCCAACATACCGGCAGTAATTGAATAACTACAAAGACTCAATCACTGCTAATTTTCATAGTAAAACATTTAAGGTTTGGTAAAACATTACCAAAAACATTATCAAAAAGAGGATAAACTCACATTGCTGTTTTAGGCTTTTCGTAAGGGTTTCCTGGGTATAATCTATAATTTATACAAATGTACATTGGTTAGTATCATAACCCTTTGAAATTATTAATAATACCCTCCCCGAGACGGTATTCCAACAACTACGTCGGGCAGAACCACGACAGTTGTTACGGAACCCTAAATCAATCGGGCAGCGTAACTATTATGAAACCGGGGTTATAATACTTACAACGGAGCAGAACCACGCTAATTTAGGGGTATAATACCCAAAATATTATGCCAATAACTTCAGAATGCGAGATTGAGAATAAGAAATGAGCGACGGAAACTGAAAACTGATGCATGCTATTTATAGTTGTGTAATCTGCCTTCCATGCGGCCCGCTTAAGATACAGGCCAAGGTTACGCGGCCCGCGTCAACCTTGGTCAACGCAATAGCTTAGTCCGGTCACCAAGTAGGCTTGACACGATGTTATGAGTCCGCGCGGCCCGCATGAACTTATCAAAACTCTTACGCGGCCCGCATGAACTAAAGAAGTCAGCGGAGTCCAATCTGGTCTTAATACGGCCCGCTTAAGCTTGAGGTGAGGTCTTATGCGGCCCGCCTCAGCTTATAATTCAGATTTTTATTTTATTTTTATAGACTATAAAATAACTAGGGCTCGGTTTTCACATACGGGGTGTAATACAAAACATATTGAGATATTTTATAATATATTTAGAGTATCGGAATTATTATGAAGGTATTGGTTTTACCGAGGGTTGTTACACTACCCGACCGGTACTGTTCTTTTGTTTACAGATGAATCTGTAATGTTTGATGTTAATATCAAGGAGTCTACAAACGGTTTTTGTCTTTCGAACGGGTGGCCAACTGTCATCAGTGTACTTGGTATAGAAGACGGAGATTTTGTTGTTTTCCAAAATATGGATTCATCATCATTTAGAATAACTCACTTCAAAAGTTATCTACACACGGTGAATTCTTCAAAGTTCCATATTGTTACGTTACATCCTGTTATATCCTCAGTTAAGCAATCTGGTAAGCTTTAAACGCTGTCTATTATGTTTGAAAAACCTTTACATCTTATAATTATTAATATATTTTCAATCTACTGCAGTGGTTACCTAGGGAATTTATGCAACATCATTTCAATGGTGATAATTTGTTTGATGATTTTCTTATCCTGTGATTTCGAGGATAATATGTGGAATGTTAGCATAAGTAGACTGGGGAAGGTTCATTTGAGAAGAAAATTTTATTGAGAAGAAAAAGAATAAAAGGGTATAATTGTAAAACATTAAATAGTTTTTTTTTCTCATCTCATTTATTATTATGTTTGACTAATTAATTAGTCATTAAGACTATAATCCTTCACACTAAATATTTTTGCCTACACACATCAAAAGTTATCCTACACATTTCGAAATTTATCCTACACATATTGAAATTTATCCTACACAATTCGTAATTTATCCTACACGCCTCGTATTTATCCTACACTTTAAATGAATTTTTATTTTCATTTATTGTGAAAAATATATATCTTAAAAATAAGTTACAAATTTAATATAGTTAATTATTAAAGATGAAACTACCAATTAATGATGTATATAAGTTTACTAATATACCCTTATAGTTACATTAAGTACAAATATTAAATGAAGTCTAATGAAGCATTCCTATTGGTTGGAATTTCTTCTTACAAAGAATTTCTTCTCATTTGAACCCTCCACTAAGTAGACTTTGGGATATTAACCATTACATTGTTGATTTTTCTTAAATTGCAAAGGATCTCTGTTTAATAACTGGTGATTTTTTGGTTTTTGAGCTGATTGACGATCGGGTTTTTAGAATTTTACTGTTCCGTCCTAACGGTCTGCAGTCACTAACTCCGGACCGTGCTTTACCAGTTGTCCAAATGGTTAAGATTGAGGACCATGGTAATGATGATGTGTCCTTTGCAGAAGAAGCTGTTTTGGAAGATAATGTGGTAAATGGTCCTCCTGATGTCCTGGTTGTAGAAGCGGAGCCTCCATTAGAACAAGAGATTTTAGATGTTCCACCAGTTGTTGATCAAGCCAATGATTACGAACTGACATGGTGTCTCACTTTTCGTTTTGTAAGTCTCTCAGTTTCTACATGTGTTAACTTAATATTATGGAATTTTTTTAAAGTTTGAATTCTTATTAACCATTTAATTATGTACTTTTATGCAATTGTAATGCAGCGTTTCCCGAAGCCCTTTGCCAGGAATGTTGATTTATCCGTCCTTGATGAAATGACATTTGAAACTGAAGACGGATTTTCAATGACTTTGGAGATACGGGACGAAACTGCACATGGCAGGATTCGGTATGCATTAAGAGGATGGCAGAACTTTATGCGGCAAGCTGGTTTGGCGGATGGTGGTCAGTTTGATCTTCGTTACAATAGAAATCTGAATAGGTTGCTCATCTCTAACCACAACTTTTAACGAATGTTTGTGTTGTGGTTAATACATGTGGTAAACAATTATCTCCTGGTAGTAATGATGTTCAACGTTTTTTTGTCATCGTACAATGTTTCGACATTATTATGATCCTTCTATGTATTTTGTTATGTACAATTTTTGAACAGTTTGTTTATATGGTATCATATTTCAATGGTGTAAGTCTTCTTATTGCCAACATTGTTTTGATTTCGCCCTGATACTGTTTACTTTTTCAGCAAGCTATAATGGTTTAGAATACTTTATCAACTTCTGCTTCATATTTAGTTATTTGAACTTATAGTATAAAATATTCTAACATGCTGGTTTATCGGTTATTCTTATTTCTTAAATGCAACAGATTATCTTCTTTGTTAGGTTTGATGTTCCTGTTTAACATGAACATGTTTTATTGCACATATTAGAAGAGATTTCAACTTTTAAACACATTTTGTGGATTCGGCTCACGTACAACTTTTTGGCACAATGTTCGTTAGTAGCTTTACTAAGATGTATTGGTGTGTGTTATCTATGACTCCACTTTCATGTGTTAATGTATATTTATATGTCAACACTGTCGGTTCAAGTCTTATTGGCCAAAAGGCATGAAAACATCATGAAGATTTAGTTAACAAAAACTTAATATGTAACGAACATTAGGGAGATGTCGTACTGGGATTTGGTCAACAGTCTCAAAATATTATGGTTACCAAATCACAGTTTAACGCTTAAACGTTTAGAATTTTGTATGTGTTTAGTTGGTGTTAAGCCACCCGTGTATTACACGGGTACTTAGACTAGTTATATGATAAAGAAAAAACGAAAATTGTTTATTGTTGTACTTTATAAAGAAAACATTGACACGAATAAGCGCAAACCAAGGAATGGTTTTTCTTTCAGTTTAGAGAAAAAATAGTTCAATAATTTCACTATTTCTTTCAGTTTTTTTGAATTTATTCTAAAGAAAACAGCTGCAATTGTTTATTGTTGTACTTTAAAAGAGAAAAAATAGTTCAATAATTTCACTATTTCTTTTAGTTTATTTTAATTTTTTTTTCTAAAGAAAACAGCTACAATTGTTTATTGTTATCCTCTCCCCTAGCCCAGTTGGTTCCCATGTGGTTGGTTGAGCCGGGTTCCTCATTGTGAGGTTGCCGGTTCGACTCCCGGCTGCGGCTATTTGGGGGGACGTCCCAATGATGGATCGTATCCTACCGAGGCATGGTGCGGTCCCGAGGGCACACCCGGTTTTACCCAGCTGTTACCCCAGCGAGTCTCTCGTGTGGGGGGCAGTATGGTTTCCAGGGGGAGATCAGCTTGCGCGGGACCCGGGCAGTGGCGGACCCAGGAATTTTTTCATAGGGGTGCGGAATTTTTTTTTAAATTTTAGGCGTCTAGATATATACATAAAAAAACCGGTTCGGGTCGGGTCATGTAAAAAAAGAACATCAAACTTAAATTTATATAATCATCAAAAACACGTCAAACATTGTTACAAACATATTTAAAAAGTTGCCCTACGGGTTTTCATTTTTTGAAATCTATCCAAAACATCATCTAGAGGTACTTTCTAAATAACAGCTCTATCAATCCAAGAACTTCCATAATGTTTGGATATAAAGTAATCAAACGCGAAAGCGTTTTATAGTGGGAATTCCAACGTGTATCTCCGGGTCTTGAAAGTGCCATTTCTTGATTCAACCCACTTCCGGTACAAAGCACGTCTTCCATTTTTTCCAATTGTCTTCTTTGGCTTTCACGATCCAATTTTAATATTTTATACTATACTCTAACCATCCCTTGTATTCCTTTCGGTCATACCATTCTTGTTTGAATTTTCTCAACTCTTTACCTTGAAACGTTGATGTTGGATATTGAATACCCATTGGTTGACATGGTCCTCTTAGTAGGTATGCCCTTCTAACATCATCTCGTTGATTCACGTTGGTTGACATGGTCCTCTTAGTTGGTTGACATGGTCCTCTTGCGATCATGAGGATCCGAGGGAAGATCATTCACATCAACAAAATCGGAAGATGATCCAATTTCATCCGCTTTCCTCTTGTTGAGAAATCGCGCCATAACATTTTACTCATTGTGCCTATCACATACAAAATAAACAATATTCCTTAATCACATACACAACTTTAATATTTAATGAAATCAACAATAAATAAATAAGAAAGAATGGAATCAACAATAAATAATGCAAAACACAACTTTAACATTTAATAATGAAATCAACAATCCAGTAACTTCTTTCATATTTAACAATAAAATGAACCCTATAAATCTATTTTCCTACTATTGCCATTTGCCGTAATTACACAACAGCAACCTTATCATTTATCAACAACCTTATCAAAAGATACCTTATCAAAACTCTTGAATAATGAAATCAAGGACTGGTACCTGATCGGCTAGTCTGCACTCTGTCTACGGTGGCTGTGGCTGATCGATCGAAGCCTGTCTGCAGGTTGATCCTTCTGTTTCTTGGTCGCTGCAGCACAGATGGGAGGGCGGGAGAGATGAAAGGTCGATTGGGTTTATTTGGGTTATGTTTTGTTTAATTGATTTAGTTATTTGGGTTGGGTTTTACCATAAACTTATTCAATTGGGCTTGATGTTGGTTATAGGAATACAAGTTTTATTTAAAAAGATTAGTGGGCTTGTTTACATAATTGGGTCGGGTTTAAATCCGTGTTCACAATTTTTTTTTATATAAATTCCTAACATTTTTTTTCTAAGGGGCGCGGTCAGAATTTTCTAAGGGGTGCGGTCGAAATTTTCCAAGGGGTGCGGTCGGGATTTTTTTGCGAAAAATAACACTAAAATTTTTTTTAAGGGATGCGGCCGCCCACCCACGGGCTAAGGTAGGTCCGCCCCTGGACCTGGGCCCAATAGAACATCGCGTCTCAGGTGCGGGGCTGACGGGAGTTTGTCTTTGACAAACTCCCGATGACAGCTAAGTCATGTAGATAGAAAGTTACTCTAAAAAAATACAATTGTTTATTGTTGTACTTTAAAAAGAAAACAATGACACGAATAATTGCCGTACGAGGGGACATAATTGACACATGAAGCATCAAGTCATCAACCAACGGTTCATTTTTTTTTTAGGCATTTCTCTTATCATACCTTGATTGAAATATAAGGCGATTAAAATTTGGTCCTGTCAAATAACCATTGGGACACGTGGATCAACATGCCGCGTCATTCGTCATTTTGTCGTTATATTAGGTCTTGGTGTATACCCTAACATATGGAACGTTAAAGTTGACATGACATATTAATTGGTGTTGCGTACCACTCTCTCCTTGTTTTAAGGGGTATTGAAAAGGTTATTAGTTAACATGTTAATCGGATGTTAATATGTTGAATTAATTTTCTTTCATTTTGAAACCAAAAATCACTAAAAAATAATGTTAATTACAGTTAACGGGATTAGACTATTTCTTTAGGGTGAGGTGAAATAAAATGAGGAAAAGTGGATGATGTGACATTTATGTGAAGTTGAGGAAGGTTAACGTATACCACAATAGCCATTCCTTTTTCATAGTAAATTTTATGATTTTCAATTTTTGTAAAAACTTTGATTTTTTATAATTTGTCATAAAGGTTAAATGAATTTTGTTTTTTTATTAGTTTTTGTTTTACGCTTTTTTTTCGGATTTGGCTGTCGTTCACTTGATACTTGACATGTTTGGTGGTCACATTTGTTCCATCATGGTTTTTTACGTCTTGACTTTCTAATGCGTGTCGATGTGAATTCAACTTTGTTTATGTTTTACATCAAATGAGTCACTTAGTGTTAGAGGCCTTAGTGCAACACATTATCATTCATAACTAACTTATTGATAACCTCTTCTTTCTTTCATTCTTTCTTAGAATTACAACTTTCATTAACATAAAGAAACTAGCAAAAAGCCACGGATACAACAACCAAATGCAAAATTACAAAGAACATAGACTTCAAACATTTCGTCCTATTCTTATACCAAAGAAAGCTAGACGATTTAACATCCTTAAAGACGGAGTAAATGTTCCTTCTTGTGACTATAAATGCTTGCTTGTTCCTCGCCTTCCAAATACACAAACACACTGTATAGATAATGCCAAGGAGCGTGTCCATTTTGCTTTGATTTAGCTGGGAGAATGCGTGAGCCGATAGGAGGTCCTTGACTGAAAACACAAAAATAAAGGAGATTCTGCACCATCTAGAAACTGAATACCAGATTTCCAAACTTCTTGGTAACTATGTTAAGAAAGAAAAACTTTTTTAAGAGTTAAGTACATAAAAAAGGTCCATGTGTTTATAAATTTGCATCTTATGTATATACAAGAGGAACCAAGTATAAACCTAAACTCACCTTCAATGGAGTTCACAAAGCTTAAAGACATTATCGGATGAAAAAGAAGAAACTCTAGAAAAAAAGATGAAGATGTAAAGTAGGAGAAAGGTGTAAAGCAAAGGAAACATGGCAAAGGAGGAACGTCGCGTTGGAGGTAATGTGGCAAGAGAAAGAAAAGGATGCTTGAATGAGTGGTCCTCCCACCTTTGTGACGAGGCTAACGGTTTACTGTTTTGCAGGTTCTTCTTGTCATAAGGTTCAATCCACCGATTTGGGCGAATGACTGATTTTTGGATTTTCAATTGCCGCCATCCGTGGAACTCGAATCCATGACCACGTTGGTGATGTTCAAAATACTCCTTCTATCCTTCATGTGTAGTCAAAAGCGACAGAGGGAACCACAAGCTGAATATAGGACATGTTAGAATTGTAGTGTTAGTTCAAGATTATTTATTTAAATAACTTATTTGGTTACTGATAGGCCTCTAAACGAACCGAACGTTCATGAAATCTTTGTGAACTTGTTCGGCGGAAAGTTCGTTTATTTAATAAACGAACGAATACGAACAATAAATTTTGTTCGTTTAATTAAGTGAACGAACATGAACACACCTTCTGTTCGTTCATTTATGTTCATGAACGTTCATTTACGGTCGTGAACGTTCGTTTATGTTCTTTTAAATTTTAGTAAATACATAAATATAACTAATTAGTAATTGAGTTTTCTAGTAATAAAAAATAAAATTTTAAACATTTTCCTAGATCATACTTATCACTAACTTAATATATATAAAAAAAACTACTTAATTTTAGTACCTATGAATCTTAATTTAGATGTGTTTTCGAATGAACTGTAATATATTAGACTTGTTTGTTTGTGTTCCCTGATGTTAAATTGTGTTTCGTTCTATTTGTTCGATTACGTTCATTTGTGTTCGTTTATGTCTGTTCAATCATGTTAATTTATGTTTGCTTATTTTTATTCAAATATGTTTAGTTAAATTATGTTCGTAAACTGTTCGTTTAGGATTTAAACGAACGAACATAAACGAACACGAACATAACCGATTTCTTAATGAACGAACACGAACATGCCTGATTTCTTAATGAACGAACATGAACAAAAAAATGTGTTCGATTATATTTTTGTGTTCGTGTTCGGTTAAAGTTAAATGAATGAAGACGAACATGTCTATGTTAGTGTTCGTTCGGTTTATTGGGTTTCCTCCTGAATTGGTGTATAGACATTATTGTCTAGTGGAGATGGATATGATCGGGTGGTTCTGCTAGTGGCACGATAATACTCCAGTGGTCCGTCAGTGATCCAAATTTGCCGTTAAAAAAAAAGTGGGTTTTCATAACAGTTTAAGATTGGTTGTTTAAAACTTATGATGAAACAAATTTAAATAAGCAATTCCAATCACCCCTTAGTCCCTTAGTTGCATAAATTTCAAATGTTTGTAACTCATATAGGTATTATTGTACGTTTAAAAACCATAAAGAAAAAAAGTTACGAAAAATAAATATAAAGAAAAAAAAATGAACGGGCACATCAAAATTTAAATGTTGAAGTGTTCTCAAATTTTAAATGTTTGCAACTTTCAAATGTTTTCATAACTTACCTTTAGTAACCATAAGTATATTAAACAACACCACGGATGAGCTAGGTATCAACCGGTACCAAATCGGTATTGGTACCGAAAATCCTTAAAAGTGGATACCGACACTGGTACCGAATATACTCGGTACGGTACGGTTTGGTACCGGTATTTGAGGGTAAAAATCAGTAAATAGTGGTACCGAAAATGTCAAAAGTCGATACCAAATCGGTACCTGATACCATTTACTCATCCCTAACAAACACAATAAATCAATATAAAATTAAAAATAAAAAAGAACGAACATCCTCAAGCAGACTTAATGGGGGCCAAATATCAAGAGATGTTAAAGATTTAAGCTGCCAGTTAACTATCAAGTTCTACTATCATTCACCCTCAATGCACTCAATAGTGTTATGTATATAGCTTTCATATAGAAATTTTTAGGTATATGCGTTTTCGACCCCCGATTCTATAGAAATTTTTAGGTATATACATTTTCGACCCACTGTTGGAAATCTCAAGCTTCGCCAATGAACAAAACAATGTAAAATTTGCCTATCTCTCACGTGGATATAACAAAACAATGTAAAATTTGCCTAATGTGTCACAAAACAATCATGACGACCGTGACACCCCAACTAAAACACCATTATTGTTTCAACTTTCAACTTTGCATTTCACAGTCTCATCCCATCAAACAAAATCAATTTTATCATTATTATTCATAGGGTCAATTTATTCTACAAAAGCTTCTAATTGTAAGAATGATTTATAGAGTGACAAGTGTCCAATAACCTAAAACTAAACCAACCCCCACCCCACCACCACCAAAAACCTAAACACCCACCCCCACCCCCAACCCCACCCCACGACCACCCAAAAACCTAAACCCCTCTCCCCTACCACCCAAAAACCTAAACACCCCCCCCCCCCCCCCCCCCGGGCAAAAAAAAAAAAAAAAAAACTATACCTCACCAAAAAAACCTAACCTCCCACCCCCCAAAAACCTAAAAAAAAAACTAACCACCCCCCCCCCCCCCCCCACCCCCATCCCCCAAAAACCTAAAAAAAACCAAACCCCCCCCCCCCCCCCCCCCCCACACACACACACACCCACCCAAAACCTTAAAAAAAACTAAACACCCACCCCCACCACCCAAAAACCTAAACCCCCACCCACTCGGCAAAAAAAAAAAAAAAATAATTTTTTTTTGGGTGGGTGATGAGGGGGGGGGGGGGGGGTTTAGGATTTTGGTGGTGGTGGTGGATGTTTAAGGGTTTTTTTTTTTTTTTTTTTTTTTTTTTTTTGTAGTGAGGTTTTTTTGTGTAGTGGGTTTTTTTAGGTTATTGAACACTTGTCACTCTATAAATCCTTCTTACAATTAGGATCCTTTGTATTTGATCCTAATCCGTTATTCATATACTTATATGTTTGAAATATACGTATATATTTCAAATATAAAATATTTTTGAACTTGTTGTATGAACACTTGTTCGATAGGGAAAACAAAATAGTTTTTCTTTTAAGAATCATAAAAGAAATTAAATAAGTATACATTATAGAGGTAGAGGATCCTGTAAAAAAGGTTTAAAGTGTGAGAAGGGTAAGAAAGAATCTCAGCCATTAGATCTTTTGATCTAATGGCTGAGATCAATAGGGACCAAATTGTAAAATATTTTCATTAATTTGGACTGATTTGAAATATCTAGGGGCAATACAGTCTTTTAAACCCACTAGAAATTAGGTAATGCACATGTAACTCCCCCCGTTTTTTCTAAACGTCAATAACTTTTTATACGTAACTTTTTAAAAAAAAATTACACCATAATAACGAACGTTTTTTTATCTTTAATATGAGTACCATATTGCTATACTTATATAGAGAAAAAAATATGTTTCGATCAGATGTTTAGTCAATAAATGGTGTTATATACTTGCTGAATGGTTTATATACTTGCTGAATGGTGTTATATACTTGCTGAATGCTGAATGGTGTTATATATTTGTTGAATGGTGTTATATACTTCCTATAATTAAGGTGGCGGTTATGGGAAGTTTTTAATTAATTGAATTAATTATAAAATTACTTGTTTACCCTTTTCAATTAATTTAGATCTAATGGCTGAGATTCTTTCTTACAGTTCTCACACTTTTGGTCTTTTTTACAATAACCTTACCCACGTTATAGAAACTAAAAGTACCAAGCTTAGAAGAGATAATAAAAAATCTGAAAATCACAAAGGGACAATAAAAAATAGGGTGAGGCCAAACACACTCATCATACAAGTTTAAGAGCATTCTCATCCAATCCATCAAAACTTGTGAGGGTGAGTTTTTATATTGTAAAGGGTAAAAAAAGTGGTTGTGAGTGGAGGAGAGAGAAAATGTTACTGTTCATATGTATATTTGAGGGTGGAGGTGGGGGTTTAGGATTTTGGTGGTGGTGGATGTTTAAGGGTTTTTTTTTTTTTTTTTTTTTTTTGTAGTGGGGTTTTTTTGTGTAGTGGGTTTTTTTAGGTTATTGGACACTTGTCACTCTATAAATCCTTCTTACACTTCTTACAATTAGGATCCTTTGTATTTGATCCTAATCCATTATTCATATACTTATATGTTTAAAATATACGTATATATTTCAAATATAAAATATTTTTGAACTTGTTGTATGAACACTTGTTCGATAGGGAAAACAAAATAGTTTTTCTTTTAAGAATCATAAAAGAAATTAAATAAGTATACGTTATAGAAACTAAAAGTACCGAGCTTAGAAGAGATAATAAAAAATCGGAAAATCACAAAGGGACAATAAAAAATAGGGTGAGGCCAAACACACTCATCATACAAGCTTAAACACCTCTTTATGAACAAAAGTAGACATATGATGTAATTGATTATTCTGTAAATGATGAAAAATGACGAAAAACACGTTCGCTAGAAACCATGTGATAGGTACATTTATCACAAACCTAAAAATATTAAAGGTATATTTTTTTAACAGCAAAGACCCGGTATCACCTGACAAAAGGATCACCCTTTCGCCTGAAATACAGAGCGTGGTGACCCAGCCCATCAGTCTAGAAGGAAACCCATAAGTGAGAAAACTCTCTAGCCCAACCTGAAGCAAATTGCTCCAACCGAGATTCTAACTCATGACCTCTCGTAAGAAAAGCCATGTGGCTACTGTCGGACCAAACGACCTTTAGCAATGGCAGATCCAGGGGTTTCTAAGTTCTCATAAACCCCTCAATTTGGAAAAAAAAAAAAATAGAGGAAACTTTAGATATTTTAAGAAACATTAGTGACAATTAATGAAAATTTACTAAAAAAACCCTCTATACATTAAAGCCAAGGTATCTTGGATGTAAAAAATAATTCGTAAATCAAATTGACATTTATGTGATCATGACTTATTTTAATCTAAAATTAACGGCCAGAATTAATACTTCAACAAAAATCATTATTAATTTTTTTTTAATAAATTGATAAAACCAAAGGTTAGCCCAAACCCAAAGCCCCAAAAATATCTACATATAGTTGCAAAGTACACTATAACTTAACACTCACGGGGTGCACACTGAACTCACTAAACACTTACCAGTCCAGTCAGTCACCATGCAAACCCCTGAACCCTTTACAGACCTTGAACATGAACCCCACACACCCCTACTGGACCACCACCACAACCCACCACCACCACCATCACAAACCACCACAAAACCTTTGTTCACCAGGGTTGTGTCCGGTGTCACCTTTGTTTTATTCTTCTTTGCTTTCGCTATCGTATTCATTGTTCTCAACCAACAGAATTCTTCTGTTCGTATCGTCACCAATTCGGAGAAATCTTTTATAAGGTATTCGCAGACCGATCGCTTGTCGTGGGAACGGACCGCTTTTCATTTTCAGCCTGCCAAGAATTTTATTTACGGTAAGTAGTTGTTGTTTACAGATCGGATTTATGTTTTATGGTTGGTTTTTTTATGTTATTTTGTAATTTGTGTTTTTTTTTTTTGTGTTGATTGTTTGATGATCGGTGGATGTTATGATCTTCAGATCCAGATGGTATGTGTTTTTCATCATCTTTCTTTACTTTTACTTTTACGAGCTGAAATGTTGAGTAGGGATGGCAAATGGTATCCGGTACCGGTACCGAATTTACCGAACCGGGTACATTTTTGGTACCTATTCGGTACCGACTTATGACTTTTTCGGTGCCGGTTCGGTACTGGTATTTACCGGTTTTTACCCTCAGATACCGGTACCGTACGGTACCGAACTGTACCGTACCGGGTATATTTGGTACCGGTACCTACTTTTGTGGATTTTCGGTACCGGTTAGAGGTGTACAAATCGGTTAATCGATTATTAAAAAACCGGTTTAAAAAAACCGGTTTTTTCACCCAAAATAAAAACCGGTTTTTTCACCCAAAATAAAAACCGTTTTTTTTTTATAAACGGTTACGGTTACTAACCGGTTTTTGAGGTCCAAAACAATAACCGGTATAACCTGTTGGGACCGGTTTTTAACCAGTTTTTTAATAACCGGTTCGGTTAATAACCGGTTTTTGAAGTCAAGAATAGTAACCGGTATAAAAACCGGCGGTTAAAAAAAAACGGTTAAAAAAAAAACGGTTATAAAAAAACCGGTTAAAAAAAAACAGTTTCGGTTTTTTTTCCGGTTTCGGTTCTAAAACCAGTTTTTTTGTACACCTCTAGTACCGGTACTTTCAGTTCCGGTACCGGTCGGTACCGAGCTCATCCCTAATGTTGAGTTCGGGCTCGACTAATTTAGCCCCCTAATTAACATTTTTCTACTCGTGAGCCCAGCGACGGATCTAAAGACTTTTTTCACTGGGTTCCTTTTGGTAGATTCTCACTATTTTTTTCCAAATCATACGAGGTTCTCACTATTTTTTCCCATTTTTTCTAAACCGAATGGGTTCCTGTGAACCAAAAAAAGTGGCCTAGATCCGCCTCTGCGTGAGCCGAGTTTGATATCTGTTAAGTTAAATGAGCTGAGGTCAAACTTAGACGAGCTCGTGCTCGACTCGGTGTTTACAATCCTAATTGACGAGTTTGATCTCTCTCAAGTTAAATGAGGCGAGATTGAACTTAGACGATCTCATGCTCGACTTGGCTCGTTTACACCCCTAAAATGGTTAATTGATATATTTAAATATAAAAAATAATAAATGAGAAAATAAATAACTAAACTAATTAAACAAAAAAGCAAATATATAATCGCTTGTCGAGCCAGCTCGTTTAATTAAAAAGAAAACATAATTTTATACTTTTATATATATCTATACATATAATAAAAGAAACCATTTGAGGACACTTGTCATCATATTAGGCCATGTCTTATAGATAATTATAATTATAATTTTAGTTTAATCTCTTCTAATTAATTATAGATAATCCTCATACTGAATATTATTTAGTTTAATTATTACTTTTATATTTATCTATTTACTTCAAATTCAAACTTAGTTATCTAATTTGATATTAGAGTAAATTACGATTTTAACCCCCTGTGGTTATATCACTTTTACCCTTTTAGCCCAAAAAGGAATTTTTTTAACATCTAGACCCTCAACGTCTTTTTTTAACCCTTTTTGGACCCCAACGTAGTTTTTTCTAACTCTTTTAGTAGGGGCTAAAGGGTAAAAAAAAAGACGTTGTGGGCTCAGATGTTAAAAGATTCGTTTTTTGGCTAAAAGGGTAAAAGTGATATCGCCACAAGGGCCAACGTAATTTACTCTTGATATTAACTATATATTTGAACGTTTTGTTTAGTTTGGTATCAAATATATTTTACACATGTATTATTTGTTTTGTTTTTTAAGATATAACTTTTTTATTATTTGATATATAAAATTAGATTTATTCAATTCGTACAATACACGGGGTTTTTTAAGGATATATATTTTTTATTATTTAGTAAAGGAAATTACATTTATTCAACCCGTGTAATACACATATTTTTAAAGATGTAACTTTTTTATTATTTGGTATATAAAATTACACTTATTCAACCCGTGTAATAAATGAGGTTTTTTAAAGATGTATTATTTTATTATTTGGTAAATAACATTACATTTATTCAACTCGTGTAAAACAAGCGGTTTTAAAGATATAACTTTTTTTATTTGGTATATAAAATTATATTTATTCAACCCGTGCAATAAAATAGGTTTTTTAAGATATATTGTTTTACTATTTAGCATATAAAATTCATTTATTCCACCCGTGTAATACACGGGGTTATAACCTAGTTGATATATAATATAATTAAAAAAGGTAATATTTTACACGAGCCGTGAGCTGTTTGAACAACCCTTATGTTTAACGAAAGTTGTTGTTCTACTTTAGGTCAGTTGTTTCACATGGGCTGGTACCATATGTTCTATCAATACAACCCATACGCACCGGTTTGGGGCAATATGTCATGGGGTCACTCAGTGTCCAAAGACATGATCAACTGGTACGAGCTGCCAGTCGCTATGGTCCCGACCGAATGGTATGATATCGAGGGCGTCTTATCCGGGTCTACCACGGTCCTTCCAAATGGTCAGATCTTTGCATTGTATACTGGGAACGCTAATGATTTTTCCCAATTACAATGCAAAGCTGTACCCGTAAACTTATCTGACCCGCTTCTTATTGAGTGGGTCAAGTATGAGGATAACCCAATCCTGTACACTCCACCAGGGATTGGGTTAAAGGACTATCGGGACCCGTCAACAGTCTGGACAGGTCCCGATGGAAAGCATAGGATGATCATGGGAACTAAACGTGGCAATACAGGCATGGTACTTGTTTACTATACCACTGATTACACGAACTACGAGTTGTTGGATGAGCCGTTGCACTCTGTTCCCAACACCGATATGTGGGAATGCGTCGACTTTTACCCGGTTTCGTTAACCAATGATAGTGCACTTGATATGGCGGCCTATGGGTCGGGTATCAAACACGTTATTAAAGAAAGTTGGGAGGGACATGGAATGGATTGGTATTCAATCGGGACATATGACGCGATAAATGATAAATGGACTCCCGATAACCCGGAACTAGATGTCGGTATCGGGTTACGGTGCGATTATGGGAGGTTTTTTGCATCAAAGAGTCTTTTTGACCCATTGAAGAAAAGGAGGATCACTTGGGGTTATGTTGGTGAATCAGATAGTGCTGATCAGGACCTCTCTAGAGGATGGGCTACTGTTTATGTATGTTATTTTCTTATTAGTTTACCCTTTTATTTTAATATAACAAAGGTTATAATGTCTAGATTTTATAACAGAATGTTGGAAGAACAATTGTACTAGATAGAAAGACCGGGACCCATTTACTTCATTGGCCCGTTGAGGAAGTCGAGAGTTTGAGATACAACGGTCAGGAGTTTAAAGAGATCAAGCTAGAGCCCGGTTCAATCATTCCACTCGACATAGGCACGGCTACACAGGTTTTATTTTAAGTTATTGTATAATGTAACATGTTATAAGAACTTTTGGACAAATATTATGTTGAGAAAATAGTAACATGACATATGGCGATTTGGTGTTTGTAGTTGGACATAGTTGCAACATTTGAGGTGGATCAAGCAGCGTTGAACGCGACATGTGAAACCGATGATATTTATGGTTGCACCACTAGCTTAGGTGCAGCCCAAAGGGGAAGTTTGGGACCATTTGGTCTTGCGGTTCTAGCCGATGGAACCCTTTCTGAGTTAACTCCGGTTTATTTCTACATTGCTAAAAAGGCCGATGGAGGTGTGTCGACACATTTTTGTACCGATAAGCTAAGGTAATACAAACATAAGTTTCCATATGCAAGTATTATTATTATTATTATTATTATTATTATTATTATTATCATTATTATTATTATTATTATTATTATTATTATTATTATACTGAAAAATTATTTCTTTTTAAATTTGAACAAAAATTACAGGTCATCACTGGATTATGATGGGGAGAGAGTGGTGTATGGGAGCACTGTTCCTGTGTTAGATGATGAAGAACTCACAATGAGGCTATTGGTAAGTAAACATTTACTTCATTTTTTATAAATTAAATGATTAAGTTATAATTTATAGTAACATTAAACTTATAATGAATTTTATGTTTTTTTTTTTTTTGAAAAAGGTGGATCATTCGATAGTGGAGGGGTTTGCGCAAGGAGGAAGGACGGTTATAACATCAAGGGCGTATCCAACAAAAGCGATATACGAACAAGCGAAGTTGTTCTTGTTCAACAACGCCACAGGTACGAGTGTGAAGGCATCTCTCAAGATTTGGCAAATGGCTTCTGCACCAATTCATCAATACTCGTTTTAATTACCGGCTATCGCTATCCTTTTTGTTATCGGTATTTATGTATCTTAATTTTCTTTTAAACCTTTTTGTTTGATAAATATTAGTTCTTGTTATTGTGCTTCTAGTAATAAATGAATGGTGTTATGGGTTATCTGTTTTTATGGTGTTGCTAAAGAATACTTGTAGCTGGACTTGGGGTATTCATCGGTTTAGGTTTAGGTTTAGGTTTAGGTCTCAGCTTCCTCTGTTCGAGTGTTTTTTAGTCGAAACAAAAAAGCGACACTAAACCGTTAATGTTAGCAAACCCTTAAAACCCAAAATTTAACAAGATATGTGTTCATCGCTTTGGTTTCCTTGGTTTCGTATTAAGTTTTCTTGATAGAAACCAAAATGTAAGTCGATTCGGTTCAGTTTTCAGTTTCTTCAGTTTGAAACTGTATTTTGAACACACTAGTTTCGGTGGTGATATGCAGAACCAAAGTAAGACACTCCAACAATCAAATCAAATATTACAATGTTTTAAGTATAACATGAATGTATACTTGTCTATTAGAAAGAAGCCCCTTACATAATTAGAGGTAACATTTGACTACATTTCACCAATCTCAAACTTACCAATAGTTTTGCTATATTTTATATTTAGGGTTGTAAACGAACCGAACGAACACAAACAAGACAATGTTCGTGTTTGTTCATTAAGGAAATGCAGATGTTCGCGAACAATGGTCACGAACACAAACGAACATTAAACTTGAAATTAAAAAAAAAACACCATTAACTTTAAATATCCGACACAAGTAGTCAAATACAACCACTAAATAATAAATCAAGAATTCAAGACACAGAAGTCTACTACAATCACAATACGATAAATCAAGTTTAGCTAACTTAAAACATAATTTTCTTAAGATACTTATACATATCCCAAAAAATGTCTTTAATATCCAACTTCTTCATACGTTTAGATAAGAGTTATATTTTACTATTTTTTAATATAATTATTAACTAATGTTTAGGAAGAAAAGTAAAAAAAAAAGGAAAGTAAAACTTAAACGAACATATTACCGAAGTTCACAAACATAGTCGAACGAACGAGACCATTGTTCGTGTTCGTTCACGTAGTTAATCGAACAGTATATCTTGTTCGTGTTCATTTGTTAACTAAATGAACTAACATAACGAACTTTCCGTCGAACAGTTCACGAACTGTTCGCTGAACGTTTTTAACAGAATCCGGATCCAAGTCGGGATTACAAACGTTTTTAAACTTAAAACCCGAGAAAACAACACAAACCCGGTTTTCTTCCCGCCATGTTATCCCTCTTTCCAAAAACCCTATCCTCTTCATTCCTCCCCAAAACCCTAAACCCTAACCACAAACCCTCAAATCTCCGATCTCTCACTGCAATTCATTCCAATTCACACCATGAAACCGAAAGAAACTTCAAATTCGACACCGGCAACACCTTCTTCCGCCACGAAAGCGCCACCGGCCGCGATCTAGCCGTTCTCGCAGCCACCCTACACAAAAAGTCCACCGGTAACCTTCGGGTTCTCGACGCGATGTGCGGGTGCGGAATTCGGTCCCTTCGGTACTTAGCAGAAGCCGAAGCTGATTTTGTATTGGCTAATGATGCTAATGAGGAGTGTAATGGTGTAATTGTGTCGAATTTGTCGAGTGTTTCGAGTGCGGGTGAGGGGAGGTGGAAAGTGAGTCATGCGGTTGCGAATCGAGTTTTGGCGGAGAAGTATGTGGAGAGGGAGTTTTTTGATTTTATTGATGTTGATTCGTTTGGGAGCGATTCGAGTTTTTTTCGGATGGTGTTTGATACTGTGAAGATTGGTGGATTGATTTATGTTACGTCGACCGATGGGTTTTCTTCGGGTGGGCATCGGCCTGATCAGTGAGTTTGTATTATGTTTGAGGATATTATTGTTTATCAGCTTTATGTATCATGCTTTAGTACTTTAGCTAATTAGGATGTTAGGTAACCGGATAAGCCTTGGTTATGAAATGCGCGTAACATGAGCGCATAATGCGTGCATCACATGATGTGGTGATGAGATCACATCACTGTAGTTGATGTGCTCTTCACATGATGCACCTTGTGCAGTAATTCGGTATTTGAACAAACTAGACTGTAGGTAGCATCGGGTCTGAGTTTTTCTAATCTGATAAAACAAATATGACGATCGATTGAACAAGTTTGACTGTCGGTTGTGCAAAGGTTTGAGTGTTTGAGCAAATTAGATTATGGATTGAACAAATTTGACCAGATATGACGAGAATATGTTATATTTTAGTGTTTAAAAGTTAACAAATTAAAATGTTGTCTATACATAATATTTTAGTATTTTATTTAATAGCAAACGCCTCACGTAAGTGATGTGCATCATGCATCGGCTCTTGGGATTAAAACTAGGCCTGTAAATGAACCAACCGTTCATGAACTCGTTCCACGGGACGAACGAACATGAACACAATTTTTTGTTCATTTAATTAAACGAACGAACATGAACACATGTTTTATTTGTTCATTTATGTGCGTGAACATCCGTTTATGTTCGTTTATTTACATTTGTTTATGTTCGTTCATTTATGTTTGTTCGTTTCAGTTTAAATACATAAGTAGTTATATTTATATAAATATTAAACATAAAAGGAACTTTCTAACTATTTATATAAATGTAACTGATTGGTATTTGAGCTTTCTAGTAATAAAATTGTGTTTTCTAATGGAATTTATCGTAATTAATCACTAATTTATATAAAACGTTACTTTATATTCGTTTATGTTTAGTATATTGTGTTCATTTATGTTTGTTAAATTATGTTCATTTGTGTTGTTTATTGTTTGTTAAATTATGTTCGTTTAAGTTTGTTTGTCTATATTCGTTTACGTTCGTGAACCATTCGTTTAGGTTTTAAATGAACAAACATAAACGAACACGAACATACCCATTTTCTTAATAAGCGAACATGAACAAAAAAATGTGTTCAATTACATATTCGTGTTGGGTAAAGTTAAATGACCGAACACGAACATGCCTGTGTTTGTGTTCGTTCGATTCATTTACAGGCGTAATTAAAACCATCGGAGCGCAACACGCCTTTTAAAACCAAGCGAATAACAACAATTTGTGTTTGAGATTTAGTGATTTGATCTAGAATTGCAGCATAGCTCTTTACTGGTGTCTGAGAATATCATTTCAAATTCTTTCTGACAAGTTTTATGTTCTTTAGTTCTTTGGCTGCATATGGGGCGTATATCCGGCCGCTTCCTTACTCAAATGAAATCGGTTTGAGGATGCTTATAGGCGGAGCAATGCGGGAAGCTTCTGTTTTGGGTTATCATGTTTCGCCGCTTTTCTCATACTATTCGTATCACGGGCCTGTGTTTAGAGTGTTGCTACGTGTTAACCGAGGAAAGCCACCACATGGCATGTACTACTTGTTACAATTTGTTCTACTTTACAAAGTTTCATAAAAGCCAAGTAATCGTGTTTCTAAACATATTTTCGGTTTCAGTCATTATAGGTTTATTGGCTACTGCGAGTCTTGTGGACACTCTCAAGCTATTTCTTGGGATAAACTTGGTCAAATAAAGTGTCCTTGTGGATCAGATGTATGGTTTCTAAATATATTTATGTGTGTTATTATAAATCATTAGTTTCTTCATATGGTCTAATTCTATCTGATCTTACAGGTGCCTGATTCGCTTATTGTTTCTGGGCCGCTATGGACCGGCCCGCTTCATTGTGCATCTTATCTTAAAGAAATGCATACTTTGGCAGGAGAATGGGGATGGTTGGGTGATGGTACGAAAAATGATCTTGATAAGCTATTACGCCGGATGATTGATGAAAGTGATCCCAATTTACCGTTTGGTTACATCCAACTTGACGAGGTTTGTACTGCTACTTCCAAAGTTGGTGCATTCTCACCGACTACATTAACATGTTATTATAATGTTTTTCGTATGTGACAGATAGCAAGTCGTGCAAAGGTCAATTCTCCTCGTATGGTGACCCTAATGAGCGCCATCCAGCAGGTACTTCGTAAAAGATGTTTGCATATTGTAATTTAGCTTTTTATATATTTACTTCTTATAAGATGTTTGTATGTGGTTATTGCAGAATGGATACACTGTTAGAAGATCACATATATCCGACAATGCAATCAAGACAAATTGTCCCATGTCAGAGTGTATTAGGATCACGAAAGAAATCCAAACAGCGTGAGTTCTAAGAGCGTTGCTGTTCGTGTGAGCCGCCTGCAAGCAAGTCCTTAGGAAAGTTGATTTTTGTGATCTTATAGAAACAAAGTTTAGGAAAGTTGATTTTTGTGATCTTATAGAAACAAAGTAGGAAATGTATGTTTAAATTAAACCTTTTGAGCCTTTTTCAAGCTAGCTTACAGAGTTCAATTTCATATATGTTCTCTATTACACATATACACTGTGAAATTTGTAAAATATTTTGGTCCAAAAATACACACACGCTAGTTCGATCCTTGAACTGAAGTAACCTCACCGCACTGTCGTGCCTTTGAGCGAGTGTTCACGGGCTTCTGCCTTAGGTGAGGGTTTTCCCCAGTTCGGAGACGAGTGTATCCTGCTGTGGTGAATTTCGCTAGTAGCCCATTTGGTGGATTTGTTGGTAGTTAAAAAAAATTGGGAAGGTTTGATGAGGGCGAGTGTGGAGCACGCGCTTGAAGGAGCGGTGGGTGTAGTTTGTCTAAAATGGAGGCGCCACCGTGTTCGGCACTTTTTTAATTGGGAAAGACGATTCTAATTGCTGATACATCCCTAAACTATGATCTTTTTTTCATAAATTGACTACAATTTTTGTTTCTACCTTTAAGTTTAACACTTGTCCAAATCACACCCTCCATAGATTTGGACGGTAAAACTAGACGATTGATAAGATAATTCTTTTAAACGTACTTTTGGAAATTTCTATCGTTATATACTTATAAAAAAATATTCACTAAATTGCATGTTAAACGTATTTTTGAAAATTTCTACCGTTAATTATTTATGAAATTATTCATTAAATTTGCATGATTTATAAATCAGATTGAGTATCTTTTTTTAGTGATAAAATGATTCAATCTATTTGTTTTTTTTTTTCAACGTAAATATTTTAAATAAACTTTTAACAAATCTATGTTGATTGTTGAAATACTTATCAAGCTAAAACTATACTAAGAATATCCATTTTTATCATGCATGATTTTAATATAAAAGTTTAAGATTCTTGTAAAAAAAATTGAATAAAACTACTATAATTGTAATTTATACATAATCCCATAAAAAAATTATATTCTAAAGGGGGTGGCGGCGCAGCTTGTTGCCCGTCTACCAACCCATGATTTGTAATTTGCTCTAACATTGTAAAACACCTAATATACAATCCAGCTGGAAAAAAAAAACTAAAGGAATTATATTCTTCATTCAATAATTTAATTTTCAAAAGTGTTTATTTTATACCAATTTAAAGTCTAAACTGCTAGAAATAGTCAGATTTATCGACTTACATTAAAGAAATAAATCTTCCATTGTTAATCAAAACAAAATATTGTCCATTAAAGCGCAAAACAAAGTATAAAACAAGCACCAATTTGTCAAACAACTAAAACCTCAAACCCTTTGTTTGCAATAAAACCAGAAGAAACATTAAAGAGTTAAATGCCATTTTAGTTTCTCTAGTTTCATCCATTTTCCCAGTTTAGTTCAAAAATTTGAAACGTTATTATAGTCCAAATAGTTTGAAACGTTAGCATTTTAGTCAACTGCGTTAACTTCATCCCATTTTTCTATTAACGAGCAGGGCAATTCAGTCATTTTATATGACCGAATTGCCCTTTAATTTGCAGAATTACATAAAAAATAACTAAATTGTCGTTCTAGTTAACAAGAAAAAAATGGTTGAAGTTAACCCATTAGACTAAAATGCCAACGTTTGAAACTATTTAGACTAAAATACCAACGTTTCAAACCTTTAGACGAAACTGACAAAATAATGGACTAATCGCATTTAACTCAACTACTTCAAGGTTCTCATTTTTGTTTCATCCAAAAAGCCAACTACTTCAACGCTGAGAGAGACTCACCAAAAGCCTTCTTCAAGGTTCTCATTTTTGTTTCATCCTCCAATTATCTCCATATATTCAAACCCCATTAATCTTTGAAGTGAAATCTCAACGTTTTTATGGAGGATTCACAGGATGTTTGCGATCACGTTGACCGGGATAATAACACTACGTGTTCCACGTCAGCAAGTTCCGGTTACCGGTTATTTGACCGGCAAACCACTCTTCACCAGTTGATGGGAGGGGGAAAAGGTATAAATGTATAATTTGTTTTTAATTTTTATGTGGTTTATGAAATAATAGTTGCTCTGATTGTGTAATTGAAAGTGTAATTCATTGTTAATTGATGAAGTTTATATGATTTATGCAGGCATAGTTGATTTGATTGGATCATTTAGGTTGTATGATTGATTGTATATGGCTGCAAAATTCTTGAATTAAAGTAGAATTGATTGATTTTAATGTATTAGAATCTGATTTGGGGATTTTTACCGTTTTTTAATTGACTTTTAATGATGTTTAGGCTATCTGTTGTGGTTTAACATAACGTCCCCCACCCTTTAACTATCACGTTGTGGTTTAAATAAAAAAAAATTAAAAAGAAAAGAACAAAAAAAAGTGTGATTACACGAGTTCGTCTTAGGGGCTGTCTGTTTACCTCTTAATGAGGCTCTTAATGATTCATACTTCTTACCGGTTCAGCACTTAATAGTTCAGACTATTTGTTTCACGAGCAGATGTCTGAATGGTTCTGACATTTGCCTCTGAATGGTTAAGCCTTATATAGAGTCTGAATGGTTAAGACCTCTAATCTGAATTGGTTAGACATTTGTCTCTGAACGGTTAAGCATTATACAAGCTCTTAATGGTTCAGACATCTTACTGATTTAGCACTTAATGGTTCAGACCTCTTACTGGTTCAACACTTAACCATTCAGATGTTGCCAAACGGCCCCTTAGTGGTATGATCGGTAGTGAAAATATGAATTGACTAGGTTAGAAACCCGTGTATTGCACGGTGGAATAAATGAAATATTAAATAGTTAGTAATGAAAAGTTATAAATTATAAAACGATAAGATTGACATTTTTAATAACTTTTTAAAATTAAGCAATGGACTAAAATTGGGTTAAATAATAAACGCGAGATAAGAAATTAAGAATCTTGGGTTCAGAAAATTGTGACACGTGACGCAACTTTATACTTACTTATTAGGTATGGACTCATTTGTTAATTGATAAATTCTTTACAAACTTTATTTGATTTATGCAGGCATAGTGACTTTGATTGAATCATTTAGGTGTACCTTGTATACATGTATGTATAAGGCTACAAATTCAGAAATTAAAGTAGATTCAAATGGAAGTGTAGTGAATGGATGATTCATATATAAGAATCTAATTTTGTATATTCCTTATATCATTTTTAGTTGACTTTTACTCTTTTAGTGATGTTTAGTGAAAAAATGTTTTGTTTCTTGATTCTTAGCGGCTGATGTTCTGTTGTGGAAACGACGGCGTATATCATTGGGCATCATTGTCGTTGCAACTGTTGCTTGGCTAATATTTGAGCGATCGGGATTATCATTTTTAACAATATGTTCTAATGTTCTGCTATTCTTGATCGTATTGCGCTTTCTACATGTCAATTATGCTTCTATGAGGGATAAGTACGCATGCTTCTACCTTTGTATATTATACTATGATTATATAATAAGTTTGGCTTGCTTCTAGTATGACAACATTCACTTACTATAGCTTTTTTTTTAAATTGCGCAGACCGATTCAAACATTGCCGGAACTGATCTTGTCTGAGGAGATGGTCAACTATGCCGCTGCATCGTTTCGTATCAAAGTCAACTATCTTTTACTTATGGCTCATGATATCACCCTTGGCAAGGACTTCAGGCTCTTTTTCATGGTTTGTAATCAAAACTCCATAAGTATGTTTATTTTACCATTGAGTAAAATGCCATTTTCTTCTCTGAGGTTTGGAACCTTGGCCAGTTTGGTGACTTTCGTCCAAAGGTTTGTTTTTTCACATCTGGATCCAAAAGGTTTGAAATCTTGTCATTTTCATATGGCTCGTTAACTCCATCCATTTTTCTCCGTTAAGTCAGGGTATTTTCGTCTTTTTTGTTGGCAGTTCAGACTTTTTCATGGGTATTCGGTCTTTTTACATAAAGTGTAAAAGACCGAATTGCCCTTTAAGTTAACAAAAAGACATAAATACCCCTGACTTGAACTTAACGGAGAAAAATGGATGGAGTTAACGAGCCGGATGAAAATTGCAAGATTTCAAACCTTTTGGATCCAGATGCGGAAAAACAAACCTTTGGACGAAAGTCACAAAACTGGCCAAACCTCAGGGACGAAAATGGCATTTTACTCATTACCATTAGATAATCAGTTGTGTTGGGCTAGTATGAAACCAATTATTTGACCTCTAAAAGATTAGATAATCATAAGCAACATCTGCTTATCCAAACACTAAACTGAATATTGTGACTTCAAGCTACAATCATTAGGTATTTGTTTCCAAAATATAAATCCAAACACCCTTCGAATATTATTGTAATTCGACTTTCTTTTCTTTGGTGTGTAAACAATATGTTTTTGTGAATCAAACATGCAGGTAGTAGGCTTTCTGTGGTTGTTATCCGTTTTAGGGAGTGTAATCTCTTTCTTCACGCTTGCGTATATAGGTATCAACTTCAAATTTGACCCATTTCTTATGCAACTCTTTTAGCGAATCTCTTAGTTGGACATTGTAATTTCTAATATGTTTTGGGATTGAAATGTGATGTCAGGGACGATTCTTTCGGTGACACTACCTGCATTGTACAATAAATACGAAGAACAAGTAGACCGATGTGCAGGTACAATTCAAAGAAGCTTTTCCAGACATTACAAGATAGTTGACGAGAATGTTATGAACAGAATCCCTCGCAGTGTTGTACCCAAGGACAAACCAATGTAAACTATACTATATAGCAACTTTTTCGGTTTATTTAAAATTGTACAATTAGTTATCTAAATTCTTTTCGAAAAAAAAATATGATTTAAGATGTTTTACGCGTTAACAATATATCTTTGAACTCTTTAACCTACTTGACTACGATACAAGCGTTTGTTGGTTCTTTGATGTGTCTTTTGTAATGTTTTTTTTTTTTTGCTGCTTATTATGCCATCTTCCATTACTCATTGTCATCACTTTTTCGGTTTTCACTTTTATGGTACCCCCTCACCCTCTTAAATTCGAAGGACTTTAAGTCTACTTCGAACAAAATGTCGACTGTGGGATTTCACACCAAATGTTCACGTCTCGTTTGCCACTGCACATGAGGGTAATACATGATCTGTCGTCTCGAGTTCTAGCTTGCATTGCTCAAATTACTGAAGGAATTCAATCTTGTGCTGCTCTGCATGAAAAAAATTCGGTTTCTGCGGCACCCAATTCAAAAACTACCACAACCGTCATCATCCCACTGCTGCGCCTACAACTACCATGACCAACGACACCCTCACTGCCCAGTGGCGTATGTTGGAAACTAAAACATGAAGAAACAAAACTAAACATTTGAATATAGGCATTCTTTTAATATAGCAGTAGTTATCGCATTTTTTAGTTATTCCACTACATATGGTCTAATAAATTTACAAACCCGACACAATTAATAGAAGACAGTCACATGGAGTTTCTGCGAAAACGACGATTGGAGAAGACAGTTGCATGGAGTTTGAGAAAAAGGATAGGAAAAAAATTTGGACCATTTCTCGATTTGTGCGTGTCATCCTTGCGCAGGGGCCATGCTAATCTTCTCTGTATCGTTCCAATTTTATCGGATGTCCCCGAAGGGACGATTATAAGCACCAAGCTCAAGCATTTAAACTAGCAAGAGGTTCATGTTTTGGTCGATGTGGGACAAAGTGACATACTTGAACCGTTTGTATTTACATATATTTTGTTGTCTTTTTTTTTTCCTCTACAAAAAACGTTTTAGTTTTAATTATAATAACTACTGAAATTTTGAAATAGTATAATTATCTCAAATTGGCTACTTAACTTTGATTTACAATGTCACCCTATGTTGGTAATATGTGCCCTTCCCATTGTCAGCAATGGATTTCTTTTTCAATCCAATCAAGCATTTGAAAAAAAAAACAGTAATCGTCTTCTCTTTTCGCTGTAAAAGAACCAAACTTTCAGCGAACCGTTAGGCGGGAAGTTCGTTTACGTTCATTTGTTTAATAAATAAAGGGTAAATTACTTTTTGAGTCCCTGTGTTTTAGTGGTTTTAACTATTTGAGTCCAAAATCAAAAAGTTTAACACCCTGAGTCCCTAGTCATTTATTTTATAACGTTCTGAGTCCAATTTTGTTTATTTTATAACGATTTGAGTCTAAAAAAATTGGACTCAAAAGGTTAAAATTTGGACTCAAAAGGACTCAAATGGTTAAAGAAAATGCTTATAGGGACTCAGGTTGTTAAACTTTTTGATTTTGGACACAAGTGGTTAAAACCACTAAAACACAGGGACTCAAAAAGTAATTTACCCATAAATAAATGAACATGAACAAGGAATTCCGATTGATTAATTAAATGAACGAACACAAACATAGATCGCGTTCGTGAACGTTTAGTAAAGAGGTGACGCTAACCCGCGCGTTGCTACGGCCCGTTGATTATGAATATCTTTAATGTTACAATATGTGATGCTAAAATTCTTAGGTTTATTCAAATTCTTGGAGGAAGAGTTAATTAATTTTTTACCATCGTATCTCTTCATCTCCTTTTTCACATTTACAACTTCCGGCCAATTCATAGCCATGGTGTCTGTTCGGCATGTGTAGAATGGGTGCTAGTTGCTTTTTGTATAGTTATATAATATAATATGTATGTCCGTTTACTTTCATTCATGTTAGACCATCTCCAATGCAAGATCAATACTTGTGTAAAAAAATTTGTTATGTCATCTAACTATTCAATCTATTTCTTCATTTAGCCAATAACTTTTTTACCCTCTCTCTGCTTTCTCTCTCCTCCAACTCATCATCCATGTCACAAATGCATCTCAAATGCATTGCATCGGGTTTGGTCTTAGTTTGTTTATGTTCTTTCATGATTATGCATATGATTATTATGTCAAGTGCTTAACTTTCGTCTTTATATATATAGGGTCGGGATTTAGAGAAAACGGTAGAAAGTGTGAGAACGCTTATGGATCGTCCGATTAAAACAATCTATGGACTAGATTGGTGCGGTGGCGTTTTCGTAAATAACATCAATTTTATTACGTGGACGTGCCTCATTAAGGGTAAAAAGGTCTTTAGACCTCTAAACCAAAACGCCATACTGATGAATAAAACGCCAATACAGACCAAAACACATCGCTATATAAACAAAAACATCACAGACATAAAACACACATCCCAGAACCTGAAACACCATGTTTTCTACTATATACCATTAATCTTACAAACGCCAAAATCCCCAAAAACATCAAACACAAACTACTCAAAAACACCATATTTTCTACTATATATCATTCATCTTAAAAAACGCCAAAACACTCAAACATCAAAAAATCTAAAAACAATCGAAGGTTCTTTCAGATACACTATTTCCTCAGTAAAACGCCAAAAATGCCAAAGTTTCGGATAATGCATTCTTCCCTGAACTGCTGTAACTCAAATAACATTTTGCTGCATGAGATGGACAAATCATAAACAAAAACATGCTGGGGTCAGACTAATGTAATTTTCTGTGTTTTGTTCTTGATGAATATTATAATGGCATGAAAAGACGAATAACACGAGTTTGAAGATACATATTTAAACAAAAAACTTATGTCATTTTGTCTTTCCAAACAGCCACACAAACACAAGAATGACTAAGCCAAACACCAGCGAACATGATTCTAAGAAGAAAGAGACCGATGACAGTGAAGATTTGGAAGATGAATTGTTTTTACTTTTATTTTTTTAATTTTCTTTTTCTGTTGTTTGTTATGAAATTTTCAACTTAGAATAAAAAAAATACATTATCATAATAAAACGCCAAACAGTCATAATGCATATGAAAACGCCATAAATGGAGTAAAAACGTCAAAAACTCCCAAAATATAATGAAAGTAGTTTGCAGAAGAATTAATTAATAAAAGCTAAAAATGGGAAAAAAAAACGCAAAAAACTACTTAAACCTATTCAAAATGCCAAACTTGGGAGATGGAAAGTCTATGACCCTAAAAACTCATAAAAAGCTGAACAAAAAAAGAGTAAAAAATAAACACAGAAACTGAAAATCGGCTACTTTATTAATATCATTTATTATAAATAAAAATCCCGCCTAAACTACGCGCCAAAAACATCATATAAGAGAGACGTCTCTGCACAATCAACTTATCACAAAAAACCAAAAATATAAACGCCAACTTTCCAAAAACCATTCACCTTAAAACGCCAAAAAAGATACTTAAAAAAGCCACAGATGCAGAACCTCATTTCTTTTATATTGAGTATTTTTCGGAATGAAGTTTCACTGAATGGATTCTACTATTAGGTGGGTATCTCTATAAGTTTTTGCTGAATGAGATGGACAATTATTCATGAAAAAAAAGACTGATGATCATCAGGTCACTTTGTTCTTGACGGATTTATTGATGCCATGAAGAGATGATTACATTCGAGCAGGCGTTAGTTTTCAACATGTCACCAAACAAGTATATATCAAACCACAATAAAAAGGGTCTTCATAAGGTATTCAAAAAAGGATCAAAACGCCAAAAAGATTAAAGTAGAAGATGCTGATGACAGTAAAGATTTGGATGAGAAATTAGATTATAATTTTTTTTCCATTTTCTATTGTTTGTTATCTAATTCTCTGTTGTTTAATATCAACTAATAAAAAAACGCCAAAACGCCTGATAGTGTGAAAACAGTGAGAACGGATGGTAGCAAAAAGCACGATGATGGTATATAAAAACGCCAAAAAACGCGAAAAAATGATTACAGGAAAAATCAACACTATAGGCCTGAATCATAAATGGCACAACACTTGATAGAAAAAAATAAAAAATAAATAAACATAAGAAAAAAATAACTGATGTTTTTACATTATGGTCCTGCATCCTGATCTAAAAACAATAAAAAAACGCCAAAATTTGCTTAAAACGCCAAAATGTTTAATATGATCCTGATGTAAAAACAATAAAAAACGCTGCCTATTTATTAAACGCCAAAAAATGGAAAGGTGATGTAACACGCGTTTTAAAAAAGAAAATATGAAAGGACAAAAAAACACATCCGCCCTTCTCTATGTCGCGTGACACGTGTTGGGCTAGGAAGCGTTCTCACCGTTCTCACACTTTCTACCGTTTTCTCTTGATTCCGTTTCTATATATATATTTAAGGTGATTCTAGCATTATGTCTAAGTTTTATGATTAAGAATGTTGATCCTTATTTTCTAAAATAGTATATGTTCTTTTGGGTTTGATTATGTATGCATGAACCGTTCCGTTATGTGTTCTTGAAGAAATTCACTTCTTAATGAACGAACACAAACAAAATTTTCGTTCGATTATGTGTTCGCGAAAAAAATTCACTTCCTTAATTAACATTTGTTTCATCTCGCTTTTCTTTTTCACACTTGCTGCATCTGATTGGTGTTTGGTTGGGTATTAAATATTAAAAAAAATCATTAAAAAATACCTAAATAATTCTAAAAATAAAAATAAGAGTGAATTACAAATTTTGTCATTTATCTTTATACCCAATTTCAGGCAGTGTCATTTGTCTTTAAAATTGATGGGATTTGTACTTTATGTTAAAAAATCTAGCACGTTATGTTCTTTGAGTTAAATTTTTCTGTTAAAATTTTTTACTGAGTTAAGGTTAAAGAAAGTAACATGCAAGATTTTTAAATATAAAGTACAAATCCTATCAATTTTAAAGACAAAGGACACCGTCTGAAATTAGGTATAAAGATAAAGGACAAAACTTGCAATTCGCTCTTTTATAATTCATATATGATAAAATTCAAACTAAATGAATAGTGAATTTAGGGTATATTAGACTATGGGGTATGGGGCGGGGTTGTTCATATATATGTTAAAATTCAAACAATGAATTTAGGGTATATTAGACTATGGGGTATGGGGCGGGGTTGTGGCGTGGGTTGGGTACAAACGCCTAAGTCACCACCCCGGGTGGGCTTGGGTTTCGGCGTGGCCCCTTAGGCGAGGGTTTCAGCCCGGGGGCGGGGGTTGTGGCGTGGGTTGGGTACAAACGCCCAAGTTACCACCCCGGGTGGGCTTGGGTTTCGGCGTGGCCCATTGGGCGGGGGTTTCAGCCCGGGGCGGGGGTTGTGGCGTGGGTTGGGTACAAACTCCCAAGTCGCCACACCGGGTGGGCTTGGGTTTCGGTGGCCCCTTGGGCGGGGGTTTCAGTGAATTTAGGGTATATTAGACTATGGGGTATGGGGCGGGGTTGTGGCGTGGGTTGGGTACAAACGCCCAAGTCACCACCCTGGGTGGGCTTGGGTTTCGGCGTGGCCCCTTGGGCGAGGGTTTCAGCCCGGGGGCGGGGGTTGTGGCGTGGGTTGGGTACAAACGCCCAAGTCACCACACCGGGTGGGCTTGGGATTCGGCGTGGCCCCGGGGGCGGGGGTTGTGGCGTGGGTTGGGTACGAACGCCCAAGTCACCACCCCGGGTGGGTTTGGGTTTCGGCGTGGCCCCTTCGGCGGGGGTTTCAGCCCGGGCGTTGGACGGGGCTATCAAGATGACATGACGGGATCTCATTGGCCAAGACAAGTAGCCGTTTGGGCTAGCCGTTGGCCAACGGCTATGCGTTTTAAAAAAAAATTATTCACTATAAATACTCACACTTCTATTCATTTTTTTACCACAACTACTCCACCTCTTCTATAATCATCTCTATCTTATTTAAAAAAAAAAAATTCTCATCCAGCCACAATACGGTGGGTTGGGTACAAACGCCCAAGTCATCACCCCGGATGGGCTTGGGTTTCGGCGTGGCCCCTTGGGCGGGGGTTTCAGCCCGGGGGCGGGGGTTGTGGCGTGGGTTGGGTACAAACGCCCAAGTCACCACCCCGGGTGGGCTTGGGTTTCGGTGTGGCCCCTTGGGCGGGGGTTTCAGCCCGGGCGTTGGACGGGGCTATCAAGATGACATGACGGGATCTCATTGGCCAAGACAAGTAGCCGTTTGGGCTAGCCGTTGGCCAACGGCTATGTGTTTAAAAAAAAATTATTCACTATAAATACTCACACTTCTATTCATTTTTTTACCACAACTACTCCACCTCTTCTATAATCATCTCTATCTTATTTAAAAAAAATTTATCATCCAACCACAATATGAAAAATGAATCCTCATAATCGTTGTTTTGACCCGAACAATCCGTGGGCATTCCAAGAAACACCTAGCTCAACATCCAATCGTCCAATTGCTCCCTTTTTAATACATCCACGATGCCGGATATGGCTGGTTACGCATCGTTTATCTCGAATCGTTTGAAGAATGATGTCTGTCGAAAACACCAATGCCTTTCGCGCAACACGTGTCATTGGAAAACACTAGTTTAAGTAATAACTAGTAATAACACCCGCGCGCGTTGCGGCGCGGGTACATCGCAAACATCGAATGGTGTAAGACCCTAATTTGTAATTGACCAAAATGTCGCAGCGGAAATTCGTACCATAAAATTTCTTTCGTTTCAATCACCTTGACGCACTTAAATTCATTTTCAAGGTTAATTCTTTTACAATAAATACCTTTCATTATACTCATTTACAATAAGAAAACATAACCTAGCTTCACTCAGATACGTACTCAACAATCCCGTACAATCTATCTGGTGACTCGATCTTGGATCTCTCCTCTTCAATGTGATAATCTGGCTCAAACAACCTGCACTCACCAAAAACGTACAAGACATTAATAGGTTATCAATATAAACGATACTTAGCCTTGGATTATTTCCATTCCATTATTTCTTTACATTAAACGTTCCCTCTGTGTACCTCACCTCTGGTGAGTCTTCGTTATTGTACCTGCATTACACCTAAAACACCAGGTACACGAAGAACAATGTAAAACTTAATCATGCTGAATGACTTACACACATACCTAAACTTCATACATATTATCTCCATACATACATATGTACACACATGCATACATACCTACTTGCATACGTACTCACACACATACAAGCCAACCGACATGCATACCTACATATATATACGTCTACATCATTACATACGTATCGACATATGCACATATCTACACCATTGTGTACAATCATGACATTATACATATATACATACGTACATACCTATCTACACCTATGCATACACTTAATCTTATAAAAAAGTAATTTAAAATAGTCATACACAACTTAAAATGGCGTTTAAGCGAGTTCCCAAGACAAGACAAAACGAGACATGAAAACAATTTTCGGAGAAACATAGCCCGTCACGTCGCGCGACCCCCCGTCGCGTGGCGCGACGCCCTCAAATCGACAGAATGTGTGCAGCTGGTTGCTGCATATTTCCAGCACGATCCGGTTTCACGGAAACAAGCATAACTCTCTCGTTTTTGATCCGTTTTACCCGATTCTTTTTCCTATACGTCCGTAATTTAATTCTCCATCTAATGGAGTTAAAATCCAACATCCGACATAATAAAATTTCAGACTTTTAACTCTTCGGCTTATTACCCTCTTACCAAATTTCGACCTGTTCATGCATTCATCAACATAACTTGTTTGTTTTACCATAACCTCTTATAAACCTAATAATATCAGTGACGTCTATCATAAAATACTAAATTCTTGGATGTCTTGCATCCTCTTAACACATTATCGTTCATATGCTTATTTTGACCCGTTAAGGGTATTCGCGCATTAATTTGTCTATGACTAACAAAACCATACTCCCCACTTCCATACTTGTCCAAAACATTACACTAATCGAATAACTTGTTACTAAACTACTTTTAAGATCGTTTGCCCAAAATACCCATCAAGGGCATTTTGGTCAACTTTAAATCCAATCATTTACGACGAAAGACTACAACACATGTTTGACCTCAAACATCATGTTTAGTTAATTAAAACACCATATTACTTAATCGAACTAAGAAGTGATTACGGAAATCACTTACCTTATGCGTCCATGTTCGCATCCGTTTCCTTGCCTCTTCTTGACCCGTTAACACCTCATGCTTGAGCCCGTCTCGACGTGATTCCTATACTATCATTTCATCGAAATAACGCTCTTATTAGCATACTCATTGGTACATGTTAACAATCATATCAATCACATAATTCACACTTAATTTTCATTAGCCGTTTCTAACAAACATAACTCATATGATCATATTCATATACGTTTAAACTCATGTAACTCATCATGTCATGACATTTAACGCGGATTGCTATAACATGTATCATACGACTTCCTATAATCCTACCTTTACGAAAACGAGTCAAATCATGTTTCTTATACTTAGTTGACTTTGAAAAGTCAACTATTAACCATATTTAACTATCGACTTATCATCATATACTCGTAACGTCATAATCGACTATACGGACGACCCTATATACCTTTCATCATACATTTGACGTGCATACGACTTCCTAAGCACAGTGTACTACTAATTCATGCATAATCTTCTAATTTCATATATAATTCATCAAATCCTATTCCTAGTCAACATATATCATTCACACATAAACATCAAACATATCACCACCACATTCCTTTCAATTCATCTCACAAGGATTCATCATATCCATCATAATTCATCAACAATCAATAAAAATTGAACATGGATGATCATTCAAGTCATCATCCTTACCAAAACAAGTGGGTTTCACCTCTAATCATCAAATCAACACAAACCATGCATAACCTATGTTCTATATGATGATTCTAACCCTTATACATGATCAATTTCACATTAACTTATGGATTAGAACATAACCCACTTCACACATGATCACAAATCTTTGATTTAAGACATACCTTACGATCCCCTTGTGAAGGTAATCACTAATTCATGTTCGGCTGTGAATTTGGGCCTTGATTCATTCTTCAATTTGAAGCTTTTGAAGAACTAGGGTTTTGGGGCTCTTGAGAGCCCCTGCTCGATCCATCCAGAACACACACGAAGATGTGTGTGTGTGTGTGATCTTTTTCTTTTAATAACTTAACTTTTATCTATCCCACTTTAACCCCTCGTGTTTGCCTCTAAAACATATTTGGCACTACTTATCTCTTTTACTAATTTTTACCCTAAACTTTAACTAGGTAAAATAGCCTAATTATTTATTTTGGGATATATTATATAAGAACATTTTATGAATATAAACATTGGGATTTTGGGGCGTTACAAGTCTACCACCCTTAAACAAGGTTTCGTCCCCGAAACCTTCCTCACTTCCATTTAACACTAATTATCTTTTCTTCCTGTTTATCAATACGACCACAAGCCCTTCTTAATGACAATCTTCTTCCTCCAAGAACCCGTCCCCAGATTTCTTATTAGTGTCGCTTTCACTGATAGCACTAATTTCTAACGCACTACCTAGCTAGTAGTTCATTCATCTTTCTAGCACTCATATATTATGTGTAATATATCTTTTCGTTTACTTGAAACAATTCCAACATTCCATTAATAACATTTCCTCATGTTTATTTCAACATTCATATAATTTTTGTCAACTATACAATCTTACTTCGTAATTTATACATACACCTATATATTTAACTCTAACTGGTACATCATAATAATAGGTAATTCATTCTCTATTCAAATAATTGACTTCTTCCAAACAAGTCCATACTTTCCTGATCATTCTTTCATATATCATTTTCACTTTCATTTCCTTGACCTGTCAATAACGGGTCAATACACATACTCTTCCAACCTTTAATATGAT
Source organism: Helianthus tuberosus (assembly GCA_030545235.1). Classification (NCBI taxonomy): domain Eukaryota; kingdom Viridiplantae; phylum Streptophyta; class Magnoliopsida; order Asterales; family Asteraceae; genus Helianthus; species Helianthus tuberosus. The sequence goes on along the minus strand of CM060373.1, from coordinate 9,165,692 downwards.
CCGTTCTTAATGGATCTAATATCTCCATCTCATCTATAAAAATTACATTCTCTACATACTCTGTATAACATTTAACTTTTGTTTTGTTACCACCACCAAACTACTATTTCATAGTCACACCTACGTGCTTAACTCTAACGTTAACCTTATTCTACATTTTCTACAATTACTTGTTCCTTGCATACCTTTACGTTACCTTTAAATCATTTCGTTCATTCCACATTACTATTGCTTTCACTTCATGCATTACTTAATTTACATATATAAATATGTCATACTAGTCCATATCTATCCAACATGAGTTAAACACTTTACTAACCTCTTTTTCATTTCTCAAACTGACGACCCGCAATCCAGATCGACCATCTTCTCCTCGAGTACTAGCCGTACAGGCCAGGTTTTATTCATCCGTGTAATGAGCTTCCGCTCATGCACATCCTTTCACCAATACGATTGGTTTCATCACATCAATAGTTCTAACATTATCATCAACAACATCGGCGGCTAGCATATGTCATTCAAACATTCATTACACTAAGTGATTACCCACCTATAACTTTTCTACAATTTCCTACGTACCTACTATAACGTACCACACATTCTATTTCTTACATGCAATCCTTTCATTCTATTAATCATTTTGCCAACTGAAGTACACGCTCGTACTTCCTTCCATTCATGCTTACTTGCAAAGACCTTATTACATCTTTTTAAATATTTCTTACCAAACTTACCATTCCCGCCCATACTCAAGTTATTGTCCGGGTCACAGCCCGTCATCATTCTGACTTCTAAGAGTCAATTACTAACACATCTAACACGTAACTTATACAAAACTTCATCTATTATACTATCACCTTTTACTTTTTACTTATTTCTATGACCCGTTCGACTCAATCATGGTCAAACTGTCGGCATCTTCTTATGCGGATTAATTTCATCTTTTTACATTTTGAAATCCGTCTCACGGATTCAGACGCATCATACATGCTTTTTCATTCATTGAATCCGCCTTACGGATTCAAACATTACATTCATGCCTTTCATTACTTCTGTGTTTTGAATCCTTCTCGCGGATTCAAACGTATTATCCATGCCTCTCATCCTTGAATCCGTCTCACGGATTCAAACATATCGTTCATGCCTTTCATCCTTGAATCCATCTCACGGATTCAAACATATCATTCATGCCTTTCATCCTTGAATCCGTCTCACGGATTCAAACATTGCATTCATACCTTCCATTCCCTGAATCCGTCTCCCGGATTCAAACATATTATTCATATCTTGTTGATCCGTAACTAATTACGGATTCAACATTCTTCATTCTTATCAGGCATGTTTTTCATTCTTACATAGTACTCTCAATTTCCCGAGAGTCTTACTTCCCATTTCACCCACACGCCTGCCTGCTACCCAACTCTACCGGACATACCTGTAACAATTATCATGATCTCACGAACGTCATACGTTTCTCGTGTACTGGCCAGGTACACAATCCACATAGTAGTTTCGTGCCTTCATGTAATTGTCACCTTATGTCCGTAGACTTAGGTTTCGGCGCGTGTATCACTTTCAGTACTTCATTACTATTCTATCACTACCCTTCATTTAGAATTTTCCTCCCCTTAATGAGTTTTACTATTACATGTACCCACATATCGAATTTACGTACCTGGATTCAAATTTGTCTTATTACCTCTTTGCCTGCCTTAGTATTCATCCCAGACTGCATTCACAGATCATCCTCTTCCAACACTTATGCTTACCTTTGGATCTTGATCGAGTCTTAGATTGTACGGGTTTCTTCTCTCAAGAGCACACAAGTTTGAGTTCAAGTACTTACTTTCTCGTACTTGATTCCCTCAAACCAGGGCTCTAATACCAACTTGTAAGACCCTAATTTGTAATTGACCAAAACGTCGCAGCGGAAATTCGTACCATAAAATTTCTTTCGTTTCAATCATCTTGACGCACTTAAATTCATTTTCAAGGTTAATTCTTTTACAATAAATACCTTTCATTATACTCATTTACAATAAGAAAACATAACCTAGCTTCACTCAGATACGTACTCAACAATCCCGTACAATCTATCTGGTGACTCGATCTTGGATCTCTCCTCTTCAATGTGATAATCTGGCTCAAACAACCTGCACTCACCAAAAACATACAAGACATTAATAGGTTATCAATATAAACGATACTTAGCCTTGGATTATTTCCGTTCCATTATTTCTTTACATTAAACGTTCCCTCTGTGTACCTCACCTCTGGTGAGTCTTCGTTACTGTACCTGCATTACACCTAAAACACCAGGTACACGAAGAACAATGTAAAACTTAATCATGCTGAATGACTTACACACATACCTAAACTTCATACATATTATCTCCATACATACATATGTACACACATGCATACATACCTACTTGCATACGTACTCACACACATACAAGCCAACCGACATGCATACCTACATATATATACGTCTACATCATTTTATACGTATCGACATATGCACATATCTACACCATTGCGTACAATCATGACATTATACATATATACATACGTACATACCTATCTACACCTATGCATACACTTAATCTTATAAAAACGTAATTTAAAATAGTCATACACAACTTAAAACGCGTTTAAGCGAGTTCCCAAGACAAAACGAGACACAAAAACAATTTTCGGAGAAACATAGCCCGTCGCGTCGCGCGACCCCCCGTCGCGTGGCGCGACGCCCTCAAATCGACAGAATGTGTGCAGCTGGTTGCTGCATATTTCCAGCACGATCCGGTTTCACGGAAACAAGCATAACTCTCTCGTTTTTGATCCGTTTTACCCGATTCTTTTTCCTATACGTCCGTAATTTAATTCTCCATCTAATGGAGTTAAAATCCAACATCCGAAATAATAAAATTTCAGACTTTTAACTCTTCGGCTTATTACCCTCTTACCAAATTTCGACCCGTTCATGCATTCATCAACATAACTTGTTTGTTTTACCATAACCTCTTATAAACCTAATAATATCAGTGACGTCTATCATAAAATACTAAATTCTTGGATGTCTTGCATCCTCTTAACACATTATCGTTCATATGCTTATTTTGACCCGTTACGGGTATTCGCGCATTAATTTGTCTATGACTAACAAAACCATACTCCCCACTTCCATACTTGTCCAAAACATTACACTAATCGAATAACTTGTTACTAAACTACTTTTAAGATCGTTGGCCTAAAATACCCATCAAGGGCATTTTGGTCAACTTTAAATCCAATCATTTACGACGAAAGACTACAACACATGTTTGACCTCAAACATCATGTTTAGTTAATTAAAACACCATATTACTTAATCAAACTAAGAAGTGATTACGGAAATCACTTACCTTATGCGTCCATGTTCGCATCCGTTTCCTTGCCTCTTCTTGACCCGTTAACACCTCATGCTTGAGCCCGTCTCGACGTGATTCCTATACTATCATTTCATCGAAATCACGCTCTTATTAGCATACTCATTGGTACATGTTAACAATCATATCTATCACATAATTCACACTAACTTTCATTAGTCGTTTCTAACAAACATAACTCATATGATCATATTCATATACGTTTAAACTCATGTAACTCATCATGTCATGACATTTAACGCGGATTGCTATAACATGTATCATACGACTTCCTATAATCCTACCTTTACGACAACGAGTCAAATCATGTTTCTTATACTTAGTTGACTTTGAAAAGTCAACTATTAACCATATTTAACTATCGACTTATCATCATATACTCGTAACGTCATAATCGACTATACGGACGACCCTATATACCTTTCATCATACATTTGACGTGCATACGACTTCCTAAGCACAATGTACTACTAATTCATGCATAATCTTCTAATTTCATATATAATTCATCAAATCCTATTCCTAGTCAACATATATCATTCACACATAAACATCAAACATATCACCACCACATTCCTTTCAATTCATCTCACAAGGATTCATCATATCCATCATAATTCATCAACAATCAATAAAAATTGAACATGGATGATCATTCAAGTCATCATCCTTACCAAAACAAGTGGGTTTCACCTCTAATCATCAAATCAACACAAACCATGCATAACCTATGTTCTATATGATGATTCTAACCCTTATACATGATCAATTTCACATTAACTTACGGATTAGAACATAACCCACTTCACACATGATCACAAATCTTTGATTTAAGACATACCTTACGATCCCCTTGTGAAGGTAATCACTAATTCATGTTCGGTTGTGAATTTGGGCCTTGATTCATTCTTCAATTTGAAGCTTTTGAAGAACTAGGGTTTTGGGGCTCTTGAGAGCCCCTGCTCGATCCACCCAGAACACACACGAAGATGTGTGTGTGTGTGATATTTTTCTTTTAATAACTTAACTTTTATCTATCCCACTTTAACCCCTCGTGTTTGCCTCTAAAACATATTTGGCACTACTTATCTCTTTTACTAATTTTTATCCTAAACTTTAACTAGGTAAAATAGCCTAATTATTTATTTTGGGATATATTATATAAGAACATTTTACGAATATAAATATTGGGATTTTGGGGCGTTACAAATGGATTAGTCCAAGCGTTGTGTGATGTGTTAAACATATGAAAACGTGTGTTTCGGTGTATCCTATTGACCTCAATGTAACATATATAAGCATTGCGATTGGATCCAAACGTAAAGTAAATCGAATTTATGTCGTACATTCATAACATATTATATGTGACTCGATTCATACATAGAAAACGTAATGGATATAAAAGAAAAACTAACACATGCATTCAAAGGGATCAATTTGAGTTTTTTTAATGGAAAAAACCACAATTGGGCTTCACTTGGTTCGAAACAAAATTTACGAAACGTACATAAAATAAGCACAAAAGCGTATGATATTTCGTTTCCCAAAAAAGTTTGCGTTTGTTGCTCGCTTATAAGAGATCAGCTTCATCTTGGTTCAACAATAGTAACTAGGGCTGCAAACGAACCAAACAAACACGAACAAGTCCTTGTTCGTGTTCGTTTGTTAAGAAATATATGTGTTCACGAACGGTTCATGAACGCTTACGGAACAAGATTTTATGTTCGTGTTTATTTGTTAAGGAAATGAACTTGTTCGTGTTCGTTTGTGTTTGTTTGTTAATTTTAGGCAACGAATGAAAACGAACGATAATTAACACAAATGAGCACAAACTACGTTCAAGAACACAAATACTAACAAACGAACACAAACAAACGTTCATGAGCAAAATATATAATACATTGACACTTACTAAATATTTTATTTGTCGGAATTTTGAAGTATTTAAATAAAATATAAAAGCTAAGAAAACTAATGAACTATCGAACACAAACGAACACGTTACCAAACGTTCACGAACATAAATAAACGAACGCGCCCTTTGTTCATGTTTGTTCATTTAACTAAACGAACGAAATTTCTTGTTTGTGTTCGTTTGTTTAATAAACAAACAAACACAAACGAACTTCCCGCCGAACAGTTCACGAACTGTCCGACAAACGTTTGGTTCGTTTGCAGCCCTAATAGTAACATCACTCATAATGGTATGCGATAAAAGAAATATCGATTTTAAATACATTTTTTTCAAACACGATAGTCTTTTGTGGTTCACAAAATCAAGTGTTAAACATTTTAGTTATTTATTTAATTTTTATATAAGTTGACTACAAACGTCTTTTTCGTGTTTTCATATATATATATATACTAGGTTAGAACCCCGTGTATTACACGGGTTGAATAAATGTAATTGTATATACTAAATTAAAACAGTTATTCTTTAAAAATCTCGTTTATTACACGAGTTGAACAAATGTAATTTTATATATTAAATAATAAAAAAAATTATATCTCTAAGAACCCTATGTATTGTACTGAATAAATGTAATTTTATATACCAAATAATAAAAAATCTGTGTATTGTACGGGTTGAATAAATCTAATTATATATACGAAAAAATATATATCTTTAAAAACACTGTGTATACACGGGTTAAATAAATGTAATTTTGTAACCTTGTATACCGCAAGCGGGGCGAATATATACTAAATAATAAAAAAAGTTATATCTTTAAAAACACCATGTATTACACGGGTTAAATAAATGTAATTTTGTATAGTAAATAATATGCTATTGGATTCGTTTAAAAAATCATAAATTTGGTTCGGTTTAATTCGAATCAAATCACAAACTTGGTTAAGTTTAATTCGAATTGATTAGAACCCCAATTTGAAAAATCAAAAACAGAATTATATTATTAGCTTTTCTTCCTAATTAGTGTTTTTTTTAAAGTTTGATCTAATGTCTAATAAGTTATTTTGTATATTTTGTTTGTACTTTAAATTTTTTATATGGGCGTATTATTGTTTTTTTTTAAGTTTAAGATTATTGTTTTGTGTTATTATTTAAAAAATATCTTTAATTTATAACTTAAATTTGAAGATAATATATTATTAGAAAAAATAGAATGATTCTATCCGACATTCAAAGTAAGATAAGATTTAATATTAATTGATTATTTAATTAATTGATATAAGATAAGTATGAAAAGACATGAAATTACAAATGTAGACGTCTTCACTGAATGACACGTGTCACTTATTGGTTTCTTTTATTATAGTAGATTTGAAAATATAACATGATATATCTTTTTATGAAAAAATATGAAATATAACACGATATATCTTTTCCGTAACAGATCACCAAAATTAAAATATAACATAATATATCCTTTTGTTTATTTATGATAGTCATCATTATCCTACATATTAATAACCGAACGTTTTCAACAGTAAGGAGGAGATTTTGGTAATTTCACTTTATAAGCAGGTATCACCGCCTATTCTCCTTTTTCAAAAACTAACCCTAACCCAGAGAGTCTAAAGAGAGAGGGGAGACAGAGACGGAGAAGTCTCCGGTTTCGACACGGTGGACGCGCCGCACATGGTTCTCCGGCGTCGACATGACAGACGGTCCGCCGTACATGGTGGTGGGGAGCGGTGGTACCAGGTTTTCCGCTCACCGCAACGGCGGTCAGCAGCCGTAAGTAGTTGCTAGGTTGTCGGTTGCTGCTTCTGTCGACATCAGAAGAACTTCGGTGACGGCAGGTAGCGTGACAAGGATGGCTTCAAGAAGCTCTGGCGAAACACCTAGGGTTCCGGTCCTATTCCGGCGAAGTTCCGTCCAGAAGGATTAAAGCTTGCATCTTCCATTTGTGAGTATTAAGGTAAAACCCGTCTACTGTCCGATTATACAACCCGAACCAGGTGTCTATTGCTTGATTCTTTATGTTTCAACCATGTTGGTAGGTAACAACAAAATCTTCGCAACTAGGGCATGAATTTGATAACCTTCGTATCTGCGCCCCTCTGGCCTTCGAGCCTTTTAAAAAGGTAAATTTTATGTTAGGGTTTTTTAGTAGCCAATTGAACTCACATTTTGATGATAAGTGTTACTTTAGTTTATTTTCTAAGTTGTTTTCACCAAAATGTTTGTGTTCAGAGGTGATACAAGCATTTATTTTTAGGGAAAATTACCAAAATGTCTCTTGACCAAGTGCATTTGCAAAATTGTCACCTTCCTGCGTCCTTGGAATGTCCTCCCAGCTTCGGAAGCGTCCGCATTTCGCGTTTAAGCGTCCGCCTGTCACGTTGAAGCGTCTGTTCCCTTTCAAGCGACACGTGTTGAAGCGTCCGTTCCGTTACGAAATTGCGTCAGTCACCGACGCATGATAACCATAATTTTTTTAATGCGTCCATGTGTACGTTTCCGAGGCCTGGCCGACGCTTCCAAGGCCTGGACGACGCTTCCGAGGCCCGGTCGACGCGTCCGAAGCCTGGACGACGCTTCCGAAGCCTGGACGACGCTTCCGAGGCTTGACCCCGAGACGCTCCCCCGATGTTGACCAACGCTTCCGAGGCCTGGAAACTCAAAAGCCGTTTAACTTTTACCGTTGCACACATTTACCCTACGATATATATAACCCGTTCACTTATCACCTATCAAAAACACCCGCCGTTTTCAAAAAAATTGCAAACAAAATCAGCCATTTCACTAGAAAATTCGACGTCGTCAACGACCCCACAATGGCCACCTCCTGGACTGACGTTGAAGACATTGCTCTGTGCGAAGCATGGGAGCAGGCCATGATAGATCCTCCACGTCGAGGACACGGTGGGCTCTGGGTCTGTGTTCAACAGAATTTCGCCCAACTACGTGGTCTGGACCACAACCGGACCGTTGACGCACTATCCTCCAGAATCCGTGTCCTGCGGTTGGAATGCGAGAGATTTGATCGGTATTTCAAGAAAGTGGAGGCAGAAATGCCGGACCTTGCTGAGGACGATCAGAAGGAGATGGCCCTCATCAACTACCGTCATGAAGAGAGACATGATTTCAAACATGTCTCAGAGTGGGAGGCTATTAGGATATGGTTTTAGATATAATATTATGTGTTGTTTGGTTTTTTTGTTTTGTTTTTTATTATGTTATGTTTTAATGTTTAATATAAAAAAATTTTAACTAAAAAATAACATGTTTTATATCGTTTAAAATTTGCTCCGTTAACATACATATAGTTTTATAAAGAGCATGCACATGATCCCATGTTAGAAATGTTTGTAAGTTATAAAAAAAAATTGGACAAAGATATGGAACCTGCGTCGTTGGCCGACGCTTCAGAAGCTTCACGGACGCATTGTTCCTGAGGCGGACGCTTCAACATCGGACACGTGTCGCTTTCAAGGAAACGGACGCTTCAACGTGAAAGGCGGACGCTTCAACCCAAAATGTGGACGCTTCCGAGGCTGGGAGGACCTTCCAAGGACGCAGGAAGGTGACAAATTTGCAAATGCACTTGGTCAAAAGATATTTTGGTAATTTTCCCTTATTTTTATCGGTTAGGGCACGACATTTGTGGAATAATGACATTTGTGGAATAATGCTAGAAAATAATCATGCGCTCATTATGATGATGTTGGTCTTTGATAGAGTGGAATTGATGGGTTTCACATTTTTAATTAGGTTATGACATAAAATCGGTTAACTTCTTTGTTTCTTAATCATTTCCACTATGAATAGTGTTTTTTACCACGTGGCAATACCTTATTGGTTGCTTTCTTCCCTTTAACCCGATGTTGTTATTGTATAAATAGGTTTCGTTATCGTATTTGATGTGTTTGGGGCTTTGGCTTAGTGATTTGTTGGTTTTGTGGTGATAACTTTGACGTCGGTTCGAATCTTAACAGCCACCTTTTTCCCTACGTTGCTTCTTCCGCTTTTGAAAGCATAATGACCGCCATCTGCCCTTTCTGGGAGTCGCTGAAGGTAACATGGCTCAACTCAACAAACTCAGGTATGATTTCTGATTTATGGTTGGGTATAACAGAGGGTAATTGGTTATTAGGGGTTTGATATTTGAATGATTGTGTCGACTACAGGTCGCCAATTGGCTTCTTTCCGATTTAACCACCATCCTCATCGGATGAACCGATCAAGGCTTGCATGTCTCAGATCTGTGTAGATCGGTAGCCACCCTCGACAACTTAGGTAACTCTGACAACAAGTTTTCCATCCTCTTTTTATTTATGATGTATTTTTTTTTTGATGCTTGACGTGATCAAAAAACAGGTAATATAATATCATCTAATAGTCCATTTGATTATGTTGAAGGTTTGTTTTGATTCAACAGTACTAGGTGTGTAAACTGGAAATCAAATTAATTGACTAAGCTCTTATATTTTTCATTTCCATTGCAATTTTAGGATAAATAAAAACCTTGTGGCAATGATAATTGTAGGTCCACCCGGAGGATCGAGTAACCTCTATTCCCTGTTTTCCGACAAACCCGAAAGTGCGGAATCCAAACGGGTAAGTTAAACCAAGTTACGAACACGTAAGACACAAGATTCAACGATTAACACCACTGTATTAATACTTGAATACGGTTACAAATCAATGTTTACAAAACAATCTTTGCAAACTCTCTCTAGTTCTCTCACACTTATGCGCTGCCTCCTTGTCCACTCTCTCTAGTGTCCACCCCCGAAATCAAGTGATTTAGGCAAATATATGAGGTCTTCACTTGTGCGATTGGGCTGGGCTTCGCTTGTGCGATTGGGTATGGGGTTCGGCCCAATGTTGGTCAAAGCCCAAAGAAAAGGCCAAACATGCATACGGTTTTGACCATGTGCATGTATTTTCTTCTACATGACATCATCATGACATCACTAAGGTGATGTCATGGTGATGTGTCAGCGGGAAAGACCGCGGCTCTCCGTGCTTCGCGTGTCGAACTCTGGGACGCACGACAGAGGAATGTCGTGACGTCGGGCTTGAGCCGAACCTAACCGGGTCGAACCGAATCGAGTCGAACCGAACCGAGTCGTGTCCACATAATATGTATCAACAAACTCCCCCTTGGACGCTACTCGTGAGGTTCAACTTCCATGTCTTCCACGTCGGAGGATCTTCAAAGTCTTCACGCGTCGTAAGAAGAAAGTGTATCAACAAACTCCCTTTTCATTTAGGTAGTGTGTCAATAAACTCCCCCTTTGATTATGCTTGTGAATCTTTTGACTTCAATGCTTGAGATCCTTGTGGTGTTGGTGATTGATCAGCAGCAACTCGATCATATTTATCATTTGAGTGCCTCCATGTCGTGTCTTCATTCCGAAGCTTGTCATCGACCATGTTCTCCTTGCCTTTAGAATCTACACATGCAAGAAAACTAAACGCGTAATGAGAACAACTGCTTGGAATACAGTCAAATTAAACAAACGACACATATGAGATCAAATCTCAATCAAACACCGACCGACAACAGTTTGAAAGTTTAACAAAATGTTCAATTTTAGTCCTTTAACTTTCAAAACTTGTTAACTTCGACTGTTTATGAAGATGCAATTGTTTTCCGGCTAACAATCAAGATTTTTGGATAGGATAGACTCGAGTTCCAACATCAGTCAATCAAAAATAAACTAGAAGCAAGATCTTTTTGGCTTTTATAAAGTTTATATTAAAACACACCTAAAATCTTTTTGGAATTTTTCATTTTTCAAATGTAAAGACGGAAAGCAATAAATAAATATATTCAAAGATGCAGAAACGAAAAGCAGTAAATAAATATTTACAGACATTCTTTTTGTGAGTTTCGAGGGTAAGAGAATCATATCAGTGTACGGTCATGTCAAAACGCTCTTGTTGTTCTTTTTGTTAACAATTAGATAAACATCCTATAAAAATTATCGGTATTGTTATCCACATAAGCTCAACTTATCAGATGTAATCATGGCGAGGGGATACGTTAAGGTATGATTTATACTTACCGACCGGTGTTCATCCACACACGACACATTCCCGTATCAAGTTATGCACGAGAGTTCATCTTACCGGTGAGTATACCATTTATCATCTGTTTTGACGTATAAAAAAATGTGAGAAACTCACTTATTTTGATTGAAAAACAAGCCCTATGTGATAGAATCACTTATTGATGAGGAACTTGATTTTCAGATGCATGAGGGCACAGGAGCAAGTCCGTGAACAGGTTAGTACTTTCGTATAGCAGAGAGACGAACTTGACTCCCGCAAAGAACCTGTGATATATTATCACTTATTTTGTTTGGACATGTGATTGTTGATCACTTGTTGAGGTCGAATGCAATATGTACACGTATGTATGGTATCATGGAAGATCTAGACTTCGTCTCCGTTGTTTTTACGGTTTGATACAACCATGATACCCAAATGATAAGACAGCATAAAGACCGAATATCTCAGAACCTCGGCAATCTCTCAAACGAAATTTCGGTACTAAGACCATATGCCAATGTGCGGTTCCCACCTGGTCTTCAGTCGATTTAAGATTTATATCACCCTGCACACTTTAAAATGATTGTGAGCCTACTGATACATCTTATATAGAGCTGCTTATCGTTTTTCATTTTGCATTTCAGTTCAAAAAGGTTTCGACAGACCACTGATCTACTATCATTTTCTCTTTTTCTCGCCAGGAAACTCATTTTTGTTTTTCTATGTTTTTGAGTTTTGAAAATTTTTCACTGTTTTTGAATTTTTCAAATTAGAATTTACTCCCCCTAAAATCAACAAACTTACAATAATTTTAAAAACACAAAGATATTTACAAAACGATTTTCCGATGTCGGTTAACTCATGTTTTACCTCAATGCCGTTTACCAAAAATAAGTTAATTTTGAATCAGAAATGATTTATTGAATTTTGGAAAAATCAGTTGGCATGTCGGTAAGCGGTGCGGACCATGACAACACTGACGATTTTCATTTTGAAACAATCACGTGTGAGGTGATATTCGAGTTCAATGTGTCAAGCCAAAGAGTGCTATACGAGATAAGAATTATTCATAAAGCAGCTAAAATATCGACAAGTATAGGAGAGATATGAAATTTAATACCGTATCCTGCAACTGTTTCGTGCATTGCCAGGAATCTGAGTGCTCTCCAAAACTGGATATCCACCCGGTGTGGATTTCAAAGTCGATTTTGTAGCTACTGAGAAATCTTTTCACAGCAACAAGATCATAAACCTCTGGGTCCGGCTGGTCTTCCACATTGCACCAGCGAAGGTCTTTATCTTTCTCTTGAGAAGTAGTGTGCGGTTGAGCAATCCACGCCAAGGCATCCGCTCACCCGGTTGGTTTGTTCAACAAACACATTTCTTCAATCACACCGCGAATAAATGTACACTGCACGTTCATCTTGTTGATTTTGAACATCAGACGTGCTGCAGGTGTGTACATTTTGATTGAATCTATCCTGGGGACCCGATTAAAGCCTTTAACAATCAAACTTTGGAATGATTTTCAACTTGTCGAAGCTTTCAATTTCTTTCGACAGACAATTCTGTCATCTTTTCTTTTTCTCACCACCAAAGGCAACAATTTCTTTTGTCGCCGATCTTGTGCATGGACACTCCACTATCAACAATCCAATGACTATCGATAGTTCCTCCTGGAACATCCTACACACTCACTCAGAGATTAGTTGGAGAGGGGGACCCAAGCCTTAACAGACTTGGGTCGTCCTTCATCATCGAGGATTGTGACTTCGATTTCCCGATGATTCGGAATGGATTGAGCTTCCCCTGAAACAGTTACCAATTTTGGTTTCCAAATCTGTTTTTGTTTTTCATTTTTAATCTCTAACTAAACAGACTTTGTTTGGACAACCTCCGGTTTTAACGCCTTTTCAATTTCTTTGACGTTTTGACGTCGTTGTTTTGTTTCTTGCTCTTTAACAGTTCTTTTATCATGTTTTGGTGAAACAGGACGACGTTGTGAGTGACCTTGTTCAGAGGGGGCTCTTTCAACAAAATTTGGTTTGGGCGAGTTTTTGCAGTCTTTAATAATGTGCCCAACCTTCCCACATTTGAAACAAGTTCTCCTTTCAACAAACTTAAGAGAACCGGTTCGACTTTCACGTGTTGAACCTGTAGACCCAGAGGTACTTGTTCCTTTATCACACCCGTTTGTGTGTTGAGTGTAATTGTTTTGAGCATTACGTTTTAAAATCTTGACTTGTTGGACAAAATCGGTGTTTGATTTGTTTTCAAAAGTCTCAATTTTATCAGTACCCTTGGATGCTACAAATTTAACATCATTGTTTTTCTTCTTGAAATGAGCTCCTTTGGTCTCAACCTTCGGTTGTGAACCTTTAGAATTTTGAGCTCGCTGCTGTTGCTGTTTACCCTTAAAAGCGATAGGTTGTTGCTTCGTTGGTGATTTTTGATTTCCAAATTTTCTTCTAACTTCAGCTTTTGGAATCGGATCACACTGAGTTACTGAAACTCTCGGGATCCCCTTTTCCAAAAACTTACTGGTAGTATCTTCAAACACTTTATCAATCAAAGATTGATTGACATTTTTAATTGGAAAAGTTGTGTTTGAATAAATTTTATCATCACCAACTAAAGTGTACAACACGTTATTACTCTTAACGGTAGACACAGATTTCTTGTCATTCTTGATAGGATCTATCACTTGTTTGGCAACTGGTTGAACAGCAGGAGTAGGAGGATCACAAAGAATATGATTCTCAATTGGAATTTCTACTCCTTTCATCTTGTCAAGTGATTTATCCTGATCACGCATATCTGATTCTGGTTCATCATCAGACGACTCATAGTCCTCAATGATTGGAGGACTTTGTTTCGTAGATGTTGAAGTTTCTGTTTGCTCAGATGATGTACTTGAAGAATTGTCCGATTTGAACCCTAGGCCAGTAGTAACTTCCTCATAATCAAGAGGCACACTGGGTTCAAAACGAGGCATTTCTTCCTCATCGGGCATTCTGGTATAGTTGTGTCTCAAAGGAGGCGGACACGACTTATACCCAACGCCTTTCACGTTCCCTTTCAGTTTTTGAACGTCTATGATGTGATCAAGCACATATCGGGAGTTAGAATAACTATCCAATTTGAGCTTGATCGCATCATGCTCGCATTTGGCAATGGCTAGCTCCTTTTTGGTTTCCTCGATGATATTAATGTAATTGTTAATACCAATTTGTTTATTGAAAACAGTTTTGGTCAATTCGGAAACACTTTTCTTTAAGGTTTCAATTACAGATTTAAAATCCTTTTTGTTTCTAGCTAAAGCCATATTTGCCTCTTTGCACTTTGACAGTTCAATAACCAGACTTTGATTGTGACTATGAACCGTTTCAGATTCACGTTTCAATTCAACACATTCATGTTTCATATAAGCACAATCACTACATATGCTAGGAGTTTCAGATTTTACCTGACTTGTAGAAGCTGTGACATTAGCCATAAAGCCAGTCTGAGAAGAGAAAGATCCATCTTCAGTGAGAATCTTCTCCATTTCTTCTGATGTAGCATCAGCTTTCTTGATCATGTCAGAATTTTGACATTTCATCTCCTTGGCACCATTCGACAAACTATCAGCTTCAGAATCAGTTCTTTCATTCAAATTCGATTCTTCATCCGAACTGCCACTGTATCCCGAACTATCATCTTTTGCTGAAGATTCACCAGCATTGACATTCTTGACAATTTCAGCATAAAACACAGTTCCTCCTTGATCTCCACCTCTACATTGTACAGACCAGTCACACCTTTCATCAGTTTGATTTGAGTTGGCCGTGGATGTATTTGTTTGATTTTCGAAAGGATTTTGGTTGCCTTTTTGAGGTTGGGCTTGAGGTGGTTTAGAAAAATAGGCAGTTGGATCAAATTGGGGTTGAGGTGTGGCAACTTGAGGTTTAGAAAAATAGGCAGTTGGATCAAATTGGGGTTGGGGTGGTGCAACTTGAGGTTTCGGAAGATAGGCATTTATGTCAAATTGGGGTTGAGGTGTGGCTACTCCTCCAAAATAGGATCTTGGGTCGAAAGCCGGAGGTGGAGCTGATTGTGGAAACGGAAAGAAGCTTGAATTCGACATTGGATTGAAAACAAGCAACGAAAAATTAAGCTCACTAATATCTTGTCACCCACGAAACCGTGATATTTAGAAGCGCGATTCAAATCAACTCCGCGAATACCCGACCCTACTCCCACCTGATGGAAGCCCACGAAAAATATGATGTGTTCTCTCACAAGTCAACTTGTTTCCAACTCACTTATCCAATAAGCTTCACAGAATAAGACAAATAAACATATAAAGTGAGTTGTTAATTTTTTTTTTATTATTAGTTTGCCAATTAAATTTCAATATATAAAAATATTGTTTATGAATAATCAAATGATCACATGAAATGTCAGACTACATGTGATCGAATCATGTGATGACGAAAACTTATGGAACTTTGATAAGGTGAGTGACGATACTTAGATATGGACCAAACCTCTTTTTTTTTTTTTTTTTTTATTAAAACGACGAAACAGATCTGATAATTAAAACGACGAAACTGATTTGTTGAGTGGATAAGAGGGATTTCGGCTGGTGTGATAAAAGGGATTTCGGCAACAAGGGAGGTGATTTCGGCCAAGATCTGATTTGGGCCCAGGGAGTGTTTTCGGCCCAGGTGTGATTTCGTCCAAGAATATCACAAGTGTGATTTCGGCCTAGGTGATTTCAGTAAAATGGATAAGGTGATTTCGTGGGGGGCTTGATATTGTTGACTGAGTATTTTCGTTGATTGAACAATACAAGACAAGATATTATCCAATCTTATCTTATCTTCTGACAATCAAGACTCCTTTTGTCAAACCACCATACTTTCCTGATTTCTAAGCTTGTTAATTTCAACAAACATCATTACACTTGTACACATTTGTCAAACAATGATAAAATAATCACAAACACTTCACTTATTAATCAAACAAGGATCAAACTCAATAATATTTGAAGAACACTTTGAAGATGTGATGGACTTGATGAGTTTTCTGATGAAACCGATGAGTTTTCCAGTCACCGGAAAATTTTCCGAATACAATTTTTGTGCAAATGTTCAATAAAAATCCTTTCTTAACATGTATAATTGAAAAATAGCAAGATTTTTATAAGAACAATCAACAAAAACACAAGATTTTTAAATATTTAAACCTGATTTTTCTAAAAAAATAAACTTTTTGTTTAAAAAATCAAGAACAAATCTGGAAACACATGAAAATCTACTTGGTTTAAACAAGGAATCGAGCCAATGCTCTGATACCAATTGTAGGTCCACCCGGAGGATCGAGTAACCTCTATTCCCTGTTTTCCGACAAACCCGAAAGTGCGGAATCCAAACGGGTAAGTTAAACCAAGTTACGAACACGTAAGACACAAGATTCAACGATTAACACCACTGTATTAATACTTGAATACGGTTACAAATCAATGTTTACAAAACAATCTTTGCAAACTCTCTCTAGTTCTCTCACACTTGTGCGCTGCCTCCTTGTCTACTCTCTTTAGTGTCCACCCCCGAAATCAAGTGATTTCGGCAAATATATGAGGTCTTCACTTGTGCGATTGGGCTGGGCTTCGCTTGGGCGATTGGGTATGGGGTTCGGCCCAATGTTGGTCAAAGCCCAAAGAAAAGGCCTAACATGCATACGGTTTTGACCATGTGCATGTATTTTCTTCTACATGACATCATCATGACATCACTAAGGTGATGTCATGGTGATGTGTCAGCGGGAAAGGCCGCGGCTCTCCGTGCTTCGCGTGTCGAACTCTGGGACGCACGACGGAGGAATGTCGTGACGTCTGGCTTGAGCCGAACCTAACCGGGTCGAACCGAATCGAGTCGAACCGAACCGAGTCGTGTCCACATAATATGTATCAACAATAATTCTGGAACTGCGTGATCTAATACTCAAAACCTGATTATGAATATTGATGTTTCAGAACTACGCATCAAAGAAATTAAAGGACTTCCATGCTGCCTCATCCCCAACACCTTGGCTTCATCAATAACACAAGCGTCACTCCCCTTCTTTTTATTGAAAATAGCATTTTTCCTGGCTCTTCAAATAGCCCAGCAAGTAATGATCATAACTAAATGCACCAATGTGTATAGTTTAGTTTTACTTTGTATTTTTATAGAACCCATCTGTATAGTTTGGTTTTACTTTGTAAATTAAACATTGCTATAATAAAACTGACTCTCTCGCGCAACACGCGTTGGGAATAATCCTAGTTATATTTATATTTCAAAACATGGCACGACATAAAAAAACCATATCAACAAAGTGATACTAAAAAGTTAAGAAAATATCTCAAACACTTCAATTTAACCCAAACTGGGCTTTTTATTTTGATCTTAAAATAATCAGTCTTTTTTTAACCCAAAACCACTCCTTGAAACCATGTGCCAAGATAGAGAGAGACTAATGTGTGTGAGAGAGAAACTCCTCTACACTTCCTCATCCTCTTTCCCGGCCGCATCCGGAGACCATGGCGAGCGGCAATCGTAGATCCTCTTGTGGCTTCACCGGAAAATGCATTGTTAGTTGAGCCAGGTGTTTTTTTTTCTTTTAAACCTCTAACCCAGATGTTAGAGAGAGAAAGAGGGACGTGAGAGAAAGTGACCGACCAGAGGGTTTCTCCAGCGAGAGTTGTGGCGTGTGATGTTGGTGGCTACGAACCAAGGTAGGAAGGTGTTGTTCAGTTCGGGCAAGAAAGATAACCGGTAAAAAGTTATGGCTTTTGTAACGATGATTTTGTAATTTTGTGCGTTCATCAAGAGTGTAATTTGCATGATCTGGAAGTTGAAGAATGTAAATATAAAGTAATAGTAAAGGGTTAGGATTGAAAGTGTTTAGTCGATCAATCCCTCCTTTGTAAGACTATCCACTATCACAACCTAACCCAATCAAACCTTTTATTAAAAAATTAATTTTTCTTTCTTCCATATACACAATCCAACCCAATTCAACTTTTCAGTCACATTCACAACCCAACCTACACCAATATTTTATTAAATAAATATAATTTATAATTACTGTTTATTACAATAATTTATATTGATAACAACTTAAATAATAGAAAAGAAAAAAATATATATTATAATATTGAACAACCGTTTGCAAACTTTGGTTGTTCCACCGATCCGTTCGAAACATTGAATTAATTTTTACTTTTTTAAAATGCAATTAGCTTTTGTCTTTTTGTAATATGTGGCAACCGGTTGGTGAAAACAATCACCATAGTGGGTAGTCTAAAGGCCTCCAATTTGCATTCTAAATAGAGAAAAAAAGTTTGTGTAAAAGGCTGAAGAAAGATTACTATTTGGGAAATACGACCGACATATTTTAGACGGAGAAATTGGTTGGTGGCTCTTTGTCTTTTAAGATGTAGTATAATATAATATAATGTTGATGTGACCGACTCAGTTACATGGTCGGCTTCAAGTTTCAAGCCGGATGGAAATTGTTCAAACAGTGGCTTGATTTGTTTTAAGCGGTTTGGTCGGTTAAGACGCTTTTTAGAACGTGGGGTATGGTGGGGCGGGGGTTGGGCGTGGGTTGGGGCATTTGGTGACACATGGCTTGGGGGGCAGACATTGGACGACTCACATTTAACAGGGTATGGTGGGGCGGGGGTTTGGGGCGTGGGTTTGGTGGGCTTCGTTGGGCTGACCGGTGGGCTGTTTGTTACAACAAATTTAATTGTTTTTAATATTTTTAATTAAAGAAAATTACATAAAAACCAATTCCTAATGTTTATATTTGTTTTGTATTTCTCCTCTCTCATCTCCAACACTATTTGTAACTCGTCACCCTGTAGGTGATCAATCGGCTGGGATAGCAATTTCAAATCATCACGTCTTTGTCTCAGGGCATCTCTAGCGGCATCTCTAGCTTCTTTGCTCTTTAGTTGTTCGGCCCTCTGTTGTTGGAAGACGTTGAATGTATCTAACTTGGCTGAAATGTCATCCAACTGGTCGCTGTATATTCCCCTACGCAAGCCCGAACTCCCAGTTGAAGGCGACGCCGTATCAGATCTTGATTTTTGAGCACGTCTTTTTGAGGCATCTCTTCCATACTCAGGCCGGTTTGGGCTTGGCGAATCATCCAAAAGGTCCTCAAACTCTTGATCTCGTGCATCAGATTGGGCTTGGGACGAGGCCCTTGACCTTTTGGAAGACGTGTTACGTTCGCTACCACTGGGGATATTCGACCACTTTGGATGGAACTTACAAATCTCCCAACAATGCATGAAACGGAAGTCGGTCCCCACATTTGTCTTGAATTGAACCAATGCATTCATCACAATGTCGGCTTCGGTTTCACCACTTTTTGGGTTTTGTTTTGCTTTATTTAAAAAATCACTATATTTTGTAAGTTGGCCGCTTATCTCGGTCCACTTCGAGGATAAGCTATCGTTTTCACGATAAACCTCTCTTCCCAATTCTTCATGGAATATTCTACTAACCCCTTGCCACAAATGGGTTCGATGTTGAGAATTTCCTATTTTTATAAAAACAAAATTTAATATATTACAAAGTTATATAAAAAAACCATTAATATAAACAAAGTTTAAGGTAGTGTTTGGTATGCAGGAATGAGAAGTGGAATGGAATGGATGATTACGAGGAAATGAAGAAAATGGTGTTTGGTTGGTCAATGGAATGGAATCACCCATTCCAAAAGGCATTCCATTCCCTCAAAATTATTCCTTCCACCCCCCATGTTTTTTTTTCCATTCCATCCCCTCTTGCACCATTCATCAACAACACCACAACCCACCACCTTCGCCACAACCCACCACCGACGCCATCGCCGCCACCCGCCACCACCTCACCCCGACAGCCACCGCAGCCACCCGCCACCTCCACCTCCGCCGCCACCACCCACTCGCCACCGTTATCACCCACAGCTGCGACTAACCGCCAACACCACTCGCCGCCGCCGCCCACCACCATCGTCGACGCCACCACCATCGCCACCACCACCGCCACCACCAACGGCCGCCGCCGCCGCACCAACGGCCACCTCTGCTACCACCCACCACCAATAACCACCTTGCCGCAACCACCACTCGTCGTCACCGCCGCACCGCCACCACCACCACCCATCGCCGCCACCGACACCCACCACCGCCACCTATAACCACCCGCAATCACTACCACCGGCCACCACCACCACTCACCGCTGATTTTATTACTCCGTTTTTCTTGCCTATCGAATAACACATAATAATAATTCATTCCATTCACACATGGTAACCAAACAAAACATAGAATGGTAATTATCCATTGCATTCCCTGGTCCATTCCATTACCTCGTCCATTCCATTCTTTCGTCCATTCCATTACCCCATACCAAACAGACTCTAAGAATACCTAAAGTTGCATGTTGAGATTGTTGAAACCAACCCCTCGCCAATGCAAGTTCTTCAGGAACGGTCCATTTTAGTTGTTTTCGCTTAGCGGTTTCAAGTGTTTTATCCCCCTCGGTTTTTTTCTTATGGCTTCTCTTTTTGATGGGTTTCGATGCGGAAGGACCATCGTTGGGTGGTTGAGTTTCGGGGACGGTTTCGTTTTGTGAAAGGTCGATGGAGTTTGATGAAAGGTTGATGGGCGTTTGTGTAAACGGGGTATGTATCGCATCATCGGTGTGTGGGAAGTTAGTAAACAAACAATTCCCAAGATACGATGCATAACTCGCTTCTTGGGGCATAGAAGAGTGTATCAAAAACGGACGAGGCATTGGACAAATGGGTGGTGGGCTAGGATTATTTTCTTGGAATGCATACGGGTTGGTCGGGTCAAAAGGACGGTTATGAGGATGCATTTTTTCGTTTTGTAGAAGGAGAATTGGATATGATTATAGAAGGTGTGGTTGAATGTTGTAAAAAATGGAAGAAAAATGTGAGTTTTATAGTGGAAAAATATATATATTTTTTTTAAAGATAGCCGTTGGCCAACGGCTAGCTCAACGGTTACTTTGGTTTGTCCAGTGAGAACCCGCCATGTCAGCTTGGCCAGACCGCCCCACGCCCGGCTTGAAACCCAAGCCCCAAGGGCCACGCCCAAACCCAAGCCCACCCAGGGTGGTGGCTTAGGCGTTTTCCCCCAACCCACGCCCAAACCCCCGCCCCATACCCCACGTTCTTAAACACTCTGGTTTCGGTTTGGTAGGTAATGATACAAGGATACAAAAGGTGGTAGTTAATGGCAGGTTTTGGTCAAAAAGAGCAACCACCATAGCCGGTAGTGTACATGTGTTTCTTATGTAGCAATACAAGTTTAAATAATGTCGAATTCTATAGTTTTTTTTAACGGAAAATTTTACACCAATACTCTCTCATTGGCCAAGTGATTTGAATTTGAGACATCCTCTTTAAAAAACATTTGCATATACCAAATGGTAGCCCCACATTGGCATGTCGAATTCTATAGTTAAAGAATGAAAGATTGATCATGATTCATGATGACGACGTAAGTACATATGCCCGGTAAATTATAGTGGCGGACCCAGGAAATATTTTCAAAGGGAGCGAACGAAGGGTTTAACCAAATTTTCAAGGGGTGCGATCGGGATTTTGTCCTATAAAATACACTAAATTTTTCCTTTCAAGGGGTACACCCGCCCACCCAACCCTCTACCTAGGTCCGCCTCTGAAAACAGAGCCAGGTTAAAGGGGATCTCATTCTTATGGGTGAAAAATAGAGCTAGATTTCAATCATTTGGGGGTGGAGTATGTGGAGTAAACTCGATATGAATCACTTAGAAAAGTGTCCTTTTGATGCGTCTAGAGAAACCCATGTACTCGCAAAAAGCTATAAGAAACTAGTATATCTAGTTTGATCGCGGAAGGGCTACCCGCCAAAACATGGCGGCGGCCTAAATGGAAGCGGTTTAGAAGCACTAAACCGGATCGGCCTTGTATGCGGTTCCCAATCCAATCGGGCCAATACACTTCTGAGTGTGCTTTGTTCAGATTTAAGCCCATTTATGTGCTATGTTGATTTATCAGGCCTGAAATGTTGACATCTAAGTCCAATAGTTAGCCTCACTCCTTACTTTTAATATTACACTTTAGTGTAATCATTTGTAACATCAAATGATTATTTTTTTTTTTAAAGGGGGTTTCCCCTTTGGTTGGTCTAAGGGAAAACGGGTTTGTAGCTGGACTAGCAGCGAGAAAGGCAGAATCAAAGAAAGTGGATAAGCACGCTAAAGCTTGCACAGAGAACCAACATGTCTTTATCCCTTTTGCCTTTGATACTTTTGGCTCCCTAGCGCCAGAAGCCATCAATTTCTTGACGAGGGTTCAACGGGTTATCCACAGCAATTGTTCGACCCCAAGGGGGCAGGGGTTTGTGTTCGGGAGGTTGGGGTTTGCAATTCAGAAAGGGTTGGCGGCGCAGCTTGTTGCCCGTCTACCTTCTGTTTTGATGTAACTTAACAAGTTTTTTGGTTATATTTATCAACAATTCGAATTAAAAAAAAAAAAAAAAAAAAGATATTATGAAGTTTTAAATTCAGATCAGCACAGATTATCTAAAAGTAAAAGTGATAAGGTTTAAACAGAAAACTTATAAAGAAACAAACTAATTTGAATTTTTTGTGACCAATATAACAAAATTGATTGCCATTCACATTCACATTTAATTCTACAAAAATCAAGCAACAGTAATTAAATTGTCTGTAGCGTAAATGTTGAAAGATTATAAAAGATGGTTATCATGCAAGATCCTAAGACCGCTCGTAGTGGGGGTTTTTGACGTTTTTTCCAAAAAAAAAAATTCCATAATGCCCCTCTACCGCCCTCAGGGGTGTTTTTCTTCAAAATTTTGCTTGGGGGTCTGGTGAAATTCTTTTGGCCAATCATGTCACTACACTCATTTTAAACATTAGTTTTAATTAAAAAAACAAAACTAATAATGAGTAATAATTGCAGGGGCATTACCACTACATCCGTTATAAGATAATGCCACATAATGCCCAAAAACTGACTGGACCGCTACATAACGGATAATACCCAAGGATGAAACATTATCTTCCTTCTCCCACTACTGATGGTCTAAGAAGATAATTTGAAAGTGACCGATTTTTAGGTAAGACCACACCCACCCTAGAGAAAACCATGTGCACATGGCTTGTTAGATCTCATTTACTAGGTATGTCTACTTGCAAAACTTGCCTTTCTTATACATACATATACCAACCTATCATTTAAAACAAAAGAAACCGAATCCTTTATTATAAACAGACAACGTTGTTGCATAAACTTTTATACATTTTGCTTTACATGTAATGCATAGATAAGTAGATAAGTTTATAACTCCCATTATATATATGAAACCCTATGTAAAAGTGGATTATCCATATATTATAGAGTAAATTGACATTTTAGTCCCTGATGTTTGGTTTAAATTATCATTTTAGTCCAAATAGTTTTTTTCCCTCCTCTGGGTCCCTGCCATTTCCATTTTCTTGCCATTTTGATCACATTGCCTAACTCAGTCTAAAAATCTGGTTATAACCAGGGGTATTTTTGGCATAACTGTTGTGTAGTGATAACCAGGGGTAATTTACAACATAATTTATAAACCTCATAATAATTTAATACCAAAAATACCCCTGATTATAACCTGACTTTTAGACTAAGTTAGGTAATGTGATCAAAATGGCAAGAAAAAGGAAAAGTCAAGGACTCAGAGGAGAAAAAAAACTATTTGGACTAAATGACAATTTTGACAAAAACTCAGAGACTAAAATAGCAATTTACTCTATATTATACTCAAAAGTTATTTAATTAATATCTATCTAATATAGAAACACACTATGTCACACCCTGGCTTTGCGGAAGCGTGGGTAATTTTGGTGTGACTTCTTAATACCATAGCTTAATCATACCAAAGCTATATGAGTTAAAAACATGCAAGATCATCCATTAAGTTTTGAAGTTCAAACACAATACCATTGTTTTAACATACCCTGACAACATAATCTTGTTCAACAAACTTTACAAACATAACATAGACATGGTTTAAGGATTGTGTCTTGTCCAGGAAAGAGACACATCCCCTAAACCCCGGATGACCTTGGAAACTAGTGCAGCGGAAAACATGCCATACCGTGCCAGATCTCGTTAATTTCCTGAAATACATGTAAGTTGAAAAATCAACAATAATGTTGAGCGAGTTCATGTGCAAGTGAGTAAGTAAAAACACTTGTAAGTATAAAAGTTCCCTGGTATGTAGCAGTGTAAGAGGACTTGTGATCACCAATGGTTTGCAAGGCCATTAGCATGTTGTGAAATGCAAGTAGGAAGATACAAACCTAGCGTATTTGGCGTTGGGGCACAAAGTCACCACCTGGTCCATTATGCGGGCTCAGGGGTTGGGCTCGCTACACCCAGATAGATCTACCGCTTAAGTCCCTCGGTGTTCTAACTACCCATTCACATGATCTAAAACCTCCTTACGTTAATCATACCGTGTATAATAGTACTTGTAAACAAAGTAACATGTATTTCACCCCCGCAGTTAAGAAAACTGAAAACAGTTAGAGAAAAGGGGGACATGAACTCACAGTGAATGCGCGTCTCTACCAAGTGTCTCCAATACAGTAAGCTGTGCAACGACCTACAAGTGCTAATTCTATTAGACGGACGGCCGTGCCTTAGCTTTGCAGTTTAAGTCTTTGGGAAATAGTTAGACAACTATTTCGTGTTTATGTTCCGTATACACTTGGTAGTTATTCTTCTTCCCAAGGATGGGGGATACAATACATGTGCGTAAGTTACGTTTTATCAATCTTGTGGTAATGTAATTACCGGTGTAACTTTTGTGGAAGCGTTCGTAAAGTTTTGGAATTATTAACGCTTGTAAATATTATTTTCACTCTAAAATAATATTTATGTATTTCACAAAATAATCATAAACAGTGTTGTGACAAATATATTTATCACGTTAATCTTTGTGAAAATCCCACCTCCGAATATTTAGTAATTAAAGTCATGGCGAAATTTTATGTTTCGAAAATATGTCGAAAATAGTTCTAATCACTTGTTGTGTAAATAATTCCAAGTGTTAGGTTTTTAGGAAATTTCGCCAGAGTTTCCTCTGTAACTGGAGGTGGCCACGCTTCCAAGCGTATCATTTTCTTTTTGAAAACATCCCATGATTATCAACAATCAACCCTTACGTTTTAACACGCGAAACGCTACCCTTGTCGTTTCAGTTTCAATATGTGGAAACTGGGCTGTTTTCGGGCGACTAAATAAAATACTTAACCCTTTCCAAAAATTCCCAAATTTTTACGGGTCGTCCTAATCGACCCAAAAATGATTGTATAAAAATATCGGGGTCCAGTTTCTTATCAATAATTTATAGAAAATCGTTTACCGAACCGTGATCAGATTTGACACATTCTGATCACAGTTTGTGGAAAAATTCGTCAAAAATTCCTCGTATGTCCGTTTATCGAAATTCCAGTTTGAGGGTCACAAATACATCCGTGACCATCTTAGATAAAAGTTTCAGGGGCTGGTTTGGTTCGGGTTTTAAGTTGTGATCGAAAACGCACAGCCCAATTTACTGCAGTAACAAACAGCCTTAGCTGCTGTCACGAAAACAGGTTTTTAAAATAGTAACCGACATCAGAAAAATACGATTCCAGCGCCATTTTCTTCGTTTTTCGAAATGACACGATTTAGGCTTTTGAAATTCCGTTTTTCGAGTTTTTAAAGTCCGTTTACAGCCTGAAGAAGGCGGCTGAAACAGTGACTCAGCTTGCTGTTTTGCGGTTTAGATGTTATTAAATCGTGTTATAAGTGTCCGATTAGCGGGTTAAACAAGAAAACAACTTTTGTACACGTTAAAACACTTTTACCCGAGTAAAGCATTTTTACACAAGTTCATGTTTCGTGTGTGGTAGAGTTTCACCTTTTAACCCTTGCGGTAACCAAAAACGAGCTTATGTGAAGATACATGATCTTACAAAGTCGGGTTAAACGGTGATCCGAGCTACCACATCATAGATCGGGTCTCAATAACCTCATATATCAAATACTACAACTTTTACACTAGTTATGATCTTTTATCCAACAAGATTCAAGTTTTAGTAAACTTTAAAGATTTAAAAGATGGGTTTCCGCATTTTAACCGTTATAAATCATATTAACCACCTTAGATATGTTCAAGAGTGAGTTTTAAACATTATACCTCTAGCTCAAGGCTAGGGAAGATTCTTGATGAAAAACGCGTGGATAAAAGCTAAGTAACGAGGTCCTTCGTGTTCCGTTTGCTCCAAGACTCCTTATCCGAGACCCTTAACACTTGTATGTTGATGGAACGTGATGACCAAGAACCGAAAGTATGATGGATGGATAGGGGATGTTCGGCCGAAAGCTTGAAGGGAGAGAGAGAGAGTTGTGAAAGTTGTGTTGAGTGGTGATGGTTATGGCAAGTAATCTCTTGATCTTATAGACTAAACCCAAGAGCATTATCCAATGGAAAATGTGTAGGCTAGATTTTTAGCAAATGGATTAAAATATTGATCAAGTACAAGGTATTGTCTCCCCATAGTTAGGGGCCGGTTAGGAAGGGGGGGGGGGGGTCTAGTTCGAAATTAACTAGGTGGTTAGGAAGCTAGTTATGTTAAACTAAGTTAAGTTAAGTGTTTAACCTAGTTAGTTATGAACAGCGTGTTATGACGGGTGTTAGGGTAATCAGGGACCCTAACTAGTTCAGAAAATTATAAATAGTGAAAATATTAATATTTTCATGTTCCGGGTAAAGTCCGGGTGTCCGGTTGGATAGTAATCCGTTAAAGTATTACAAAAGGCTTTAAAGTGTCGTTATTGTTGTTTTTAGTGACACATTTTGTTTCCAACACTTTAGAAAGTGTCTAGTGTTATTTTCTCATGTTCTGGCACTTTATTAGTCAGCTAGAAGCTGGTTTAATTATTAAAGTGCTGCGTTTGGTACTTAAAGTACGTTTTTGGCACATCCGAATCAGTGTATCTTATTCCTAGAGACGCGGTACCACAACCCTTATATCCCTACACTCACTACCAGTGTAGTCAAAATATATGAGGCTCTTAACAGGCCTTAGAGGCAGTGTCTGCCTGATGCTGGTTACTTCAGCATGTTCACTGTGTATCCGTTTAGTGCTACTGTGCTTTTTGTGCATCATGTTTGTCACTAAGGTGCCGTTTGTAAATAATGTAGTGACAGCATATAAAGTATGATGCAAGTAAGTGCATGTATCAGTATGCAGGTAGCAGTTTATCAGCTAGTTTCAATCAAGCACAGTAATTAAGCAGTAATTAATCATTAATTAAGTTGTACGGATACCTGGTTTAGTGCGGGTTGTCACATTCTCCCCCCGTTAAATAAATTTCGTCCCGAAATTTAAGTTCTGCTCGTAGATGCGGAGTTCTTAGGAAATAAGTGGGGGTATTTCTCTTTCATCCGGTCCTCACGTCCCCATGTGAATTCAGGACCATGTCTGGCATTCCAACGAACTTTGACGAGTTTGACACTGCTCCGGCGGGTCTTGTTAACTTTCCAATCTGTGACCTCGGCAGGTTCTTCTACGAAGTGGAGCGTGTCGTCAATATGAATCTCGTCGGTAGGAATGGCAACGTCAACTTGAGTTGGACTTTTCTTTAAATTGGATACATGAAATGTATCGTGAACACCATTCAGTTCAGTAGGTAGGTCCAACTTGTATGCTACTGTCCCAATTCTTTCCAGAATTCTGAAGGGACCAATGTAGCGCGGATTTAACTTTTCATGCTTACCAAAGCGTGCCACCCCCTTCCAGGGTGAAACCTTCAATAACACCATTTCCCAAACTTGGAAATCCACATGTTTCCGGTTTGGATCCGCGTAGGCCTTTTATCTGTGGCGAGCGGCTTCGATGCGCTTAAGTATTTGCGCGATCTTGTCTGTCGTCTCTTGGACGATCTCGGGACCAGCAAGCTGCCTATTACCTGCGTCAGACCAAATAGTGGTGATCGGCACTTGCGTCCGTATAGGGCCTCAAATGGCGCGACACCAATACTGGTGTGGTAGCTGTTGTTGTATGAAAACTCGACCAAAGGTAAGTGTTTATCCCAGCTACCTCCCGAATCCATAACACATGCCCTCAGCATGTCTTCCACAGTTTGTATCGTTCGCTCGCTCTGGCCATCAGTTTGCGGATGGAACGCAGTGCTCAGATTCAATTATGAGCCAAAAGATTCTTGGAAGGATTGCCATATTCTTGACACAAACCTTCTGTCTCTATCAGAGATGATCGAGAGAGGCACTCCATGACGTGCTACGATCTCTCTCAAGTAAATTTCCGCAAGTTTACTAGTACTGTCTTTCTCCTTGATTGGCAGAAAGTGTGCGGACTTTGTTAGGCGGTCAACAATCACCCAAATCATATCATGGCCCCTTGGCGTTCTTGGCAGTTTTGTAACAAAATCCATTGAGATTTGTTCCCACTTCCACTTGGGAATCTCAGGTTGTTGCAGAAGTCCCGAAGGCTTCTGGTATTCCGCCTTGACCTTAGCGTACGTTAAACATTTGCTCACGTAAACAGCAACGTCGCCTTTCATCCTAGGCCACCAATA
The DNA here is from genome assembly GCA_030545235.1 of Helianthus tuberosus. Classification (NCBI taxonomy): domain Eukaryota; kingdom Viridiplantae; phylum Streptophyta; class Magnoliopsida; order Asterales; family Asteraceae; genus Helianthus; species Helianthus tuberosus. The sequence goes on along the minus strand of CM060373.1, from coordinate 9,136,600 downwards.
GTAATCTTTGAGATCCTGGTACATCTTATCCGATCCAGGGTGGATAGAGTACCGTGACTTGTGCGCTTCGTTGAAAATAACTTCCCTTAATCCACCAAACAGAGGAACCCAAATCCTTTTCTCAAAACATAATGTTCCTTCCTTGTTTGGTACCAAAAGCTTCTCCATTCCACGGAGATATTCTTCCTCAAGGTTTCCCTCCTTGAGAGCTTCCTTTTGTGCAGCACGAATGCGCGAGGAAAGATCGGTTCGTATGATCATTTCCAAAGCTCTAACCCTTATGGGCTTGATTCTTTCTTTACGACTTAGGGCATCGGCGACTACATTCGCCTTCCCTGGATGTTACTTTATCTCGCAGTCGTAATCGTTTAACAACTCAACCCATCGTCTTTGCCTCATATTCAACTCCTTCTGGTTGAATATATGCTGTAGGCTTTTGTGATCTGTGAAGATTGTGCACTTCGTACCATACAGGTAGTGTCTCCAGATCTTTAAAGCGAAAACCACTGCGCCAAGCTCTAAATCGTGTGTGGTATAGTTCTTTTCGTGCACTTTTAGTTGACGTGATGCGTAAGCAATGACCTTTTGGCGTTGCATCAACACACAACCCAATCCTTGACGCGATGCGTCGCAGTATACCACAAAGTCATCAGTACCTTCTGGTAGAGCTAAGATTGGCGCGTTACAAAGCTTATCCTTCAGTATCTGAAATGCTTCTTCCTGTTTGATTCCCCAATCAAACTCCTTATCTTTCTGGGTCAGGAGCGTCAACGGTTGAGCGATTTTTGAAAAATCCTCGATGAACCTTTGATAGTAGCCAGCCAAACCCAAGAATTGTCGAATCTCGGTTGGCGTTGTAGGCGTTTCCCAATTCTTGATTGCCTCGATCTTTGTGGGATCAACATGAATTCCATCCCCATTAACCACATGTCCAAGAAACTGGACTTCGCGTAACCAAAACTCGCACTTGGAGAGTTTGGCGTACAGCTGTTCCTTCCTTAGCAGCTCCAATATGGTTCTAAGATGTTGTTCGTGTTCAGCCTTCGTCCTTGAGTAAATCAAGATGTCGTCGATGAATACAATCACGAACTTGTCTAAGTATGGCTTGCAAACCCTATTCATCAAGTCCATAAAGACTGCAGGTGCGTTTGTTAAACCAAATGGCATAACGAGGAACTCGTAGTGTCCATAACGAGTTCGGAAGGCTGTTTTCGGGATACTTTCCTCCTGTATCCTTAGTTGATGGTATCCAGATCGAAGGTCGATCTTAGAGTAGCAGCTTGAACCTTGAAGTTGATCGAACAGATCGTCGATTCTTGGTAGAGGATACCTGTTCTTGATCGTCAGCTTGTTCAATTCTCTGTAGTCAATACACATGCGGAAACTTCCGTCCTTCTTCTTGACAAACAAGACCGGAGCTCCCCAAGGCGAGAAGCTTGGTCGGATAAAACCCTTGTCTAACAACTCCTGAAGTTGTGTTGACAGTTCTTGCATCTCAGACGGCGCAAGTCTGTAAGGTGCCTTAGCTACAGGCGCTGCGCCTGGAACTAAGTCAATGTGAAACTCCACTTGCCTCTGCGGTGGCAGTCCGGGTAAGTCTTCTGGGAAGACTTCTGGATACTCCCTTACGACAGGGATGTCCTCGATTGTTGGCTCAGCAGCCTTCTTGTCTACGATGTGTGCCAGAAAAGCAACACATCCTTTCTGTAAACACTTCCTTGCTTTCTAGCAGCTGATAAGTCTTAGCGGTGTGTCACGCTTCTCTCCGTGAACCACAATCGTCTCACCATCATCAGTTGGAATACGAACAGCCTCCTCGTGACACACTATCTCAGCCTTGTTTCCGGATAACCAATCCATTCCTACCACCACGTCGAAGCTTCCCAATTCGACTGGTAGTAGATCCAAAGTAATCTCACGTTCTCCCAGTTCTATCACACAGCCTCTGATTACTTTGTTGGCTTCAACTAACTTTCCATTAGCTAATTCGATCGAGTAGGGGATATCTAACTTACTAGCGGTTAAACCAAGTATATTCTTAAATCCTAATGACACGAAGCCATAACCGGCACCAGCATCAAACAAAATAGGTGCAAAAGTTTTGGTTGTTAGAGAACGTACCAGAAATCACACCTGGATCCTGGCATGCCTCACAAGCTCTGATGTTGGATTTTCTCTCACGGTCTTGTTTCAACTTCAGGCATTCCCTCTTAAAATGTCCAACTTCCTTACAATGGTAGCATCCTATCATTCGGCCATCTCCTTTCCCATTTTCACCTAGAGCGTTGTTACTGTTTTCTCCTTGTATGAAACTCTTCATCCCACAACCTTCCTTGTTGTGTCCTTCCCTCCCGTACCAAGGCTTCTGACATCCCCCATCACGGTGACACTTGCACTCAGCACATCTTGGTTTGGTTTCTAAGTAATTCTTATCATTGGCCTGTTTGTTGTTAGGGCAATCTTTCTTGAAATGCCCTTTGTCCCCGCAGTCAAAGCAACCTCGAATAGATCTTTGTTCATCGTTGTTCATTTGGGTATCTTCGGTAAGCTTCCTTTTGTTCTTTCCAGACGACTCTACCTGAGTTTTCTTGTCAGGGTTTGCAAGTTTTTCTAGTCTATTTGCTTCCGTAACGAGTGCCAAACCCATCTTACTTGCAACAATGGTTGTTGGTGGCGTAGATGCTGTCATCAAGCTCAAGACTTGAGGCGCCAGTTCCCAAATGAATTGTTCCAATTTCTTCAGTTCTGGTTTTACCAGGTATGGAACAATTTGTGACAGATCATGGAGTCGTTGCACGTACTCCAACACCTTCGGACCTTCCATCATTAGGCTCCGAAATTCATCTTCCCACTTCTGGGTTTCCGTGTGGGGGCAATACTTCTTATGCATCATTCCTTTCAACTCATCCCAAGTTAACGCGTATGCTGTAGTTAGGCCCATTATTCGAACCTGAAGATTCCACCATAGTCGAGCTCCATCTTGAAACAACTCAGAAACGTATGGGACCTGTTGTTCTGGCGTACAGCCACTCATTCGAAAGATGGATTCCATACTTTCAATCCATTTTACAAAAGTTATGGCACCCCCAGTGCCGTCGAACTTCGGAGGCTTGTAGTTGAGGAAGTGCCAGTAGGAACAACCGTTATTTCCTGAGGTACCTTTGATTGGTTCGGAGCGTAGGGCCTCGTGCTGTGCTATAGCTGCAGCAATTACCTCTTTAAGTTCTGCCTCAGAGGTGGGCAAGCGCACTTCGCGTCTTGGCGGCATCTTCTAAAAGATGTTTCACATAGGTTAGGTCATAGCAAGTGAAGTGTACGTATGCATTCAACAATACCAACACATAACATTTCATGTTATCAACAAATCAATCACATAACCTCTTATGTTATAGGGCATAAACAATTGATTGAACATCGCATGTGATGAGAATACTGCGATTGTATTGCTACAATTCGAGACCACAATGTAAAGCTCCCAAATGCACTACTATATCATACTACATCAATGACTTAGTAGGGGACGACCCTAGACAAGTCGTGCGATCGCTGGTCATGTTCAGGAGTCTCTGGTTCGTCCTTTCTAAATTTTCAGGATTCCACGTCAAGTTTCTGAATTTCTGTCCTAACACAACATTTCTTCTCAATCGTTTCCTTGAGCCCGTCCCAGCTCAGTGCATAAGCAGCGTCTGTGCCAAGGGTCTGAACCTGGAGGTTCCATTAAGAGAGTGTGATATCTAGAAATATCCCCAAGATATAGGTAACACTCTGTTTGGGGCGAACGGTTACTCATTCCTAGAATGGAGTCGGTCTTTTCGGACCAACGAACAAATGCAACGGTGCCTCCTGTTTTATCAAAGTTCAAAGGCTTGCAGTTCAAGAACTGTTTATAGGTGCAGCCAGTTGGAGGGTTATCTCCAGTAATGCCATCGTTGTACTTAGAGTGGAGGTCTTCATGTCGTGCATTTATCTGCGAGATGCGTTCTTTGCAGCTCGTCTTCTGTCCTTGGCAATGTACTGGCGTTTGTGTCATGTCTGGGTGACATTCCCCTTTGTCGAAGTGGTGTGAAGCGGGTTAGACAACGTTTCAATTGTCTATGAGGTGTATGTAGCAACATAAGCCATAATGTAATCACCCAATTTCACACGCAAATATACTCACTGTATAAGTGGGGAAATAAATTCCTGAGCCTTCACATAGGCTTGTCAATTTGGCTTGTTGCTTGTAATAGAATGAACTCAAGGCTACATCGCCTAGGTCATTTGTGTTTAGGTTATTTCCTACTGCATTGGTTATCATCCGCTTGACCTGCAGAGTCCACCAGGATTCCTGTGCACTACAAATCGTTATTACGTGGGCCCCCGTAATAATAAATTGTCTTGCACAGTTACCCCAAATTTTCTCTCATCCAAGCAGATGATCAATCAAGAAGCAACAGCCGGTGCATCGGCATGAACAGGGTCATACTCCAATGCGGGGTCAGGAGCAATGCCTGGCTCAGGGGCCACGGCTAGCTCCGAATCAAAAACTCCATCTCAAAATCAGCTGGATCAACAATCACAGGGGTTACAGGATCCCCCAAGGGCTGGTCTAAGTGCATGAACTCAATGTCATGGTCTGGATCAACACCAGGCGGAAAAACAGAATTGTCCTCATAATCGCGATCAAACTCAAAGCTGTGTGTGGGATCCGGTGCAGCTGATGATGCCATATCAGGGTCGGCGTCGTGTAAGTGGTGCTGCATTCCCTGTATGTGCGAAGACGCGGATGTCAGAGACTCAAATGAGTCTGGGATAGGGGGATGAGTTTCCCCTACAGGAGCGTCCGCATGCAGTAGTCTAATGCTAGCAGCGAGAGGGCCTTGCCCTCAAGTGGGTCCTCCTCTTACTAGTTTGACATCGTCTTTAGAGGCAATGTCGGGGGCATATCAACAACGAGATAAGTGGCAAGGGGCACAGGAGCAGGGATCACCGCCAGTGGCAAATTCCCAACAAGATGGCCATCAGTAGGCTCTGCTACGACTTCAGGCAGTGCACAAAGGGCCGAAAGTCGTCATTGTCTGTGCCGGTAGTATCAGAAGTGTACACCTCGTGCTTCGTTGAACTATGTCGTCTGATACTATGGTCATGGGGTTCGTAGTGCCCATCCTTCTAGTACTTGATGAAAGCATAACGTTTGTAACATAAACACATATACGTATAATAATCAATCATATAATCAGTTAATCACATAAGTCACCAACTAAGGTATCACATACTTCTCCTAGCCTTACTAGCCAATTTCATTCAGTCTACAAGACTGCTCTATCCTTCACTTAAACCAAACCTCGATCCTCCAGATCGATCCTATAACAAACCAACGTGCTCGACTACCTTGATCACCGCGGTCCTCCAGACCGATCCTCAGCCCTCCAAGCTGGGTCTATAACTAATAAAATGTGCTCAACATTTGTTTGTAAAAAGTGTGGATCTGGACTTAAGTGGTATGCAGAAAAATGTTTTCGTGAGAGCCCTAGTGATCATAGTCTAGACTCGAGAAAGAATCCTACTTCGCTATGATCAGAGCTCTGATACCAAGCTGTCACACCCTGGCTTTGCAGAAGCGTGGGTAATTTTGGTGTGACTTCTTAATACCATAGCTTAATCATACCAAAGCTATATGAGTTAAAAACATGCAAGATCATCCATTAAGTTTTGAAGTTCAAACACAATACCATTGTTTTAACATACCCTGACAACATAATCTTGTTCAACAAACTTTACAAACATAACATAGACATGGTTTAAGGATTGTGTCTTGTCCAGGAAAGAGACACATCCCCTAAACCCCGGATGACCTTGGAAACTAGTGCAGCGGAAAACATGCCATACCGTGCCAGATCTCGTTAATTTCCTGAAATACATGTAAGTTGAAAAATCAACAATAATGTTGAGCGAGTTCATGTGCAAGTGAGTAAGTAAAAACACTTGTAAGTATAAAAGTTCCCTGGTATGTAGCAGTGTAAGAGGACTTGTGATCACCAATGGTTTGCAAGGCCATTAGCATGTTGTGAAATGCAAGTAGGAAGATACAAACCTAGCGTATTTGGCGTTGGGGCACAAAGTCACCACCTGGTCCATTATGCGGGCTCAGGGGTTGGGCTCGCTACACCCAGATAGATCTACCGCTTAAGTCCCTCGGTGTTCTAACTACCCATTCACATGATCTAAAACCTCCTTACGTTAATCATACCGTGTATAATAGTACTTGTAAACAAAGTAACATGTATTTCACCCCCGCAGTTAAGAAAACTGAAAACAGTTAGAGAAAAGGGGGACATGAACTCACAGTGAATGCGCGTCTCTACCAAGTGTCTCCAATACAGTAAGCTGTGCAACGACCTACAAGTGCTAATTCTATTAGACGGACGGCCGTGCCTTAGCTTTGCAGTTTAAGTCTTTGGGAAATAGTTAGACAACTATTTCGTGTTTATGTTCCGTATACACTTGGTAGTTATTCTTCTTCCCAAGGATGGGGGATACAATACATGTGCGTAAGTTACGTTTTATCAATCTTGTGGTAATGTAATTACCGGTGTAACTTTTGTGGAAGCGTTCGTAAAGTTTTGGAATTATTAACGCTTGTAAATATTATTTTCACTCTAAAATAATATTTATGTATTTCACAAAATAATCATAAACAGTGTTGTGACAAATATATTTATCACGTTAATCTTTGTGAAAATCCCACCTCCGAATATTTAGTAATTAAAGTCATGGCGAAATTTTATGTTTCGAAAATATGTCGAAAATAGTTCTAATCACTTGTTGTGTAAATAATTCCAAGTGTTAGGTTTTTAGGAAATTTCGCCAGAGTTTCCTCTGTAACTGGAGGTGGCCACGCTTCCAAGCGTATCATTTTCTTTTTGAAAACATCCCATGATTATCAACAATCAACCCTTACGTTTTAACACGCGAAACGCTACCCTTGTCGTTTCAGTTTCAATATGTGGAAACTGGGCTGTTTTCGGGCGACTAAATAAAATACTTAACCCTTTCCAAAAATTCCCAAATTTTTACGGGTCGTCCTAATCGACCCAAAAATGATTGTATAAAAATATCGGGGTCCAGTTTCTTATCAATAATTTATAGAAAATCGTTTACCGAACCGTGATCAGATTTGACACATTCTGATCACAGTTTGTGGAAAAATTCGTCAAAAATTCCTCGTATGTCCGTTTATCGAAATTCCAGTTTGAGGGTCACAAATACATCCGTGACCATCTTAGATAAAAGTTTCAGGGGCTGGTTTGGTTCGGGTTTTAAGTTGTGATCGAAAACGCACAGCCCAATTTACTGCAGTAACAAACAGCCTTAGCTGCTGTCACGAAAACAGGTTTTTAAAATAGTAACCGACATCAGAAAAATACGATTCCAGCGCCATTTTCTTCGTTTTTCGAAATGACACGATTTAGGCTTTTGAAATTCCGTTTTTCGAGTTTTTAAAGTCCGTTTACAGCCTGAAGAAGGCGGCTGAAACAGTGACTCAGCTTGCTGTTTTGCGGTTTAGATGTTATTAAATCGTGTTATAAGTGTCCGATTAGCGGGTTAAACAAGAAAACAACTTTTGTACACGTTAAAACACTTTTACCCGAGTAAAGCATTTTTACACAAGTTCATGTTTCGTGTGTGGCAGAGTTTCACCTTTTAACCCTTGCGGTAACCAAAAACGAGCTTATGTGAAGATACATGATCTTACAAAGTCGGGTTAAACGGTGATCCGAGCTACCACATCATAGATCGGGTCTCAATAACCTCATATATCAAATACTACAACTTTTACACTAGTTATGATCTTTTATCCAACAAGATTCAAGTTTTAGTAAACTTTAAAGATTTAAAAGATGGGTTTCCGCATTTTAACCGTTATAAATCATATTAACCACCTTAGATATGTTCAAGAGTGAGTTTTAAACATTATACCTCTAGCTCAAGGCTAGGGAAGATTCTTGATGAAAAACGCGTGGATAAAAGCTAAGTAACGAGGTCCTTCGTGTTCCGTTTGCTCCAAGACTCCTTATCCGAGACCCTTAACACTTGTATGTTGATGGAACGTGATGACCAAGAACCGAAAGTATGATGGATGGATAGGGGATGTTCGGCCGAAAGCTTGAAGGGAGAGAGAGAGAGTTGTGAAAGTTGTGTTGAGTGGTGATGGTTATGGCAAGTAATCTCTTGATCTTATAGACTAAACCCAAGAGCATTATCCAATGGAAAATGTGTAGGCTAGATTTTTAGCAAATGGATTAAAATATTGATCAAGTACAAGGTATTGTCTCCCCATAGTTAGGGGCCGGTTAGGAAGGGGGGGGGGGTCTAGTTCGAAATTAACTAGGTGGTTAGGAAGCTAGTTATGTTAAACTAAGTTAAGTTAAGTGTTTAACCTAGTTAGTTATGAACAGCGTGTTATGACGGGTGTTAGGGTAATCAGGGACCCTAACTAGTTCAGAAAATTATAAATAGTGAAAATATTAATATTTTCATGTTCCGGGTAAAGTCCGGGTGTCCGGTTGGATAGTAATCCGTTAAAGTATTACAAAAGGCTTTAAAGTGTCGTTATTGTTGTTTTTAGTGACACATTTTGTTTCCAACACTTTAGAAAGTGTCTAGTGTTATTTTCTCATGTTCTGGCACTTTATTAGTCAGCTAGAAGCTGGTTTAATTATTAAAGTGCTGCGTTTGGTACTTAAAGTACGTTTTTGGCACATCCGAATCAGTGTATCTTATTCCTAGAGACGCGGTACCACAACCCTTATATCCCTACACTCACTACCAGTGTAGTCAAAATATATGAGGCTCTTAACAGGCCTTAGAGGCAGTGTCTGCCTGATGCTGGTTACTTCAGCATGTTCACTGTGTATCCGTTTAGTGCTACTGTGCTTTTTGTGCATCATGTTTGTCACTAAGGTGCCGTTTGTAAATAATGTAGTGACAGCATATAAAGTATGATGCAAGTAAGTGCATGTATCAGTATGCAGGTAGCAGTTTATCAGCTAGTTTCAATCAAGCACAGTAATTAAGCAGTAATTAATCATTAATTAAGTTGTACGGATACCTGGTTTAGTGCGGGTTGTCACACACTATGTGTTTAAGTTTAATGAGAAGAAAGAGCAAAGCAATAACCAATTTGTACTACAATAATTTTAAGATGACATTACAAACTTCATGACAAATACATATGAGATGCCTATATATAATCCAAATAAGGCATACTATGCTACTCAATCATAAGAACACCATGGTAATAACACTATCATTAGATACAGTTCTAAGCGGGTGCCAACCAGCCACCTCAGCAATAGAGCTACCCCCACCCCACCCTGAACCTCAAGGCAATGAATAAGCCCATATACAAATATATTTATATATATTTTTTTAAAACTTGAAGTTTAGTTTCAAACCGAGAAAATTAAAATTGTCCCCCTTGAAACGTCTGACCAAACTGCCAGTTAGATGGTGCCACGTTGTAGTTAGTTATGGTTTTTCCATCACTGGTTGTCACTTGGAAAGATAGACTTTGACCGTTAAGGTAGTTGTTGCTTTGCCAGTTTTGCCCCCAATTCCTTGACATGGGTTGCCACCCGGTTTTCGACCCCTTGATTGAAACCGAATGGACATCCCCTGCACCTCCGACGTTTGTGATCAAAACCAAGTTAAAGTAGGAGTGACCATTTATTGTGAACCTCACTCCTCCTTTCTTAACACAAGGCACCCTATACAAAAACAATATGTTATTATTATTATTATTATTTAAGTCAAGTCAAAAGATAACATATCATATCATATCATGTCATATATATATACACCTTTGGAATGAAACTGGTACAATTCCAGCTCGATACTGTGCAATTTTCAAGAATGCAGGCTCGGCCAAATCAAAATGTTGGAGAGGAGGGTTGCACCACCCGCCATTGTCGTTAGGCTGGGCAGGGTTAGGTGGACAAAAATTGGTGGCGGTGACAATGATGGAGCCAGGCAAGCACCATTTAGGGTCGTCATTGCATCTCATCTCGTAACAAGACCCACAACTCAAGCCATTGTTAAAAAGTGCGGTACTCAATGCCGCAGTGTTGGTACCGTATCCTTGACTATACAAATTTCCATAGCCACAAGCACCCCCTATACACAAGTAAAACATATTAAATTTTATTTAAGACATTATATAATCGAAAAAAATACTTTTATATATGTGTGTGTATATATATATATACCCATTGTTCCGGTGGCATCTCCGCCGCCATAGAAGGTGGCATGGGCACTTTCCCAACCTCCATAGACAAGACTAAAGGAAGATAGAAGTAGAGAGACAATGGTGAGTATTGAAAGGGCCATTGAAGTTGTTTAAGGAAGGTGATGTTGGTAGAATGTGGGAAATAGAGTTAACTAAACACTTATTATATAGGGGAAGTTGGAAACAAGCAAAACACAATGGGTCCATATATTGAATTTTATAAAAGAATTGGATATTTATTTTTTATATACAGAAATCATGTAGTCAATGGATTACATTAACATCCTATAACCAAACTCACTATTAAAGGTTAGACAACAACATATGAATATATATCGTTAGTTATAACATATCTTTTTTGATTTCTAATGGTGAGTGTATTTAATATTTTTATGACTTTTGTACGAGAGGCGAACATGGTTGTTTCAAATGAACTACCAAATTGATGCCCCACCAGCACATGCAAATTTTCAACTGTCTTTTTACGTGTTTGACGACATCTTAATTTAAAAGAAATAAAGTAAAATAAATATTTTCTGTAAATTTTATAAAAGAAAAATGTGTTTGTTGCATTTAGCAATAGCAAGTGCCTCGCAAATACAATAAATAAGAGAAGAAAACTTAATAAACATATAACTCAACACTTATTATGATAACATGATACCTATTTTATTCTTGAAAGTCCAGTTAAGCGTCATAAACTTTTTTTACACTAGAAATCTCTCGTCCAGTTAAGCGTCACAAGTTTTTTTTACACCAGAAATCTCTCGTTAATCCTTCTTAGAAAAACAGTGTGATAAAATTACAGCAAAGGAAAAAAGTACATGGTGTATTTTTTTCCCCTTGATGTTTATGTATTAGTTATGTTGTTTAATTAAAAAAAAACTAATTGAGAAAAAACTTTGTGAAGGGAAAAAGTGTAATGTGTATAATACTTATAGGGTCAAGTTATTCTACAAAGGCTTCTAATCCAATACTTATAATACTCTCCTAATCCAATACTTATAATACTCCTTTAGTTTAATATATATTTTTTACTTGGTAGATATCGTCTTTTGTAGAAGTTACTCAAAACTTTTATAATTATATGAATAGGCATGTCATATTGTCGCTTGATAAGTTGATATTTCAATGTACAATCTCTTATCTTAAACAATATTGTATTATCTTTGTTTAGTACATTTAAAAATGACAAATAACCTTTTATACTCATTTTAGAAGAAAAAAGAAAGAAAAAAAAAACTCATATAGCCATGAGAGAAGCAAATTTACACTTTATCGTACTTTTACTTATATAGTGAAAGTGTATTGTATAATTTTGCTTAACGTACGCTGCGTACGCTGTGAAAATATAACATGCGTGATTATGTTTTTTTATCTCATGCGTGATTTTGATTTTGTACATGTGTGATTATGGGTTTCAACATGTTTACATGCGTGATTAGGGTTTTTGAGTTTTATAACATGCGTAATTTCATCTCTTACACATCGTACGTTAATAAATATTGTACGTTAACCAACTCCTACTTGTATATTATATATATATATATATATATATATATATTTTTCTCCTTAAAAATGACTGGAGCCCCATGTTACGTGACATCCTATCATCATCAAATGTTATGTTCCTTAGATGGAACTTAACACATCATTAGTTTTAATCATGGGTTCACATCGAGTAAATCTTTTCAGTTATATAAATTCTAATCAGTTTTATATTGACATGTCTTATATTTTATAGATTAACATAATATAGGGTAGACGACAAAATTTTAAAATATGAATTAAACATAAATATGAGCGTAAATCTTATGTTTTATGCTAACTACAAACTACGACATGATGAAAGATGTTACACTGAAAAAAAAAATTGCATATGCTAATCCGTAATACTTTGTTGATGATATGTTAGCTAATTGTATTATTTATAACTAGGTTAGACCCCGTGTATTATACGGGTTGAATAAATGTAATTTTATATACCAAATAATATATATATTTTTAAAAATCTAGTTTATTACACGGGTTTAATAAATGTAATTTTATATATCAAATAATAAAACAATATATATTTAAAAATCTCGTTTATTACATGGGTTGAATAAATGTAATTTTATATATCAAATAATAAAAAAAGTTGTATTTTTAAGAACCCCGTTTATTGTACGGGTTTTATAAACCCTATGTATTATATGGATTGAATAAATCTAATTTTATATACTATGTAATAAAAAAAAGTTATATTTTTACAAACCCTGTGTCTTACACGAGTTGCATAAATGTAATTTTGTATACTAAAAAAATAAAAATGTTATATCTTTAAAAAACCTCGTTTATCATACGGGTTGAACGAATCTAATAAAAAATTATATCTTTAAAAAAACCTAACAGCTATACTTGATATACGAAGGATGAGGTGATTGCGGTGATGATTCTTATAAATGTCACGTAAACATAGTGATTACCGTATTTGAGTTGAGAGTTGAACACGAAAATAAAAGTATAGAACCAATAAACATTGATTAATATTTTTGTTTAACCCTTATAAACATTTTTAAATAGGTTCACCCCTTAACTACTTTAGTTTAATAAAATAAATAAATCATTTGCATTATATTAATTTATATTTAGCGTACATCTTTTGTTAATTTCAGAAAAAATAATTTTGAAATCTGATTAATATTTTAAAATATTAGATTATCTCCTATACGAATTGTTTAAATTTATATTAAATTTAATTTTATATTTATCATTTAATTGATATTAATTATCTATAAAAAATAGATGGCTTAAATGAATGACACGTGTCATTCCATTAGTTTCTTTTATTATATAGTACTAGCGGTAAGACACGTGTGCAAACACGGGTGGTTTCTTAGAAAACCATTCATAACACATATTGATAGAACATATAGATACATGTATAGATATTGTACCAAAACGTGTTATCTATTATAGATAAAAGACAACTATAAACATAGATTATCGGTTAATATATCAGTTACATACAATTATTTCCATTCTCTTATCCAAAAAAGCGCATATCCACCCATTGACAATTTAACTGTTTACCCAAAAAGACAATATAAACTGTTTATAGACATAGGCACATATAAAAGATGTCTAACAAAACTTAATAGAATTTGAATACAACTTAAGGTTCAACAAACATTAACTACAAACACACAATCACCTGCCTCAACAACTTTCAGCAAAACTAAATTAAGGAATCAGCAGACTTTAGAAATCAGCAGATCTTTATTCTCTCATCAACCTTTCCCGGATTTGCCATTTGAATTGGAGCTCAAAATCCAAGGAATCAGCATCATCTTCATCCCTATCAAGCTGAAGGTTAAAAAGATCTTCGAGGTCAACTGGATTCAGACCAAGTGCATTCTCCCTTGATATCTTTTCAACACTACCATCAGACTTGATCAAAGACAATTCATGGGTCTGTTTGTCAGACTTCCAATTTAGTATTTTTGGGTCTGATGGGTTTCTTGGGAGAAGTTTTATTTGAGAGGAGTTTGGCGATTGAGGCCTGCTTGCCAACTTCTGAAGTGTTTGAGCAACTTGAGCTTGTAATTGCAACGAAGCATCATCCAATCCATATCGTAACTGATTTCTAATAGACTATTTTCTGTACTCAGCTTCTCTCTTTTCATCTTCCTCATCCATCAGTTGTTGTCTTTTTCTTTGGTTCAAGGCAGCGTTGGATACATCTGCTGATGAGAACAGCTTTTTAGATGTAATGGTCTGCCGACGTCTAACAGTGGTTTCATCTTTGTATACTGGCTTTTTAGGAAAGGATGGACCTGTCTTTCTTCGCTTTTCTAGCTTATTGTAAGCTCGATCAATATACTGCCTAGACCATTTTCCAATTTGTCTAGCAGTCTCAAACTTAGCTGCTACAAGTTCTGCCCTCATTCTCTTGTACTTCAACACTTCATCCACTTCAACCTTTTTGTATTGTTTCTAGTTGGGAGCAGATTTTTGCATTTGAGGATCTTTATTCATCTTTTCAATTCTATTAACTTCCTCATTAAGAGCTTCAAGGGGCCAGTCGTTGAAATCAGACCTGTAGGCTTCGTAGGGCTTGGTATCCATGATAATGTTCAAGAAATCATTCCTTATTGTCTTTTATAGCTCAGCATTTGGTGACAAATTTGACATATTCTTACTCAGGTCTCTAGCAAAATCTTCCAACTTCTTGACTTGACTAAGCCAATGTTGCATGCAACCTGATAACTTAATGCCTCCTAGCCCTTTACACTCTTCTTTTGCTATATATTCTGCTTGCTTGCCCTTTAGCTTCAGATATTCATAAATATTCTTTGGAGTTTCGAATCCATGAAGAGATGGGAAGGTTCTTTTGGATGGATCATCCTCTGTGTAAAATTGAGTCATTTCATCTTGAACTACAAGCTGTTCCAGAGGGAAATTTACTGCCAATGGGTTGAGTTTTGTTGATGGAGGTGGGACGAATGGTTTGGGTGAAGTTTGAATGAATGGAGTAGCTGATAACGGAATTGGTGCGGGTATATCTTTTTCTTCCTTCTCTTCTTCATGTACCATTAATTTTCTCTTTCTTGTGTAAACAGATTTTAGAGAAGGAGGAGTTAGGGAAGAAAAACGTGCTATGAGTGTAAAGGTTGATTGTGATGGGAATTGAAATAGGGTAGAATCAGTGGATTGACTAACAACTGTTGAAACAACTGGTGTCTCAACCGATGTTGTCTTAACATGTATTGAAACATTTGTTGCATCCACAATTGTTTCAGTGGAGGTTGGCAGTGGTGATGAGGATTTTTTATTCTGCTTTTTGACAGGTGGTTTTTCTGGTGAGAGTTTTGTTTTAGGTGTATCAGAATTTGGGTCTTAGGTTCAGCAGTGGTTTTAAGTTTTGCAGCAGTGGTTTGTTTTTCTGGTGGTGATATTGGTTTAGGAAATATGACAATAGGAGATTTGTTGTGTTTGTGTGATTTTCTTCTATTTGAGGTTCCAATGTTGAGCACTTCATCTTCCTCTTTTGTATGCTTCTTCTTCTGCTTTCGTTCAATCTCCTTATCTGTCTGTTTGTTAACGGTATCATCAATTCCCTTTTCCTTACCAGTATCAGATTTTCCAGTAGATTTTGCAGAAGTTTGCTTGGCAGGCTTTGGATTTTGTTTGGCTGATTCCTTGGTGTTGGTTTGCCAAAGTTTTTCATGGAATCTTTTTCCCTCTTTTCAGCATCATCTTCATCGTCTTTTTCAAACACAGGTGCAGGGGTAATACCAGTTAACTTTGCAATGCATTCTTTTATGCCCTTGATGTCAGCCTCTGTGTCTTTGTATCTTGCTTCAACCATAACTCTAATTAGCTTCATGTGGGAATTAAGTTGAATCTCAGTCAGTTCCCTTTGAGCTGCAAGAATGGGTTGTACCAAATTCCAAAGCTCTTGGCATAACTGCTGATGAGAAGGTCGACTTTTGAAAGCATCCACCAACTGCTTAAATTGATCTTTCATATCAGCAACAGTTGTTTCCAAGTTAGATATCCTCTCTGTCAAATCCTGGTATTTTAATCCATCACCTAACTTAATAGGATCATCTGAATTCCCACCAGAGGTGGTTGTATCTGCTTTTGAAAGAGGAGGTATCTCCAAATTTTCATTAGCAGATGTCCCTTGTTCTTGGTTCTGGGGACTTCCCTTTGTATCAGTGGTTACCTTAGTGATCTCACCCGTGGTTAACTTGAACTCACCGGTGGATACCTTGATAAACACAGCAGTGGTTGCCTTCAAGGGAGTCTGACTGATGAAACTACTGTCCAAATGTAAATCATTGGATTTGACATTTGTAGTAGCTGCTCCACTTGAAATACCATCAAGAATTTGCTAAAATTCAAGAGGTGCAGCCTCCTCAACTATTTCTGGGTTAGCTAATTGAAAAGGTTCAGACATCGCTATTGTTGAAGTTAAACTCTCAGTAAAGTGTTCGTGGCAGGGACTGCTATCAGTCTGAATGTCAACAGCTTGAAGCAGTGTTACAAACTTTGGTGGAATAGATGATGAAGGGATTGCTGTCGAAAGAGACATTGCCCCGGGAGAAGGGCTTTTAAGTATATTCACATATGAGGGTATGACATCGTATTGTGGTGTCCTTGTGAATACAACATGTTCCTTTTGTGAGGAATCATGACGAGTTTGGTTTATGGGTTAAGATCTTTCCGCATGTTATGAGGAAGTTGCAACAGTGGTTTGTAGTGATATCTGTGTTGTCACAGGGTTAACCTCTTGGATCTCATCTTCCAGAGGACTCGTTTTGCTGGTTTTGGTGGGCTTTTTGGATTTTGTTTTGGTCTTTTTGGGTTTTGTTGGTGGGGGTTTCACAGCTGTGGTTGTAGTGCTGTGATCACCAAGAGCAGTGGGCTCAACAACAGAGGTTTGAGGAGCAGTTATGGACTCATCTAAAATTTCCTCATTCCCCTCTGCTTCAGTTTTGGAAACATCCGACTCTTTAGCCATAAGGCGAGTAAAAGTTTCAGATGTTAGACTGTTCATTTTAATAGCTTTACCTTTTTCAAAAGCTTTTGGAGAAACATGTTTTTGCAGGTAGTAGCTTAATAGTCTAGGAAACATAAGAAAACCAACAGTTTTCCCCTTTTTAATAGCAGCAGTTTCCCCTTTTTAATGTTTTTTAAATTTACAACCAAATCAGCAAACAGTACATGTGAGTAGTTAAAATCAGTATTTGTCAAAATTGCATACCCCAATGACTGAATTTTCAAAGGTATTTCCTTAAAAGAAGTAGTTTTATTTGAGAGACAAATTAAGAGAGTATGGAACAGGAATTTCATTGGTGGTGGAAAATTACCTTTAAACATAGTTGCCTTATTCAACTGTCCATTATATCCCCTCCCAATCAAGTCTATTTGAATCTCATTTTTCGGGAAAGATGTCTTACCTGCCAAGTCGTTTACCTCAAATGTTGTTGATATGGTAGTGGGGGGTAATAGCAACCGATTCACCTCCGACTTTTGAAGTTATACTTACGGCCACATTGTTTTGTTCTTCAATATTCACATTTGCCCAGAAATCGCGGAGCGTCTCTTGGTAAATGGGTACGTCGGCGGTAAGAATGGCTTTATATTTTGATGATGTAAGAACATCAATCATTAAATGATAGAGAGTATTGTTCTCGGTTTTCTCAAAAATAGCAAGCTAGTTATGCGGATTTTTCATCATCAAAGCCACGATTGGAATTGAAAGTTGCGATAGGTTGACGAAGAAGTGTTGAAGAAGAAGGTGGAAACCGCTCTGATGAATTTTAAACTCGAGACGAAAGTAAAACCTCTGTTTGGGGATGAAACAGGGGTTTATAAAGTGAAAAAGTGAATGCTGACATTCAGAAGTTACAAAGA
The DNA here is from genome assembly GCA_030545235.1 of Helianthus tuberosus. Lineage (NCBI taxonomy): Eukaryota > Viridiplantae > Streptophyta > Magnoliopsida > Asterales > Asteraceae > Helianthus > Helianthus tuberosus. The sequence goes on along the minus strand of CM060373.1, from coordinate 9,118,926 downwards.
TCTGATGGCTAACATCTGTCCACGTCAGAACCTCTGCTCTGATAATAGATGACAGTTGTTTGAAAATCACTGTTGACCAACAACAGATGTTAGGCAACAATAGTAACTCAGGAGTCCTTAGATTAAACAGAACGTATGAAAACAGACAATACCATTCAGCAGTGTTTGGAAACCACTGTTGGGCAATAACAGATCTTAGGCAACAATAGTATAAGTCTGCTAGGATAAACAGCACTTATTAAAACGGGTTTGGAAAACAATTGTTTTCAACAGACTTTTAATATAAACAAATAAATTGATATTAAATATCAGCAGCCATTTAATGCAAAACATTTAAAAAATAAAATTTCATGGGAAAACTATAAAATTAAATATCAAGAAACCGAAAGAACAAATTCTAAACCTCTGCCATAAAAAAATTAAAAAAAACCTCTTCATTTAAACACCAACAATACTCTACATGGCAAACATAGGCTTCTACCACTTCATCGGACACAAATGTTGTAAACAATGGTAAATCAACAGTCCCTAGGATAAACAACACTTATTAAAATAGACAATACCTATCAGCAGTGTTTGAATTTTTATCCAAACAGAAGTTGATTCAAAACATCAACAAATACTATGAAAACACTGATAATTAGTTTTAAATTGATTTTATATATTAAGACTTATTATTATGATGTAATAATAACCTCAGAAAAGCATTGTCGGACAGCCTCTCTGCCTGCCACATCAGCTTTCTTATGTCACCGCGATTTTTTGAGCAAAACAGAAGTTTGCCCAACAATTGTTTTCCACAAACTTTTAAGAGTTTTTTCCAATATTTAAAAAAAGCTATTTTTTCAGAATGGAGTTTTCATGTTCTGAAGACATTTTACAAAGATCTGTTGGGCAATAACAGATGTTCAGAACTTCTGTTGTGTTAATGGTTAACAATTGTTTGGAAACCGTTATTGGGAATAACAGATGTTGGCAACAGTTGCAACGCAACAGTCGTTATGAGAACAGACAATAGCTTTAAGTAATGGATGAATCTTTAGCCAAACAGATGTTTTAAAAACAACTGTTTTCAACAGACTTTTAAAGATTTTTAACAATTTTTTTAAAAATACCTATTTTTTAAGAATGGACTTTTGATGTTCTGAAGACATTACAATGTTTTAATCATCAACAGACGATGATTCAAAACAGTTCTTCTCTTTTGGCAAAACTTAATTTTAACAGTCCTTTACAATAACAGTTATCAACTCTAACAACTGTTGATCCTCAAATTAGTAAAAATAAAATGCTCTACAAAGATTAATAGAATTAAAATTTACCTATTACATATGACAATAGATCAAAAATTACATCGAGTACTGAACAACGAAATTTAATAATCTAACACCAAAAACTAAGAAATTTTAGCTTAAACTCCATTGAGTACTGAACTTCTCTATGTATATCTTTGAGCTTCGCCATGAACTCCAAGTCTCTATCTCCGCACTCTATATTACTGACAACACAAAGGTCACGTACGACAGTTGAAGGCATCACCATTAGGTTTCTGGACACTTGGTCTCTCGTAAACAGACCAAGATGCAGTCCATCAAAACACCTCTTCAGCTCTTGAAGAGTAGCCCTATCCTCATATACTTGATCCTCAACTTGCTTGATAAATGATACTTTAAATCATCAGAATCTGCAGAAGGGTATGATGACATTTTTAACTTGTATATTTCTTCAAGTCTGATGTAAAAGAAGGATATTATGGTAGTAAAACGTGATGAAAAACAACTGAACTGACAATCATATTATATAGTGAAATAGCTAACAGCGCAAAGGTCAGACTTAAGTTCACCACACCATTAAACTAATCTAGGAGGCAAAAACGTGTACATTTAATATAAAAATATAAATTCATATATTTCAAAACAGCAGCTATTTAATGCAAAACCTTTCAAAAATAAGTTTTCATGGGAAAACTAAAAAGTTAATTATCAAGAAACCAAAAGAACAATAATAAATAAAAAAACAGGTTATAAAAAAAAGTTAATTATCAGTGATAATAAATACAAGAAAACCTGGAACAGCATCGTGGCTTCACGAAGCACTCCACTTTCTGCATTTCAGAATTCAAGAACAGTGCAGAAGAATTTTCCACTGCTCGCTCCGAACAAACAAAGCTGAAATATATCAAGACCTTAAACTAAATATTATCAACATCTATCAACAGTTTAAAAGAATTCACAAACCTAAAATAACCCACAACTGATTGTTTGAATTTCAAACAACTCTGATTAGGCTGAAATATAAAGCGAGAATTAGAATAGATCAGTTCAAGATTTAAGATTCAACATTACATAAAAAACATACCCTCAACGATGTTGCAACAATGATGTTGGAAACATTATGTGAAGTACAAAAAGCTGTAATCGCAGATGAACAGACTGAATATGGAAATTCTGCATTCTGTAACAATCTATCTATACTCTCTATAAAAAGAGAAAACCAAGTGACATAAGAAAAGCTGAGGTGAAACGTTGATGTGTGAAACAGACCTTCAATGAAACAACGATGTTGGAACAATGATATTGGAACAATGATATTGAAAGGATAATGTGTAAACAGAGTCAACAAATGTTCGAACAAAGAACTGTAATCGAAGATTAACCGGCTCAATCATGAGAGTTATGCATTTGAGTGAGAGAGATATAATAGCAAATATGAGTGAGAGAGATAACCTGAAATTTGAATGTGGAGCCAAATTCATATATGTTATTTATAGGGAGCCAGATTCATATGTAGTTTGAATTTTGAATTTGGAGCCAGGATTTTAAATTTTGAATATGGGCAGAAGCTATGGGCAGAGGTTTGAAATGTTTTTATAAACAGCTGCCCTTTTGTATGTGGGCAGATGTTTAAACACTGCATAAGAACCTACGGACAGACGTTTGAATGTATAGATGAGGGCCAGACCTTTGAAAATTAAAGTGATTTTATGTATTAAGGTTTATGATGCGATAATGACATAAGAAAAACCTTGTTTGACAGCCTCTATGGCTGCCACCTCAGCTTTTCTTATGTCACTTGGTTTTCTCCTTTTTATAGAAAGTATAGATTGATTATTTTATCTCATGCACACTTCAAATCATTTTAATCTTGAGTAAATGCCAAAATGGTACTTGATTTTAGAGCACTTTTGCTACTTCAATCCAAAAATAAAACTATTGTATCTAGGTCCCTAAGGTTTCATTTTTGTTGTCATTTTCATCCAATTAGCAAACTGGGTTAGAATTTTCTGTTAGCTTCTCCATTTTTGTCATTTCTCTCATTTAAATGAAGTATATAATCATCATTTTATGTCATAATATATTTTAATTAAATAAGGAAAACGATAAAAAATGGGAGAAGTTAACTGAAAATTCTAACCCAATTTACGAATGGGAAGAAAATGACAACAAAAATGAAACACTAAGGATCGAGATACAAAATATTTCATTTTTTAATGAGTAAATTACAAAGTTCGTCCTTTATGTATGTCATTTATTACAAAGTATGTCCTTTATCTTTAATAAGCTCAGAAAACATACTCAATGTTTGCAAATCCTTACATGTTACGTCCTTTAGTCCTAACCCAGTTAATTTTTATGGTAAAATCTGACCAACTGGACCCCACATAAGAGGTATTTTGGTCATTTTACCTAAATACTAAAATAAATAATAAAAAAATTATATATATATTGTTTTGGTCAAAAAATCTGATGAGGATATTGCAACCAAACTCTTTGTTTAGGGGAATGATGCTTTAAATATGTAACAGCAATGAGGATCACTTCAATATAGAATGCAAAAACAACACAAGGATTTGTACGGGGAAAAAGCCCTTGATCAAGAGTTGATCTCCGGCACAAAAAACCTCGGGTGATGGAAACTACCGATCACCAAGCTAAAATAAATGGTTAAATGTTTACAACTTCGGATAGTAACGAGCTAGGTACAAGGATCACTACAGTGAAGTGTGTAAAAAGTGTATGAAATCGCTAAGTGTTTGAACGAGAGCTTGTATGAGCGCTTGTATGAGTGTGTGTAACTGCCAAAAATGACTAAGTGTCACTAACTCTCTAACTTAGCTCGTTACTCCCTTTAAAATAAGAAAAATATCTAGCTAACAAACTCTCCGACTTTCGGGCCAAGCCTCCACGTTCCCCATAACGTCTAGTTTTGATCTAGCACGTGCAGAATACTTCGGGAATATTCTCCAGGAATGTCGCTAAGACTTGGTCAAGCATGTTATACCTGCGAGATGTTATAAAACATAAGTAAACAATCGTCAGTATGAGGATCCTTGAAGTGATCCATGATCCTGATCCTAAGGCCCTTCTGAGGATCACCACCTGTCACAGAAGTAAGGATCACTAATTAGGATAAAGAATAAGGATCACTAATTGTTAGAAAATCCTCCCCTAACAATTGCCCCCAAAATATAAGGAGTGAAATTGAAAAATTAGCGAGTTATGTTTTCTTGATCTTATCCGTAACAAACTAACAGATATATAGCCGTTAATTTTGAACTAGCCGTTGCGATGATGATGTCACGGAAGTGACAACCTGCAAGATCATGATTATAAATAGAGATATAGATAGGATTAAATGCATTCAAATTTTCAGAGAAACTCCCTTTATAATCCACATTCCGAAGACGTTCAGGTATTCTCTCTCTCTATCCTCTTCCCTCTCTTGCTCTGTTTTTATCTTTCCATCAAAGATGTTGCTCCGAAGTTCTCCGGGCAAAGATCACAAGAAGGATAGCCCTTTGAAAAGTCAGAAAATCATCAAGGACTCATCGAATGAAAAGTGTTGTTTTAACGACGCACAGATAGACAAAATCCGTTGCTGTTTTCCGGCTAATGCCTTTTTCAGACCCTTTGATCCTTCTACCCTTAGCGACTGTGTTTCAGAAACATGGGTTGCATTTCCAGCCACTCCATTCACCATAGGATACACCTATCCTTTCCCAGAGTTTACACAATCCTTCTTTTCCCTTACCGGCATTTCTTATATCCAAGCCATGCCGATGATTTGGAGGGTCTTGTATACCCTAGAGAGGATCATCGAACAGGAAGGCATTGCTTTGGGCATGTCAGAGTTGGCGGAACTGTATGATCTTACTACTTTTGGTTCCCATCGTTATTTGCTTAAGCGAAAACCCGGTGCAGATCATCCTCTTCTGAAAGTCACCAAGAATGACAAAGACTGGAAACGTCGCTTTTTCTTTGTCAAGAGGGATTCCATTCTAAACGGTCAAGATCTCCCTAAGGCATGGTCCACCCATGGTAGGCTGGAGGATCATAAGAAGGATCACCAGGCAATCTTGTTTTCGTATAAGGATTACTGACCCCTTTCTGTCTTATGTTATGCAGCTATCTCTGTCTCACATATCCGCACATCACCTGAAACCAAGGATAGGCTCGCTGCTTTTTGGAAGCTTGATCCTGAAACAAGGACATTCAAGATAGACACCCAAGACTCACAAGAAGTATCCTCAGGTTCCATTACCATGCCGAGTAAGTATCCTGTCTTTTGCATAGTTTAAATATTAAAATAAATAGATAAATTGAAATAGGATAAGGATACTCATCTTGCTTTGAATGTGTAGGCGCTGGAAAACCTGTCAAGCCTGTTTCCCAATTCAACACAGCTGACCTTGATCTCGTACGACCCAGGAAGAAGAGGTCCACTACCAGTCCTAGCATCTCCATTCCAAGGGCACCCACTAAAGGAAAGGGTGTCAAGAAGAGGAAAACTTCTGATGCTGAGGATCTTCAAGGGCTGCCACTGATCCGCCACCAATTCCTTGAATACTTCAATGATGTAAGGATCCTTAACTTTGCCTAGGTATCCTGCTCTTATGAGGATCACTTGACCTTGAACTGCCTTATCTTCTTTCTGCAGAAATTTGCTGAGATCGAGGATTACGTGGGCAATGTTGAGGAGCTGGACAAGAAAATAGCTGATCTCCAACAGGTTGCCGTGCTCAAAGATCTTGCACTTGCTGATGCTCGGAAGGAACTCCAGGATACCAAGCAGGAAATGGCCAAGGTGCTGGTTAACTTTGATTATGAAAAGCATGACCTCATCGAAAATGCCAAGCTCTCTGCTGCCATCACAATGTATCAGACTAAGTTGAAGATGGCCCAGGAAGCTCAAGACCCTGCTTTTGACAAAGACAGCTGGGATGTTGAAGGCTGGAAGGCAAGGTTGGCTGATCTTGAGGATGATGAGGAGGAGGCAGCTGATGTCCTGGCAATTGAGGCAAGTGGCAGTGGGAAGGATCAGGCTGGTGGTGATGCAGCCAAGGTGTGAGCTGCATGAATGGGCGATGAAGGACATTTCTAGACGTAGCCGGAGCCCATTTTTTTAGTTTGATGGTTTGTTTTGGTTATGGTGTTTTTTGTTGAACAATGATGGTCTGTACTGAACAATAGGTTTTTAGGATTAAGGATCATGTATGATCCTTTGGATAATAGGCAGGATAGCAATTGGTGGAGGGATCCTCTGTTTGGGGGATGAAGCCATTGTGATCCTGCCGCCTTTATATTCCTGCACTATCTTTGAACTCATTATCATGGACACCCTTTACCTACCCCAGCGGACGGGCCACGTTTTGCTGGTAGATGCTCGGGTAGGTAATTTTGACAACCTTCAAAGGGTTAATCTTATGTTAATAAATAAAAACTTAACCTTTTGTCGCTTATCTTGTGTTGTTATCCTTTTTAGTATGTTATTTTCCAACTGTTATAATGTTCAATTTGTTTATACTTATCAAGCCTTGAAAAACTAGAAAAGATATCCAAAAAGTTTAAGATATGAACAAGGATCACATATCCCATAACCGATAAGTTTAAAAAATGGTATAGTTTAAAAAACACAAGTTCAGTTGTCAAGTATAGGGGTTATTCAAATGAATAATGAATAAAACCAAAAAAGTTAAGGATCATACCTGAGGATCCAAGTTAGAATCCTAACCATAATAAGGATAACTATAAGATAAACCTTAGAGTGAAATAAGGATCAAGGATCCCTAGCTGCCTATCTTCAAGGACCTGAAATAGAGCATAACTTGGGACTAAGCCGATATAAGAAAAGAGTTAGCAACTGGGGACAAGCCCAAGGATAACTGGGGACAAGCCCAAGGATAACTGGGGACAAGCCCAAGGATAACTGGGGACAAGCCCAAGGATCGTATGTAAACTGGAGTATGGCCCTAACTGGCGACTATCCAAACTTAGTGACATGAAGATTCCAAAACCTTAGCTAACGTGAAAACGTTAGAAACCTTAGCTAACGTGAAAACGTTAGAAACCTTATGAACGGATGTATGGTACGTCTACCATTATACGTAGGATCCTAAGCATAGCCAGAACAATGGAATTATCAGCCCCTAGAACGAGTACTGGTCCCAAGGCCTTGAACTATACCAGGATCATCGTGCGCTACAGGCGGAATCTGGGGACAAGCCCAAATAACTGGGGTTAAATCCAAAGACGGATTGCTTCTGTGGATAACCAACGTTGTGCTAAAGATACCTGAACTTTCAAAACTTAAACTCACGTGAGAGATGGATAAAGGATACATGATCCTTATCCTTATAAGAGAAAATAATAAAATGAAATAGCTTAATTTTAGGATATTACCTAAGTAAGGATCATTGGTACTTTGAGGATCCTTTAAGGATATCCCTTTCCTAAGGATCACCTATGTCATAAGGATCCTGCTTATATGAAATATTTCTTCAAGTGGACAACATTCCAAGCTCTTGGTAGCAAATCACCTTCCATGGTTAGCAATCTATATGCCCACTTTCCTGCTTCAGCTTCAATCAAATAAGGGCCTTCCCATTTTGGAGCCAACTTCCCATCAGCAGGATTGGTAGTATTCTGGAATGCTTTCCTTAATACCATATCTCCAACTTGAAACCTCCTGATCCTGACATTTTTGTTGTAAGCACCAGCCATTCTTTGTTGATAACTGGCCATCCTGATCCTAGCCATATCCCTGATTTCTTCAATAGTATCCAGGTCTTGAGCCAAGTTTTCATTATTTTCCTCAGGATCACGGGTACTTGTTCTAGCAGTAGGAACCACCATTTCTGTTGGGATCACTGATTCTGCCCCAAACACCAAAGAGAATGGTGTTTGACCAGTAGCATTCTTAGGGGTTGTCCTGTCAGCCCAGAGCACATAGGGTAGTTCTTCTGCCCATTTCCCTTTCTTGGATCCAAGCTTCTTCTTCAAGTTGTTGATGATGATCTTGTTGGATGATTCTGCTTGACCATTAGCTTGTGGGTGGACTGGTGTTGATGTTATCATATTAATCCCCCAGCTGTCACAAAAGTTAGTGGTTCTGCCCCCAATAAATTGGGAACCATTATCACATATAATCTCAGAAGGAATTACAAATCTAGTTATAATATTTCTTTTAATGAAGGATATAACTTCCTTTTCTCTAACTTGAGCAAAAGCTTCAGCCTCTATCCACTTGGAGAAGTAATCAGTCATAGCTAGCATGAATACTTTCCCACCAGGTGCCTTAGGGAGCTTTCCAACTATATCCATACCCCATCTCATAAATGGCCAAGAGGAGGATATAGGATGCAATAATTCAGCTGGTTGATGAAGGATATTGTTGTGTCTCTGGCAAGGATCACATCTTCTGGCATACTCCACAGCATCTTTCTTCATGGTTGGCCAGTAATATCCTGTCCTCAGGATCCTTGAGAATAACGCCCTGCCCCCAGTGTGGTTTCCACAATCTCCTTCATGGAAGTCTTTTAAAACTTCTTGAACTTCAGGATCCTCAATGCATCTCAAGTATGGTCCTGCAAGAGATCGCCTATACAACATATTATTCATAATTGTGAATTGAGATACCTTAGATTTGAAAGCCCTAGGGTTTTCTCCTGTAGGAATCTCTCCATGTTGTAAGTATCTCATAATTGGTGAGATCCATGATCCGGATCCTGAATAGGATTGAGTATCCTCACTAGGGATAACTGCAGAATCATCTCCTATCTCCATAGTCTGGTGATCCTCGATAGCCGGGGTCAGGATATGGATAATGGGAATCCTGATATCCTCTGGGATCTTCAAAGATGATCCTAAGTTAGCCAATGCATCAGCTAACGTATTTTCTTCCCTTGGTACCTGTGACAAACTAAAGGAAACAAAAGAGAGTGCCAAACTTTTGACTATCTCCAAATATTTGGTTAGCTTTTCACCTTTAACAGCATATGATCCATTAAAGTGATTTGTAATCAACAAAGAGTCTACGTATACCTCAAGATACCTGATCCCCATATGTTTTGCAATTTGCAAACCAGCAATTAAGGCTTCATATTCAGCCTCATTATTGGTGGCTTGGAACTCACAAGCTATAGAATGGGGTATTATGTCCCCCTGTGGCGATTTTAGTAGTATTCCGAGCCCTGTGCCTTTGACATTTGAGGATCCATCAGTATAAAGTATCCAAGGATCCTTGGTCTCTTCTAGTTGCTGGACTTCTAGCTCTGCTTCTTCTTGTAAATCACTACTGAAATCAGCCACAAAGTCAGCTAATGCTTGGGATTTGATGGCTCTCAATTTCACTGCCCACTTAGCCATTCTTCCCGACATCTCTGGTTTCCTGAGGACATTCTTAATTGGAAAATTAGTTTTAACAATGATAACATGAGTTTCAAAATAATGTCTTAACTTGGTAGATGCCATTATTAATGCAAGGATAAGCTTTTCAAGGTGTGAGTACCTGGATTCGGCATCAAGTAAACTTTTACTTACATAATAAACAGGATGTTGTGTACCTTGATGATCCTTAACAAGGACCGCACTTACTGCTTTTGAGGATACTGCAAGATACAAGGATAACACATCACCTTTTTCTGGTTTCATCAAAGCCGGGGCCGAGGATAGGTAATCTTTGAGGGCTTTTAAAGCATTTTCATGCTTCTCCGTCCACTCAAATTTCTTGTTCTTCCTTAGGATATCATAGAATTCTTTACACTTCTCGGAGGACTTGGATATGAATCTGTTCAAGGCTGCTATCCTTCCTGTTAACCTTTGAACATCCTTAGCATTGGCCGGAGATTTGATGTTCACTATTGCTTTGATTTGTTCCGGGCTAGCTTCGATGCCTCTCTTAGTCACCATGTATCCTAAGAATTTACCTGCTTTAACACCAAAATGACATTTTGAAGGATTAAGCTTCATGTTATATTTGTCAAGGATATCGAATGCTTCCTCCAAGTCTCTTAGGTGATCCTCAGATTTTAAGGATTTTACCACCATATCATCTATGTAAACCTCCATATTTTGTCCAATCTGATCCTGAAACATCATATTCACCAGCCTTTGGTACGTTGCACCTGCATTTCTCAATCCGAACGGCATAGCAATATAGCAATATATACCAGTTGGAGTCATGAAGGCTGTATCCTCTTGGTCGGATGGTTCCATTTGGATTTGTTGGAATCCAGATGAAGCATCCATAAAAGTTAACAGTTCATGACCCGCAGTTGCATCCACCATGGAGTCAATGTGGGGTAAAGGGAAAGGATCCTTGGGACATGCCTTATTTAAATCGGTAAAATCGACACATACCCTCCACTTTCCGTTTTTCTTTTGAACAACAACCACATTGGCCAACCATCTTGGATACTTGACCTCTCTAATCATACCTGCCCGGAGCAATTTCTCTACCTCTTCCTGGATAATGGCATTCCTTTCTGGTGCAAACTTCCTTCTCCTTTGATGGATTGGTTTGAAGGATCTGTCGATGCCGAGCTTGTGAGTGATAACATCCTTGGATATACCAGTCATGTCTTCGTGTTTCCATGCAAAGGTAGTCTTTCTCCTTTTGAGGAAGGATATGAGGTCTTCTTTCATTTCGCCAAGGATCCCTGACCCGATATAGATTTTGGATTCAGGATCATCAGGATCCATGAGGATTTCTACCACATCCTGCTCTCTGGCCTCCAAGACACTCCTTGGAGGATACCTTGATTGCTATTGCTCCCTTGACTTTGAAGCTGGTTTCATCGATGAAGTGTAGCAATTCTTAGCTTCCTGCTGATCGCTATCAATCTTTACTATTCCCCAAGGACTAGGGAGCTTCACACATTGATGGTAAGTAGATGGGACTGCTTTCATATCGTGTATCCAGGGCCTGCCAAGGATAACATTACAACAAGATAAACAGTCAATAACACAAAACTTTTGATAAGAGTGTAAGCCTTCAATATATATTGGGAGTTTAATGTCCCCCAGGGTGTTCTTGGTTTCGCCACTAAATCCCACGAGCACGGAGGATCTTGGTATTGTTAGGGGAGGATTTTCTAACAATTAGTGATCCTTATTTGTTATCCTCATTAGTGATCCTTACTTCTGTGACAGGTGGTGATCCTCAGAAGGGCTTTAGGATCAGGATCATGGATCACTTATAGGATCCTCATAACTGACGATTGTTTACTTATGTTTTATAATATCTCGCAGGTATAACGAGCTTGACCAAGTCTTAACGACATTCTTGGAGAATATTCCCGAAGTATTCTGCACGTGCTAAATCAAAAGTAGACGTTATGGAGAACGTGGAGGCTTGGCCCGAAAGTCGGAGAGTTTGTTAGCTAGATAATTTTCTTATTTTAAAGGGAGTAACGAGCTAAGTTAGAAGTTAGTGACATTTAGTCATTTCGGCAGTTACACACACTCGCAAACACGCTCATACAAGCTCTCGTTCAAACACTTAGTGATTTCATACACTTTTTACACATTTCACCGTAGTGATCCTTGTACCTAGCTCGTTACTATCCGAAGTTGTAAACATTTAATCATTTATTTAGCTTGGTGATCGGTAGTTTCCATCACCCGGGGTTTTTTGTGCCGGAGATCAACTCTTGATCAAGGGCTTTTTCCCCGTATAAATCCTTGTGTTGTTTGTGAATTCTACATTGAAGTGATCCTCATTGTTGTTACACATTTTGAGCATCATACCCCGTAATCTAGAGTTTGGTTGCAATATCATCATCAGATTTTCTGACCAAAACAGTTTGGCGCCCACCGTGGGGCAATTGGTGCTTCGTCCTTAAGAAAATACGCATTTCTGTGCTTAATTCGGCTCACTACAACCAAGCAGATGGCTTCCTCATCGAAGAATGCTTCAAACTTGATGCCCTCATTCACTTCCTCACAAGGCGTTCCTCCTTTGCCTCCACCACCTTCTGGATCCCAGAAGAATACAGAAAATGCTGCGAAGAAACCGACTCCCATTTTCTCAAAACCACCTACTTCTTCTGTTTCAACTAATCCTACTACTAATGATCTCTATGCCTTGATTTTGCAGATGAGGAATCATGCACAAGAGCAGGATAAGACCAACGAAAGGATCCTCCGGGAGATTGACGAAATTAAGAAACAGAAGAAAACGGCAGAGGATCATTCCCCACTGATGCCCAGATCTTTGAATTTTGATACTCCGATGGTTACTTCTCAGCCGTCAGTGGTTCCAGACACTCAATATGTGGGTGGACCAAAAGGAGTGCACTATGGAACAACAGCTATGACCCAGGCACTAGGTTCATATTTCCAGCCAGCAGGATCCTATCCCCAACATATGGGATCCCTCACGAGTACAGGAGGATATTCAGGAATGCAGCAGTTTCAAGGATCCTCCTTCGTTCCAGGATCATCCCAGGTTCAAGGATCCTCCTTCGTTCCAGGATCATCCCAGGTTCAAGGATCCTCCTTCGTTCCAGGATCATCCCAGGTTCAAGGATCCTCATTCGTTCCAGGATCATCCCAGGTTCAAGGATCCTCCTTCGTTCCAGGATCATCCCAGGTTCAAGGATCCTCCTTTGTTCCAGGATCATCCCAGTTTCAGGGATCCTTCCAGATGCCAGGATCCTTAAGGAGTCTGCAAACAGGAGGTTCAGATGTCCATCAAGGAGATTTTATTCCAATGCAGACCAATGCCTCTACCGGTCCCTCGATCATTCCAGAATCTCAACAATATGGATTAACCTCCATATTTCCTAACTTGAATCCAATGGGAGGTAACACTTTTAATAACTCTCATACTACTAACCATGGTCTTATGCAGGATCCAGGTATTAATCATGCCATGGCCAGAGAATTGCAAAAGCTAAAGGATATGATCTCGAGTGTTCCGGGAGTAGTCAAACCTATTCCAGAGATTGCAGATGGGAGCCACAAGATATCTCGCTTTGCACCACCAATCTGTGATGCTGAGATACCCAAGAGGTTCCATGTGCCTACAATGAAACTGTATGATGGTTCGACGGATCCTGAAGAACACATAGCACAATACAGGGAGAGGATGGAGATCAATCCAATCCCAGAAAAGTTAAAGGAAGCATGCCTATGCAAAGGATTCGGATCCACTCTTACTGGATCAGCTCTCAAATGGCTGCTAAGTCTTCCTCCCTATTCTATTACCTCATTTGCAAACCTAGTTAACTTGTTTAATACTCAGTTTTCTTGTAGTAGAAAATTTGAACGATTAACTAGTGATTTATATAGGATAACCCAGGGTCATAATGAATCATTAAGGGATTATATTACCAAATTTAGTAAAGAATCCTTAGACATTCCTAACTTAGATATAGCCACGGCTGTTGAAGCCTTCAAAATGGGACTGCTTAGGGATTCGTTATTTTATGATGATCTTGTTATGACACCATGCAGGAACCTAGATGAGGTAAGAACCCGAGCCCTCAGGTTCATCCGGTTAGAGGATGATAAGAGGATTCAAGAGAGGATAACAGGATCCTCAAAGCAGGATAAGCAAGGATCCTCATTAAGAAACAACAAATTCAGATCCTACAACAAATCTGATAATCAGAACGTGCATTCTATTGATCAAGAAGAGGATGATGAGGATTATCCTCCCATTTCTGAATATTGCTTTAGTGTTGATAACAATGAACTAATCCTTGCCATGCAGAACCTAGGTGATAAAGCTAGATGGCCAAGAAAGAATGATAGGCCAGCTGCAACTAAGGATAAATCAAAGTGGTGTGCATATCATGAAGATTTTGGGCACCTCACAGAAGAATGCATTGCATTAAGAAAGGAAATTGGATACTTGCTGAGCAAAGGGCATCTAAAAGAGTTGTTGGGAAGAAAAAAGTCAAGGACTCAGGATCCTGAAAGGATCCCTGAGAAGGCTCCAGCCCCTCCAGCAGACGCACAAGTGATAAACTTTATCTCTGGGGGATCCGAAATTTGTGGCACATCCTTCTCAGCAGCTAAGAGGCATGCGAAGGAAACTAAAATGGATAACGGAGAAAGGCCAGTTCGAACATCGAGTGTCTCCGAAGGAAAAGTCATAACCTTTGATGAAGAGGATCGTATTGATATCCAGGATCCTCATCACGACGGTTTAGTTATTACTCTTTTTATATCTAACTATTTTGTCCGCAGGATCCTAATAGACGGAGGAAGTTCAGTGAACATTATCCAGCTTGATGTTCTAAAGAAGATGGGTATCCCTGAATCAGAGATCATACCAAGATCCTCCGTGCTCGTGGGATTTAGTGGCGAGACCAAGAACACCCTGGGGGACATTAAACTCCCAATATATATTGAAGGCTTACACTCTTATCAAAAGTTTTGTGTTATTGACTGTTTATCTTGTTGTAATGTTATCCTTGGCAGGCCCTGGATACACGATATGAAAGCAGTCCCATCTACTTATCATCAATGTGTGAAGCTCCCTAGTCCTTGGGGAATAGTAAAGATTGATAGCGATCAGCAGGAAGCTAAGGATTGCTACACTTCATCGATGAAACCAGCTTCGAAGTCAAGGGAGCAATAGCAATCAAGGTATCCTCCAAGGAGTGTCTTGGAGGCCAGAGAGCAGGATGTGGTAGAAATCCTCATGGATCCTGATGATCCTGAATCCAAAATCTATATCGGGTCAGGGATCCTTGGCGAAATGAAAGAAGACCTCATATCCTTCCTCAAAAGGAGAAAGACTACCTTTGCATGGAAACACGAAGACATGACTGGCATATCCAAGGATGTTATCACTCATAAGCTCGGCATCGACAGATCTTTCAAACCAATCCATCAAAGGAGAAGGAAGTTTGCACCAGAAAGGAATGCCATTATCCAGGAAGAGGTAGAGAAATTGCTCCGGGCAGGTATGATTAGAGAGGTCAAGTATCCAAGATGGTTGGCCAATGTGGTTGTTGTTCAAAAGAAAAACGGAAAGTGGAGGGTATGTGTCGATTTTACCGATTTAAATAAGGCATGTCCCAAGGATCCTTTCCCTTTACCCCACATTGACTCCATGGTGGATGCAACTGCGGGTCATGAACTGTTAACTTTTATGGATGCTTCATCTGGATTCCAACAAATCCAAATGGAACCATCCGACCAAGAGGATACAGCCTTCATGACTCCAACTGGTATATATTGCTATATTGTTATGCCGTTCGGATTGAGAAATGCAGGTGCAACGTACCAAAGGTTGGTGAATATGATGTTCAAGGATCAGATTGGACAAACTATGGAGGTTTACATAGATGATATGGTGGTAAAATCCTTAAAAGCTGAGGATCACCTAAGAGACTTGAAGGAAGCATTCGATATCCTTGACAAATATAACATGAAGCTTAATCCTTCAAAATGTCATTTTGGTGTTAAAGCAGGGAAATTCTTAGGATACATGGTGACTAAGAGAGGCATCGAAGCTAGCCCGGAACAAATCAAAGCAATAGTGAACATCAAATCTCCGGCCAATGCTAAGGATGTTCAAAGGCTAACAGGAAGGATAGCAGCCTTGAACAGATTCATATCCAAGTCCTCCGAGAAGTGTAAAGAATTCTATGATATCCTAAGGAAGAACAAGAAATTTGCGTGGACGGAGAAGCATGAAAATGCTTTAAAAGCCCTCAAAGATTACCTATCCTCGGCCCCGGCTTTGATGAAACCAGAAAAAGGTGATGTGTTATCCTTGTATCTTGCAGTATCCTCAAAAGCAGTAAGTGCGGTCCTTGTTAAGGATCATCAAGGTACACAACATCCTGTCTATTACGTAAGTAAAAGTTTACTTGATGCCGAATCCAGGTACTCACACCTTGAAAAGCTTATCCTTGCATTAATAATGGCATCTACCAAGTTAAGACATTATTTTGAAACTCATGTTATCATTGTTAAAACTAATTTTCCAATTAAGAATGTCCTCAGGAAACCAGAGATGTCAGGAAGGATGGCTAAGTGGGCAGTGAAATTGAGTGCATATGATATAAGATATGAGCCTAGGACAGCTATCAAATCCCAAGCATTAGCTGACTTTGTGGCTGATTTCAGTAGTGATTTACAAGAAGAAGCTGAGTTAGAAGTCCAGCAGCTAGAGGAGACCAAGGATCCTTGGATACTTCACACTGATGGATCCTCAAATGTCAAAGGCACAGGGCTTGGGATACTACTAAAATCGCCACAGGGGGACATAATACCCCATTCTATAGCTTGTGAGTTCCAAACCACTAATAATGAGGCTGAATATGAAGCCTTAATTGCTGGTTTGCAAATCGCAAAGCATATGGGGATCAGGTATCTTGAGGTACACGTAGATTCTTTGTTAATTACAAATCACTTTAATGGATCATATGCTGTTAAAGGTGAAAAGCTAACCAAATATTTGGAGATAGTCAAAAGTTTGGCACTCTCTTTTGTCTCTTTTAGTTTGTCACAGGTACCAAGGGAAGAAAATACAGAAGCTGATGCATTGGCTAACTTAGGATCATCTTTGAAGATCCCAGAGGATATCAAGATCCCTATTATCCATATCCTGACCCCAGCTATTGAGGATCATGTGGCTATGGAGATAGGGAATAATTCTGCAATGATCCCTAGTGAGGATACTCAATCCTATTCAGGATCCGGATCATGGATCTCACCAATTATGAGATACTTACAACATGGAGAGATTCCTACAGGAGAAAACCCTAGGGCTTTCAAATCTAAGGTATCTCAATTCACAATTATGAATAATATGTTGTATAGGCGATCTCTTGCAGGACCATACTTGAGATGCATTGAGGATCCTGAAGTTCAAGAAGTTTTAAAAGACTTCCATGAAGGAGATTGTGGAAATCACACTGGGGGCAGGGCTTTATTCTCAAGGATCCTGAGGACAGGATACTACTGGCCAACCATGAAGAAAGATGCTGTGGAGTATGCCAGAAGATGTGATCCTTGCCAGAGACACAGCAATATCCTTCATCAACCAGCCGAACTATTGCATCCTATATCCTCCTCTTGGCCATTTATGAGATGGGGTATGGATATAGTTGGCAAGCTCCCTAAGGCACCTGGTGGAAAAGTATTCATGCTAGCTATGACTGATTACTTCTCCAAGTGGATAGAGGCTGAAGCTTTTGCTCAAGTTAGAGAAAAGGAAGTTATATCCTTCATTAAAAGAAATATTATAACTAGATTTGGAATTCCTTCTGAGATTATATGTGATAATGGTTCCCAATTTATTGGGGGCAGAACCACTAATTTTTGTGACAGCTGGGGGATTAAGATGATAACATCAACACCAGTCCACCCACAAGCTAATGGTCAAGCAGAATCATCCAACAAGATCATCATCAACAACTTGAAGAAGAAGCTTGGATCCAAGAAAGGAAAATGGGCAGAAGAGCTACCCTATGTGCTCTGGGCTGACAGGACAACCCCTAAGAATGCTACTGGTCAAACACCATTCTCTTTGGTGTTTGGGGCAGAATCAGTGATCCCAACAGAAATGGTGGTTCCTACTGCTAGAACAAGTACCCGTGATCCTGAGGAAAATGATGAAAACTTGGCTCAAGACCTGGATACTATTGAAGAAATCAGGGATATGGCTAGGATCAGGATGGCCAGTTATCAACAAAGAATGGCTGGTGCTTACAATAAAAATGTCAGGATCAGGAGGTTTCAAGTTGGAGATATGGTGTTAAGGAAAGCATTTCAGAATACCACCAATCCTGCTGATGGAAAATTGGCTCCAAAATGGGAAGGCCCTTATTTGATTGAAGCTGAAGCAGGAAAGGGGGCATATAGATTGCTAACCATGGAAGGTGAATTGCTACCAAGAGCTTGGAATGCTGTCCACTTGAAGAAATATTTCATGTAGGCAGGATCCTTATGGTATAGGTGATCCTCATCGAAGAGATATCCTTAAAGGATCCTCAAAGTATCGGTGATCCTTACTCAGGTAATATCCTAATCTTGAACTATTTCATTTCTTAATTTTTTCATCTAAGGATAAGGATCATGTATCCTTTATCCATCTCTCACGTGAGTTCAAGTTTTGAAAGCTCAGGTATCTTCAGCACAACATTGGTTATCCACAGAAGCAATCCGTCCTTTGGGTTTAACCCCAGTTATTTGGGCTTGTCCCCAGATTCCGCCTGCAGCGCACGATGATCCTGGTATAGTTCAAGGCTTTGGGACCAGTACTCATTATAGGGGCTGATAATTCCATTGTTCTGGCTATGCTTAGGATCCTACGTATAATGGTAGACGTACCATACATCCGTTCATAAGGTTTCTAACGTTTTCACGTTAGCTAAGGTTTCTAACGTTTTCACGTTAGCTAAGGTTTTGGCATCTTCATGTCACTAAGTTTGGATAGTCGCCAGTTAGGGCCATACTCCAGTTTACATACGATCCTTGGGCTTGTCCCCAGTTATCCTTGGGCTTGTCCCCAGTTATCCTTGGGCTTGTCCCCAGTTGCTAACTCTTTTCTTATATCGGCTTAGTCCCAAGTTATGCTCTATTTCAGGTCCTTGAAGATAGGCAGCTAGGGATCCTTGATCCTTATTTCACTCTAAGGTTTATCTTATAGTTATCCTTATAATGGTTAGGATTCTAACTTGGATCCTCAGGTATGATCCTTAACTTTTTTGGTTTTATTCATCATTCATTTGAATAACCCCTATGCTTGACAACTGAACTTGTGTTTCTTAAACTATACCATTTTTAAAAACTTATCGGTTATGAGATTTGTGATCCTTGTTCATATCTTAAACTTTTTGGATATCTTTTCTAATTTTCAAGGCTTGATAAGTATAAACAAATTGAACATTATAACAGTTGGAAAATAACATACTAAAAAGGATAACAACACAAGATAAGCGACAAAAGGTTAAGTTTTTATTTATTAACATAAGACTAACCCTTTAAAGGTTGTCAAAATTACCTACCCGAGCTTCTACCAGCAAAACGTGGCCCGTCCGCTGGGGTAGGTAAAGGGTGTCCATGATAATGAGTTCAAAAGTAGTGCAGAAATATAAAGGCAGCAGGATCACAATGGCTTCATCCCCCAAACAGAGGATCCCTCCACCAATTGCAATCCTGCCTATTGTCCAAAGGATCATACATGATCCTTAATCCTAAAAACCTATTGTTCAGAGTACAAACCATGAAATTGTCTTAAACATCACAACCACAAAAAACAACCACCAAACTAAAAAATTGGGCTCCGGCCTTAGCACATATATCCATCATCGCCCAATTGTACAGCCTACACCTTTGCTGCATCTTCCTCTCCTCCAGCTGCAGTATCCTTCACCTGATCCTTCCCACTGCCACTTGCTTCAATCGCCAAGACTTCAGTAGCCTCCTCTTCCTCATCCTCAAGCTCAGCCAACCTTTCCTTCCAACCCTCAATATCCCAGCTGTTCTTATCAAAGCTAGGATCTTGAGCTTCTTGGGTCATCTTCAACTTAGTCTGATACATTGTGATGGCAGCAGAGAGCTTGGCATTTTCGATGAGGTCATGCTTTTCATAATCAAAGTTAACCAACACCTTGGCCATTGCCTGCTTGGCATCCTGGAGTTCCTTCCGAGCATCAGCAAGTGCAAGATCTTTGAGCACGGCAACCTGTTGAAGATCAGCTATTTTCTTGTCCAGCTCCTCAATATTACCCACGTAGTCCTCGATCTCAGCAAATTTCTGCAAAAAGAAGATAAGGCAGTTCAAGGTCAAGTGATCCTCATAAGAGCTGGATACCTAGGCAAAGTTAAGGATCATTACTTCATTGAAGTACTCAAGGAATTGGTGGCGGATCAGTGGCAGCCCTTGAAGATCCTCAGCATCAGAAATTTTCCTCTTCTTGACACCCTTTCCTTTAGTGGGTGCCTTTGGAATGGAAATGCTGGGACTGTTGGTGGATCTCTTCCTCCTGGGTCGTACGAGATCAAGGTCAGCTGTGTTGAATTGGGATACAGGCTTGGCAGATTTTCCAGCACCTACACAATCAAAATAAGATAAGTATCTTTTCTTAATTCATATTTCACTATTTGTTTAAATTTTGGACGAGGATACTTACTTGACATTGTGACAGAGCCCGAGGATACCTCCTGTGAATCTTAGGTTGTTGTCTTGAAAGTTCTTATCTCAGGGTCAAGTTTCTTGAAGGCAAGGAGCCTCTCCTTAGCAGCAGGGGACAGTTTGAGGTGTGAGACGGTGATAGCTACATAAAAAGAAAGCAAAAATATAAGTTATCCTTACATCAAAAGAAAGGTCTTGGTGATCCTTATCAGGATCCTCCATCCTACCATGGGTAGCCCAATTTTTAGGAAGATCCTTTCCATCCTGGATAGAATCTCTCTTGACAAAAAAGAATCGTCGCTTCCAATTAGTGTCATTCTTGGTGGCTTTGAAGATCGGGTGTTCTTCACCAGGTTTACGTTTGAACAAATAACGGTGAGAGCCAAAGGTGGTAAGATCATATAGCTCTCCCAGCTCTGCCATTCCTAGATCTATTCCCTCCTCATCAATGATCCTTTCAAGGGTGTGCAAAACCCTCCAGATCATCGGCATGGCTTGGATATAAGAGATGCCGGTTAGAGAAAAGAAAGATTGGGTGAAGGCTGGAAAAGGATATGTGTAGCCTATGGTGAAAGGAGTGACGGGGAAAGCAACCCACTTATCGGAGATATGATCGCTCAAGGCATTGGGGTCAAAAGGCCTGAATTCGGTGTTCGCCGGAAAGCAATAGCGAATCCTATCTATCTGAGCATCATTGAAGCAGCAACGTTCTTTAATGGAATCTTCAATGATCCCCTGGCTTTTCGGAGGACTGTTCTTTGGGTGATCTTTGCTCGGAGAACTTCGGAGCAACATCTTTGATGGAAAGATAAAAACAGAGCAAGAGAAGGAAAAGGATAGAGAGAGAGAATACCTGAACGTCTTCGGAATGAGGATTATAAAGGGAGTTCTCTGAAAATTTAAATGCATTTGATCCTATCTATATCTCTATTTATAATCATGATCTTGCAGGTTGTCACTTCCGTGACATCATCATCGCAACGGCTAGTTCAAAATTAACGGCTATATATCCGTTAGTTTGTTACAGATAAGATCAAGAAAACATAACTCGCTAATTTTACAATTTCACTCCTTATATTTTGGGGGCAATTGTTAGGGGAGGATTTTCTAACAATTAGTGATCCTTATTTGTTATCCTCATTAGTGATCCTTACTTCTGTGACAGGTGGTGATCCTCAGAAGGGCTTTAGGATCAGGATCATGGATCACTTATAGGATCCTCATAACTGACGATTGTTTACTTATGTTTTATAATATCTCGCAGGTATAACGAGCTTGACCAAGTCTTAACGACATTCTTGGAGAATATTCCCGAAGTATTCTGCACGTGCTAAATCAAAAGTAGACGTTATGGAGAACGTGGAGGCTTGGCCCGAAAGTCGGAGAGTTTGTTAGCTAGATAATTTTCTTATTTTAAAGGGAGTAACGAGCTAAGTTAGAAGTTAGTGACATTTAGTCATTTCGGCAGTTACACACACTCGCAAACACGCTCATACAAGCTCTCGTTCAAACACTTAGTGATTTCATACACTTTTTACACATTTCACCGTAGTGATCCTTGTACCTAGCTCGTTACTATCCGAAGTTGTAAACATTTAATCATTTATTTAGCTTGGTGATCGGTAGTTTCCATCACCCGGGGTTTTTTGTGCCGGAGATCAACTCTTGATCAAGGGCTTTTTCCCCGTATAAATCCTTGTGTTGTTTGTGAATTCTACATTGAAGTGATCCTCATTGTTGTTACACATTTTGAGCATCATACCCCGTAATCTAGAGTTTGGTTGCAATATCATCATCAGATTTTCTGACCAAAACAGGTATGATCTCTGATTCAGGGATACCCATCTTCTTTAGAACATCAAGCTGGATAATGTTCACTGAACTTCCTCCGTCTATTAGGATCCTGCGGACAAAATAGTTAGATATAAAAAGAGTAATAACTAAACCATCGTGATGAGGATCCTGGATATCAATACGATCCTCTTCATCAAAGGTTATGACTTTTCCTTCGGAGACACTCGATGTTCGAACTGGTCTTTCTCCATTATCCATTTTAGTTTCCTTTGCATGCCTCTTAGCTGCTGAGAAGGATGTGCCACAAATGTCGGATCCCCCAGAAATAAAGTTTATCACTTGTGCGTCTGCTGGAGGGGCTGGAGCCTTCTCAGGGATCCTTTCAGGATCCTGAGTCCTTGACTTTTTTCTTCCCAACAACTCTTTTAGATGCCCTTTGCTCAACAAGTATCCAATTTCCTTTCTTAATGCAATGCATTCTTCTGTGAGGTGCCCAAAATCTTCATGATATGCACACCACTTTGATTTATCCTTAGTTGCAGCTGGCCTGTCATTCTTTCTTGGCCATCTAGCTTTATCACCTAGGTTCTGCATGGCAAGGATTAGTTCATTGTTATCAACACTAAAGCAATATTCAGAAATTGGAGGATAATCCTCATCATCCTCTTCTTGATCAATAGAATGCACGTTCTGATTATCAGATTTGTTGTAGGATCTGAACTTGTTGTTTCTGAATGAGGATCCTTGCTTATCCTGCTTTGAGGATCCTGTTATCCTCTCCTGAATCCTCTTGTCATCCTCTAGCCGGATGAACCTGAGGGCCCGGGTTCTTACCTCATCTAGGTTCCTGCACGGTGTCATAACAAGATCATCATAAAATAAGGAATCCCTAAGTAATCCCATTTTGAAGGCTTCAACGGCCGTGGCTATATCTAAGTTGGGAATGTCTAAGGATTCTTTACTAAATTTGGTAATGTAATCCCTTAATGATTCATTATGACCCTGGGTTATCCTATATAAATCACTAGTTAATCGTTCAAATTTTCTACTACAGGAAAACTGAGTATTAAACAAGTTAACTAGGTTTGCAAATGAGGTAATAGAATAGGGAGGAAGACTTAGCAGCCATTTGAGAGCTGATCCAGTAAGAGTGGATCCGAATCCTTTGCATAGGCATGCTTCCTTTAACTTTTCTGGGATTGGATTGATCTCCATCCTCTCCCTGTATTGTGCTATGTGTTCTTCAGGATCCGTCGAACCATCATACAGTTTCATTGTAGGCACATGGAACCTCTTGGGTATCTCAGCATCACAGATTGGTGGTGCAAAGCGAGATATCTTGTGGCTCCCATCTGCAATCTCTAGAATAGGTTTGACTACTCCCGGAACACTCGAGATCATATCCTTTAGCTTTTGCAACTCTCTGGCCATGGCATGATTGATACCTGGATCCTGCATAAGACCGTGGTTAGTAGTATGAGAATTATTAAAAGTGTTACCTCCCATTGGATTCAAGTTAGGAAGTATGGAGGTTAATCCATATTGTTGAGACTCTGGAACGATCAAGGGACCAGCAGAGGCATTGGTCTGCATTGGAATAAAATCTCCTTGATGGACATCTGAACTTCCTGTTTGCAAACTCCTCAAGGATCCTGGCATCTGGAAGGATCCCTGAAACGGGGATGATCCTGGAACAAAGGAGGATCCTTGAACCTGGGATGATCCTGGAACGAAGGAGGATCCTTGAACCTGGGATGATCCTGGAACGAAGGAGGATCCTTGAACCTGGGATGATCCTGGAACGAAGGAGGATCCTTGAACCTGGGATGATCCTGGAACGAAGGAGGATCCTGGATCCTTGAACCTGGGATGATCCTGGAACGAAGGAGGATCCTTGAACCTGCTGCATTCCTGAATATCCTCCTGTACTCGTGAGGGATCCCATATGCTGAGGATAGGATCCTGCTGGCTGGAAATATGAACCTAGTGCCTGGGTCATAGCTGTTGTTCCGTAGTGCACTCCTTTTGGTCCACCCGCATATTGAATGTTTGGAACCACTGACGGCTGAGAAGTAACCACCGGAGTGTCAAAATTCAAAGATCTGGGCATCAGTGGAGAATGATCCTCTGCCGTTTTCTTCTGTTTCTTAATTTCATCAATCTCCCGGAGGATCCTTTCGTTGGTCTTATCCTGCTCTTGTGCATGATTCCTCATCTGCAAAATCAAGGCATAGAGATCATTAGTAGTAGGATTAGTTGAAACAGAAGAAGTAGGTGGTTTTGAGAAAATGGGAGTCGGTTTCTTCGCAGCATTCTCTGTATTCTTCTGGGATCCAGAAGGTGGTGGAGGCAAAGGAGGAACGCCTTGTGAGGAAGTGAATGAGGGCATCAAGTTTGAAGCATTCTTCGATGAGGAAGCCATCTGCTTGGTTGTAGTGAGCCGAATTAAGCACAGAAATGCGTATTTTCTTAAGGACGAAGCACCAATTGCCCCACGGTGGGCGCCAAACTGTTTTGGTTAAAAAATCTGATGAGGATATTGCAACCAAACTCTTTGTTTAGGGGAATGATGCTTTAAATATGTAACAGCAATGAGGATCACTTCAATGTAGAATGCAAAAACAACACAAGGATTTGTACGGGGAAAAAGCCCTTGATCAAGAGTTGATCTCCGGCACAAAAAACCCCGGGTGATGGAAACTACCGATCACCAAGCTAAAATAAATGGTTAAATGTTTACAACTTCGGATAGTAACGAGCTAGGTACAAGGATCACTACGGTGAAGTGTGTAAAAAGTGTATGAAATCGCTAAGTGTTTGAACGAGAGCTTGTATGAGCGCTTGTATGAGTGTGTGTAACTGCCAAAAATGACTAAGTGTCACTAACTCTCTAACTTAGCTCGTTACTCCCTTTAAAATAAGAAAAATATCTAGCTAACAAACTCTCCGACTTTCGGGCCAAGCCTCCACGTTCCCCATAACGTCTAGTTTTGATCTAGCACGTGCAGAATACTTCGGGAATATTCTCCAGGAATGTCGCTAAGACTTGGTCAAGCATGTTATACCTGCGAGATGTTATAAAACATAAGTAAACAATCGTCAGTATGAGGATCCTTGAAGTGATCCATGATCCTGATCCTAAGGCCCTTCTGAGGATCACCACCTGTCACAGAAGTAAGGATCACTAATTAGGATAAAGAATAAGGATCACTAATTGTTAGAAAATCCTCCCCTAACATATATATATACATACAGCTCTCTCTCTCTCACAACACACATCAGCTCTCTCTCTCTCACATAAACACCTCTCTCTCTCTCAACACACACCAGCTCTCTCTCTCTCTCTCTCTAATCGCCGGACCACCACCACCGGACCGACAACCACCGCCATACACCTCACCAGACATACCACAACCGCCATACACCTCACCGGACCACTGCCACCACCTGCACACACCTCACCAGACTACCACCACCTCCACACCCCCACCGTTGGACTCCAAAACGGTTATACTTCAACGAAACAGTTACTTTGAGTCGGTTAGTTATCAGAGACACTCAAACGGCCACTTTCTTCCTCGCCTTCGCCGTACGCCGACGCCTCTCCGCCGTACGCCGCCGCACATTAAGGATGTCATTAAGGATGTCATCATCGCAGTTAAGGATGTCATCATCGCAGTTAATCGCCACTGTATGCGGTCTTCGTTCTACTGCCCTCTTTTCTCTCTCTCTCTCTAATCGGATCGAATTAAGTGGTGGTTGTGGGGAGATTTGTAGTTTGAATCCGGATTTGGGGTTTGTTTGGGGTTAGTAGCTTAAATGTAGATTAGGGTTTGAATTTTGTGGTGGTGTTCAGATCTGTACATATTCAGATCTGAATATGCAGGTTGGGGTTGGGGGTTGGGCGGTGGTGGAGGTGCGGTGTTGGGGTTTGTGCAGCGGTGGTGATGATGGAGCTATGGCAGTTGACGGTGGTGATGGTGTTGGTGATAGTGGTGGGCGTGTGTGATTTGATTGCCGGAAAACTGGTTTGGAGCAGAGTAAACATGCAGGTGAAGTGGTGGTGGTGGCAGATCGGTGGTGGTGGTGGTGGCGGCGGCGGTGGCAGCTGGGTTGTGGTGGTGGGGTTAGGATAGTTAGAGAGAGAAGGAGAAACATTAGTCTGTATATATTTATTAAATAAAGAGTAAATTAATAAATCATTAAATAGATTTTAATATATTAATTAGGGTAAAATGTCTAAAATACCCTCATGTAGGATCCACCTGGTCAGATTTAACTATAAAAATTAACTCAGTTAGGGCTAAAGGACATAACACGTAAGGGTTTGCTAACATTAAGTATGTTTTCTGAGCTTATTAAAGATAAATGACATACTTTGTAATAAATGACATACATAAAGGACGAACTTTGTAATTTACTCTTTTTTAATTGAAATGTCAAGCCTAAACTCAAAGACCATTTTAACATTTTACTTTTAATCTTATTCCATGATATCTAGGTGGCGTGAAATTTGCAATTAGTTAAAAATAAATATATAAATATTATTATTAGTGATTAGTGATATATTGCTTAGATTGCGCCGTGTTATATTCATTGTAGGAAGAAAAACGTGCAATTTTCCACCATTTTTATTGAATATTTGGGGCGGCATTTGAAAATTGCATGGCAAAGAAATAAAGCTGGAGATTGAACAGGAGGGTCTTAATTAAATAAGATTAAAATTAAAGGTTTGATGATATGAGAGATGACACTATGCAACTATTTGTTTATATATTTATCTACTTTATACTTAATACCTAGACTTGCAAAATATTTTTCGAAAGTTTGAGAGCTTAATTGCTTAAATATTTATTAAAATCATCATCATCATTGAATAACAATATAAAAGTAGCTCAAATATAAAGGGCCAAACTATCCACACACCAATTTTGCCTATCTACACACCTAAAAGGTGATTTTTGTCTTTACATGCACACCCTGCCGTGTCGAACTGTGGCCAAAACGGGGCGTTTTGGTCCGATTAACCAGACAAAGACTGACGGGTGTCTGAAGGGTCTGTTGTCCGGACCAAAACGCCGAGCTTTGGCCGCGTTTTGGTCCTGTCAACTAGACCGGGTATCAGTCTTTTGTCTGGTTGACAGGACCAAATCGCGGCCAAAGCTCAGCGTTTTGGTCCGGTCAACAGACCCGTCAGACACCCGTCAGTCTTTGTCTGGTTAATCGGACCAAAACGCCTCGTTTTGGCCACAGTTCGACACTGCAGGGTGTGCATGTAAAGACAAAAATCACCTTTTTGAGTGTGTAGATAGTGAGATGAGTGTGTGGATAGGTATACTCAATATAAAATATGGATGATGCATCATCTTCCATTTTACCTCCATAACAAACTAATTATCTTTTTTACCAAAGTGTAAACTACAACTTTCACATGTTTGATGATTTTAACACTTTCAATTAAATAATTTGAAAATTTGCGTTTATCGTCCATTAGTTACTGAATCTTACAGTTTCAGTCTACATCACTAATATCGTTAGTGTAGTTTTGTTAAGTCATGATATAAAAACTATATTATATGTATATATATAAACCCTTTATTAATTTAAATATATACAAATAAAACAATCAAACATTGTTAACACATATATATACACAAACATTTAAGACATATATGAAATTAACAATCACCACTGCCTCTTTCTCTCTCTCTCCTTAAGAACAACACTCTTGACCACCACATTTGACCACTACACCACTGTTGACCACCATAATCCCTAAATTTCAATCACTACAAAAAATCACCATCGTCGCCTTTCCGATGATTTACCGGCGGCGCAGTTGCTTAGGTGGTGGTTGTAGTCTGTTCTGGTGACGATAGTGATGTTTTTCTAGTGGAGGCTGGTGTTGCGGTAGACCAAGCGGTGGTGGGTTGGTGGTTGTAGATAGGCAACGGGTGCGACGACGGTGGAGGCTGTTGTTGGGCGTGGTGTAAGGTGGTAATGGTGTTGGGGTGAGTGGTGGCGATGGTGGCGGTTATGGGAGGTGATGGGTATTATAGGCTTAGAATATAGTTGTTTTTATTTATAAATATCAAGGGTATTATAGTCTTTTTTATCATGATTTAACACTAATGGTGTTAGTGGTGTGGACTGAAACTGTTAGTATCAACAAACCAATAGACGATAAATGCAACTTTTAAACTATTGAACTAAAAGTATTAAAATCAGCAAACCATAAGGACAAAAATTACAGTTTACTCTTTTCCAAAACTATATTAATATAATGATAATATATTGAGTTAATTATGTTTTCGTCCCTGTGGTTTGTCAAAAATTACTATTTCAATCCATTAGTTTAAAAATTGCCAAAACAGTCCATGTGGTTTCACTTTCGTAACTATTACGGTCCACCTCCGTTCACCTCATCCAATGTACCGTTACGTTCTTAGTGAAAAGACTAAAATAAGAACTGTTTTGGCAATTTTTAAACTAATGGACTGAAATATTGATTTTTGACAAACCACATGTACGAAAAACGTAATCAACTCTAATCTATTCCAAAACTAGGACTATATTAATACAATGATACTCTCTTTACACTCTTAAATATAAAGCATTCTTAATGATAATCTCTACACTCTTAAATATAAAGCATTCTTCTAATTTTTAATAGCTTTTAATATACAATAGTTTATACAAATATGCAAAAACGTCATTATAACGTCTTTATCAACTTTTCGATAATAAAATCCTACCCGTATCAAATATAATATATTATATTATATATTAGATATATGATAAAATTCGTATGAAAAATTGATTATATTAACTTCTTACCTTTTCATATTATACAAGATATTAATTACAATACATTTCGTTAGGTTTATTTTAATGGTGATGTTTCTCTTATCATTGTCCTTGGGCCAACCCGTAATTCTTTAGGTACAAATCTTAAAGCCGGTTTGTATCAAGTAACTAAATTTTGCTTAATCAATTTGTTTTATTTATATGCATTTGAAATGTTAATATTTTAATTAAACTTTGTTACGATATACAATAGTAGAAAAGTTACTAGAATACGAAGTGTTTTATTTATTTATTTATTTTTTTAAATTATACTTTAATATTGTATTATTATAATTACTTTTGGACATATTTTATTTTTCGCTTATAAATTTTAAGATATTGTGTATTATAAAATTTGAGTATGTCATTATGACGTGCTTATTTTTATCTACGTATAGATATAAATATTACTCAATACTGAGTTTTAAATATTAGTGTACAAGTGATTAAATCACAAACGTACATCATGTACCTGTCATCAAAACTACGTCGCAGTTTAGATTTTTTTTTTTATAAAGTGACGCATTTAACCTTTCGTTAATTTAGTAATATAATATAACTTTATATAAATTTCGAATATATCACAACGAAAAGCTTATTATTATCTACGATTCAAAAAAAATCTATTCAAACGAGTCATATATAATTTTCTTTGTTATTTGCCGTGAGATGCAAATCGATACCATCTGAACAACATCATTATCGGTACGATACCGTTTTTATGCTTTTATCAATGTGACATATTTTAGCAATATAATGTAACGTTTTATAATTCCGACTATTTCATTGCGACGTGCTTATTTTTATCCACAATTCGATAAATATTTTATTCAAACGGGTCGAATATAGTTATTTTTTGTTGTTTATCGTGAGAACCGAACTGGTATAGAACAAACAACACCGATACGATATTCGTTTTTATGGTTTTCTCGACGTGATAATATATAAGATATAACGAGTGATAGTATGGTAACGACAACATAACGAACTGAACTAATACCAGCCTCGATTTTCTCCCGATCTTCCTCTCAATCATTTGTGGTTTTTTTTAACATGTAAAGATTTCACATCTTGGAGGTATGATAGAAACACGTGATTCTACCTAATTGTTTTATTTGCAAAGAGCCGTGTATAAGTATAAATCATAGAAAAAAACTAACACGTGGATTGCTATCTAAACGATAAATACTTTGTTTAATACTTTAATGTACATGTTAGCCTTTAAATAATCAACGAAAATCAATTTTTTTTTTTTTTTATTTGAAATTCAACTTTAACATAGTGAAGTAGATTTTACATCAATATCGCAGGTAAGCGAGCAACAAGCTGCGCCGCTACCCCTTTCTGGATAGCAAACCCTAGCCTATTAAAGACAAACCCCTGCCCCCTGTTGATGAGCCACTGCTGTGGACAACCTGTTGGACCCTAGTCAGTAAACGGATAGCTTCTGGAGCTAGGGATCCAAAGGTGTCGAAGGCGAAGGG
The DNA here is from genome assembly GCA_030545235.1 of Helianthus tuberosus. Taxonomy (NCBI): domain Eukaryota; kingdom Viridiplantae; phylum Streptophyta; class Magnoliopsida; order Asterales; family Asteraceae; genus Helianthus; species Helianthus tuberosus. The sequence continues at coordinate 9,088,420 of CM060373.1, read as the reverse complement.
GACAAATGCATGTTGGTTAGATTATTGAATTATAAATAATTTTGATGCTACTTGTGTCTTAATTAGATTATTGAATGATTGTGTTAACTCCTTTCGCAAAATTCATTGATTAGAAAGATTAGCTTACGAATTTATGTTGGATTAGACAAGTAATTGTCAATTTTAATGTGGCCTACCATGTTACTAGCACATGCAAGTTCCTGATATGGTGGCCGTATTTTTTGAATATTAATTTAATCTCTTTGAATTGAATGTTAATTATAAAGTAGATTTATGTTTATTGTTATATATATTATATAACGGTTAAACCGGTATAACCTAATTTACCGGTGGTACAACTTTTTTCTCGTTCACTCAGTTTACCGGTATGATTCGTGCCAGCCAAGCTTCCGGCATTCAATTTAACCGGATCAATCGGTTTTTAAAACCTTGGTTTTATGTGAGGTGTCAATAAAAAGTTACGGTCTTTGTACTTCGTTCTTACAAAATCAAGTCATTGTGTTTAATTATAGAAAACTAATACAGTTATTTTCAAACATTTACTTCTGTAAGAAAACTAAACAAAATAAGTGTTTTCCGCTACAATAAGTGTTTTCCGCTAAGGTATAAATGAGTTGAATCAAGCTTAAACTCAGCTCGTTTCTAGCCTTAATTTTAAAACTAGAGCTAAGGTACATTCTTAAATTGTCTTTTCGTCTTCCTCGTAGGTGTGATGATACGTGAATCAGGTTTGAGTATTCGATTTCCCATTCTCGCGACTCAACATGGCTATAGATGTAAATAACATGGCTATGGATGTGAATTTGGTTTAGGCATGATTAAATCTTACAACATGGTTTAATATGTTAAAAAAAATTGAAATGTCAAACTATAAGAAAAGGCACTATCAGGATATAAAGTGGTCAATTGTCATTTAGTAATGGAATCTATAAGGATTATATCAAAGTGAAGTTCAAAAATGGTCCATTTGACTTTTAAAACATTGTTGGGAGAAACAAGAAGAAGATAGCTATCAAATATTCAAAGGGTAGTTATTAAAATGGTCTTTGTTGCATGTTAGCCACTAACCATAGACACAAGCAGCCCCCACAAGCCCACATGACCTTTCAATTAAGGTGCATTTTTTCACATCAGTGTTGGGTTGCCATGTGCATTTAATCGGTCTGTTGGTCCAACCTCCCTATGGACCATGTCCTGTGTCTCAAGTAGCATAAAATTTGGGCAACCTCAAAAGGATTGGGTTGGAACTAGGGGTGCGAACGACCCAAGCTACTCAAACTCGCCTAGAAAAAAAGTTCGATACGAGCCGAGCTTTAACAAGCTCGTTTAGTAAATGAGCCTGAGCTACGTTTACCGAGCTCGAGCTGGCTCGCTAGCCTAAATGAGCTCACTATGTATATAATTTTTAATTGTTATATTAAATAATAATAATAATTACTATTTGTAAAATTATGAAAAAAATAACTAAACTATATATAAAATAACAACTATAATAGCATAGATTAAGAGTAAAGTACACGGATGGTCCATGTGATTTAACATAATTGTGAATTTGGTCCCTAGTTTTCTAAAAGTACACGAATGATCCTTGTGGTTTGCACTTTGTAACACATTTAGTTCCCAACCAATAAATCTAAAGGCTTTAGCATATCTAAGTTAGGAATTAAATGCGTTACAAAGTGCAAACCATATGGGCTATCCATGTACTTTTGGAAAAAAGCTAGGGACTAAATGTGTTACAAAGTGCAAACCACAAGGACCATGTGTACTTTTGGGAAAGCTAGGGATCAAATCCAAAATTTTGGTAAACCACAAGGACCATCCGTATACTTTACTCCATAAATTAATTAATAAATAATAAATAAGCCGAACTTGAAAAACTACTTAAAGAGTTGAGCCAAGCTCGAGCTTTAGAAACGAACCTCGAATAGAACCGAGCTCCAGCTTTCATAAGTTTAACAAGCTCGAGCGTAGTCAAGCTCAGACTTGGCTTGGCTCGTTTGCACCCCTAGTTGGAACATTTCCAAACTTTTTTTTCTAACAAAAGTATTCATCAAATAATCTAATTTTTTTTATCAAAAATAAATATGAGGGTTAAAATTATCATTTGTAAATAGTCATTTTTTCATTCAAAACAAATCAGATATATTTTAATTTTTAAAAATAAATAACTTTGAAGACAGTGTTTCCGGGTACTAACAAGGTGTTGGTCTATGAACAATTTGAAAGAATTTGGCGAAACACAAATGTAAAAAAAAGCAATGTGAATCAATATGTAGTGCTGCTTTCGCTGGCTGAGATCGAAGGGCCTTCAGGTTTGACATAATGAAATTTACCTCCAGAGCTGATATCGAGCCCCTGGAAGCCGCCAAGTGGATCCTGTTGGGCGGCTGCAGGTAGAGGGTGGCGGTGGTTTAACATGTTTGACTGGTGTAGATGGTGGTAATGTGGTGGTTCGGGCTGTTGATGGTTCGTGAAGAAGTTTGATTGGTTATAGGGAACATGATGCATTCCCAAATTGTAACCATTTGAACCGCTTGCTATTTCTCCGGTCGCCATTCTCAGTCTTTCTAGTTCTTGCTTTAGCGCCTCGTTTAGAGCTGTATAAATATAAACATCCCGATGATTTTGGGAAATCAGGTTGTCGAAATTTAAGAATCAAATAACGTTTTGGAAATCTTACCGTCACTTAGTTGAGCTTGTTGTTCCATAGCTTGGAATCTAAACTTAAGTTCGGTGTTTTCAGAAGACAGGCCAGTTGTATCCCTCTGTACAAAGAAAATAAAAATTTATAGATTTCATGGTCTTTATTTTTTCATATGAAAGCGTTATCGACTTATTTGTATGCCGGAGATACTAGAGTCGGTTGGAAAAATCACCTGAAACAGAGTCAATTGTGCTGACAGGGTGGTTGCCTCTGTTTGCAAGGTTTGAACTTTTCTCTCGAGCTCAGACATATAACGTGCCTTCCTCTCTTTTGAGCGCGCTGCAGATTGTCGGTTTGCCAAAATCCTGTACACCACAAAGCATAAGATGATCTATAACTAGCACGAAAACGGTAAAACCTTTTGTCTATGGCTTCCAAAAATATAAGGAAATGGTTGATGATGGATGGATATGTGTATGAAAGTAGGGGCTAACTAAGCAATTGAATAGAACAACTGTACGCAATATTCATGAAGATAACTACCATTTTTCTAGCATACAAGAGGACTAGCTTTGTGTTATTCTTCAACATATAATGAGACTTCTCATACATGTACTAATGCATTTCAAGTCTTTATTACTTAATTGTTCCTTATTTCACAATTATGTCTGATAAGTGATAACTTGTTCATCTGAATAGAGTCAATTAACATGCAACTGCAGTTCTAAACTATCCTCATTCCTGACATAATTGAAGCCCTAATCTGATGTAACAATCATGTGTTCATATTCCTAAAACACAAAACTGCATCAATTCGGCACAATTAGATTAAACTAAGTCATTAGATTAGCAGAGATCCACAGCAAAATACTGTTAACAACTGCATCCATGTCTCAAATCAGTAAGTCTAGCAAATAGTTGATCACAAATTGCATAAAAATACTACCTCTTATTTCACAATTATGTTTGATAACTTGTTCATCTCATCATCTGGATAGAGTCAACTAACAACATGCAACTGCAGTTCTAATCTATCCTCATTCCTGACATAATTAAAGCCCTAATTTATTGTAACAATTAGGGGTGAGCATGCTTTGGTTCGGTTATTGCCTAAAACCGAAACCATAACCGCACACTTCAGTTATCAAAAACTCATAACCATTCGGTTTCGGTTAATGCGGTTTCGGTTAACCGGTTATTGGTGGTTAATGCGGTTTCGGTTTGGCTATTGATCAGTTTTTTTCATTGTATTTTAAGTTGGGCTTTAAATGTGTGGGTCATGCAAAATGAATGTGCAAACAATAAATATACACAGTTAAAGCTTGAAGAATTATCAGTTATATTTCACTACCACATGGTTAAACACTAACTTAAAAATGGTTCGGGTCGGTTATTTGCGGTTATGAAAATAAGAATAACCATAACCGAACCGCAACAATCGGTTATTAAAAATATAAATAACCGACCCTTCGGTTATTTCGGTTCGGTTACGGTTCTAGTTAATTCAGTTTTATGCTCATCCCCTAGTAACAATCATGCATTCTTATTCCTAAAACACAAAAACTGCATCAGTTTTGCTAAATCAGATTAAACTAAATCATCAGGTTTACGGAGATCCACATCAATTACCGTTAACAACTGCATCCACATCTTAAATCAGTAAATCTAGCAAATAGTTAACCAAACATTGCGTAACAATACTACTCTTATTTCACAATTATATCTGATAACTTGTTCATCTAGATAGAGACAGAGTCAGTCAGTCAGTCAGTCAGTCAGTCAACGAACAACATGCAACTGCAATTCTGATCTATCCTCGATCCAGCCAAAAATTAAAACCCTAATGTACTGTAACAATCGTGTATTCATATTCCTAAAAAACAAAGACTGCATCAATTTCGCTCAATTAGATCAAACTAAACAAACCATTAGGTTTACATTGATCCACATCAAATGACTATTAACCGCTGAATCCATATCTCAAATCAGTAAATCTAGCAAATAGTTAATCACAAACTGCGTAACAATACTACCTCTTATTTCACAATTATGTCTGATAACTTGTTCATCTGCATAGTGTCCAACAACATGCAACTGCATTTCTAATCTATCCTTGTTCCAGCCAGAATTAAAGCCTTAATCTGCTGTAACAAACTAACAATCATTTATTCATATTCCTAAAACACAAAAACTGCATCAATTTTGCTCAATTTGATTAACCTAAATCCTTAAATTAGCAGAGATCCACATCAAATTACCATTAACCGCTGCATCAACATCTTAAATCACTATATCTAGCAAAAATTTAGCACAAATTGTTCCTTATTTCACAATTATGTCTGATAACTTGTTCATCATCTGGATAGACTCAACTAGCAACATGCAACTGCAAATCTAATCTATCCTAAACTACAGTGACAATCATGTGTTCATGTTCCTAAACTATATTGCATCAATTTGCTCAATTAAATTTGTAGAGATCCACATGATGTTAACCGCTGCATCCACATCTCAAATCACTAAATCTAACAAAAACTTAAATCACAAATTACGTAACAAATTCTACCTCTTAGCACGCTTCGGATCCAGATTCCACAACTCAGCAAGCTGTTCAGGAGCCATAGCCTTCTTCGCTTCAATACTCTCACTCAAAAAACTCGAACTATCAACCGAACTACTATGCCGATGCCGAAACCTATCACCGCTATTTTCTCCGGCACAACCGCCACCGTTATCATCCTCCAAAGCTCCACCTCCGCCACCGGCATTGTTACTCCGACCGTTATCCAAACTTCCGCCATCGTTCAAACCGGATCCGAGCTTCTCAATGTTCATATACGTGCAAAACAGATCTTCTTCAGATCCTAACTCTTCGAAGCTTCCAGAAGGTGCATCGTGCGGATCTGACGCTAGATCTAGATCGTCCGGTAACCGGAAGTTTGTCTCGGAGTGTGCTCGCCGGTGATGCGACGGTTTGAACGGAAACGACGTCGCATTTAGCGGATTATCATTTGTGTTTGACGGATTTTGCATTTTAATTTAGTTGCGTAGAGTGTTCACTGTTTCTGTACTGAATTCTGTTTGAAGTTGTTTGCGTGTCTGATGCAGAAGAAGGGGGTAATCCGGGTCTGGATCTTGTTTGGTAATTCGGGTCGACGGGTTATTAGGCAGAGGTGTACAAAATAGGGATGAGCTCGGTATCGTCTGATCTTGAACCGGTACCGAAAATCTTCAAAATTGGGTACCGGTACCGAATATACCTGGTTCGGTACGGTTCGGTACCAGTATTGGAGGGTAAAACCGGTAAATACCGGTACCGTACCGGTGCTGAAAATGCTAAAAGTCGGTACCGAATCGGTACCGAAAAAGTACCTGGTTCGGTAAATTCGGTATCGAACCGGTACCGGGAACGATTTGCTCATCCCTAGTACAAAACCCGGTTTTGTAAGCAATCCGGTTCAAGTTAAGAACCGGTTTTGTGGTTGAAAACCGCAAACCACCTAAACCGATTTGGATTGTGTTCAAAAGTGTTTTTAGAGTTTCAACCGGTTTTTATCAGTTATTTAGGTGGGTTTAAGCCGATTTGGGTTGGAATCGATTTTCAACAAAAAAAAATCCAAAACCATCAGCTTAGATTGGATCCAAACCCGTTTTTTCCGGGTCATCTGGCCCAACCCGGTATTTTTACACCTCTATTACCCGGTGAGTTTATTAGGGCTTGATATTGTAATCGGCCCAGGTTGGAAAATACTAGGATCTTTAATAGCTTAAGGCTAAAAGTTATGCCAATGATATTCCCTGTAGGGCTTTAAACATCCAAAAATTAATCTTGCAATCATGCATAATTTAAATTTGAGTAAACTGCCATTTTGGTCCCTGTGGTTTGGCCAGTTTTGCCACTTTAGTCAAAATCTCAAACTTATTACATCTGGGTCCCTGTGGTTTGCATTTTGTTGCCATTTTAGTTCAAATCTCAAATCAGGTCAGATTTAAAAAAAAAACCTGATTTTTGTCCTTTTCCTCAGGGGCATTTTGGTCTTTTTATATTTTATAAAAGAAAAAAATATAACAAAATCCCAAACACCCCATATCTCTGCACTCTCTCTCTCTCTCTCTCTCTAAACAACCCCTCTCTCTCCTCTCTCTAGAACACCACCACGACCACCTCCTCTCCGTTCATCCACCGCCGCAGCAGCAGAAACCGTCATCCGTCGTTCCAATCCGTCAGATCAAACAAGAATCCAAACCAAGAATCCCCACAAATCAAAACCCCTTTACTTCCAATCACTCCAAACCAAACCCAAAACCTAAACCCACAAATTCAAGAACAAGAAGAAACAACCCATCTTCATAAAACCCTCAAAAGATTCGACTAAACCCACAGGGACCCTCTCGATCCTTCTGTTTTTCCCCAAATTGGAGAAAATTCAGGAAGATGAACCACCTTAGGGTTTGCAGGAAGAGGAACCACCTTAGGGTTTGCAGGGTTGCCGCCGCCGCTGATACGCGGCTCTGCTGATGTCGTACCGTCGCTCATGGCGGATCTGCATCTCTCTCTCTCTCCGCCGCTCAGTTTGCAGGAATAGGAACCACCTTCGTCTCTTCGATCTCCCTCTCTCTCATGCATCTCTCTCTCTCTCTCCGTCGCTCATGGCGGCTCTGCTGATGTCGTACCGTCCGCCACCACCAAGTGGTGGTGGTGCTGCCGCCGTTGTTTATCGGGAGGGAGGATGTGGGTGTCTCTCTGTGTGTGTAAGAGATGGAGGAGTGGAAAGTGATGGTGGTTGCGGTGGCCGGAGATCGGTGGTGTTGGCGGCGACGGTGGCGGAGGTTGGGGATGATGTGGGGGTGGTGGTGGTGTGGTGTACGTAGTTGATAGAGAGAGCATATGGTATTTTAATGAGAGAGAGAGAGCAGATGGTATTTTAATGAGAGAGAGAGCAGATGGTTTTTTTTTTCTTTAAATAAAATCCAAAAAGACCAAAATGCCCCTGAGGAAAAGGACAAAAATCAGGGTTTTTTTTTTTTTAAATCTGATATGATTTGAGATTTGGACTAAAATGGCAACAAAATGCAAACCACAGGGACCCAGATGTAATAAGTTTGAGATTTGGACTAAAGTGGCAAAACTGGCCAAACCGCAGGGACCAAAATGGCAGTTTACTCTTTAGATTTTATTGTTATGTGTAGTCACGTATGTCTTGTATCTGTTATGATGTGCTTCTATATTATGTGACTTATTTGTTGTTATATGTAGTCACGTATGTCTTGTATCTGTTATAATTTGTCTGATATGCTATTATGCATCTGATTATGTCTCTGATCATGTATCGAGCATGCTCTGGTTATGTTCAGTATCTGATTCTGGTTACATCTGTTTCAACTCGGTATCTATATCGGTTTTGTCTTAGTATCCGTCTTAATAATAGTTTCAGTTTCGACTTAGATTCACATGTCGTGTTATACGTTAGTTTGTATCCGTTAGTATCTGTTTTCAGCATTTAAGACTCTAAAATACAATGGAAGACATACCTTTAACAAGGAATTTTACCAACCCTTTTAACACTTGTAGCATATTCATGTGTGTGTTCAGTGTTCAGTATTCATAACAGAGGTTAGGGATCTTATAAAGACTTTTGGTTCTTTTATTATTAAATCTCAAATAAGTTGATTTTTTTATAGAAATTCCATATTTATAGATACCATTTTTTAAATTGTAAAATATGTTTAATAATAATTATTACTTGTAGCATATTCATGTGTGTGTTCAGTGATCTTTGCATTTGATCTCTAGTGTATTGACTTTGTCGATTTTGTGTATTTCCAATCTGGTATGTATCTTTAGATCTCTAGCGATCTCCGAAAGCTTTCTTTCACAGGCGGATCAGTGCTCTGGTTCTACTTATTAGATTTTGAAAACTGAAAAGCTTTACTTAAAAAGAGAGTCTTGCAAAACTTCTTCACCCAAGGTCAAAGTTGTCTTTATGAAGACTTGTTAGAAAGTTTGTTTAATATCCAAATGATAATAAAAGTTTAGTAATCAATATCACATGCAGATGATAGCAGATGCAACATAGCTTTTGAACAACTAACAAGGAACTAGATAGATAGAAGCATTCTACAACTTTATTTTCCAAATGTATATAACTCAACTAGTTAAATGTTGCTAATGCATTATTTTTTTAACCATAAATACCAAAATATAGAACAAACAACTAGTTCGGCGCATAGAATGACATGGAAATTTGATGATTAATCATAGGTAACAGAGAAAGGGAATGGACATGGAGGTTCATTTACTTCAACAACGCCTTCTAGCATCTGGATAACCTTCCTCATGGTTGGCCGCATCGAAGGGTTTTCTTGTACGCACCAAAGTCCAACCTGAACAAACGTCATTAGCCTCTTGTAGTCATCTAAGGCCTCCGAATCATTCTCAAGAAACACGTCTAGTTTACCTTCTTGATAGCAATCCCATGCCCAATCAGTTAAAACAGCCACCACATCGTTAGAATCACTCTCATTAATAACCACACTCTTTCTGCATGAAATCATCTCTAGTAGCAACACACCAAAGCTATAGACATCAACCATTATCGTAACCGGGGTGTTCCTAAACCATTCAGGAGCAACATATCCTTTTGTTCCTCGTATTCCAGTACTCGTTCGACTTTGATCCATCTTCAAAAGCTTTGCCAATCCAAAGTCAGAAATTTTAGCATTGTAGCTATCATCAAGAAGTATGTTTTGAGGCTTTATGTCACAGTGGATGACTTGGGTACTACATTCTTCATGGAGGTATGCAAGTCCCTTTGCGATGCCTACAATAACATCACTTCTTAGTTTCCAACTCGGTCTCATGTCTCCAAACAGAAAGCCTGCCAATGTGCCATTACTCATGTACTCATAAACTAACACCCGATGATCACCATCATCACAATAACCAAGAAGCTGGACCAAATTTTTGTGATGAGTCTTTGCAATAGCATTGACCTCGGTCTGGAATTCCTTTTCACCATCTTTCAGAACCCTGTCTAACTTCTTCACTGCCACGGTTGTTTCCCCTATTACGCCTTTATAGACTATCCCAAAAGCACCCTTTCCTAGTTCATCCTTGAACCCGTTTGTAGCTTCGACCAACTCTTGATAGGTGAAACGAGGCAGATTGGTATCAACAGATTTACTACTGGGGTAATGATTTTTGGTGGTCTTCTTGTATATCCGAAAGAAGCCCATGCAAATCACACCATTGGATAAGAAAATTACAAACACACATGTACTTAAGATCAAAACTATCAAGCTTCTCTGACTTTTATGTTTTGGTGAAAATACAGAAGGGGGTTGTTGGGGGAAGTCACCTTTTCGAGATTTCAGGAAGGCCTTCATAACTAGTAAAGGATCCTTCTTTCCATTAGAGAGTGGAAGCTTCTTCTTCCAACATTGTTCGTCCCTGTAAATTGCAACAGCACAGAAACAATCTTGTAGGCAGAAAGTTTTGCAATTTTCTTCGGTAGTCGGCTGCACACGCACATAGTCAGATTCTGGCCAATCAATGTTAGTGAGCTCGATGAAACCAAATTGGTCTCTATCATAGCCTTCATCGCAGGTTGGAGTGAAATCAGGCTTGCAATCTCCATTTGGATCATTGGGATCAAGCAAAGAGAATCCTTGTGGGCACTCACAGTTTGTATGATTACCATCAAGGCTACAAACATTGTTAAGCCCACAAGCTCCACTACCATCGGTCCCATCGATACGTTCACATATGTTATTTGGCAAGGACTTTGAAACTTCCCAGCTTGTATTGCCAGTAGGATTCTTGAGGTATTTATATTGAGTGAAAACCCCATCAGAATCTAGAGTTGCTCTTTGATAATAAACATTAGAAGGAAGGGCATCTTTTTGATTAAGTTCAAATATTTGGCCACTTTCTTTCAAAATATACATGTATCCAGACTCATCAAAGATCAACTGTAAACCAGAATTCGTCTTATTGGAGTCATCACGAGTGTTACTTCTATAGTAGACATTATATAAAATACCAGATGGTATATCGCGCTTCCTAAGAAGAAGATTTCCATCTGGAAGCAAAGTCAACTGATATCTTCCCGCAGAGAAGTTTGTTTCACTTATCTTTGAATTGATCTCTCCAGATCTCTCCATAACCTGAGTAGGCAGTATGGTATCTGTTGGAAAGAGAAAGCTCTCCCACACCTTGCGGGAAATGCCATCAACAATCACAAAGTTACCAGTATCGTTCATAAAACCATATGCACGATCCGAAATATTGGACTCTGAAGTCCATACCTCTTTGCCTTGAGGATCACTTAGTACGAGCCCACGCCCATCACGTAGCTCAACTTTTGATCCTCTGGGCACCATAGGACCACCTTTTGGATACCAAACGACGGTCTTATTAGGTATTTTGTCATACCATATGGATAACAAAAAGCTATCTTGCTGAATTCGTTGGAACCCAAAGGCAAAATCACCCGAAGGTGAGAGCCATGGCATGCCATTTTCTGTTACTGTGAGCGATGCACCCACCGGGACAGAACCATTTCCGTTTGTTTGTTGTGCTACGATAGAAAACGGTAGAAAGGTGGTTAAAAGAGTGAGATACAGGACTCTAGCCATTGCTAAAATGTTATACACTACTACGATACGTAAACCGTACCAGCTATAAAGACAAAGATTTTAAGTAGTCAACAAAGTTTTTCTTGACATGCAAATAATTGAGGTTTCAATAATAAAGAAGTTGAACAAGTCTTGAGTTCGAATGTGGCTGTAAAGGATTGATCTTGACACTTCAATTCCATAAGAAGAAAGTAACATGAAACACAGGCCCACATTAGAATTTCCACATTGAAACTGTGGACCATTTCTGGACAGCATATATACAAGACAAAATGTCCCCTTAAAACAAAATGAGGTGTCTTAAGAATGCTTACGGTGACAAGGAAATAAGTTGAAGAAGTCTTTCTTTACTTGTCTAATTATATTGTCAAAGTCCGTATTATTAACGAAGTAGGAGCGAAAAGTCTAGATCAACGAAGTAGAAACAGAAGCAAAAGCCTCTATACCTAGACTATACGCTATGGAATCACCGGCTGACCTACCCACAATGGTGGGTGGGCGGCCGCATCCCTTGAAAAAAAGTTTTTAGTGCTAATTTTCGTCGAAAATCCCAACCGCACCTCTTGGATTTTTTCAACCGCACCCCTTGAAAATTTTCAACCGCCTTCCTTAAAAAAATATTATGAATTTATAAAAAATAAATTAAACATTGATTATGAATATGTAAGTATATAACAGTCCATGGCATTATAGCCCAGTGGCATCTTGGTGGTGGGATAAGGCTTAGGACCATTAGGTCCTGGGTTCGATTCTCACAAGGGAGTTTTCCTAGATTTTTTGATTTATTGGGTTTTCTCCTGAATTGGTGTTTAGACATTATAGCCTGGTGGAGATGGATATGATCAGATGGTTCTGCTGGTAGCACGATGATACTCGGTGCTCCTTCAGTGATCCAAATTTGACGTTCAAAAATTTTTTCCGCATCCCTAGGAAAAGTTTCCTGGGTCCGCCACTCACGCCCCCTCCACGTGGTCACCTCGCGCGGCGTGAGGTGGCATGAAACACCGCCAGAGGCTCAATAAAAACCGGCGTGAGGAGGGGAGGCGTTTAGGGAAGCACGGCTGAAGGAGGGGTTGGTGGGTGGGGCCCTTGCCCATCAACCAATCACTTGATTTCATTTTTTTTTTCCTTTTCTTATTGAACTTTTTTAGATTTTAATATTGTTTTAATAGGGCGTGAAAACTTGTGAAACGAAAAAATGGAGTGAAAAAGGTGAATGGAAGTAGTGTAGTGAGGTTGCAGATACTTTATGACATGGAATGAACAAATATGAAATGATAGTGGATAGCCTTAACGAAGTAGAAGCGAAAAGTCTTTGTCCTTATAACTTGTGGCTCATGTTGATTATATCAATATTGTAGAAGGATTGAAATCAACCTCACAAATCAATGAGGGATCAAGGGTCTATTAATAGAGAACAATTACAATAATGTCTCCTGTGATTGAGGAGAGGAGATTACAAAATAAAGGAAATCTAATAAATTATAATAAATACAAATATATTCAAATCTTGTTATCTAATACCCCCCGTCAATCGAAATGGTGGCGGTCCATGATGCGTGCGAAGTGTTACTTATTTTAGGTGTATATTTTAAGCCCTTTTTAACACTTATTTTAGCCAAGTTTTAAATTTATAAAACACGATATTTCACTAACACTAAACACACATATGGGCAAGTGCACCCATCGTTGAGTGTAGTATAGCGTTGGTAAGATACCGAGGTCGTCCAAGGACACAAGAGCTTTTAGTACCGGTTTATCCTCAACGTCTAACCAAAATAAAAGTTTAGAAAAATGTTTTAAACTAAGAAAAATAAAACTAACTAAAATGCTGAAAATAAAAATAAAAGAAAAACAGATAGACAAGATGAATCACTTGGTTCCGACTCGTATCTAGTATAACCTTTGATTATTTCCGCACTTTTGCACATAATTAAGAGATTATCTTAGTTATTGTAGTAGGCCCCTCTTTTGAAGGCGACGTTACCCTCACCCCAGTAGTTTGAGTCAGCAGGGATACAATCCTAAAAGGGTGGATTATTGGAAGATAATGAATTAAGTTATTAATGCAGTATTGTGGTAGGCCCCGCTTTTGGCGGTGACGTTACCCTCGGCTAAGTAGTCTGAGTCAGCAGGGATACAGTCCTAAATAGCCGGGTTATAGTATTAATAGTAGTTAACTTATGAGGGGATCAAAGAGTTTGGACCCCCGCCATCCAATACCGTGAATTATTGAAGGAGGTCCTACTAAATTTGACCCAAGTCCATTGCAGGACCTCTAAACGCTGAACAATGGCAAGACCTTTACCAAACCGTTCCCTTAACCCCCTACCAGGTAGCCAACATATCTCCATATAGACCGTGGAGATATGAATGGTGAAAATCCTTTATTTTATATAGACAGTAAAATAATGCCAAGACACCACGGACAAACGATAAGGAAAGATCACCTTCAACATACGTAACTAGTTATTAAAGTCATTAATACAAAACCAAATAAAAAGTGCAAAAGATTAGAAATAAAAAGTATTATACTAGACACTTTGTCTTCACCAAGTGATGTAAGAGACTTAGGCAAACATGGCCTTGATTGTCAAGAACTCTTACGATCAATCTTGGATCCCGAGACGACTCACACACTCTACGATGGACAATGGATGATGGTGGTGGATGATGGTGTTGTGATGGTGGTGGGTGGTGGATGAAGTGTGAGAGAGGTGGTGTGCCAAGGGATGGTTTGAGCTTGAGCCAAACACTCCTATTTATAGCCTGTACAGAAGCCTGGACACGGCCCCGTGTCCGCTGGACACGGCCCCGTGTCCACCCTTTTCTCTTTCTTCATTAATACAGTTTGTCTTTATTAGCTCCACACGCCCCTGTGTCCGCTGGGCACGCCCCCGTGTCCGTCTGACACTCTCTCTCTTCATTAATTGTAATTCGCAATTACAATTAATGCGCCTGCTGTACTTTCGCCACGCCCCCGTGTCCGCTGGGCACGGCCCCGTGGTGGGCAATAGAAGCTTCTACAGGTTTGTCTTTAGTGCCAGAGCTGTCCATCCTGAGCACTGCCCCGTGCTGAGCTGGGCACGCCCCGTGTCGGGCTGGGCACGCCCCGTGTCGGGCTGGGCACGCCCCGTGTCGGGCTGGGCACGCCCCGTGTCGGGCTGGGCACGCCCCGTGTCGGGCTGGGCACAGCCCCATGCTCAGCTGGGCATAGCCCCATGCTCAGCTTTCTTCTTGTTTTTGCTTTGGGAGTTGTTGTCGAGGGGTCGGGCATGCCACGTTTCTTCCTTTTCTTTGTATTTATGTTGGTTTTGGCTGTATTTTTGTTCCTTTTGTTCGTTTAAGCTCATTTGACCCTGTAAATTCAAAAGGAAGACAAAAACACACTTTTTCCAATATTAGTACTAAAAAAGGGTTAGTTTTATGCCTTATTTGATGTAATTTATATGTTGCATTTTACACACATCAGTCCAAGACGAAGCATTGTTCTGAAAACTTCAAATTGTGCGCGCGGAAGACTCTTGGTGAAAATGTCAGCCACCTGAAGATTGGTTGGTACAAACTTGGTATAGAATTTACCCGAATGAACCAGTTCACGAATAAAGTGATAATCCAAGTCAATGTGTTTAGCACGCTTGTGTGAAACTGGATTTTGAGTCATGAATAGCGCACTTTTGTTATCGCACAACAGGGTAGGGCGCTCGGGTGGTAGGGCATGCAGTTCTCGTAATAGATGGGTGATCCAGACAAGTTCAACAGCAATGTTCGCCATGGCTCGATATTCAGACTCACAACTCGAGCGAGACACCATAGGTTGCTTTTTTGCGCTCCAAGACACAAGATTGCTGCCAAGAAAGATAGAGTAGCCATACGTGGAACGTCTTGTATCCAGACAACGTGCCCAGTCTGCATCAGAGTACCCAAGAATGGATTGTTTTTGTGGACGG
The DNA here is from genome assembly GCA_030545235.1 of Helianthus tuberosus. Taxonomy (NCBI): domain Eukaryota; kingdom Viridiplantae; phylum Streptophyta; class Magnoliopsida; order Asterales; family Asteraceae; genus Helianthus; species Helianthus tuberosus. The sequence continues at coordinate 9,073,186 of CM060373.1, read as the reverse complement.
TTGTAGGTGAGACCAAAGGAAAGAGTGCCTTTGACATAGCGGAGAAGACGTTTAACCGCTCTAAAATGATCAATGGTTGGGTTGTGTAGAAACTGAGATAGTTGGTTCACTGCATACGATAGATTTGGTCTGGTAATCGTCAAGTACTACAAGGAATCAACTAAAGAGCGGTAAAGAGTGGGATCAGAGTACGGTAAACCAGCACCGTAAAGGATTCATGTGGAGCGAGAGCATGGTTGTAAAACAAGGTTTCCAAGGCCGAGCACTCCCCGAGTAGTCCCTACAAGGTAGGCTGCCGATGCGACTTTCTCTAACTCCGCCTAATTACTCGGAATCGATAAAACGCAGTCAAACTCGGCCAAAATCGGATCTAGTAGGTCAATTCAGGCCGAGTTCGACTTAAAAGATAATAAAACATAATTTATATGACTATCATATTAAATAATGAATATCATTTTCACATATTGTGTGATAAATATTAGTAAATTTATGTTATTAGACATATAATTAATTTCTGAAAACTAATTTCTTTATAATTTAATATGTCCGATATAACAATCCTAAATAAACCGACACCCTCGAATATTTTTCCGACACCCCAATATATTTTAAAATATCCTAATATGTCCCTAAAAACACCCCATACGTGAAAACGGACCCTGAATACCTTAAATATTATTAAATTTCATTAAAAATCCAATTTTTTGAGTTGAGGCGGGCCGCATAAGCCTCACCCCAACTCATACGCGGGCCGCGTGAGATCATAAAGGTGGCGCAGCCCGGTGATGACACGTGTCATCATCGTGGCGAGTCTAGTTGCTGACCCGGATTAGCTACACGTTTGACCGGGTTCGACGCGGGCTGCGTAAGCCCTGTTCTTGTTTTACGCGGGCCGCGACAAGGTCAAGATCAGGCCCTATATAAGAAGGGCATCGGCCTTCAGTCGAGAATCGTTCAAACTTTCTTTCTTTCTCTAAAAATCTGAATTGTAGGCATAATCTACGGGTATTATACCCCCCCTAAATAGCGAAGTTCTGCTCCGTTGTAAGTATTATAACCCCTTGATACGTATTAGATACGCTGCCCGATTGATCTAGGGTTCCGTAATGGCTGTCGTGGTTCTGCCCGACGTAGTCGTTGGAATGCCGTTTCGGGGAGGGTATTACTAATGTTAAAATGAGTTATTATACTAACACGTGTGCTTTTGTGTAAATTATAGATAATTCTCAAGAAACCCTTACGAAAAATCTAAGAAAGCAATGTGAGTTTATCTGTTTTTTGTAAACCTTTTTGTGAATTGTTTTTACAAAACCTCATACGATTAATCATATATTAAGCAGTTATTGAGTATTTGTAAGAATACAATTATCATGGGTATGTTGGGGGTTTTGTATACAAAATTTGTTACCACCTGGTCAAGGAGTAACATTTCCACAAGTCGGGTCTGACAGTACCTTGGATGTTAATTGATATAACTTGGAAACAAATATAAGATCGCCCTCAATACTGTACAATGGTTTTTATTTAAACTTGATTAAACTGGGATTCACTCACCAGTATTTCCTACTGACAAATGTTTTTAAAACGCGTTTCAGGTAACAAATTGTGAAAGCCAAATAGAAGCCAGCTGGACAACACTGAAGGCTTGAAAAAGTGGCAATAAAGTTACCTAAGGGGCTGTTTGGCAACATCTGAACCAATAAGTGCTGAATGAATAAGAGGTCTGAATGGGTAAGAGGGTCTGAATGGGTAAGTGCTGAACCAGTAAAGTGCTGTTTGGTTCCATATCTGAATGACAGTGTAAAATGACATTTTTACCCCTCCCCACAAAATAAACCCTTTATAGATTTTTTCTATAAACCCAATATCATCATCATCATTCATCAGTCATCACCCCCCCTCCCTCTTTCTCTCCCTACCTGCAACACCGCCACCGCCATCATCATCATCATCTCCACCACCAAACTTTAACACCCCTTTTTCTGGATCGGAACATGAACATATAGACTGAGAACAAACCTCCACTGCCGGTGCCGCCGCTGTGTGCCGCCGCTGAACTCCCTACCAAACTTTGACGTTGTTGCTGTGTGCCGCCGCTGAACTCCGCCGCTGCTGAACGATTGTGGCTGAGGAGAAGGCAATCGACACAGGGAATCGAGTGGAAGAAGGTCGACGGTGGAAGAAGGGAAGGTGGCGGTGAGGAGAGGGATGAGGGCGGTGGAGGGGGAGACGACGGTTGTGGAGGAGGAGACGGTGGAGGAGCAGTGGAGGGGGAGGAGGAGCTGTGGAGGAGATGGGAGGAAGGGGCAGGTATGTCAAGTTTTTCATTCAGCAACTTCTCAAATCTGAACCATTCAGACTGAATGAAACCATTCAGAGGTAAGGGTTTTGTGAACCAAACAACCCAACCTCTGACCGATTCAGAGGTTAAGCTCTGAATGGTTCCATTCAGCACCAAACAAACAGCCCCTAAAAAGAAATAGTTGTTTTTCTTAAATAAAATAGGAATTATTCCTATGAAAATGTGTGTATTGCAAAACTTGGGTTTTATCCCACGTGTTTAATGTAATGAAAATGTGGTATTTTACTCTGATCAAATATTTCCTAACTATGATCCTGATGAAAAATTCCGCTACCAAATTAGACAATACATGATACCACCGAAACTGGCTCGCGACCGCCCGTTCCGAGGGATTAGGGATCGGGGGTTGCAACAGAAGGTGGTATCAGAGCTAAGCCACTGATTCAGCCACATAAGTGTTCTGCTGACATCAAAATTTACATTGTTAGGAAATAAATCATGAGAATATGTGCATAATTGTATTTAATTGTTATGTGTTATTTGACTATTTGTTAGTTTACAGTATGAGCGACCAAGGACCATTTGACGCGTACCGTCAATTGTCTGGTTCGCCTAGAAGCGAAGGCACCTCCTCTTCTCAGCCTGCCCTCTCGGGGTACTCTGCTGATACGGAAGAAGGAATCTTTGTGTTTAAGGCTCAGTCTGAAGAGCCATTTCCTCAGAAAAAGAGGGGATGGTTCAGTAGTGGGGCACACGAGCGTAGAAAACGTATGAAAAAGTTACAAGACCAGAGAGCACTAGCAGCAGCCAAGAGAGAGACAGATGCCTATGCCCAAGACATGATCAATAGGGGTATAGCCAACATCCACATCCAAGCAACCACTGCAGATAACCCTAATCTGGAGCAAATAATAGCACCCCAACCACAGCCACCAATCCCTGACCAACCGATGGAGATAGAAAACCCTGAAAACCAAGTAGAGATGCATGATTTTAATCCGGAGGAAATACCTAGGGTACCAGCACCAAATCCCATAGACCCAAATTACGACCCCTGGTGGGATGACGTTAGGGACTATGTGCAATGCTACCCGATACATGAAGACATGCCCATGCCAACTCTAGGAGCCTACCCAGGTTTGGATCCTTTAGATCCCTATTACCACGACGAATACATTAGGGAGATTTTAGAAGATCCTTACCGATTCCAGGCACCTACACCCCCATATCAAGAACCCGTACCCCAGATTCTAAACCCAGTCCTAGAACCTACACCCCCAATGAGTGCAGACAATGTACAAGAACTTAGGACATTTGGTGAGGAAATTTTAGAGAGTAGTGAACGAATGAGACAGGTGGGAGAGCGACTCGTCTGGAAGTACGACGAGCGCAATATGGATTTCTGGATGAATCCATATCCATGAATGAGATGGTAGAAACAGTAGTAGTAATAATAATAAAATAAAATAAAATATGTGTGTACGGATGCCTACTACTATTAGTGTAATTTTATTTCAGTCGGTATTGTAATTTTAATTTCAGTACTGGTGTGTAATAGATGCATAGTATTTGAAAATAGAGTAAGTCGCAATGATCGACGCTTTTGACCAAAATGCGTGTCATGTGATTGACTATATTAATTATTATTTGTGATAATAATACGGGGTAAATGTTTAAAATTCAGATGGCTGACGAAGGAAATCAAGGAAATCTGAATAACGATAACCAGAGTAACATTAACTTGGTTAATGAGAATCCAAGCATCAATAACAACGGAAACCAAGTGGATAATAGTGCCATCCAACACATAGTGGCACAAGGAATTATAGATGCTATGCCATTTATTATTCAAACGGTTCAGGAAGCGAATAATAAAAGTAAACATAGCAGTAAGCGACCAATTGAACCAGAACACAGCGTGAACAATGGCCCTGTACTTCAAGTGCCCATTCCTAAAAGAAGAAGAACCATGCCTTATGGTTGTTCTTACAAAGAATTCTGGTCCTGCAAACCAATTTCTCGGGCAATGAAGAACCTATTGCAGCTCTACGCTGGATAGAAAAGACTGATGCTGTTCTGAAAATAAGTAAATGTGCGGAAGAGGACAAGATAATGTTTGCTTCCAATCTATTTAAGAATTCAGCCTTAGAATGGTGGAACACTATCCTCCAGTCCAAAGGAAGTGATAGGATTTGTAACATGGAATGGGAAGAATTTAAGAATATGGTAGAAAGGAAATTCTGTCCTCCTAATGAAAAGGAACAAATAGCAAACAAATTCCTAAATCTTAGGATGAATGGAGTGGACAGTAAGGGGTACACAAAGTTATTCTTTGAATATGCCAGAATAGTACCAACCCTTGCATTACCAGAGCCAGTATTAATCTCTCGTTACATCTGGGGATTAATTGGAGAGATTAGACATGTAGTCAAGGCTGCTAGACCTCAAACCATAGAAGAAGTTGTAGAACTAGCAAATACCTTGACAGATGAGTTAATACGTACCAGAGAAGAAGACCAGAGGAGAAACCTAGCTCAAAGATTTACCCAAGAATTCGTTCTGGGAATTACAACCGTAGGAATATAGGTTCTACCTCTGCACCATTCTGCAAGGTCTGCAAGAAAAAGCATTCGGGAAAATGCTCCACTCTTTGCAATTTCTGCAAGATGCCAGGACACAAGAAAGAAGATTGCAGGAGAAAATCCAGTAATAGACTATGCTTCAACTGTGGAGAAAAAGGCCACATCAAGCCAAATTGTCCGAAACTAGCTCCAGATGCAAACAACAAGAACACTAAAAATGCTAGAGCATTCGTTCTAACTGCAGATGAAGCCAAGATGATTCCGGATGTTATAGCCGGTACGTTTTTAGTTAATGATGTTTTTGCTAAAGTATTATTTGACTCTGGTGCAAACCAAAGTTTTATTAATACTTCGTTTTGCAAACTTCTTAATCAATCATTAACTAAACTACCACAAGAATGTCTAGTAGAGACAGCTAATGGAGAAACTGTTAGGATTTCTGAAATCTTGCAGGAAGCAAGAATAGAATTTTTAAACAAGACATTTATAGCAAATCTTTATCCCATGAATCTGGCAGGATTTGATATTGTATTAGGAATGGATTGGTTAATAGCCAATAAAGCTAGTATTTTATGTGATCAAAAGTCAATTCAAGTAATTTCACCAAAGGGAGAAAAGATCACCATTAAAGGAGACAAACCCTCTAGATCCACTAAATTCATCTCTGTGATGAAAACTGCAAGTTATATAAGAAAACGATCTATAGTGTATTTGATTTCTATAATCACTAACACTAAAGGAAAAGAACTAAAAGACATTCCAGTAGTGTCTCAGTTTTCAGATGTATTTCTAGAAGAATTACCAGGACTACCGCCAGACAGAGAAGTTGAATTCAGAATTCATCTACTGCCAGGAACAGCACCAATTGACAAAGCACCCTACCGTTTGGCACCCGCTAAAATGCAGGAACTAAAGAAACAATTAGATGAATTATTGGAAAAGGGATTTATACAGCCAAGCTCATCACCATGGGGAGCGCCGATACTGTTCGTTAAAAAAAGGACGGATCAATGCGTATGTGCATTGATTACCGTGAATTGAACAAAGTCACGATTAAGAATCGGTACCCATTACCAAGAATCGATGATCTGTTCGATCAACTACAAGGAGCTTGATTTTTCTCTAAAATCGATTTAAGATCAGGATATCATCAATTAAAGGTACAAGAAGAGGACATTCCTAAAACTGCGTTTAGAACAAGGTATGGTCATTATGAATTTACTGTCATGCCATTTGGTTAACCCAATGCCCCAGCCGCATTTATGGACATGATGAACCGAATATGTAAGCCATATTTGGATAAATTCATAATTGTTTTTATTGATGATATTCTAATTTACTCTAAGAGTAAAGAGGAACATGCAAAGCATTTGCACACACTTTTAAGTCTATTAAGAAAGGAAAAGCTTTATGCTAAGTTTTCAAAGTGCGAATTTTGGTTAGAACAGATACAGTTTCTTGGACACTTAGTCAATCATGAAGGAATTCATATGGACCCAACAAAAATCGAGGCGATAACCAAATGGAAAACCCCTGAGTCACCAACCGAGGTTAGAAGTTTCTTAGGATTGGCCGGTTATTATAGAAGATTTATTCGAGATTTCTCTAGAATAGCCATTCCTTTAACTAAGTTAACCTGTAAATACATTAAGTTTGAATGGGGACCAAAACAAGAAGAAGCATTTAGAATTCTTAAGCAAAGATTAACCCATACACCCATACTAGCGTTACCAGAAGGAAGTGAAGACTTTGTAGTCTATTGTGATGCTTCTAAGTTAGGTTATGGATGTGTGTTGATGCAACGCCAAAAGGTTATAGCATATGCATCTAGACAACTTAAGAATCATGAAGAGAAGTATTCAACCCATGATCTAGAATTAGGAGCTATAATTTTTGCCCTTAAGATTTGGAGATATTACCTTTATGATAGTAAGTTTACCATATTCACTGATCATAAGAGTTTAAGATATGTTTTCGGGCAAAAGGAGTTAAATATGAGACAAAGACGCTGGATGGAGATGCTTAGTGATTATGATTGTGATATCCAGTATCATGAAGGAAAAGCAAATGTAGTTGCTGATGCTTTAAGCCGAAAGTATCACGAAAAACCACAAAGGGTACGTTCTCTTAAATTAAATCTACAAGTAGATTTAAATGATCAGATAAGAAAAGCACAAGAATTAGTAATCAAGGAGGATACTGAAAAATTAAAAGGTATGCTAAAGGAATTAGAACAAGGAATAGATGGAATTTGGAGATTCCATAAGAAGAGAATGTGGATACCTAAATTAGGAAACCTACGTCATCGTATATTAGAAGAAGCCCATAAGTCCAAATATATGATGCATCCAGGAAATGATAAGATGTACCAGGATTTAAGAAAGAATTTTGGTGGATAGGAATGAAAAAGGACATAGCAGCCTATGTTTCTAAATGTTTAACTTGTTCACAAGTTAAAGCTGAACACCAGAAACCCTCAGGTCTGTTGCAACAATTAGAAATGCCAGTGTGGAAATGGGAATTAATAACAATGGATTTTGTTACTAAATTACCCAAAACAAAGAAAGGAAATGATTCAATCTGGGTGATTGTAGATAGACTAACCAAGTCAGCTCATTTCCTACCAATGAAAGAAACTTTCAGTATGGAGCAGTTAGCTAAATTATATGTAAATGAAATCGTTTCATTACATGGAATACCTTTATCAATTGTGTCAGATAGGGATAGTCGTTTTACCTCTCATTTTTGGTCAAGTTTCCAAAAAGCAATGGGAACCAAGTTAAATCTAAGCACAACTTATCATCCTCAAACAGACGGACAAAGCGAAAGGATAATTCAGACGATGGAAGACATGCTTAGAGCTTGTGTAATTGATTTCGGAGGTAATTGGGACGATCACTTACCTTTAATAGAATTTTCTTATAATAATAGTTATCACACAAGTATCAATGCTGCACCCTTCGAAGCACTTTATGGACAAAAGTGCCGAACCCCAGTCTGTTGGGCAGAAATTGGGGAAAAGCAACTATCTGGACCTGAGATAGTGCAGGAAACAACCGACAAGATCATTCAAGTCAAGGAGCGACTGAAAGCAGCACGAGATCGACAGAAGAGCTATGCTGATAACCGACGCAAACCATTGGAATTTCAAGTAGGAGATAAAGTATTGTTAAAGGTCTCTCCTTGGAAAGGAGTGGTAAGATTCATCAAACGAGGAAAGCTAAGTCCCAGGTATGTTGGACCTTTTGAGATTATTAGAAGAATAGGACCTGTAGCCTATCAGCTACAACTGCCAGAGGAAATGGTAGGAATACATGATGTATTTCATGTATCTAATCTCAAGAAATGCTTAGCTGATGAATCACTGGTAGTACCTCTTAAGGATATAGAGGTAAATGATCAACTCAAGTTTGTAGAAAGGCCTCTACAAATTGAAGACAGGAAAGTCAAGAATCTCAAACATAAGAGATTAGTTCTGGTCAAAGTGAAGTGGGACTCCAAAAGAGGACCTGAGTACACATGGGAGCTTGAATCAGAAATGCAAAGAAAATATCCACACTTGTTCCAGTAGATCTCGAGGACGAGCTCTAAAACAAGGTGGGGATGATATAACAATCCTAAATAAACCGACACCCTCAAATATTTTTCCGACACCCCAATATATTTTAAAATATCCCAATATGTCCTTAAAACACCCCATACGTGAAAACGGACCCCGAATACCTTAAATATTATTAAATTTAATTAAAGATCTGATTTTTTGAGTTGAGGCGGGCCGCGTAAGCCTCACCCCAACTCTTACGCGGGTCGCGTGAGATCATAAAGGTGGCGCAGCCCGGTGATGACACGTGTCATCATCGTGGCGAGTCTAGTTGCTGACCCGGATCAGCTACACGTTTGACCGGGTTTGACGCGGGCCGCGTAAGCCCTGTTCTTGTTTTACGCGGGCCGCGACAAGGTCAAGATCAGGCCCTATATAAGAAGAGCATCGGCCTTCAGTCGAGAATCGTTCAAACTTTCTTTCTTTCTCTAAAAACTGAATTGTAGGCATAATCTACGGGTATTATACCCCCCCTAAAGAGCGAAGTTCTGCTCCGTTGTAAGTATTATAACCCCTGGATACGTATTAGATACGCTGCCCGATTGATCTAGGGTTCCGTAACGGCTGTCGTGGTTCTGCCCGATGTAGTCGTTGGAATGCCGTCTCGGGGAGGGTATTACTAATGTTAAAATGGGTTATTATACTAACACGTGTGCTTTTGTGTAAATTATAGATAATTCTCAGGAAACCCTTACGAAAAATCTAAGAAAGCAATGCGAGTTTATCCGCTTTTTGTAAACCTTTTTGTGAATTGTTTTTACAAAACCTCATACGATTAATCATATATTAAGCAGTTATTGAGTATTTGTAAGAATACAATTATCATGAGTATGTTGGGGTTTTGTATACAAAATTTGTTACCACCTGGTCAAGGAGTAACATTTCCAGAAGTCGGGTCTGACAGTACCATGGATGTTAATTGGTATAACTTGGAAACAAATATAATTGCGAGATCGCCCTCAATACTGTACAATGGTTTTTATTTAAACTTGATTAAACTGGGATTCACTCACCAGTATTTCTCACTGACAAATGTTTTTAAAACGCGTTTCAGGTAACAAATTGTGAAAGCCAAATAGAAGCCAGCTGGACAGCACTGAAGGCTTGGAAAAGTGGCAATAAAGTTACCTAAAAAGAAATAGGTGTTTTTCTTAAATAAAATAGGACTTATTCCTATGAAAATGTGTGTATTGCAAAACTTGGGTTTTATCCCATGTGTTTAATGTAATAAAAATGTGGTATTTTACTTTGATCAAATATTTCCTAACTACGGTCCTGATGAAAAATTCCGCTGCCAAATTAGACAATACATGATACCACCGAAACTGGCTCGCGGCCGCCCGTTCCCAGGGGTTAGGGATCGGGGGTTGCAACATCCGAGTACTCCCCGAGTACTCTCCGCTTATGCTGAGTACTCTCAACTCCCTGGTCGACCGACTAGGAAGCGCCTAGCGACTTTTGCAACCATGAGCGAGAGGGTTGCTAACAGGTTTAGAATCAAGAAGTTGAGCACGTATGAGGATGTCCTTAGCATACTTTGCCTATGTTAGAAAAAGACCAGAGTCTCTGTAAACAACTTCAAGACCTAAGAAATAATTTAAGTCCCCAAGATCTTTGATGGAAAACTCTTGATTAAGTTGGGAAATGAAGACGTGGATGAGATTTTCATCATTTCCTGTGAGTATAAGGTCATCCACATAGACAAGAAGATACATGATGCATGAGGCTTTTCTAAAGATAAATAGAAACGTGTCTGCACGACTGCATGTAAACCCATATGAAAGGAGAAATGTGCTTAAACGATGGAACCAAGCACGAGGAGCCTGCTTCAGGCCATAGAGAGCCTTGGATAGCTTGAAGACATGGTTGGGATACTGTGGATGAACAAAACCAGGATGTTGCTCCATGAAAACAGTCTCATTTAAGTTGCCATTCAAGAAAGCATTTTTCACGTCAAGTTGATGCAACTTCCAGTTGTGAAGAACGGCAAGGGATAGCACAATTCGAACCGTGGAGGCTTTAACCACATGACTGAAAGTGTGCGAGTAGTCCAAACCTGGTACTTGAGTAAAACCCTGAGCGACCAAGCGTGCCTTATATCGTTCTATTGTCCCATCCGAATGATATTTAACACGAAACACCCACTTGGACCCAACTATATTGGTAGAAGACGGACGCGGTACTAGTGTCCATGTATGGTTCTGTTTTAAGGCCTCTATTTCGTCGACCATGGCGGCCATCCAGTTGGGATCCTTGGCCGCAGATTTGAAACCGCGAGGCTCGGTAACAGATGATACGGCAACATGTAGAGCATAGGAGTTGAGTGAGGCAAGATTAACTTGATATTTTGGTTTAAAAATACCTGCCTTGGCACGTGTCACCATTGAATGAGAATTTGTGATGGAAGCACGGTCCGAGTTAACAACATTTGTAGTTTCGTCGGTAGGCTCAATGAAATCAGAAGAGTGGGAGGTTGGGGTATAGGTTGAAATGTTGGGCTGAGGTGCGGTGTGGGAGGATGATGGGGCAAGGTCAGGAGTGACCGAGCCTGTAGAAGAAGCTGGGCCAGGATGAGTGACCGGGTCTGAATAAGAGGTGACTGGTCATGTAGAAGAAGGAGAGGTGATTGGGCCAGGTGTAGCTGGCATAATATGTGTTGGGCCAGCATTAGGAGGGCAAAGGGGACAAGAGTCTGATGGATGCAGTGGATTTGAATGTGGGTTACCGAGTGGTTTGGTTCAGGGCCGGAATCTTGAGGCGGTAAGATGATAGGGCCGAAAGCATCATCATAAAAAGTTGTAAGTTCCAAGTTATGCAATTCGACAGAACCCATGGATCTTTTAAACGGAAAAGAGGATTCATTGAACCGAGCATGGCGTGAAATAAAAATCCGCTTAGTGGTTGGATCGAGGCAACAATATCCCTTGTATTGTGGACTACAGCCAATGAAAACACATAGGAGACTACGTGGTTCAAGCTTGTGTTTGGCATAGTCACGCAAGTAAGGAAAGACTTGGCATCTATAGACCCGAAAAATGGAATATTGCGGCATTTGTTTAAAGAGAAGCTGAAATGGAGACTTGTTATCCAGAAGAGGAGATGGCACACGATTGATAATAAAGGTAGCTGAAATAAAAGCGTCGACCCGAAATTGAGCCGGAACAAGAGCGTTGAATAGCATGGCTAAACCGGTTTCCACAAGATGACGATGCTTTCGCTCCGCACGCCCATTTTTCTGAGGCGTATATGGACATGAATATCTATGAAAAGTTCCATTTTCTTCATAAATTTTGTGGACCGTGTGATTCACAAACTCCTTTTTTTTTTTTTTTTTTTTTTTTTGAGTTTGAACAGGTTTAATAAATGCGGGTAAAACCGCATAAAAACCTGTTTTTGTTTTGAGCGGATAAAACCACGTAAACCTTGAGTAATCATCTATAAAAATAACATAATAACGGTATCCATCCGTAGAAGGAATGGGAGCCGGACCCCACAAGTCACAATGAACCAAATCCAATGGAAATGAAGCACGTTTAGCATTACTAATAAAAGGTAATTTGTGTCCTTTTGCAAGCTGACAAGAGGTGCAAATAGTAGGTTTAGGCAATAAAGAAGTAACATTCAAAACACCAAACTTGTTCAAAATTGAAATAACATCAAAGGATACATGGCCCAAACGAGCATGCCACAACTCGTAGGAAGCCTTATTTGAAAAATCAGCAACATAAGCTCGAGGTCCGACCTTGAGCACATAAAGTCCGTCTTCACAAATGCCTCTAGCGAGTACTTGCTTGGTTTTCCGATCCTGAATGTGAAAGAAGTGTTGAGAGAATAATACATCAACAGGATGGTCCGCAGTTAATTTGCTTATGGATAATAACTTTTTAGTGAGATTGGGCACAACAAGTACATTACGCAATAAGATATTATGAGAGATTTTGGAGGTTCCTGTGTGAGTAATGGGGAGTTGCTGACCATTACCAACAGAAACCTTATGATTACCTTTGTAAGGAGTAGATTGGTGAAGACTTTCTTGATTTGGTGCCATATAATCAGTAGCTCCCGAATTTGCGATCCAATCCGGATCATTAGTTGTAACATGGCATTGCGCGTGAAAAGCCTTGGCTAGAGAATCATCAGATGAAGTTGCCTTTGTAGCAATGGTATGAAGGTTCGGACACTCCGTAGCATAGTGCCCGTTGGTGCGACACAATTGGCAGTGAGGTGGTCTACGGTTGTTGCCACGGCCCCTGCCATGTGAAACACGATTAGAAGAACCACGGCCTCGAATTGGCGTTGAAGATTCACGTGTGTGCTGAACGTGAAACGCCGCCGGAGGAGTGGTAGTGCCATGTAAGGATTGCAAAAACATTTCATGGCTTTCGGCCTGTACTACAAGATCACGAAATTGAGGCGCGGGTTTCGTGGCCCGTATAGCAGTAGAAAAAACTTCATAGGAGGGGCCAAGGCCACAAAGGAACCAATGCAATTTATCAATCTCCGCAACCGGATGCCCGATTGCTGCAAGTTGTTCGCATAGAATCTTAAAGCGACGAGAGAATTCTGTAACTGTGGACGTACCTTTGGTTAGTTGACGAAGAGAATCCCGGAGAGATTGTACGCGTTCAACGGACGCGTTACTGTATTCATTTTTCAAAGCAAGCCAGATCTGTCTTGCATGGGTAAGACCGAGAATCTCCTCGGTTAAGGATGAGAGAATGAGAAGGGCGGCCTTCTGATCAGCTGTAGTCCAGGAAGCAAAGGCTGGATTGGCTGTGGATTTTTCATTCACCATGATAGTTTCACGGGGTGAAGAGGCTTTACCATCGATGTGGTCCGAAAAACCGTGGAGGGCAATTAGAAGAGACATATGATTATGCCAAACAAGATAGTTGGATGCGGATAATTTGATGGGGGAAAGATGAGGAACAGTGGCCATGGCAAAAAGTGAATCATTTGAAGTAGCCATGAGAGGTGGGAGGGAGAGGTTCAAGGAGATGAAAGAAAAAAAAGGAGGAAGTGGGAATTTAGGCTGATACCATGTAGAAGGATTGAAATCAACCTCACAAATCAATGAGGGATCAAGGGTCTATTAATAGAGAACAATTACAATAATGTCTCCTGTGATTATTGAGGAGAGGAGATTACAAAATAAAGGAAATATAATAAATTACAATAAATACAAATATATACAAATCTTGTTATCTAATAAATATACATGTGTCAAAGACAAAGTCATAGTACCCTAATCATGTTTATTTAGTTAAACATAAACATGAATATAAAATTAGAGATATTTACTTTTGATGACGATGATGAAACGATAGTGACTCCCATTTAGATGCTTTTGGGTGATGGAGATTGAGAGAGAATACTTGATTGGCATTGTTAAGTTTTATTATTTTCACAACTAAAGATCATGATGATCATCCATTATTATTAGTTACCAGAAACACCTTGTATTCTTCATACTAAAAGCATCTAAAGGGAAAATCATAATAGTCCCTTAACTAATCAATATTCACAATTACTTCCATCAAGTAATTGTTAGGGACCAGTTATGTCATATTGACAAAGTTAATTCAGATGATCCAAAGGCCACGTTACGGATATTTCTAATAATTCCGTATTATTAATGAAGTAGGAGCGAAACGTCTATGATCAGCGAAGTAGAAGCAGAAGCGAAAAGTCTCCATACTCGACAAAGTAGAAGTGAAAGGTCTTTGTCCTTGTAACTTGTGGCTCATGTAACTCGTAATTAAGTTCAGTAAAAACTTGCTTGTTTGACTCAAGCTAGCTGGCTCATATAAACATTCTAGATGAGATAGTTTGATTGAATCAATTTCCATCATTAATTTTCAATGTATATTAGTAAGTGTGTGCTCTATTGTTCATTTATTTAAGACTTGTATAATTTGAAATTTATATCGACTTGTTATTTGTGACTCCACGAGCTAGCTTGAGTTGAAGACGAACTTAGAATCTAACTTCGTCAACGATTACAAATCGATACACAATAAACCCTGAATGGAACCGAACCGAACCGAACCAAACCAAACCAAACCAAACCAATCACTTCCCTCTTAAAAATTCAGTTACATACCTGACCAGTCCACTAGAACCGTTTTGGAACCAGAACCAGTTTTCAGAGAATACCTGGTTTTGTGCAACTCTAATGCCTATGGCGGACCTAATAGTTTCATATTTAATTTCACAGTATTTACAAATTTAATTTATACTGAACTTTTTTTCAAAGAATATAAATTCAATTTTGCATCATTACAGTTACCAGTTGTCACATTACAATTTACAAAAGCAAATACCTGGGTTTTTAAGGTTTTACCAAAGATTTTTCCAACCATTTTAACACGTACTTAAAAGTATTTATAAAAGAGTTGAGTTATCTTATCAAGACTTTGGGTTCGTTTTATTATTGAATCTCAAATAAAGTTGATTTGTTCTATACAAATTCCATATTTATAAATGTAAAATATGTTTGCAATAATTATTATCACTCGTAACATATTCATGTGTGTTGTCACTGATCTTGCAAATGATATCTAGTCAATTGACTTTGTCAATTTTGTGTATTTTCTATCCAGTGTGAACCTTTATATCTCTTAAGTTATATTTATGAAGACTTGTTAAAAAGATTGTTTATTATCTAAAGAGTAAATTACGTTTTTGGCCCCTGTGGTTATATCACTTTTACTATATTAGCCCAAAATAAGAATTTTTAACATATCTGCCCCCATGGTCTCTATATATAACTAACCATTTTGACCCTTAAGTCTAGAGATCATGGGGGCCAAAATGGTTAGTTATAGAGACCATGGGGGCCAAAATGGTTAGACTTAGGGGCCAAAATGGTTAGTTATAGAGACCATGGGGGCAGATATGTTAAAAATTCTTATTTTGGGCTAATATAGTAAAAGTGATATAACCACAGGGGCCAAAAACGTAATTTACTCTTATCTAAATGACAATGATAAATTTTAGTAATCAATACCACCTGCAGATGATATCACATGCAGCATAACTTTTAAACAACTAATTAACAAGGAACTAGATAGATAGAAGCACTCTACAACTATATTATTTGCCAAATGGATCTAAACTCAACTAGTTGAATGTCGTGAACGCATTATTTTTTAACCATAAATACCAAAATATAGAACAAACTACCAGGTCGGCGCATAGCATGGCATGGAAATTTGATGATTAATTATAGGTAACAGAGAAAGGGAATGGACATTGAGGTTCGTTTACTTCAACAACGCCTTCAAGCATCTGGATAACCTTCCTCATGGTTGGCCGCATTGAAGGGTTTTCTTGTACGCACCAAAGCCCAACCTTAACAAACATCGTTAGCCTCTTGTAGTCATCTAAGGCCTCCAAATCATTCTCAAGAAACACATCCAGTCTACCTTCTTGATAGCAATCCCATGCCCAATCAGTTAAAACCGCCACCACATCCTTAGAATCACTCTCACTAATAACCACACTCTTTCTGCATGAAATCATCTCTAGTAGCAACACTCCAAAGCTATAGACATCAACTTTTACTGTGACCGGGGTGCTCCTAAACCATTCAGGAGCAACATATCCTTTTGTTCCTCGTATTCCAGTACTTGTTCGACTTTGATCCATCTCAAAAGCTTTGCCAATCCAAAGTCAGAAATTTTAGCATTGTAGCAATCATCAAGATGTATGTTTTGAGGCTTTATGTCACAGTGGATGACTTGGGTACTACATTCTTCATGGAGGTATGCAAGTCCCTTTGCGATGCCTACAATAACATCACTTCTTAGTTTCCAACTCGGCTCACGTCTCCAAAAAGAAAGCCTGCCAATGTGCCATTACTCATGTACTCATAAACCAATAGCCGTTGATCACCATCATCACAAAAACCAAGAAGTTGGACCAAATTTTTGTGATGAGTCTTTGCAATAGCATTGACCTCGGTCTGGAATTCCTTTTCACCATCTTTCAAAACCCTGTCTAACTTTTTCACTGCCACGGTTGTTTCCCCTATTACGCCTTTATAGACTATCCCAAAAGCACCCTTTCCTAGTTCATCCTTGAACCCGTTATGTAGGACCGTTTTCGGGACCGAAACCGTGATTATCATGATTATGTTCATAGACGGGAAGATCAGAGACGGATGGAATACTTACTTGTATAGATTTGATAACATAACAAAGCAAACCGGCCCGATTAACAAGCTAACCGAACCATACCAAAGGAGTACACATCCGGGGAGAGACCAAGTGGTGATCTCTCCCTGGTGAGGTCAGAGACCTCCTAAAACTTCCAAGTGTTTGAAATGACAAAGGGTTGCTATTTATAGCCACACCCCTTTGTCTTTCAAACACACACGGTCAACCGAATAACCCTCTCGTTTGACCACTTCAAACGAGCGGGTCTATACATGTTCGATAGACCGTTTCACTAACTATTACAAATTCAGCGTAAAATAAATCTAATCTATTCGACAAGCATCGGACACAAAATCTGTATCAACAAATTCCCCCTTGTCCGTTGCTGTCGAATGCTGAAAATGCAACTGCAATCGATCTTCAGTCAAGTATTCATCTTCTCTGTGTTAACAAATTCCCCCTTGACCGATGATCCAGGTAAGTAGTATCTTGACGCCCCTTGTATAATATTTCCCCCTTAAAGTACGCGTATCCGTGTTGGGTGTTGTGCAATTTCCTCAATTGACCGATCTTCCGCTGATCTTCCAATACTCCAACCGGCATTTGATAAGGGTTCCAATCTTTAAGAACTGCATCAAGTCTTGATCTGTCATAAGAACTTTATTTCATTCAAGCATACTACATTGGTAGAGATTTCTGGTGAACTGTCTTCTGTAAACCGTCTTTGTGGAATCGACCAAGTAATGCACTTTAATCTTCAGCATCAACACTCAGGAAAGTCAGCTAGACCAAGTGTATCCCTTGCAAGCTCAACCAACATGCTTAGTTGAACTACATCCAGATCTCATTGTCTCGCCTTTGTGAAGTTGACCACGTAATGCACTACGGATCTTCAGCATCAGTACTCAGGAAGTCATCTAGACCAAGTACATCGTTTGCAAACTCAACGAATTGAGTTACCCCCAGATCCCTGTAAAATCCCAAAGAAACATCAAACCCAAAACCGAATCCTGCAGGTCTTCAGTCTTGAACTATCAGCTTTCATAAAGATTCCCCAGGTCTTTAGTGAACAGCGCTTTTGTAACTACTGTAGACTTTAGAAACCTGTATTTTTCCATGCAAAACCCTTCACGCTGGCTGGAGAATTAATTAAAATCCTCAAATATGTGTCTGTGCAAAACATTCCACGCCGAACCGTTAGTATCACCAGAAAATCACAAACTCTACCACTTGTGATTGCGTTTAGAAATTTACCGAAGAAATTGAACATACGAAAATTTTTATTCCCCCTATTTCTTTGGTAAGATCTCTAAACCTTAACAGATTCCCTCCACTTTAAATAAGGAACTGTCATCAACTTTCAAATGTTCACCAATTCCCTTCACTTAGCGGAACTGTCGTCAATCTTCACTGAATGTTCTCGGTTCCGAAAAATCACGAAAACGACTTTCTTCTTTGCAAATTCTAGTTGAATAAGAACGTCCCCTAATACCCCGTAGGATCCGACTTGTATCCCTCCAAAGACTTTGTGAACTCGTTAGGACCGGTATTGACATTCTAGGTTCATTCATTCGTTACCAAATGCGAGAATATGACAATAAACAAAAAGATTTCTTCGTTGCATATTCTAGTTGATAAAGAAATTTCGCCTAGTACCCCGTAGGATCCGACTTGTATCCCTCCAAAGACTTTGTGAACTCGTTAGGACCGGTATTGACGTTCCAGGTTCATACGTTCGTTTTCAAATGCGAGAATATGACAATAAACAAAATGTTTTCGAACATTTACGAATAACCGATAACAATCATAAATATTGACGTGCGGAAGTGAACATACCGTGTTGTTTTTGGCCCATTGTAGTCGCGTCACCATTTTTGACATTTGCATCGGTAACCGTGACTACCCCACACATTTTTTTTTAAAGTATCATCATTTGTTTTCATCATTCCGCATCATCCCGCGCGCTCCCAAATTCGTAAGAATTTGATGTTGAAATTTGGAAGCCCGGTTCTGATAATCTTCGCGAACATCCGAACTCCACTCGCCATACACACTTGTAATTCTTGGCTCAAATATAATATAAACCAAAAATGATACTATCTTTTAGTGACTTATATGTTTGAAAAGAAAATTATATGGCCAAAATAAAAGGCAGACCCAAAAGTCATAGCTGCCATTATTATTTTTTTTTTAAACTTTTGAGACATGTGTCTGCAACACACAATCATCAACAGTCATCTTTCAAACTTTTGAGACCCAAAAGTCAAATACCCAATCTTCCATTTTTCAATATTCAGCCGACAACTTTTGTTGATACATCTTATCCAAAACCCTTTTCACTTTTGTTGATACACAACCAGAAGCTTCAAATAAAAATTGCACCAGCCACCATCACCATACCCTGTTCTCTGTTATCTTCTTCGATGAACAATACTAGCAGCAACATTCATCTTTCAAGTCTGACTGCTTCTTCTTCTTCGATTCACAAACAACAACAAATCCCCAAATAAAAATCAACATACAGCAGCTAATAATCAACATACAGCCGCTAATTTCTTGATTTCTAGGTCACGACTGAAGCAATCAGCGGCTTCAGCGTAAGGTTGAGATCAGAGACCATTATCAGTCATCGGTGCACCTTCGTCAACACCTGTCTTCGACCTGAATCACCTCCGATGAAACCCAATACAGGTCTCATGCAAGTTTAATACTTGTGCGACTAGCTTGTCTTGTGCGAGCCACTTCCTTGTGCGATCCGTTGACAAAAGAAACACAAAACATGCAAAGTAACCTTATCTTTCTATCCTGACACACACAGACAACTTTCGGCTACACCAAGCCCAAATTACCAACCAAATGATGACTTTGTAATATTTTAATCCTTTAACAAATTCCAATGCACAAACACTTTGACTATAACTTTCCAAAGGATCAAAAAGGTTGGTTTTATGAAGAACACTTTGAAGATGAGATGAAAATATGAAGAACACCCCAGAAACTTTGCAGATCTGACGAAATTTGATGATGATAACTTTGTGAAACATAAAACCCAACACTTTGTACGGTCCGACTCAGCTCAGATCCGTATATTCGGTCTCAAATCTGGGTTTTTCTTCATTTCACCATTTTTAGATCTTGAACAAAACTCACGAAAATCACAGATCTAGAGCACATGTGACTTAGCAAACTGTTAGATTTACTAAATTAGGCACCATGGCTCTGATACCAATTGTAGGACCGTGTTTCGTGACCGAAACCGTGATTATCATGATTATGTTCATAGACGGGAAGATCAGAGACGGATGGAATACTTACTTGTATAGATTTGATAACATAACAAAGCAAACTGGCCCGATTAACAAGCTAACCGAACCATACCAAAGGAGTACACATCCGGGGAGAGACCAAGTGGTGATCTCTCCCTGGTGAGGTCAGAGACCTCCTAAAACTTCCAAGTGTTTGAAATGACAAAGGGTTGCTATTTATAGCCACACCCCTTTGTCTTTCAAACACACACGGTCAACCGAATAACCCTCTCGTTTGACCACTTCAAACGAGCGGGTCTATACACGTTCGATAGACCGTTTCACTAACTATTACAAATTCAGCGTAAAATAAATCTAATCTATTCGACAAGCATCGGACACAAAATCTGTATCAACACGTTAGTAGCTTCAACCAATTCTTGATAGGTGAAACAAGGCAGATTGGTATCAACAGATTTATTACTTGGGTAATGATTTTTGGTGGTCTTCTTGTATATACGAAAGTGTAACACCCTTAATATTATTTAACGGTTTTCGTATAATTTACGAAAATAAACATGTGATTATGAGCACATATATATTACAAAATTGGGGTTTATTAAAACTTTTACAATTTACAGTTTAGAACAACATAGCGTAATTGAATTCGTCGTTTAAAAGCTACGACGACGCGACTTGCGGAAGCTTCT
Source organism: Helianthus tuberosus (assembly GCA_030545235.1). Taxonomy (NCBI): domain Eukaryota; kingdom Viridiplantae; phylum Streptophyta; class Magnoliopsida; order Asterales; family Asteraceae; genus Helianthus; species Helianthus tuberosus. The sequence goes on along the minus strand of CM060373.1, from coordinate 9,052,587 downwards.
TTTTCACGTGTTCGGTTCCTTTTCGTCACTTGATCTTCATCCGGGTACTCTTGATATTCACCTATGATCAAAACCAACATAAAAGTTAGTTTTGATAACTTAAATATAAGTTTAAACAAGTTCTACGCGTCAAACGATAATTAAAAATAATTTTTCCAGCTTTTATGTCTCTCACGTGTCGCGAGAGACTCTGACAAACTAGTCGCGTGGCGCGACGTCTGTCGCGTGTCGCGCCCCACTCATTGTGACCCGTCGCGTGGCGCGGGGGAAACCAATTTCCAGCGGGTTTGTTGCTGAAACCTGCATTTGCCCAGCTGTAAGTTTAATAAAAATTCAACTTTAAAATGTCATAACTTTTGTTCTACTTATCCGATTCGCGTGATTCTTTTTCCTACGCGACCGTAATTTAGTTCTCCATTCCATGGAGTTAAAAATTCAGCATTCAAACTAATAAAATTCCAAATTTCTAAGCATTCGGCTTATTATTCAAAATCAACATTTTGACCCGTTTGTATTTAAAAGCACCAACTTGTTTCTAACTAATCAAAATACATGTTCCAATGTATTTAACACAAAATATTTAGCTCGGGTTTGTAATTGCTATAATTTGCACGACTAGTACACAAGCTATGTCCATAAACTGTTTTGACCCGTTTAGGGAATTTAAGCAATTTAGTCTAAAACTTGCTCTTTTATTTTTGACACTACAATATTTCCATATCTAAATAACTATATATAATCACCACAACTATTTTGTGGTGGATTTAACATAACGAACCCCTTTTCCTCAATTCTACCCTTCAACTAGTCATTTTACGCAAATGACCATTTTTAGGCATTTGAACTACGAAGTTTATGCCTACAACTCTTACATGTATCTAAGGGTTACATAATTACAATGCAAGTTTCTAAACGGCCTCTAGGGGTCGTTTGCTCGTTTTACCCATTAAGGGCTTTTCGGTTAATTCTGGTCTCTTATTTTACGACGAAAGACTCTCACAATCATTTGACCAAAATAGCACTTTTAGCTACAACATAATAATGCGTACCTGTCCCGGTCAACATATAGACCTGTTTCATTTTTATACCTTGCCTTTATTAGCCGCTAATCCAAAGCGACGCAATTATTCAATTTTTTTGTTCAATCCTGAGAACATATAACTTGACAACCAAATGTTAGTTGATATTGCCAAATGGTGTTTTCATCACCATTTGGCTCGTTTGGCCCATATGACCAAACGTTTACATACATAACAAAACATGGCTTTAACTACCAATTCGCCCGACTCATTTCGGATTTTACCATTAGATCCCCCCTTTTTTTTAACCAAGGTTTTTCATCATTTTATATGTCCCGTATTATTTCGTGTCGGAAACATATTTCGGATATAGCATTTTATCGTATTTACGATCTATGAATAAATACATGTCTAAAAAAAGAGTGTAAGCTTTTTACTTACCTTGAATTCCGATTATGCTTTTCTTCTCGTATTTGATTCGTTTGACCACTTCTTTCCCAAGCCTCCACCTAGCTCGTTAAGCATCGAACTATTGTCAACATTTACAAGGCGGTCAGATTAGTCATTAACAATCACGCCTATTCTACCTTACTTATTTTTTTTATGTCGAAACTACTATTCGACTTCCTCATTAGTTAGCTTAACTTATCATAAGTTAACTATTTTCGATCACATGGTTTACACAATTAAGTCTAAATCAACATGATATTTAGAACTCTTATTGTTTCATATTTCGCATAATTTGCCCTATCATTCAAATGTGCGTTTCACTCGAAATTTCAACATGTTAGCTTTCATTTAGGCATGTTCATATCACTAAAAATAGGCTGTTTTTGGTGACCTGTTTAACCTGTTTACAAGTCTTCAAAAATTATGATTTTGAGTAAATTACGTTTTTGGCCCCTGTGGTTATATCAGTTTTACTATATTGGCCCAAAATAAGAATTTTTAACGTTTCTGCCCCCATGGTCCCTATATCTAACCATTTTGGCCCCTAAATCTAACCAAACCCTAACTCAGGTTAATTATTAGGCACATGACTTGCACATGATGGGTAATATGGTAATTTCACCTCCCCTTTAATGAGTTTATAAATAAAACCCTAGCCCACTTCATCTTCTTCCTGATTCCATCTTCTCTGTGATTCCATCTTCTTTCAAAACCCTAATTTCAGACCAGACCTTTCACCATACCATCATCACCATACCATCAATCAACCGTACCATACATACAGAACACACACATACATACAGAACACACACACTCCCTCTCTCATCTTTCTCTCTGCTCTTTCTCTCTACTACCGTATCATCACCACCATCACCGTATCATCACCACCACCACCACCGTACCTACCACCACCACCTCCTCCACCGTATCATCACCACCATGTCTCTCTCATAAACACCCCTCTCTCTCTCACCTGATTGAATCATTGAATGCTCTGAAAATATGTGATTGCCCCAGTTTGGTTGAAGCCACACTTGAAACACTACCTTCAGTGAATGTTCTAGAAATAACTGAATGTGATAGTGGTCTGTTAAGAAGGCTTATTGAAATAGCTTCAGTAGTCACTAAGACGATTTAGGCTTCATAGACAAATGCTCACTTTCACTTCCGACTCATTACTTCTTCTTCGACGCAAAACAGATCGAATCACAAGATCAAGCCATTCGGTTCATAAATTGAAGCTTTCTTCTTCGTCGACGCAATACAGATCTGACTTGGTGAGAGGAGTGAAGGGTGGGGTTTTAATATGGTGACGGCTAAGGTTTTGATTTGGTGACGGTATGGCGGGTGACGGATTAATGGTGGCCAATAATTTCCCCTCACTCAATTCTGAGTATTGATGGTAAGATATGGGTGGTGTATTTTGTTATGTTTTTGTTATGTTTTTTTGACAATTTTGTGTTAGGAATTTAGGTGGTGTTTGGATGTTGTTTGATGAATGGAATTCCAATGGCAAATTTGGGGGTTTTCATGGAGAAGATGATGGGAATTTAGGGGTTTATGTGGTGTATGATGATGATGGTTGAAGATGATGATGTTCGTTTTGATTTGTGTTTGAATTGAAGACCTGGTTGATATTAATAAGAAATAATCATAGTCTTATTTTCTTTTCTGTATCATTGCATTTAATTTCGTTAGGGGATGATGATGATGGTTGAAGGTGGTCATGTTCTTGAAGATCTGGGTTTGAAGATGATGTGTTTTGTTGAAGATCTGGGTTGCAGATGATGTTGTTTTGTTGAAGATCTGAGATGCAGATGATGATGATTTATTGAAGATCTGGGTTTTATTTATAAACTCATTAAAGGGGAGGTGAAATTACCATATTACCCATCATGTGCAAGTCATGTGCCTAATAATTAACCTGAGTTAGGGTTTGGTTAGATTTAGGGGCCAAAATGGTTAGATATAGGGACCATGGGGGCAGAAACGTTAAAAATTCTTATTTTGGGCCAATATAGTAAAACTGATATAACCACAGGGGCCAAAAACGTAATTTACTCTATGATTTTTTTATGTGACGTACCGCTCAGAGGGTTAGGCTTTGTGTTAAAATTTCAAGATCTATCTCTTTACCAAAAATTTGTAAAAATTCATTTACTAAGCTGCAATCAGATTCGTCACTTCTGACTGCTGCTTACGAAAAAATTAATTTAAAAATTCTCGTTTATCTGATTGACGAAATTCCAATTGGAGGTTTTTGGAATTACCTGAAGTTACCTACAGTAAAATTGAGTTATGACATTCGTAATGGGCTGCAAATTCTGCCAGAAAACGCAGCCTGAACCTTCGATACCGAAAAATTCATAAAACATTCAATTTTCATCGAAAAAATGCAATTCCAGTGGGGTTTTAAAGATATTTCCTGGAATTACATTTTAGACTCAAGAAACATATGTTTTTTTTTCAGGTTTTGTCCACATTACAGGCAATACAAGTCGGCTGTAAATTCTGATCAGAAGCTGTGTGAATTCAGCTTTCATTCAAAACATGTTTATGACATTATAGCACTGTTTTTAGCAATCAAATACCCTAAAAACATCGCATACACGAATTTAGCATCATCAAATATGAATTTACTTCATGGGACTCAAATTACACTAGAATAACTATCAAAATCCTAGTGTTCAACATGTTCCACAAAAACTCACTAATCACCTTCAATGGTGTTCATGGAATTTACTAGAATTAAGCATGATTTCAACATATACTTGTCTAGGGTTTACTTCTAGACACTATATTGTTCCTATTCCATCCATATAACAAACATGCAACCATAAATTTCGAATTCTCTAAGTTTACTCAGAAATTCAACTAGAGATTTCCCATAGAATTCACATACCTTATGACTCCTTTTTCAGTGGAGATCACTATTTCGTGCTCGGGTTTTGATTTGGAACTGAATTTGATCTTAAAGTTGGGGAAATTAACATGAACTAGGGTTTGGTGGGGAGCCTGATGTCGCCCATGTGTTCACCTAATTGTGTGTTTGGTGTGGGTTATTTTGATTTTAATCATTCATGTTTCTAACTTTACAACTTAGGCCCCTAAATTTTTGTTTCATTTATAATTTAGGGGTTTCCATCCATGGTTTATAAAAGGCTTACTAGTCCATGCTTCTTTATTGTTTTTAAACTAATTATTAACTAGGTTAATTACCCCTAGTTAACTTAGTGACTCCCGGGAGTTCTAACCCGTTTATTTTAAGTTCCGTCAACTCGGCCCTTTTATCCATTTTATTTCTCGAAAGTTCTTTTCCGCTTTTTAGTTAATATTAGGATTATTTATTTAAATCCTAATATTTATCAGGTTACCTTACCACTAACGGTACTTTAGCCGTCTTTTAGTATTAACGGGGTTTGATTACCAAACCCGTTTTCGGGGTGTTACAGAAAGAAGCCCATGCAAATCACACCATTGGATAAGAAAATTACAAGCACACATGCACTTAAGATCATAACTATCAAGCTTTTCTGACTTTTATGTTTTGGTGAAAATACAGAAGGGGGTTGTTGGTGAAAGTCACCTTTCCGAGATTTCAGGAAGGCCTTCACAACTAGTGAAGGATCCTTCTTTCCATTAGAGAGTGGAAGCTTCTTCTTCCAACATTGTTTGTCCCTGTAAATTGCAACAGCACAGAAACAATCTTGTAGGCAGAAAGTTTTGCAATTTTCTTCGGTAGTCGGCTGCACACGCACGTAGTCAGATTCCGGCCAATCAATGTTAGCGAGCTCGATGAAACCAAATCGGTCTCTATTATAACCTTCATCGCAGGTTGGAGTGAAATCAGGCTTGCAATCTCCATTTGGATCATTGGGATCAAGCAAAGAGAATCCTTGTGGGCACTCACAGTTTGCAAGATTGCCATTAAGGCTGCAAACATTGTTAAGACCACAAGCTCCGCTACCGTCAGTCCCATCGATCCGGTTACATATGTTTTTTGGCAGGGACCATAAAACTTCCCAACTTGTATTGCCAGCAGGATTCTTGAGGTAGAAATATTGAGTGAAAACCCCATCAGAATCTAGAGTTGCTCTTTGATAATAAAGTTTAGAAGGGAGTGCATCTTTTTTATTAAGTTCAAAAATTTGGCCACTTCTTCTCAATATATACATGTATCCGGTCTCATCAAAGATCACTTGTAAACCTGAATTCGTCGCATTGGAGTCATCACGAGTGCCACTTCTATAGTACACATTATATAAAATACCAGATGGTATATCGTGTTTTCTAAGAATAAGATTCCCATCTTTAAGCAAACGCAACTGGAATCTTCCGGTAGAGAAGTTTGTTTCGCTTATCTTTGAATTGATCTCTTCAGCTCTCTCCATAACCTGAGTAGGCAGTATGGTATCTGTTGGAAAGCGAAAGCTCTCCCAGATCTTGCGAGAAATGCTATCAACAATTACAAAATTACCAGTATCGTTCATAAAACCATATGCAAGCTCAGAGTTATTGGACCCAGAAGTCCATATCTCTTTACTTTGAGGATTACTCAGTACGAGCCCACGCCCATTTGTTAGCTCAACTTTTGATCCTCTAGGCACGATAGGACCATCTTTTGGATACAAGACTATGGTATTCTCAGGTATCTTGTCGTACCATACAGTGGCGCAGGATTTAAGGGGCGGGGAGGAGCGCCCGGCCCCCCGAACTTTTCGGTCAGTAGTGTTATATATGTACGTTTCGTATAGGATTTTGTAGGTATATATGTTTTCGACCCCCCGATTTTAAACTTTTTTATTTATATAGCCAAAATAGAATATTTAATTAGCCCAAATCATTATATTTGGTAGAATACTAGAATGCATATTATATAACCCAAATCAAATCATTATATAGATCAATTTAAAAGCCCACCCTATCCAAAAAAAACCCAAATTCGTTTACTTTGGGACATCGACTAGAAGAACAGAAGCCACAAGCCAGAACTGCAGAAGGGGGGGGGGGGGGGGGCGCAAGTTCCAGAACTGTTCGACTTCAGCTTCTTGTTCGAGAACAGAAGCCAAAACACTGCTTGTTGTTCTAGTCTTGTACTCTTGTTCGACTTCTTCAATCTTTCTGTACACTTTGGATTGCGGGCACTCTGCTAGTATGTATATATATATAAGGTTAAAGGTATGTGTTTTTTATCTTTAGGTTTAATTTAGGGCCGCAATTTATGTGATTTAGGTTGAAATTAGGGGTGAAATTGGTCCGAATTTTTGCCCTACGTACACTTGTTGAATATTTCTGTAACTATGTCTAATTTTATTTGTTTAATCTTATTGTGATTTGATTTAGATAGAAATTAGAGTTTGAAATTTAGGGTGATTTATTAACTTGTTTTGTTATTAGATTATGCTATGGGGAATAATAAAATGATAACTTCTTTTTTTTTAATGTTTGAGAACGTTTTTTATTTGATATTAATGTCTGACCCGACCTGACCCGAATCGAATCACCGACGTCCGACCCTAACATACACCTCGAAACACTACGCGATAGAATTTTTTTTTTAGGTCCGTTACATTCCGACCCCCCGAACTTTTTTTTCAAGCTTCGCCATTGGTACCATATGGATAATAGAAAGCTATCTTTTTGCTGAATTTGTTTGAAACCAAAGGCAAAATTGCTAGAAGGTGAGAGCCACGGTGTGACATTGTATGTTGCTATGAGGGATGCACCCACTGGTACAGAACCGTTTCCATTTGTTTGTTGTGCTAATGGTAGAAAGGTGGTTAGAAGAATGAAATATAAGACTCTAGCCATTACTGGAATGATATGTGATACAAAACCATACAAATTACAAACATAAAAATCATTGCTTTTAAGTGTACTTAAGGAACTTTGGAGTCAAATAAGTCTTTCTTGACAGGCAAACAAGAAAGAAGTTGAAAAAGTCTTTAGTTTGAACAAACAAATACAAGATGCCCTCCCTCTAAAACTGAAAATCTGAATATCTTTCCATGTCTAACTAGGACTGGCAAAAGGGTTGGGTCAGGTCAGAATGGGTCATGGGTCAGAACGGGTTAGGGTCGAAATGGTTCAAATTAAAAAAGGGTTGTTTTGGGTCGGGTCAGAACGGGTCCGGGTTGGAACAGGTTTGGGTCTAATCGGGTTCGGGTCAGATCAGGTCTAGTTCGAAATGCGTTTCGAGTCGAACGGGTTGGGTTTTTTTACCATTTCTAAAAACATGATTTCATCATTAATATACCTTTTGTTCGAGTCGGGACAGAGACCGAAAAAACCGACCAAATCGAAACAAAACAACCGAAACCAAAACGAAACCGACCAAAACGATACAAAAAAAACTGAAAAAATAAAAACCGAACCAACCCATTGTGACCCATTTAGTTAAAATATCTTTACCCAAACCAACCCATATAATTTAAAAAAAAAAAAACTATCCAGTCAAAGTCCTTATAACTAACAAAGTAGAAGCGAAAAGTCGATGTACTTATAACTTGTGAGTTGTGACTCATGTAGCTCTTAACTAGCTCGTAATTCAGTTTATTAAAAATTTGCTTGTTTGACTCGAGCTAGTTGGCTCTTGTAAACATTGCAGATGAGTTTTGCTTGAATATCTTTTCATCATTGATTCTAGTTGTATATTGGTAATTTTTTACTTTATTATTCATTTGTTTAAAGATTGTATAATTTGAAATATTTATATTGAATTGTTTCAAAAACATCAATTTAGAAAACAAGTTGTTGGGTGCATCGCTCATAGCAAACGATCTTATATAATTCGGATGCTTACATAACTATTGTAAACAATCTTATTAACAATGTTACACTGAAAGTTTTAGTAATCAATATCACCTGCAAGATGAATTGACATAACATACAACAAAACCAACCTAGTTTTTGAACAACTATCAAAGAACTAGATAGATTGAAACATTCTACAATTTCCATTTTTCAAATGGATTTAAACTCAACTAGTTAAATGACGCTAACACAGACTTATTTTACCACAAAAACCAAAATACAGAAGTATAGAAGAAACTACCAGGGTGGCAGTTTGATGACTAAGTATCGGTAACAGAGAAAGGGAACGGGCATGGAGGTTTGTTTACTTCAACAACGCCTTCGAGCATCTGGATAACCTTCCTCATGGTTGGCCGCATCGAAGGGGTTTCTTGTACGCACCAAAGTCCAACCTTAACAAACGTCATTAGCCTCTTGTAGTCATCTAAGGCCTCCGAATCATTCTCAAGAAACACGTCTAGTTTACCTTCTTGATAGCAATCCCATGCCCAATCAGTTAAAACCACCACTACATCTTTAGAATCACTCTCATTAATAACCACACTCTTTCTGCATGAAATCATCTCTAGTAGCAACACACCAAAGCTATAGACATCAACTTTTACTGTGACCGGGGTGCTCCTAAACCATTCAGGAGCAACATACCCTTTTGTTCCTCGTATTCCAGTACTTGTTCGACTTTGATCCATCATCAAAAGCTTTGCCAATCCAAAGTCAGAAATTTTCGCATTGTAGCAGTCATCAAGAAGTATGTTTTGAGGCTTTATGTCACAGTGGATGACTTGGGTACTACATTCTTCATGGAGGTATGCAAGTCCCTTTGCGATGCCTACAATAACATCACTTCTTAGTTTCCAACTCGGTCTCACGTCTCCAAAAAGAAAGCATGCCAATGTGCCATTACTCATGTACTCATAAACCAATAGCCGTTGATCACCATCATCACAAAAACCAAGAAGTTGGACCAAATTTTTGTGATGAGTCTTTGCAATAGCATTGACCTCGGTCTGGAATTCCTTTTCACCATCTTTCAAAACCCTGTCTAACTTCTTCACTGCCACGGTTGTTTCCCCTATTACGCCTTTATAGACTATCCCAAAAGCACCCTTTCCTAGTTCATCCTTGAACCCGTTAGTAGCTTCAACCAATTCTTGATAGGTGAAACAAGGCAGATTGGTATCAACAGATTTATTACTTGGGTAATGATTTTTGGTGGTCTTCTTGTATATACGAAAGAAGCCCATGCAAATCACACCATTGGATAAGAAAATTACAAGCACACATGCACTTAAGATCACAACTATCAAGCTTCTCTGACTTTTATGGTTTGGTGAAAATACAGAAGGGGGTTGTTGGTGAAAGTCACCTTTTCGAGATTTCAGGAAGGCCTTCACAACTAGTGAAGGATCCTTCTTTCCATTAGAGAGTGGAAGCTTCTTCTTCCAACATTGTTTGTCCCTGTAAATTGCAACAGCACAGAAACAATCTTGTAGGCAGAAAGTTTTGCAATTTTCTTCGGTAGTCGGCTGCACACGCACGTAGTCAGATTCCGGCCAATCAATGTTAGCGAGCTCGATGAAACCAAATCGGTCTCTATTATAACCTTCATCGCAGGTTGGAGTGAAATCAGGCTTGCAATCTCCATTTGGATCATTGGGATCAAGCAAAGAGAATCCTTGTGGGCACTCACAGTTTGCAAGATTGCCATTAAGGCTGCAAACATTGTTAAGACCACAAGCTCCGCTACCGTCAGTCCCATCGATCCGGTTACATATGTTTTTTGGCAGGGACCATAAAACTTCCCAACTTGTATTGCCAGCAGGATTCTTGAGGTAGAAATATTGAGTGAAAACCCCATCAGAATCTAGAGTTGCTCTTTGATAATAAAGTTTAGAAGGGAGTGCATCTTTTTGATTAAGTTCAAAAATTTGGCCACTTCTTCTCAATATATACATGTATCCGGTCTCATCAAAGATCACTTGTAAACCTGAATGCGTCGCATTGGAGTCATCACGAGTGCCACTTCTATAGTACACATTATATAAAATACCAGATGGTATATCGCGTTTTCTAAGAATAAGATTCCCATCTTTAAGCAAACGCAACTGGAATCTTCCGGTAGTGAAGTTTGTTTCGCTTATCTTTGAATTGATCTCTTCCTCTCTCTCCATAACCTGAGTAGGCAGTATGGTATCTGTTGGAAAGCGAAAGCTCTCCCAGATCTTGCGAGAAATGCTATCAACAATTACAAAATTACCAGTATCGTTCATAAAGCCATATGCAAGCTCAGAGTTATTGGACCCAGAAGTCCATATCTCTTTGCCTTGAGGATCAATCAGTACGAGCCCACGCCCATTTGTTAGCTCAACTTTTGATCCTCTAGGCACCATAGGACCATCTTTTGGATACCAAACTATGGTATTCTCAGGTATTTTGTTATACCATATGGATAACAGAAAGCTATCCTTCTGCTGAATTTGTTGGAACCCAAAGGCAAAATCACCAGAAGGTGAGAGCCACGTTTTGCCATTGTCTGTTGCTGTGAGCGATGCACCCACCGGTACAGAACCAGTTCCATTTATTTGTTGTGCTACAATCGAAAAGGGTAGAAAGATGGTTGAAAGAATGAGATATAGGACTCTAGCCATTACTGGAATGATATGTGATACCAAACCATACAAATTATAAAGATAAAGATCATTGCTTTTAAGTGTACTTAATTAAGGAACTTTGGAGCCAAACAAGTCTTTCTTGAACGACAAATAAGAAAGAAGTTGAACAAGTCTTTAGTTTGAATATGTGGGTGTAAAGGATCGATCTTGACACTTCAACAATTCCCTAAGAGTGAAGTAACAAGGAACACCGAACTGCATTAAACTTCTTTTGTGGACTAATTTCTTGACAGCAAATACAAGATGCCCTCCTTCTCAAACTAAAAATCTAAAGAATGGTCACAATGACAAGGAAATAAGTTGAAAAATATTTCCATGTCTAACTATCCAGTAAAAGTCCTTATATCTAACAAAGTAGAAGCGAAAAGTCAATGCACTTATAACTTGTGAGTTGTGACTCATGTAGCTCATAATTCAGTTCAGTAAAAACTTGATTGTTTGACTAGAGCTAGTTGGCTCTTGTAAACATCTCAGATGAGGTAGTTTGCTTGTATAACCTTTCATCATTGATTCTTGTTGTATATTAATAATTTTGTACTTTATTACTCATTTGTTTAAGGATTGCATAATTTGAAATATTTATATTGAATTGTTTCAAAAACATCAATTTGAAAAACAAGTTGTTGGGAATTCAGAACAATAAAACCGACTTGGCATGGAAGGCTCAATGAGGGTTTTAAGGAGTGGATAATTATAGATTATTAAACGTGATTATGATTTAATAATTAGTTGTAATTATCATGCCCTAGTTAATTGATTAGATAATTATCTAGCATCCTAAACAAGTTATTTTTGGATGTCTTTAGGATAATTATGTGAACAATTCTAGTTATAGTCAAGCACGTTATGTTAGCTATATATACCATGTATTGGGTAGGAATTTGCAATCAAGTTTTTGAGTAGTTTTTTTTTATCTAATAATATTGAGAGATTTAGCCATAGTTTTATACTCGTTTATGTATCTATTGAGACTTCACAAGTCAAACTCCACCAGATCACTCGAGTTCAATATATATTGCAAACTAGGTTAGAACCCTGTGTATTACACGGGTTGAATAAATGTAATTTTATATATCAGATTATATATATATATATATCTATACATATAATAAAAGAAACTTCATTGAGGACACATGTCAATCTCTCAATCACTCTTAATTTATGTTTCTCGCCTAAATCATAATCATCTTTATTGTTATTCTATTCCTAAAAATATGTCATATTCCTAGATATTTAAATAATATCGATAAAACTTTAAGCAGAAAAATCAATAAGATGACTACAAATTATTTCTTTACGTATCATTCAATATTATTCTTTTCGTTAAAAAAATATTGATATTATTATTAGTTAATACTATCGCACATGACACTATGACTAGAGGGCATAATTAAATTTAGGTTTTTTACTTATAGTTTGATAGTTTATTTTAAGAAATTGTATATATAGTTAGGTTTTTAATTTTTTTGTCATTTTGTTAAATATTATGTTATAGTCTTGTGTATTATATGGATCCAATGGATTCAATAATAAAAACTGTTTATTTACATTTCTTAAATAACAACAGATAATCATGTTTAAATAGTCCCGGTCTGAATTTAAATAAATTTTCGTAATTAAAGGCTTAAATTTAGTTTATGTATGAAATAATGGCCTTCATTATAAATCTAATATAAAAACGCTTTCGTAAAATCTATGTTTGGTAAGGTTTAAACAAAAAATATCATTATAGGTTATAAATAAAAATATGTTTGAGGTAATGGTTGATTTTGTGGGAATGTTTAAGAGACCAAATCTAACAAAAAATATTGATTAGTTTAACATATATATTTAAAGGTCCGATATTAAGATAAAGATTTTAAAATAAGAAATGTTGATAGTAACTAAATGAAATTATTTCCGGTTATTGTTTCTTAGCTATTTATTACTTTTCTTTATTAATATTTACTTTATGAATATTTCATTTATTTACTATTTCTTTTTCCAATGTTTCAACTTTTTTTTCTTATTTAATGATTTAATATTTTATTAACTTAACCCCGTGTAATACACTTACGGGCAGTGGCGGAGCTTGACCAAAAGTTTCGAGGGGACGTAAAGTGATGAGAGCCAATTTTTTTTCCTATCGTTATGTTTCTGGTCGGGTCAGCTATTGATTTGGGTCGGATCAAATAATAATAGTTCCAAATAAAACTAAAAAAATTTCATTCATTCTAAGGACCCGTTCTTACACATAAAAACTTGCGATTAAGTTTATTGTGTGGTGTGTAATCTAGGGTTAAACAAATAAGAGTTAAAATATATTTACAAAACTACCCAACACTTATATACAAAGTGGTAACAAACTTTACTTTAATTTGTATATTGTATAAATATTTAGGATATACAAAGTGGTAACAAACTTTATTTTAATTTATATATTGTATAAATATTTAGGAAAAATAATTGGGGGGAGGCGATCCCATATAATTTTTAAAATTTTCGGACGAAAAATTAGAACCTATACACTTCTAACCAAAATATTGGGGCGGGCGGGTGTACCCCGGGCACTAACTAACCTTCGCCACTGTACACGGGGTTCTAACCTAACTATACATATAATAAAAGAAACTTGATCGATGACACATGTCAATCTCTCAATCACTCTTAATTTATGTTTCTCGCCTAAATCATAATCATCTTTATTGTTATTCTATTCCTAAAAATATGCCATATTCCTAGATATTTAAATAATATCGATAAAACTTTAAGCAGAAAAATCAATAAGATGACAACAAATTATTTCTTTACGTATCATTCAATATTATTCTTTTCGTTAAAAAAAATTGATATTATTATTAGTTAATACTATCGCACATGACACTACGACTAGAGGGCATAATTAAATTTAGGTTTTTTACTTATAGTTTGATAGTTTATTTTAAGAAATTGTATATATAGTTAGGTTTTTAATTTTGTTGTCATTTTGTTAAATATTATGTTATAGTCTTGTGTATTATATGGATCCAATGGATTCAATGATGAAAACTGTTTATTTACATTTCTTAAATAACAACAGATAATCATGTTTAAATAGTCCCGGTCTGAATTTAAATAAATTTTCATAATTAAAGGCTTAAATTTAGTTTATGTATGAAATAATGGTCATCATTATAAATCTAATATAAAAACGCTTTCATAAAATCTATTTTTGGTAAGGTTTAAACAAAAAATATCATTATAAGTTATAAATAAAAATATGTTTGAGGTAATGGTTGATTTTGTGGGAATGTTTAAGAGACCTAATCTAACAAAAAATATTGATTAGTTTAACATATATATTTAAAGGTCCGATATTAAAGTAAAGATTTTAAAATAAGAAATGTTGGTTACTAAATGAAATTATTTTCGGTTATTGTTTCTTAGCTATTTATTACTTTTCTTTATTAATATTTACTTTATGAATATTTCATTTATTTACTATATCTTTTTCCAATGTTTCTACTTTTTTTTTTCTTATTTAATTATTTAATATTTTATTAACTTAACCCCGTGTAATACACGGGGTTCTAACCTAGTATATATATATATATATTGACTTGAATAAAGGAACTCTTTATATAGGAAACCCAGAGACAAAAACTTGACCCAATCCATCTGCAACTCATTCAGCAACAGACTTCCAGCCCATTAAGCCCACGAACTTAGCACTTGGCCCATTAGCTCCTAGCTTATCTCCAAGCCCATTAGTCATACAAAAAACATACACACCAAATAAACTAAGGGGTTGTTTGGTAGCATCTGAATGACATTAAGATGCTACCTCTTAATGAAATCATTTAAGAGTTTAACAAAGATAATGTAGAAGAATGTGACATGTGATGGTTTACCATTCAGATGTTACCTCTTATCCAGTCAGACATAAGGTTACCTCTTATTCATTCAGACATAAAGGCCACAAATGATTTCATTAAGAGACAGCCTCTGAATGGATTAAGAGACTACCAAACAGCCCCTAAGTTAGAAAACATAACACAACTATATTTAACATGCAACTGTATCTTTTAACATCCC
This sequence comes from Helianthus tuberosus, assembly GCA_030545235.1. Classification (NCBI taxonomy): domain Eukaryota; kingdom Viridiplantae; phylum Streptophyta; class Magnoliopsida; order Asterales; family Asteraceae; genus Helianthus; species Helianthus tuberosus. The sequence continues at coordinate 9,037,580 of CM060373.1, read as the reverse complement.
CCCTCGGTTGCATGCCCAACAGTTAGTAAAAATATCAGCTGTTTAAGACTTAGACACAACAGATATCGTTTCAACATAACCTTTGTAAATTTGGTCACTTAAAAAATAGGCCAAGCTCAAACTTAAAAATTAACAGCTATAGGTCCTATCATGAAAAACTGAGTTTGCTATAATTGATATATCAGCTGACCAGCTGTATCGTCACAATAAGAAGAAAAAGGAAGGCCAACAATTACGTTCAGATCTTCTAAAAGATTGATTAACCACATTACCTCACAAACCTACATTGATCAACAACAAGATGATCTGAGATCAGTGTTCTCACTAAACCTAACAGGAGACGAAATCCACGAGTAGAATCACATATAAACCTTAGATCCAGTAAAATAAGAGAACAATCGTAACTGATCAAGGAATATTAGCAAAATATATATTTGAAAATTGAACTTTAAATCCAGACCCAACAAAATACTCAAATGGCATAAGACCAATATAGTAGCTTGTTATAAAAAAAACTGTGACACCCCAGGAAAACCAGTAAACTACACAACACAACTAGCTTCCTCGGTAACCGTGCGCTAAATTTCGGGACGAAATTTCTTTCAAGTTGGGGATAATGTGACAACCCGAGTTTTCAAGGTCTCTATCCGATTTAACTTTGTACTTATTTGCCAAGTGTGTTTAATAATTATTGGATATGCAATATAAGTGTATTTGTGATGTGTAAATTATGTGTGTAGTATTTATTATTCATATGTTGCATTAATAAGATGATGGAATAATTGTTAAAAATATGGGAACCTTGGCCGAATACCCTACCCCACGAGATTACACTTAGCCGAAAACACACTAGTGTTTTCGTCCAATTTGAAGCCGGCTAAAACAGGAGTGGGCTTGGCCCAAGTGACGTTTAGATATAGTTTTGATAGAACCTTTACGCGAGAAACTATCATTCGGCAAACCCTAGATCTCTCCCTCCCTGCAACCGACGACAACTAGCATCATCATTCAAATCATTTGGATCTTTCATTGCTTATTTATTATAACTTGATCGGTCAGTATTATCATTGCTTATTTTATTCCTATTGAGCCATGACCTATAAGTGCTTGTGTGTTGACTAGATAATGCAGTAAATCGGATAAGGATTATTCATGATTGATGGCCATTGTACTCATTTTGTTGCATGTGGTTGTCAGAATTCATGTGTTTGCTAGATGTGTTTTTTTTATTATTTGGATATAATATGATTTAACATATTGTTGTATAATGAAGACTAGGGTCACGAGTTCCAATGCAACACATGTGTCGCCAAATACAGTGATGATGATCGATATTGTTTTAATAAATAATACATGTCATAGTTGGTCCAATAACTTCTTGAGGTGATAAACAAAGTTGTCGGCCATTTAATAGAACAATATAGATATACATGGGCAATATGAGTGTGTGAATGAGTGCAAAGGTTTGGAACCGATTGCGTGCAGATGATAGCTAAAGCCATTGAAACTGCCTTAGATGACCATACTTGGTGTGTGATTGATTAGTGATGCGACCATGTAACCGCTAGAATCATTAGGGTTTTGGTGTAACTGATGTTGATGATGATAATGTACCAGCGAAAACACAAAGGGGCAGACACACTTTATGCTCGATGAAAACCAAGTGTTTTCGGCCCAAAAGAGTTTTCGGCCCAAGTGTTTTCATGACAAAGTTGTTTCGTTGCATGTAAACTCAGTTACGTTGAGCATGTAACTTTGTTAGGTCTGTTAAGTGGTAAACCCTGTTAATTAGTAACTCTGTTAGTTATTAATTCTGTTAAGTTATGCATGTAACTCCGTTAATTATGTAACTATGTTAAACATGTCAATTCTGTTAAATTTGCTAACTTTGTTAAGTATGATAATTCTGTTAAGTGTACTATCTCCGCTAAAACATGTTAACTTTGTTGAGCATGCATGTAACTTGGAACCTTGTATGGATTGACTAACTGTTTATGAGTTACATAATGTTAGCTGTCAAACACACTTTGTGACATAGAGTGTATGTGAAACCCTACAAACATGTACTGATTGTATATACGTGCGTACTATAGGTCGTGACTGATCATTTGTGAACGTGTATTTCTTTAGCATACCGAGCAAACCAAGGTGAGTTCACACTCTTACCAAGGCATGGGATTCCCGGGGCTGGGAATGGGTTTTGAATAATGGGATTGAACAATTACTCGTACTTATACTGCTACTAGACTATCTACCATCGTCCTCAGGTTAGGCAGGACACTTACGTAAAACCTACGTAAACTTGTACTTACCACTGTCCTCAGGTTACGAAGCGCACTTACGTAAAACCTACGTAAACTCATACATACTACTGTCTTCGGGTTAAGAAGGACACTTACGTAAAACCTACGTAAACCCCCGCGTACCACTGTCCTCGGGTTGAGAAGGGCACTTACGTAAAGCCTACGTAAACCACGTACTACTGTTCTCGGGTCAAGAAGAACACTTATGGTACAACTAGTCTAGTAAATACAAACATGGGAAGCCCCCACTAATAGTACATACAACATGGGAAGCCCCCACCAATTGAACCTACACAACGGATTAGTTAATAACGCATAGTTATGCAACGAACTTACTTACTGTGAACTCGCTCAACTAGTTGTTGACTTTCTGTTACATGCCTTGCAGGACCATAGGTATTCTTGGAGCTTGCACGGGAGGCGCGGTCGTTGTGGGCACGGATTGTGGATGTTTTGATGAAAACTTTATGACTCTTTAAACTAAACACTTGTGTTGGATTTTCATACTATGCTTCCGCTACCTATACTATGTTTTTGATTGAACACCAATTGTATTGTGACGGATTACATTTACTTTTACTATTTACATATATGTTCAGTATGATTGGTGGCTTGATCCTGGTCATGTCATGCCTCCAAGCGGTGATACTCCGCGTGTGGATTTTGGGGGTGTGACAGATTGGTATCGGAGCCATTGGTTATAGAGAACTCGGTTTTAATAAGGGGAAAACGTTTTTTATTAAAACCAGACTATAACCTGTACAGTGCTCAACGATCCACAACGACGCCTCACTCCACGTGCAAGACTCAACATTCTAGGTAATATGGTATATGTTTTATTGCCTACTTGCTAGAATTACATAGAACTTTGCTCATGGTATGCTTAGATACACATAACCCCTATTGCTTGAGAATACTTGTGTGCTCACTTTCTTCTGTCATCGCACTATTCGCGAACCTCTCTTACTTATGTTACCTTTGCTATGAAGATCATGGCTGGACGCATTAACATGACACAAGCCCAGTTGACGGCTCTCATTAACGAACAAGTTGCTGCGGCACTTGCAGCCGCACAAGCAGGAGGTATACCCTACAGTTGTAACTCACGCTAGGATCTTTAGATCCTACACTCCTAAACCAACTCTTGTGTTTAACTTTGTCCTAATTCTTATACCCAACAGGTCAGCCACCTGTTTGCACCTTCAAAACTTTCATGGACTGTCGTCCTACTACTTTCAGTGGCACGGAGGGAGCAGTTGGACTCCTCCATTGGTTTGAAAAGCTCGAGTCCGTATTCGAGATGTGTGAATGCCCTGAGGCTCGCAGGGTGAAGTACGCCACTGGTACTCTAGAAGGCATTGCGCTGACTTGGTGGAATACGCAAGTTCAGATGTTAGGGTTGGCTGTTGCTAACGCCACCCCTTGGAACGATTTCAAGGAATTGATCAAAGAGGAATACTGTAGCCATGATGACATTCATAAGCTAGAGGTAGAGTTTTACAACCTGAAGATGACGGGGTCGGAGATTGAAGCATACACCAAAAGGTCGAACGAGTTGGCTATTCTGTGTCCTACCATGGTAGACCCTCCCATTAAGCGTATCGAACTGTATCTCAAGGGTCTGGTGCCGGAGATTCAAAGTCATGTAACCTCAGCGAATCTTGGCACCATTCAACAGATCGTCAAGTTAGCTCATCGCCTCACCGATCAGGCAGTGGAACAGAACAGGCTGCCTAAACGTATCAGCGCTACTACTACCGCTACCACTTCAGCTACTCCTGCTACTCCCAATGACAACAAGCGGAAATGGGAAGGGGATTCCAGCAGGGGTTCAGCTACCGTTCAGTCTCAAGCTCAGCAACGCAAGACTAATGACTACCAGAGTCCGGGTCAGCAATCCTCTGGTAGTCAGGGGCAGAAAAGATATCAAGGAAATCACCCAAGGTGCAACAATTGTAACAGACATCACAGTGGCCAGTGCGACAAGGGTCGTTGTCAGAGGTGTCTCAAGATGGGTCATGAGGCCAAGGATTGTAGGAGCCCACGGCCTGTAACTCAGAACCAGCAACAACAACCACCCGTTCCACGAAACCAACAACAACAACAACAGCGAGGCAACAGGGCATGTTTTCAATGTGGGGCTGAAGGCCACTTCAAGCGGGACTGCCCCCAGTTAAACCAGAACCAGAATAACAACAATAATCAGGGCAACGGGAACAACAATAGGGGAAACAACAACAACAATGGTGCTAGGGGTCGTGCATTTGTGATTGGTCAGGGTGATGCAAGGAACGATCCTAATGTGGTTATGGGTAAGTTTCTTCTCGACGACTTTTATGTTACTGTATTATTTGATTCGGGGGCGGATACCAGTTATATGTCTCTGAAAGTTAGTCAAATGCTTAAACGCGCACCAACACTTTTGAACACCAAACATGTCGTAGAGTTAGCTAACGGTAAAAGTCTAGAGGCCACACACATAGTTCAGGGTTGTAATCTTATCCTCGCTGGTCAGACTTTCTCTATCGATCTCATTCCTATAACTCTGGGTAGTTTCGACATCGTCATTGGTATGGATTGGTTATCCCAACAACAAGCAGAGATCCTATGCAAGGAGAAGGTCATTCGTATTCCCCGTACTGGCAAAGAACCTCTCGAAGTTCAAGGCGACAAGAGTGGTGTCGTGAGTGGCATCATCTCCTTCTTGAAAGCTCAGAAGTGTTTGCGAAAGGGGCACACAGCTATTTTAGCACTCGTTACAGATACATCGACGAAAGAGAAGAAGTTAGAGGATATTCCAGTTGTACGCGACTTTCCTCAAGTGTTTCCTGAAGAGTTACCAGGGTTACCGCCTCATCGCCAGGTCGAATTTCAGATCGAGCTAGCTCCAGGAGCAGCACCCATAGCTCGAGCACCTTATCGCTTAGCTCCAACTGAACTGGAAGAACTATCTAAGCAATAGCAAGAACTTTTGGAAAAGGGTTTCATACGTCCTAGCTTTTCGCCCTGGGGAGCTCCAGTATTGTTTGTGAAGAAGAAAGACGGTACCTTCCGCATGTGCATAGATTACCACGAACTGAACAAGGTGACCGTGAAGAATCGCTATCCTCTTCCACGCATCGACGACTTATTCGACCAGTTGCAAGGGTCGAGCTATTACTCGAAGATTGACCTGAGGTCAAGCTATCACCAACTAAGAGTCCGGGATGAGGACGTCTCCAAAACAGCATTCAGAACTCGCTACGGCCATTACGAGTTTTTGGCCATGCCATTCGGGCTAACGAACGCACCTGCTGTTTTCATGGATCTTATGAACAGGGTGTGCAAACCTTATCTTGACATGTTTGTCATTGTTTTCATCGATGATATCCTGATCTATTCGAAGAGTCAGGAGGAACACGAGCAGCATTTACGACTTATTTTGGAACTCCTTCGAACGGAACAACTGTACGCCAAGTTTTCAAAATGCGACTTCTGGCTTCGTGAAGTCCACTTCCTAGGCCACGTGGTAAACAAGGATGGGATTCATGTTGATCCGTCCAAGGTAGATTCGATCAAGAACTGGCCTGCACCTCGCACACCAACCGAAATACGCCAATTCTTGGGTTTGGCGGGTTATTACAGACGGTTCATCAAAGACTTCTCAAAGATTGCGCAGCCGCTTACACTACTGACACAGAAAGGTGTTGCTTACCGTTGGGGTAATACACAGGAAACAGTGTTTCAGCACTTAAAGGATAGACTTTGTAGCGCACCTATCCTCTCATTGCCTGAAGGCACGGACGATTTTGTAGTCTACTGCGACGCATCCATCCAAGGTCTTGGATGTGTGTTGATGCAACGGGATAAAGTCATTGCTTATGCTTCGCGCCAACTTAAGATTCATGAACGGAATTACACTACACATGATTTAGAGCTGGGAGCTGTTGTTTTTGCGCTCAAGATATGGCGACATTACCTGTACGGTACCAAGTGCACCATCTACACCGATCACAGGAGTCTCGAACATATTATCAAGCAGAAAGAATTGAACATGTGACAACGTCGATGGGTCAAATTACTGAACGATTACGAATGTGCTATAAAGTACCATCCGGGTAAAGCCAATGTGGTGGCCGACGCCCTCAGTCGAAAAGATACTACACCTAGGCGTGTACGGGCGTTGCAACTCACTATTCAGTCTAGTCTTCCTTCTCAGATACGAGATGCTCAGGTAGAAGCATTGAAACCCGAAAATGTCAGGGCTGAAGCCCTACGCGGTTCAAGGCAACGGTTGGAACAAAAGGTAGACGGCCCCTACTATGTAACGGGACGCATCTGGGTCCCACTCTATGGTAACTTACGCGAGCTTGTAATGGATGAAGCTCATAAGTCTCGCTACTCAGTACATCCTGGTTCGGATAAGATGTACCACGACTTGAAAACTACATATTGGTGGCCTAGCATGAAAGCTCACATAGCAACTTACGTTAGCAAGTGTTTGACTTGTGCGAGAGTTAAAGTGGAATATCAGAAACCATCGGGCCCACTCCAACAACCTGAGATACCACAATGGAAATGGGAACAAATTTCCATGGATTTTGTTACTGGCCTACCCAGATCTCAGCGCGGAAATGACACTATATGGGTGATCGTGGATCGACTCACAAAGTCTGCACACTTCTTGGCTATTAAGGAAACAGACAAGTTCTCTACCTTAGCAGACATTTACCTAAAAGAAGTGGTTTCAAGGCACGGGGTGCCAACCTCTATTATATCAGATCGTGATGCACGTTTTACTTCAGAACTGTGGCAAGTAATGCACAAATCTTTCGGCTCTCGTTTAGACATGAGCACAGCTTATCACCCTCAGACGGATGGGCAGTCTGAGCGCACTATGCAAACTCTAGAAGACATGCTTCGTGCATGTGTAATCGATTTCGGCAACGGCTGGGAAAAACATCTCCCATTAGTGGAGTTCTCGTATAACAACAGTTACCACACCAGCATTCAAGCCGCTCCATTCGAGGCGTTGTACGGGCGTAAATGCCGATCACCTCTCTGTTGGGCAGAGGTGGGTGATAGTCAGATCACAGGTCCAGAACTGGTAGTAGACACAACAGAAAAGATTACTCAAATACGACAACGCATGGCGGTAGCTCGCGACCGTCAGAAAGCATACGCCGATAAGGGCAGGAAACCACTCGAGCTCCAGGTTGGGGATCGAGTGCTACTCAAAGTCTCACCCTGGAAGGGTGTTGTTCGTTTTGGAAAACGAGGCAAGCTCAATCCGCGATATGTCAGACCATTCGAAATCATAGAGAAAATAGGCAAGGTGGCCTACAGACTGAACTTACCAGCAGAACTCAGTGCAGTTCACAACGTTTTCCACGTGTCGAATCTGAAGAAGTGTCTGTCAGATGAGACCCTAATAGTTCCTTTGAAGGAGCTCACTATCGACGAGCAGTTACGATTCGTCGAGGAACCAGTCGAAATCACGGACCGGGATGTTAAGGTCCTCAAGCACATTAGAATACCTCTTTTTCGAGTTCGTTGGAACTCCCGTCGTGGCCCAGAGTTTACCTGGGAACGAGAAGATCAAATGAAACTCAAGTATCCCCAATTATTCGGAAACAGTGCAACCACTAATGAGGCTGAAGCTACTACAGAATTTCGGGACGAAATTCCAAATCAACGGGGGGATGATGTGACACCCCAGGAAAACCAGTAAACTACACAACACAACTAGCTTCCTCGGTAACCGTGCGCTAAATTTCGGGACGAAATTTCTTTCAAGTTGGGGATAATGTGACAACCCGAGTTTTCAAGGTCTCTATCCGATTTAACTTTGTACTTATTTGCCAAGTGTGTTTAATAATTATTGGATATGCAATATAAGTGTATTTGTGATGTGTAAATTATGTGTGTAGTATTTATTATTCATATGTTGCATTAATAAGATGATGGAATAATTGTTAAAAATATGGGAACCTTGGCCGAATACCCTACCCCACGAGATTACACTTAGCCGAAAACACACTAGTGTTTTCGTCCAATTTGAAGCCGGCTAAAACAGGAGTGGGCTTGGCCCAAGTGACGTTTAGATATAGTTTTGATAGAACCTTTACGCGAGAAACTATCATTCGGCAAACCCTAGATCTCTCCCTCCCTGCAACCGACGACAACTAGCATCATCATTCAAATCATTTGGATCTTTCATTGCTTATTTATTATAACTTGATCGGTCAGTATTATCATTGCTTATTTTATTCCTATTGAGCCATGACCTATAAGTGCTTGTGTGTTGACTAGATAATGCAGTAAATCGGATAAGGATTATTCATGATTGATGGCCATTGTACTCATTTTGTTGCATGTGGTTGTCAGAATTCATGTGTTTGCTAGATGTGTTTTTTTTTATTATTTGGATATAATATGATTTAACATATTGTTGTATAATGAAGACTAGGGTCACGAGTTCCAATGCAACACATGTGTCGCCAAATACAGTGATGATGATCGATATTGTTTTAATAAATAATACATGTCATAGTTGGTCCAATAACTTCTTGAGGTGATAAACAAAGTTGTCGGCCATTTAATAGAACAATATAGATATACATGGGCAATATGAGTGTGTGAATGAGTGCAAAGGTTTGGAACCGATTGCGTGCAGATGATAGCTAAAGCCATTGAAACTGCCTTAGATGACCATACTTGGTGTGTGATTGATTACTGATGCGACCATGTAACCGTTAGAATCATTAGGGTTTTGGTGTAACTGATGTTGATGAAGATAATGTACCAGCGAAAACACAAAGGGGCAGACACACTTTATGCTCGATGAAAACCAAGTGTTTTCGGCCCAAAAGAGTTTTCGGCCCAAGTGTTTTCATGACAAAGTTGTTTCGTTGCATGTAAACTCAGTTACGTTGAGCATGTAACTTTGTTAGGTCTGTTAAGTGGTAAACCCTGTTAATTAGTAACTCTGTTAGTTATTAATTCTGTTAAGTTATGCATGTAACTCCGTTAATTATGTAACTATGTTAAACATGTCAATTCTGTTAAATTTGCTAACTTTGTTAAGTATGATAATTCTGTTAAGTGTACTATCTCCGCTAAAACATGTTAACTTTGTTGAGCATGCATGTAACTTGGAACCTTGTATGGATTGACTAACTGTTTATGAGTTACATAATGTTAGCTGTCAAACACACTTTGTGACATAGAGTGTATGTGAAACCCTACAAACATGTACTGATTGTATATACGTGCGCACTATAGGTCGTGACTGATCATTTGTGAACGTGTATTTCTTTAGCATACCGAGCAAACCAAGGTGAGTTCACACTCTTACCAAGGCATGGGATTCCCGGGGCTGGGAATGGGTTTTGAATAATGGGATTGAACAATTACTCGTACTTATACTGCTACTAGACTATCTACCATCGTCCTCAGGTTAGGCAGGACACTTACGTAAAACCTACGTAAACTTGTACTTACCACTGTCCTCAGGTTACGAAGGGCACTTACGTAAAACCTACGTAAACTCATACATACTACTGTCTTCGGGTTAAGAAGGACACTTACGTAAAACCTACGTAAACCCCCGCGTACCACTGTCCTCGGGTTGAGAAGGGCACTTACGTAAAGCCTACGTAAACCACGTACTACTGTTCTCGGGTCAAGAAGAACACTTATGGTACAACTAGTCTAGTAAATACAAACATGGGAAGCCCCCACTAATAGTACATACAACATGGGAAGCCCCCACCAATTGAACCTACACAACGGCTTAGTTAATAACGCATAGTTGTGCAACGAACTTACTTACTGTGAACTCGCTCAACTAGTTGTTGACTTTCTGTTACATGCCTTGCAGGACCATAGGTATTCTTGGAGCTTGCACGGGAGGCGCGGTCGTTGTGGGCACGGATTGTGGATGTTTTGATGAAAACTTTATGACTCTTTAAACTAAACACTTGTGTTGGATTTTCATACTATGCTTCCGCTACCTATACTATGTTTTTGATTGAACACCAATTGTATTGTGACGGATTACATTTACTTTTACTATTTACATATATGTTCAGTATGATTGGTGGCTTGATCCTGGTCATGTCACGCCTCCAATCGGTGATACTCCGCGTGTGGATTTTGGGGGGTGTGACAAAAACAAACACACCAAAAATCTATTTCTAATTAAACCAAAAACATGCAACTATAGAAAACTTTATAACCATGTTTAAACAATTGAATCACAATATTCAAAAGAAAACCAACTAAAGAAATACTATTAGAAGCATGTCTAATAAGACTAGTTATAAGCCTTCAGAATTACATCTCAAACATTATGAATCACACGATTCAAAAAACTACATATGATAAGACGAAAAACCAAACAACCTTAAACCAACAAGTGGAATTTAGATTCACCACTAATATAACACAACATGTTATAAGACATACCAACTGCTTGTAACACTACAGAAAGAAACACACAAACGAGAAACGCCATTATCATCATACGGCGAATCACAACAAATATGAGAAACAACACACATAAAAGACATAAAAGTCACGAGACTCAATAAAGCAACAGAATATCATCTAAAAATCATGTAAATGATTTGTAAAGAACTTAAAAAATTAATTTGATTCTCGCCTAAATCATAATCATCTTTATTGTTATTCTATTCCTAAAAATATGTCATATTCCTAGATATTTAAATAATATCGATAAAACTTTAAGCAGAAAAATCAATAAGATGACTACAAATTATTTCTTTACGTATCATTCAATATTATTCTTTTCGTTAAAAAAAATATTGATATTATTATTAGTTAATACTATCGCACATGACACTATGACTAGAGAGCATAATTAAATTTAGGTTTTTTACTTATAGATTGATAGTTTATTTTAAGAAATTGTATATATAGTTAGGTTTTTAATTTTTTTTGTCATTTTGTTAAATATTATGTTATAGTCTTGTGTATTATAGGGATCCAATGGATTCAATAATAAAAACTGTTTATTTACATTTCTTAAATAACAACAGATAATCATGTTTAAATAGTCCCGGTCTGAATTTAAATAAATTTTCGTAATTAAAGGCTTAAATTTAGTTTATGTATGAAATAATGGCCTTCATTATAAATCTAATATAAAAACTCTTTCGTAAAATCTATGTTTGGTAAGGTTTAAACAAAAAATATCATTATAGGTTATAAATAAAAATATGTTTGAGGTAATGGTTGATTTTGTGGGAATTTTTAAGAGACCAAATCTAACAAAAAAAATATTGATTAGTTTAACATATATATTTAAAGGTCCGATATTAAGATAAAGATTTTAAAATAAGAAATGTTGATAGTAACTAAATGAAATTATTTCCGGTTATTGTTTCTTAGCTATTTATTACTTTTCTTTATTAATATTTACTTTATGAATATTTCATTTATTTACTATTTCTTTTTCCAATGTTTCTACTTTTTTTTCTTATTTAATAATTTAATATTTTATTAACTTAACCCCGTGTAATACACGGGGTTCTAAACTAACTATACATATAATAAAAGAAATTTGATTGAGGACACATGTCAATCTCTCAATCACTCTTAATTTATGTTTCTAGCCTAAATCATAATCATCTTTATTGTTATTCTATTCCTAAAAATATGCCATATTCCTAGATATTTAAATAATATCGATAAAACTTTAAGCAGAAAAATCAATAAGATGACTACAAAGTATTTCTTTACGTATCATTCAATATTATTCTTTTCGTTAAAAAATTGATATTATTATTAGTTAATACTATCGCACATGACACTACGACTAAAGGGCATAATTAAATTTAGGTTTTCTACTTATAGTTTGATAGTTTATTTTAAGAAATTGTATATATAGTTAGGTTTTTAATTTTTTTGTCATTTTGTTAAATATTATGTTATAGTCTTGTGTATTATATGGATCCAATGGATTCAATAATGAAAACTGTTTATTTACATTTCTTAAATAACAACAGATAATCATGTTTAAATAGTCCCGGTCTGAATTTAAATAAATTTTCGTAATTAAAGGCTTAAATTTAGTTTATGTATGAAATAATGGTCATCATTATAAAATCTAATATAAAAACACTTTCGTAAAATCTATTTTTGGTAAGGTTTAAACAAAAAATATCATTATAAGTTAGAAATAAAAATATGTTTGAGGTAATGGTTGATTTTGTGGGAATGTTTAAGAGACCTAATCTAACAAAAAATATTGATTAGTTTAACATATATATTTAAAAGTCCGATATTAAAGAAAAGATTTTAAAATAAGAAATGTTGATAGTTACTAAATGAAATTATTTCCGGTTATTGTTTCTTAGCTATTTATTACTTTTCTTTATTAATATTTACTTTATGAATATTTCATTTATTTACTATTTCTTTTTCCAATGTTTCTACTTTTTTTTTCTTATTTAATAATTTAATATTTTATTAACTTAACCCCGTGTAATACACGGGGTTCTAACCTAGTGTGTGTGTGTGTGTGTGTGTATATATATATATATATATATGTATGTATATATATAGGGTGGGGTTCTAGAGTGAACACTAGTGTATTTGCGAACTGATTGAACAAATCCTGGCCATTGATCTACATACGTGTATGGCCAGGATCTCATCATCAAATCGTAAAATACACTAGTGTATTTCAACACCAAATCCTGACCATTGATCTACACACGTGTATGGCCAGGATTAGTTCACTCAGTTCGCAAGCTACACTAGTGTTCACTCTTGAACCTAATCCTATATATATATATATATATATATCTCTTTAAAAATCTTGTTTATTACATGGGTTGAATAAATGTAATTTTATATATCAAATAATAAAACAATATATATTTGAAAATCTCGTTTATTACATGGGTTGAATAAATGTAATTTTATATACTAAATAATAAAAACTGTTGTATTATTAAGAACCCCGTGTATTGTACGGGTTTAGTAAATTTAATTTTATATATTAAATAATGAAAAAAGTTACATTTTAAGAACCTCATGTGTTATACGAGTTGAGCACATGTAATTTTATATATCAAACAATAAAAATTTATATCTTTATAAACCCTATGTATTCTATGAATTGAATAAATCTAATTCTATATACTACATAATAAAAAAAAAGTTATATTTTTAAAAACCACGTGTATTACACGAGTTGCATAAATGTAATTTTGTATAGTAAAAAATAAAAATGTTATATCTTTAAAAAACCCGTTTATCACATGGGTTGAATGAATCTAATAAAAAATTATATCTTTAAAAAAACTAATGGATATACTCGATATACGATGGATGGGGTGATTGCGGTGATGGTATTTATAAATGTCACGTAAACATAGTGATTACGGTATTTGAGTTGAGAGTTGAAATATTAAAGAAATTTGTAATTATCAAAAACAGCACATAAGGTATATAAAGACCTAATTACCCTTACACTTAACTACAAAAAGGTAACAAAGCTAGTGTTAGGGGCCAAAACCGTTATAAAATGCAACCTCAGGGTCTAATATGTTAAAATATTAATTTTTGGGCTAAAAGAGTTAAACAGCTTAAACCACAGGGGCCAAAACAGTAATTTGTTCTTAATAAAATAAATAAATAAATCATTTACATTATATTAATTTATATTTAACATACATCTTTTGTTAATTTCAGGATAAATAATTTTGAAATCTGATAAATATTTTAAAATATTAGATTATCTTCTATATGAATTGTTTAAATTTATATTAAATTTAATTTTATAATTATCATTTAATTGATATTAATTATCTGTAAAAAATAGATAGCTTCATTGAATGACATGTGTCCTTTTATTGGTTTCTTTTATTAAATAGTACTAGCGGTAAGACCCGTGTGCAAACACGGGTCGTTTCTTAGAAAACCATGCATAACACATATTGATAGAACATATACATATGTGTATAGATATTGTACCAAAACGTGTTATCTATTATAGCTAAAAGACAACTATAGACATGCATCATCAGTTAATATATAAGATACATATGAGTATTTCCATTGTGCTATTCACAAAAAAAAAGTAGCACCCACCCATTGACAATGAAACTTGTTTATAGACATAACTACATATAGAACATGTCTAAGAAGCAAAATTAGTACCACCAACGAACCAAATGTACAACCACAAACAATCATGACATGAAACTAAGAAGACTTTATCTTTGTCACCGTATGCACAACCTTTTTTAACTTCAGCAATTGAGTAGACTTGTGAAACTCTAACGAAAGTTCATCACCAAAAGCAATATTGCAAGATCTCATATAAGAAGACCATCCAACAACAGCGTAGTTGAATCCAGTATTGGTTTTTTGAGATGTTGTAAACAGTTCCTGGACTTCACATTTGAGATTCTGGATCTTGATAGGCTTAGGATTATCAGTATGCAGATCCAATGCAGAAGATACATCTGTGTCACACCCCAATATTTCCACATATTACCTGTGGGCCCGGTGGGGAGTATCGTGACGTAGTTGATATCATCATGGTCAAACATACACAGAATAGAACAACGAAAGTCTTGGAATATAAAATATTATTACAAACTCAAATGTCTAAAAATATCAAAGTATTTATTATAGACGAGCCTGTAATATCAAATCCACAGGTGGATCATTACAGAATGTATAAAATGAAGTTTAGCAGACTTTATGGCATCTTTAAGGATTTGCAAGATCCTCTTTTTCGACACCGAGCAACTCCCAGCCTATTACGAGTAGTACCTGCCACTTAGTCTTTTGAAAATACGTCAGTTTTCACTGGTAAATACAATTAACTGACTCTTTTGAAAAGAGTTTATGAAAATTGATTTAAATGCACAAGGCATCAAAATTCTTTTATAACTTGGGATAATTATTTAGAAATAATCTTGTAAAAGATTTACATGTTTGTCATGCGTTCAGTAGCCCGGGTTAGAAGTATCGGGTTAAAGATTAATAGACACACCACGTAATATAAACCCACGGCGAGTTATTCTCAACAAGCAGGTATATCTTTTTACATACGCACCGGTAAGTGTATGCCTACACCCCGTGCTTAAGTCGTGGCCATTTCAATGAATGAGCCGAGGATATCCAGGACACGATCATTAATCCCCCAAAGGCTTAACACAAACAAAACAGATTAAACGGGTTATCTCAATGATATAACCATTATTCGATTAAAGATTCGATACCTGACCAAGCGGTATTATTAAATACCGTACCCCAAGCCCGTATAAGGGAAAATAAGTTAAAAGTATTTACCTGAGCTAATACTTGATTCACAGCAAAATAACTCAGTCTTATCCAATCTATCTAAATGCAGGTAGCTTTTACCGGGTGGCTCTAGTCTAGAGTGATGGTAATATATAACCAATTCAGAATGCTATCGGTCTTATTTAAGTCTTAGACTTAGACCGGCTAGCCTAAGGTATCTAAAACGGTACGATACGCTAGATTAAGCGATGACCGGAATAGAATGTTATTTAGACCCAAAAAGTACGAAGACTTGTATAATATCGGTAAACTAAACACATTTTGGATTTTGAGATAAAAACGATAAGGTTAAACCCGTTTCGGCAAACTTACGTAAACTAGTTACATAAACCGATCCGAATGTGTAAATGCATAACGGGCAACCAAATGAACCATATACAAGTCCCATATGTTATTATGCTTAGAATATGTTAATACATCATTAGGATGTTAACATATATGCCCAAAAAGTAATTTAAACCAATTTAAGTCCCGTACGGGCATTTTGGTCATTTTGCCCTTTATAAAAGAGGTTTTAAAGCAAACTGAGGTTCTGGTCTTTGGTAATCAGTAAAAATATTTATTTTATCACATTACATCAGTAAGATATTATATATATGTAAGGTTTACCAATTATGGCCAAACTATGCCCCGAAAGGGTATTTTGGTTATTTCACATATACTTTTAAGGACATTTTTGGAAGTCTGAGTTTGTGACTTGTACCTAGTCTGAGTTCGTTAAACAGTTGATCAATCAAATCCTATCGTGGTTACCAGAGACAGTCAGTTTCATGAATTCACAATTCACGTATCTAGTCACACGTATTGCTCAAGCAATAAACAACCAAACATATAATCATCACGTATGTCATAACAAGCATAGTTCGTACTATCACACAAGTTGTAACAAGTATCCATACCGACACACATTCACATTGCAAGTTAGGGCCGTACACGCATGTTTCGATTTATCACTTGTATCTAGTTTGCCAACCACAAGAGAATGGAACCCAATCAATTAACATGTAACCCAAGTGTCACTCACCCATCTTACCCGGCCCAACATGTCCAACCCAAATCCCTTCTGCAATATATTCACAACCGTGCCCCACTATCCATTGCGCGGCCCAACTCATCAGTTGCATCTTACTCGACTTGTTTCCTTGGGCTCCTGATCTTCGGCCCAATGATGTAAAGCCCATTAAATCCCTTTAGCCCCAAACCGTTTCCATTAAATCCAAACTTTACAATTCTCGTATGACAATTTCATCATTTAACTGGTATGATTTTATTGTTCAATTTAGCCAACATACTTCACATATAACGAAGCCAACATACTTCACATATGATGAATAGTATACTTGGTATGATTGCATATCAACATAGTCAAGTATGTTATTTAAGGTGCACAAGAACTCTAAATGTTTTTCACAATTTCGAAACCAAGAACATTATACAAATAGATTATTATGCCTAATCTACTCTAACAATTATTCATCCTCATGCAAACAATCACTCCAACAATCGGCTAATATCATCAGAATCTCGTATTCATATTATACATCATGCTTTAACATCTATATGATAACATAACAATCCGCATCCTCATCAATCTACCACAACTCATTAATCTTTACTATAAACAGTTTGTCATATCCAATACAACATATAGATGCAACCCTAATTATCACAATTAATCAACACATGTATATACACATAAATAGAGCCGAGATATCTTGACTAACTGTAACTCATTTATTTTATATTACATGCATATCTAGATTTCTTTTATAATCTTAACATGTACTGACACACTCCATCCCCCCATGTGCGACCATATATATGACATGCACATTATTCAAGTAGCCTATCAACTAGTAAAGCAGACACCATTTTCAATATTTCAGATGCCTATTAATTCCCCACCAAATTCGGACCAATTAGAAGGAGACCTCATGAGTTCTGACCTAACACCCACTATTATATGAATCTTCACATGCATTCTGATCAAATTGAGATATGAACCCTAACATGTCAGGTAGTACTATCTAGCAACCACCGATTTTCATTATCCTATGCACTAGAATACCATGTCATCCATTACTCATGCAACACATTAAATTAATCCATAAACATTATACCGGATCATGCAACGCAATCACACATAAGCACATAATCATGAATATAGAGCGATAAACTATAAGATGATACTCAAACATACCTGAATACAAGAAGGTTGACGGGGAGGGGAAGAGGGTTTCGCTAAGGGGTGTTGTCGTCGGGTCGCTCGAGAGAGAAAAGGAGAAACAAGGGTATAGAATATGATTGTGTTTTGATAATATAACAACATCACACACAAATCATGTGTGTGTATATGCGTAACATATACAAGACGGGCCTGGCCTATGGGCTTCGTTTGGGTCATGCTCCATAACACAAAAGGTGATAATTTTTGGGCCGAGGTATAACACAAAGGGACACGGCTTGGGTCTAGATGTCACACCCCCAAAATCCACACGCGGAGTATCACCGCTTGGAGGCGTGACTGACCAGGATCAAGCCACCAATCATATTGAACATTGTAAGTAATAAATAAAATTCAATCCAGCAATACGAAAGGTGTTCAAAACAAAACATAGTTAAGTGTTTAGCAGAAGCATAAATGTAATAACCCAACATAAGTATTAAGTTCGAAATGATATAATGTTTTTAACATGGCACACACTGTCCATGTCCCACAACGACCACGCCTCCCTGTGCAAGCTCCACGAGTACCTAACGACCTGCAAGGCATGTAACAACAAGTCAACAACAAAGTTGAGCGAGTTCACAGTTGATTGTTCAGTTATTGAGTTCGTTTCAGAAATCGTAAGTTTGTTTCATAACTATGTGTTATCCAGTATCCTTGTTTCCCAAACATATCCATAGTTAGTGGGGGCTTCCCATGTTGTATATTACTAGACTAGTTGTATCTATAGGTGTCCTTCCCAATCCGAGGACCGTGGTAAGTATGAGATTACGTAGGTTTTACGTAAGTGCCCTTCCCAATCCGAGGACAGTGGTAAGTATGAGATTACGTAGGTTTTACGTAAGTGTCCTTCCCAATCCGAGGACAGTGGTACGTAACGAGTACGTAGATTTAGCGCTGGCGTCCTTCCCAATCCGAGGACGGTGGTAAGTAGTCTAGTAGTGGTATATGTATAAGTTCTGTCGTAGTTATTCAATCCCATTCCCAACCCACCGGGAATCCCATGCCTTAGAAGTGTGAACTCACCTTGGTTTGCTCGGTATGCTTAACTACTCGTTTTCCAATTAATCAGTCAAAGCCTATGGTTTGCACGTACAAACAATCAGTAGATATTTACAAGTTTTGACTAACAGTCAAGATCATCACGTACATGCAAGTAACAACTAACACATAGCATTTATCAGTTATACAGGCTCATGCAACCATGCTTTACATTTAACAGTATATGACTAACCTAGTTAATCCTTAACAGACTTAACTAAGTTACTGTGCATGTTTAATAACTCGACGAAACACACTAGTTTCGTCGTGAACCCCTTCGACGAAACTCCCCTGTTTCGTCGTGATTACCCTCGGTGAAACTCCCCTGTTTCGTCGTGCCTGTTTCGTCGTGATTGGCGTTTCGTCCAGGATGCAATTCAGTTACGTCGCATCTACAGGAACCCTAATTACCTTAACAGTTGATCATCAACATCTAGCCTAATCACAGATTACATATTATCATATTGTTGATAGAAACAGTATTATCTATAGCTTCAATACAACATCAAATTGATCATAGACAGTGGACATAAACCATTACAATCATAAGTATCAGATCTAGTCTAAATGATTGGCGACAGAATCTTCGAACCCTATCTAGTAACTAATTCATCATTACACTATCCCATACAGATCATCAAATCAGCAATTTACAAGTATCATACTCATCAAACAATTGAATCTCAACATACAGACGATCATAACCATCTACCTATACAACCCTAGGCAAAGGTCATTAGATAATAACAATCAAATCACTCTATCCTGGCATCATGCAAATCAAATATGACAGGAAATTGAATCAGTTAACTAATATCTATGCACTAACCGGTTACAAGGCGAACTAGCAAGGATTCAAGAGGGATGATGGCGAGAGATGATGGTTGCCGTCACACAGAGGGTAGAAAAAGAGACTCTAGGGTTTGCTAAAAGAAATCTCCGTGCAAATTACGTAAATATATATATGTGTGCGAAACACAGTTGGGCCTTAACTGGGCTTCTGAGAAACCCGGGCCGGCGAAACACTGTGTTTCGTCGAGATGAAGGTGGCGAAACACTCCTGTTTCGTCGTAGTCGTTAATGGCGAAACCCTTGTGTTTTGTCGAACCCATTCAAGGTTTAAATAGTTTAAGTTTTTCAAACAGGTTACATGTTATATCACCAAACTCCTTAATCACATTAAATATATAGCATATCAATCACAATACGATTTAACATATTACAAACGTGTACAGTTGCAAAATAAACCAGTCGTGTAAACAAACAACTTAAACAATTAACGTGCAATTAATGCGAAAATGGAATCTTGGAAACTCGAGTTGTCACATTATCCCCAACTTGAAAGAAATTTCGTCCCGAAATTTAGCATGTGGTTACTGAGGAAGCTAGTTAAGTTGCGTGGTTTACTGGTTTTCCTGGGGTGTCACATCATTCCCCCGTTGATTTGGAATTTCGTTCCGAAATTCCGCAGTAGCTTCAGCCTCAGTAGTAGTTGCATTGTTCCCGAACAACTGGGGATACTTGAGTTTCATTTGATCTTCTCGTTCCCAGGTGAACTCTGGGCCACGACGGGAGTTGCAACGAACTCGAACAAGAGGTATTCTGGTGTGCTTGAGAACCTTAACATCTCGGTCTGTAATTTCAACTGGTTCTTTGACGAATCGCAACTGATCGTCGATAGTGAGCTCCTTCAAAGGAACTATGAGGGTCTCATCTGACAGACACTTCTTCAGATTTGACACGTGAAAAACGTTGTGAACTCCACTGAGTTCTACTGGTAGGTTCAGTTTGTAGGCCACTTTGCCTATTTTCTCTAAGATTTCGAAAGGTCCAACGTATCGCGGGTTAAGTTTGCCTCGTTTGCCAAAACGGACTACACCTTTCCAAGGTGAGACTTTGAGTAGCACTCGATCCCCAACCTGGAACTCGAGTGGTTTCCTGCGCTTATCAGCGTAGCTTTTCTGACGATCACGAGCTGCCGCCATTCGTTGTCATATCTGAGCAATCCTTTCCGTTGTGTCCACTACAAGTTCTGGACACGTGATCTGGCTATCACCCACCTCTGCCCAACAAAGAGGTGATCGGCATTTACGCTCGTACAATGCCTCAAACGGAGCGGCTTGGATGCTAGTGTGGTAACTGTTATTATACGAAAACTCCACCAACGGGAGATGCTTTTCCCAACCGTTGCCAAAATCAATCACACATGCCCTAAGCATGTCTTCAAGGGTTTGGATAGTGCGTTCAGACTGCCCATCCGTTTGTGGATGATAAGTGGTGCTCATGTCTAAACGTGAGCCAAAGGACTTGTGCATTGCTTGCCACAGTTCAGAAGTAAAACGCGCATCACGATCGGAAATAATAGAGGTTGGCACCCCGTGCCTCGAAACCACTTCCTTTAAGTATACGTTTGCCAAAGTAGAGAACTTGTCTGTTTCTTTGATAGGCAAAAAGTGTGCAGACTTAGTCAACCAATCCACTATCACCCAAATGGTATCATTTCCACGTTGAGATCTAGGCAGGCCAGTAACAAAATCCATGGAAATTTGTTCCCATTTCCATTGTGGTATTTCTGGTTGTTGGAGTAGGCCCGATGGTTTCTGATATTCAGTCTTGACTCTCGCACAAGTCAAACACTTGCTAACGTAAGTTGCTATGTGAGCTTTCATGCTAGGCCACCAATACGTAGTTCTGAGATCGTGGTACATCTTATCCGAACCAGGATGTACCGAGTAACGAGACTTATGTGCTTCATCCATTACAAGTTCTCATAAATTGCCATAGAGTGGGACCCAGATGCGTCCTGTTACGTAGTAGGCGCCGTCTTCCTTTTGTTCTAACCGCTGCCTTGAGCCGCGTAGGGCTTCAGCCCTGACGTTTTCTGGTTTCAATGCTTCTACCTGAGCATCTCGTATCTGGGAAGGAAGACTCGATTGAATGCTGAGTTGTAACGTACGCACGCGTTTAGGTGTAGTATCTTTTCGACTGAGGGCATCGGCCACCACATTGGCCTTGCCCGGATGGTACTTGATCGCGCATTCGTAATCATTTAAAAGCTTGACCCATCGACGCTGTCGCATGTTCAACTCCTTTTGCTTGAAGATATGCTCGAGACTCCTGTGATCGGTGTAAATGGTGCACTTGGTACCGTACAGGTAATGTCTCCATATCTTAAGTGCGAAAACAACAGCTCCCAGCTCCAAGTCGTGTGTGGTGTAATTTCTTTCATGAACTTTAAGTTGGCGTGATGCGTAGGCTATGACCTTGTCACGTTGCATCAACACACAACCAAGTCCCTGGATGGACGCGTCGCAATAAACCACAAAATCGTCTGTGCCCTCAGGCAATGAGAGGATAGGTGCGCTACAAAGTCTACTCTTCAAATGTTGGAACGCTGATTCTTGAGCATCACCCCAACGATAGGTAACACCCTTCTGAGTCAGTAGAGTAAGCGGCTGTGCAATATTCGAGAAGTCTTTGATGAACCTTCTGTAGTAGCCCGCCAAACCCAAGAATTGGCGGATTTCTATTGGTGTACGCGGTGCAGGCCAGTTCTTGATCGAGTCTACTTTGGATGGATCAACATGAATCCCATCCTTGTTTACCACGTGGCCTAGAAAGTGGACTTCACGAAGCCAAAAGTCGCATTTTGAAAACTTGGCGTACAGTTGTTCTATTCGAAGGAGTTCTAAAATAAGCCGTAGATGATGCTCGTGTTCCTCCTGACTCTTAGAATAGATCAGGATGTCGTCGATGAATACAATAATAAACTTATCCAGGTAGGGCTTGCACACTCTATTCATAAGATCCATGAAAACCGCAGGTGCGTTTGTTAACCCGAATGGCATGACCAGAAACTCGTAGTGGCCATAGCGAGTTCTGAATGCTGTTTTGGAGATGTCCTCGTCCTGGACTCTCAGTTGATGGTAGCCTGATCTCAAATCAATCTTTGAATAGAAGCTCGACCCTTGCAACTGGTCGAATAGGTCATCAATGCATGGAAGAGGATAGCGATTCTTCACGGTCACCTTGTTGAGTTCACGGTAATCTATGCACATACGGAAGGTACCGTCTTTCTTCTTCACAAACAACACTGGAGCTCCCCAGGGCGAAGAGCTAGGACGAATGAAACCCTTATCCAATAGTTCTTGCAATTGTTTGGACAGTTCTTCCAGTTCGGTTGGACCTAAGCGATAAGGTGCTCGAGCTATGGGCGCTGCTCCAGGAGCTAGCTCGATTTGGAATTCAACCTGGCGATAGGCCAGGTAATTCCTCGGGAAACACTTGAGGAAAGTCACGTACTACTGGAATATCCTCTATTTTCTTCTCTTTTGATGATGCATCAGTAACAAGTGCTAAAATAGCAGTGTGGCCCTTTTGCAAACAATTCTGGGCCTTGAGAAAGGAGATGATGCCCACCACAGCCCCACTCTTGTCGCCTTGAATTTCGAGAGGGTCTTTACCAGAACGGGGAATACGAACAATCTTTTCCTTGCACAGGATCTCTGCTTGCTGTTGGGATAACCAATCCATCCCAATGACTATGTCGAAACTACCCAGAACTATAGGAATAAGATTGATGGAGAAGGTCTGACCCGCTAAAACAATATTACAACCCTTAATTATATGTGTGGCCTCTAGGCTTTTACCATTTGCTAACTCTACTATGTGCTTGGTGTTCATAAGTGTTGGTGTGTGCTTGAGCATTTGACTAACATTTAGAGACACATAACTGGTATCGGCACCCGAATCAAATAAAACAGTAACATAAAAGTCGTCGAGAAGGAACTTACCCATCACTACGTTAGGATCATTCCTTGCGTCACCCTGACCCAGCACGAACACTCGACCCCTGGCACCGTTGCCATCATTGTTTCCCCCATTGTTGCCCCCATTATTGTTCCCGTTTCCTTGGTTGTGGTTCTGATTTTGATTCTGATTTAACTGCGGGCAATGTCTCCTGAAGTGACCTTCAGCGCCACACTGAAAGCATCCCCTGTTGCCCTATTGCTGTTGCTGATTCTGCGGTGCTTGCTGATGCTGTTGACGATTCTGATTTGCAGGCCGTGAACTCCTGCAATCCTTGGCTTCATGACCCATCTTGAGACACCTCTGACAACGTCCCTTGTTGCACTGACCACTGTGGTGCCTGTTGCATTTGTTGCGCTTTGGGTGGTTTCCTCGATATCCACCCTGCCCTTGACTACCAGAAGATTGCTGACCAGGACTCTGGTAGTCATCAATCTTTTGTTGTTGCGCCTGGGACTGAACTGTAGTCGAACCCTTACTGGAGGCTCCATCCCATTTTCGTTTATTGTCACTGGGAATAGCAGAAGTAGTAGTTGCAGTAGCACCTATATGCTTAGGCAGCTTGTTCTGTTCCACTGCCTGGTCTGTGAGACAATGAGCAAGACGAGTAACATCCTGGATGGTAGCAAAGTTAGCAGCAGTCACATGGCTTTGAATCTCTGGTACTAAGCCTTTGAGGTACAGCTCGATGCGCTTGATGGGAGGATCCACCATAGTTGGACATAACACTGCCAGTTCGTTGGATCGCTTCGTATACGCCTCTATTTCTGACCCCGTCATCTTTAGGTTAAAGAACTCCACTTCCAGCTTGTGGATGTCATCACGATTACAGTATTCTCGCTTGATCAGTTCCTTGAAGTCGTTCCATGGGGTGGCGTTTGCAGCTGCCAGCCCTAACATTTGAACTTGCGCGTTCCACCAAGTCAACGCAACGCCTTCGAGAGTACCAGTGGCATACTTCACCCTACGATCCTCAGGGCATTCACACATTTCGAACTAGTGGAGGAGTCCTACGGCTCCTTCAGTGCCACTGAAAGTACTAGGACGACAGTCCATGAACGTCTTGAATGAGCATACAGGTGGCTGAGCGTTCTGACCTGTTGTGTATATAAGAACAGGACAAAGTTAAACACAAGAGTTGGTTTATGAGGGTAGGATCTAAAGATCCTAGAGTGAGTTGCGACTGCAGGGTATACCTCCTGCTTGAGCGGCTGCAAGTGCCACAGCAACTTGTTCGTTGATCAAAGCCGTCAGCTGGGCTTGTGTGAGGTTGATTCGTCCACTCATGATCTTCACAATACAGAGAACACGAGTGAGAAATGCGTCGTATCAATACGCAAGTGTGGAATGACAGGAGAGAGTGAACACACAAAGTTTTCAAGCAGTAGATACTATGTTATCTAAGCATACCATAAGCAATGTTCTATGTAACTAACAAGTAGGCAAAGTAAACATGAATCGTATCACCTATAGTGTCGAGTCTTGCACGTGGAGCGAAGCGTCGTTGTGGATCGTTGAGCACTATTCAGGTTATAGTCTGGTTTTATCCAAAAGTTTTCCCCTTTTTAAAACCAAGTTCACTATAACCAATGGCTCTGATACCAATCTGTCACAACCCCAAATTCCACACGCGGAGTATCACCGCTTGGAGGCGTGACTGACCAGGTTCAAGCCACCAATCATATTGAACATTGTAAGTAATAAATAAAATTCAACCCAGCAATACGAAAGGTGTTCAAATCAAAACATAGTTAAGTGTTTAGCGGAAGCATAAATGTAATAACCCAACATAAGTATTAAGTTCGAAATGATATAATGTTTTTAACATGGCACACACTGTCCATGTCCCACAACGACCACGCCTCCCTGTGCAAGCTCCACGAGTACCTAACGACCTGCAAGGCATGTAACAACGAGTCAACAACAAAGTTGAGCGAGTTCACAGTTGATTGTTCAGTTATTGAGTTCGTTTCAGAAATCGTAAGTTTGTTTCATAACTATGTGTTATCCAGTATCCTTGTTTCCCAAACATATCCATAGTTAGTGGGGGCTTCCCATGTTGTATATTACTAGACTAGTTGTATCTATAGGTGTCCTTCCCAATCCGAGGACCGTGGTAAGTATGAGATTACGTAGGTTTTACGTAAGTGCCCTTCCCAATCCGAGGACAGTGGTAAGTATGAGATTACGTAGGTTTTACGTAAGTGTCCTTCCCAATCCGAGGACAGTGGTACGTAACGAGTACGTAGATTTAGCGTTGGCGTCCTTCCCAATCCGAGGACGGTGGTAAGTAGTCTAGTAGTGGTATATGTATAAGTTCTGTCGTAGTTATTCAATCCCATTCCCAACCCACCGGGAATCCTATGCCTTAGAAGTGTGAACTCACCTTTGTTTGCTCGGTATGCTTAACTACTCGTTTTCCAATTAATCAGTCAAAGCCTATGGTTTGCACGTACACACAATCAGTAGATATTTACAAGTTTCGACTAACAGTCAAGATCATCACGTACATGCAAGTAACAACTAACACATAGCATTTATCAGTTATACAGGCTCATGCAACCATGCTTTACATTTAACAGTATATGACTAACCTAGTTAATCCTTAACAGACTTAACTGAGTTACTGTGGATGTTTAATAACTCGACGAAACACACTTGTTTCGTCGTGAACCCCTTCGACGAAACTCCCCTGTTTCGTCGTGATTACCCTCGGCGAAACTCCCCTATTTCGTCGTGCCTGTTTCGTCGTGATTGGCGTTTCGTCCAGGATGCAATTCAGTTACGTCGCATCTACGGGAACCCTAATTACCTTAACAGTTGATCATCAACATCTAGCCTAATCACAGATTACATGTTATCATATTGTTGATAGAAACAGTATTATCTATAGCTTCAATACAACATCAAATTGATCATAGACAGTGGACATAAACCATTACAATCATAAGTATCAGATCTAGTCTAAATGATTGGCGACAGAATCTTCGAACCCTATCTAGTAACTAATTCATCATTACACTATCCCATACAGATCATCAAATCCGCAATTTACAAGTATCATACTCATCAAACAATTGAATCTCAACATACAGACGATCATAACCATCTACCCATACAACCCTAGGCAAAGGTCATTAGATAATAACAATCAAATCACTCTATCCTGGCATCATGCAAATCAAATATGACAGGAAATTGAATCAGTTAACTAATATCTATGCACTAACCGGTTACAAGGCGAACTAGCAAGGATTCGAGAGGGATGATGGCGAGAGATGATGGTTGCCGTCGCACAGAGGGTAGAAAAAGAGACTCTAGGGTTTGCTAAAAGAAATCTTCGTGCAAATTACGTAAATATATATATGTGTGCGAAACACAGTTGGGCCTTAACTGGGCTTCTGAGAAACCCGGGCCGGTGAAACACTATGTTTCGTCGAGATGAAGGTGACGAAACACTCCTGTTTCGTCGTAGTCGTTAATGGCGAAACCCTTGTGTTTCGTCGAACCCATTCAAGGTTTAAATAGTTTAAGTTTTTCAAACAGGTTACATGTTATATCACCAAACACCTTAATCACATTAAATATATAACATATCAATCACAATACGATTTAACATATTACAAACGTGTACAGTTGCAAAACAAACCAGTCGTGTAAACAAACAACTTAAACAATTAACGTGCAATTAATGCGAAAATGGAATCTTGGAAACTCGAGTTGTCACACTAGATGTGTGTATGCGGCCCATAACATGAGTGTCCCAACTTAACAACAATCAAGACACTAAGGATGGCTCAACAAAACACTCAAACCTACTCTAACACGTTTTATTCTCGACAATCTCATCATAGCAAAACGTTTAACAAAAGTTTAACATATCAAAGACCTGAAATGAGTGAATTATTAAAAGTTAGAATCACGAAACTAAACGACACCAACCTTAAAAGTTCGGGTTGTCACAACAAAGACTTGTATAATATGGGTAAACTAAACATATTCTGGATTTTGAGATAAAAACGATAAGGTTAAACCCGTTTCGGCAAACTTACGTAAACTAGTTACATAAACCGATCCAAATGCGTAAATGCATAACGAGCAACCAAATGAACCATATATAAGTCCCATATGTTATTATGCTTAGAATATGTTAATACATCATTAGGATGTTAACATATATGCCCAAAAAGTAATTTAAACCAATTTAAGTCTCGTAGGGGCATATTGGTCATTTTACCCTTTATAAAAGAGGTTTTAAAGCAAACTGAGGTTCTGATCTTTGGTAATCAGTAAAAATATTTATTTTATCACATTACATCAGTAAGATATTATATATATGTGAGGTTTACCAATTATGGCCAAACTATGCCCCGAAAGGGTATTTTGGTCATTTCACATATACTTTTAAGGACATTTTTGAAAGTCTGAGTTCATGACTTGTACCTACTATAAAAATATTAAAATTTATTTAAAAATTCAGTAGGTAATAAGTCTTAGGTGTTAAATATGGTTTTAAACCATACTATGCACCTTAATTAGCGTAAAATCGCTAATTGACGATAATCAAGAATGTTTATGTAAATCTGAGATTTTGATCAGTCTTAAATGCTCAAAATAATTTATTTAATGTATGAAATCAGTAGGAAAAGGTTTGGAATTCAAATCATTTGTAAATCTCATTTTATGCATAAAAAGGGTATTATCGTCATTTACCGAATTACACAAGAACTCTATGATATGAGCAGATTATAATCTGACCAAAAATCCTAAAAATCCTCAAAAATAATATCTTAACAGTAGGTAATGAGTTTTGGTTCAAAATCCAAGTTTAAACATGTCTTATGCAAGATATCGCAATTTAATTAATAAAAAGCTTCTATTTACTATATCGAGCATAACTTCTGTTTGAGAACAAGAACTGATGTCAAATTTTCGAGACAAACTTATATATCAGTAACAAAGGTTTTTGTCCTCTCGCATTTCTAAAAATCTCATTTATATGTCAAAAGGGCAAAATAGGCATTTATAAGCACATTAACGGAGATTAGCATATAATCCAGAATACTAAGGACCAGGCAATATAACTCCAGAGAGTCATACTACAACATAAGGTGGTCCTAAGGGAAGCTTAAAACATGGATGAATTAAGCTCAATCGGGTCAGAACTGAAAGTCAAAGCAAAAGTCAAGCTTTTACGACTTTCGGTTGTGAACATGCTTAAACATGTTCTAATACTAATTACCAAGTTATTTGAATGATAAAATATAATTTATAACCTCTGTTTCATTAGTTTAAATCATTATCTTAAATTCTGTCCAGTTTGACTTTTTGACTTAATAGTTTGACCCGACAATTAACTAGTCAAACGAAATAATTAGGAGGTGCCCTTTTAAGGGTTAATCACCTACCTTAATATGGTCACATAACCACTTTTATTTCGGACAGTGGCTGGACCATTTGTGATTAAACCGAAAGTCAAGGTCAAATTACGATAACTTTGACTTTTCGGTTTTTAAACTAAAAACTGAACTAAGGAAGGGGGCTAAGACACTTACAAAGGGTCCTAGCTATCTTTTCTACAAGAATAAGCTTCCCTTTGGGTCAAGAACCTCCAGGAATGATCAGGAACACTAGAACTTGAGAGAAGAGAGTGAATGAGAGAATGAGCAAATGAAAAGCTGGACTTAAGGGCCTATTTATAGTGAATTCAGGTTGCTCCAGATCATCCCAAGTGTTTAGAGAAGTAATCTGATGTCTCCAGGTGTCCATGGTGGTTTTTAAAACCAGCAACAAGGCCCTAGATTCGATTAAACTTGTTTGGAACACAAGGAAAGAAGGCAACCCGCATTTGGCCAACTATTCTGTCCATTTGATGTCGTCGCATCGCGCGACGGCAAGATGATCATGTGGTCGCGCAGCGCGACCCTATAGATTACCAGCAAAAACAAGTTTCCAACTTGTCAAGATCAGTCCCTGCACCTTTATAACCATAATAACTTTCATTTTAGGCACATCTGGCCCTTGTAGTTAGTTTGTGGATGATCTAGGGAGTATGACCAAACACCGTTAGGCCCGGTTTCATTAAACGATCTCTGAAAACATAAGTTTCGTCTCGCTGACGCTTTAAACCCTAATTCTTGGGAAACAACACATAACAATCTCGAAACCTCGTGAAATTAATATCACTTATTCTTGAGAGTATATTTGAATATTTC
The DNA here is from genome assembly GCA_030545235.1 of Helianthus tuberosus. Taxonomy (NCBI): domain Eukaryota; kingdom Viridiplantae; phylum Streptophyta; class Magnoliopsida; order Asterales; family Asteraceae; genus Helianthus; species Helianthus tuberosus. Next base: position 9,007,659 of record CM060373.1, on the reverse strand, counting down.
GAAGCCCCGGGTTTGTTAAAAGGTCACTCAGAGGTAAGAATTAACATGTTGACACGTTTAACCCCTGTAGTTTAAAATCTTTCGATTATTTTCACAAACGGCTTCTTATATCCAATTAATTACTCTTTTAAGAATATATTTTCATGGGTGGTCATTCAGAGGCACAAGTTTGGCATGATGACACTTTTAGTCCCTTCGGTTTCACATTTTGATCGTTTTACAATTTTAGTCCTTCAAACCCAATCTTTTACGTGATCAGGGTTTAGAACACGTGTCTTTACATAATTGGACATGTTTCTACGTGGTGTTACATCCTCACCCCCTTAAAAGAAATCTCGACCCCGAGATTTACTAGAATAAGTGAGGGTACTTATGTCGCATAGTGGACTCAACTTCCCACGTATATTCAGGGCCTCTACGGGCATTCCATTTAACCTTTACTATAGGCACGTGCTTCCTTCGGAGCTTTTTAACCTGTCGATCCTCGATCGATATAGGTCTTTCAACAACCTCAGGCTTTCATTAATCTGTACGTCTTTATGAGACGTTGCTAGCGATTCATCAGCTAGACATTTTTTTAGGTTACAGATGTGGAACACATTATGAATTCCACTCAACTCCTCAGGCAAGTTTAGCTTATAAGCTACACTGCTGACACATTCGATGATCTCGAATAGTCCAACATACCTTGGGCTTAATTTGCCCTTCTTACCAAAACGCATCACACCTTTCTAGGGTGACATTTTTAGTAAGACTTTGTCACCTACCTCAAACTTTAGAGGTTTTCGCCTCTTATCAGCATAACTTTTCTGCCTATCCCTGGCAGCTTTCAGGCGATCACGAATTTGGACAATCTCGTCCGTTGTTTCAAGGACTATATCAGGTCCTGATAACTGAGTTTCTCCTACTTATGCCTAACAAACAGGCGTTCTGCATTTCCTTCCATACAATGCCTCAAAAGGGCATAGCTTGAATGCTAGTATGGTAGCTATTATTGTAGGAAAACTCGATCAAAGGTAGGTGGTCATCCCAGCTACCTCCCAAATCAACAACACATGCGCGAAGCATGTCTTCCAAAGTTTGAATTGTACGCTTACTTTGTCCATCTGCCTGAGGATGGTAAGCAGTACTAAAATTCAAACGAGTGCCTAAAGATTGTTGGAAACTTTTCCAAAAGTGAGAGGTGTATCTAGTATCTCTATCGGATATAATAGACACCGGCACTCCATGGAGAGATACAATCTCATCCACATATAGCTGAGCTAGCTTGTCGGAGCTATAAGTCTCCTTGATGGGTAAAAAAAATGTGCTGACTTAGTCAGTCTATCAACTAAGACCCATATAGTGTCATTTCCATGCCTTGTTTTAGGTAACTTGGTTATAAAATCCATGGTTACCGTCTCCCACTTCCATGTGGGAAGCTCTGGCTGTTATAGTAAACCTGATGGCCTTTGATGTTCAGCTTTAATCTGAGCACCAGTCAGGCACTTATCTACGTGTGTGGCTATAGATTTCTTCAAACCTATCCACCAATAATTAGCTCTCAAATCTTGATACATTTTATCACCTCAAGGGTGAGCTGAGTATTTAGAATTGTGAGCTTCCTGGAGGATTATATCTCGAATCCCTCCATGAATAGGAACCCAGATCCTTCCATTCAGTCTGAGGATTCCATCTTTGCAAGGTGCTAACTGTTCAGCAGTTACACCTAACTTTTCACTTGGAAAGTTAGCTTCCAAAACAACTTCTTTCTGAGCAGCTAACAGCCTTTCATTCAAGCCGTTTTTGAATTCAATGCTCATGGCATTAATCCTTATAGGTTTAACTCTTTCCTTCCAGCTTAGAGCATCAGCGACTACATTCGCTTTGCCAGGATGATAGCGAATTTCACAATCGTAGTCGTTTAGAGTCTCCATTCAACGGCGCTGTCTCATATTGAGATCTTTTTGATTGAATAAGTGTTGGAGACTTTTGTGATCCGAATATATTATACACTTAGATCCATAAATAATGTCTCCAGAACTTAAGTGCAAAGACAACGGTACCCAACTCCAAATCATGGGTGGTGTAATTCTTTTTGTGCACCTTTAGTTGTCGTGATGCATAGGCAACCACCTTGCCTCTTTGCATAAGTACACAACCCATACCAGTGTGTGAAGCATCACAGTATACAACAAACTCCTCTACTCCTTCGGTAATGTCAAAACCGGAGCATTGCTCAATTTCTGTTTAAGAATCTCAAAAGATTCTTGTTGTTTTGGACCCCAATCTAACTTTACATTCTTACGGGTCAGAGAAGTCAATGGTGCAGCTATCCTCGAGAAATTCTCAATGAATCTTCTATAATAACCAGCAAATCCCAGAACGCTGCGAATTTCTGTTGGTGTCTTTGGTGCCTCCCAGTTCATAATGGCTTCTATTTTAGCGGGATCTACTTGGATACCACGCTCGCTAACTACATGTCCAAGGAATTGGACTTCACGAAGACAGAACTCGCACTTGGAGAATTTAGCATACAGCTTCTCCTGCCGAAGCAACCCTAAGATACATCGAAGGTGTTTCTCGTGATCAACTTGATTACGAGAGTAAATAAGTATGTCGTCTATGAAGACAATGACAAACTTATCTAAGTATGGTTTGTAGACTCTATTCATGAGGTCCATGAATGCTGCTGGTGCATTAGTGAGCCCGAAAGGCATCACTAAAAACTCGTAATGTCCATACCTCGTTCTGAACGCTGTCTTAGGTACATCTTCAGTTCGGACCTTGAGTTGATGATACCCTGATCTCAGATCGATCTTCGAGAAGAAGCTTGCCCCTTGGAGTTGGTCGAATAAGTCGTCGATCCTGGGCAAAGGATAACGATTCTTGATCGTTACTTTATTTAGCTCTTGATAATCAATGCATAGACGCGTTGATCCACCCTTCTTCTTCACGAACAGTATAGGAGCTCCCCCAAGGTGAAGAGCTGGGTTGTATGAAACCCTTTTCCAGTAAGTCATCCAATTGAGTCCTGAGTTCTTTCATTTCTGAATGCGCTAACCGATATAGAGCTTCTGTATTAGATACGGCTCCTAATAGGATGTTAATCCTAACTCCACTTTGCCTCTCAAGAGTTAGACAGGGTTGTTCGTCACTTGTGCCATGTAAAGGACACATTTGCTTTACGAGTGCATGGATGCCTTATGTAGAGACGCCTACTTAGGCGTTTCTATAATGGGTATCTTCTTTGAATACCACTAGCTGACTTTAGTACTATATGACCATTGGAATATCTTAGTGGTTCCATGCATTAAACCTCCATACTGATCCGGCATGGAAGCAATCTATGGGACTCACTAGGTTACGCCAATCCTCATATGGCGCTTTTGTCAATCATAGTTGGCACTCGCAGTTGATAGAAATCAATGAGAAAAATAATTAAAATAACATATATGGTCGTACTCTATTCGAAGAAAGAGTACTCTTAGATTTTTCAGAAGGACCATCACCGAGAATAGAAGAGACGGTCTCTATGGTTTCATTGGTAGGTTCTACCTTATACTTAATGTCTGGAGTTCTTGAGTATCAACAAAAGTTTGCTAAGCTTATAGTCTATGGAAGACTTATTATCGCATGTATTAAAAACAGGACACTTAGCAGAAATTATCGTTGATAAATGATAAGGAATGTACCTGATGATATTATTAATACGTACTGCCTCTGGCATTCATCAGGTAGTTCAGGCATTTCCCTTCTTAGCCTCTTCAGGCTTCTTGGTTTTATTTGGGCAATTAGTTTTGATGTGCCATATTTCATTGCAACCATAGCAGGTTGCGTCCTTTATATTTTGGCACTCCAAAGTTTTGTGCCCTTCTTTATTACAGATTCCACAAGGCTTGGCTTGTGAATCTAAAGTGCATTTCCCTTTAGCCGCCCTCTTTGGGCAGCGAGTCTTTATATGCCCTTTCTCGCCACAACCATAGCATGTGGCGTCTTTGAAGTCCTTGCATTCATGAGTCTTGTGATCCATCTTCTTACAAATGCCACATCTCCTGATCTGCTTATGGAAACATTTTCCGAAGTGCTGTTTCCCGCAGGTTTTACATTTGGGTTTTGCCTCATTTGGCTGAGACTGGTTATAGTTTGAACCGGTCTTACCCTTTTTGTAACCCTTATTTGGGGTATTATCGGACTTTCGCTTATGATCCTTTAATACTCGGTCCATGGCTTTGTTTACGGCTGTATCTAACATTGCCTGTAACTCAGTGCCCGTTAAGTTCAGTCTTGCATTATTATTCTGATCAACTGGATGATTGTGGGCTTCATATGAATCAGCCATGGTGAAGCTTTGAAGGCTATAAATCGAGTAATAATAATTTGTTTAATTATATAGCGAATCGTCGAATTTGATGATTAAATAGCCATGGTGTAAATAAACCATATAGGCCAATAGATAGTATGTGATTTATTTGATTATGTTTTGCCTAGGTTTTAAATGAACCATTTTTGGCGTTTAAACGGAATCTAATCCTTCATATTTATTAGACAGGGGACATAAGTCACAACTGTCAATGTCATACAGACATTTTATATAGCGCAAAGGCTTGTCTCAAAGGACTTTTGGATGGCACAAAAGGCCTTGTCACAAGGACAATTAAAACATAATCAATGATCCTTTGGATCGGAAAAATTTCATAGTTCATTGCCTTTTGGCAAGAGGTTATGAAATAAAACTATCTTTGTCATGAACTCTACAATTAACGTAAATATACAATGATCGTCTCTCTTCCTTACTCGTACTAACCATGATTTGTCACCATCAAGTAACTCTACAATTCGCCCATACGGGACATCCTTGCCCCACAACAGAGTCTGAAAATCAAGTGGTATATTCTGCAACAGTAGTTAACAAACATCTTACATCAAAAATTAACGTAGAATCTTAATAGTAGCAAGAAAGTTAAAAAACATACCAAAAATATAAAATCATCTTCATTAAGGAATTGTAAAAAGGATGGTGTTTGATTGGATAGACTCATATCTGCAATAAACAATTTAAACTTACAAGTTATAAAGATGAACAGCATCCAACAAAAGTCATAGACAAACAACATTATAAAATAGACATCACTAACATCTCTTAAACTAAATCAACACTTAAAAAACAAAAGTACCAAATATTAACCGGACTATTTGTATAATCACACACTTAAGGTATTATAAAAACAAAGCACAAAACGAAAATCATGATCTCTCACAACAGTTAAGCAAATGAGCATCAACCAAAAATTATATGGTTGATTTATCAATCGTAATGTAGAAGACAACATCACGAAGATGCATGCACAAATTGTGACAGAGAATGCTATCAGTAACTTCATTTAAGTTAATGCAGTACTTAATCGATAAAAATACACCGGATTACAGCAACTATTATTTGCTTCAAGAAAGAAAATGAAACGCCGTCAGTGACAAACGCATACTCATAACATCAAAGAATGATTAATCTAACATATATAATACAAACAATAAATTCAAAGAAACAATACTTGATTTTATAGCGTGTAATCTATATTATGCAATAGAACCTTGCCGATTTTGATAAGAAAGTTATTTGAGAAAACTTCCGAATATGTTTTCTGGAGCTTATATTCAATAATGGAGATGAAAAGTATATTAAATGGAGTTAATACAGATGTTACATTTACACTGATTGGTTGAAATTAAGTTTTGTAAAATTTATACTTTACCCCCTTTTACATTAAAACAGGGCAATTTTTCCACGGCAATAACCACTGCTTGACTATAAATTTAAAATGTTAAATACGAAAAACTTATCTATTAATTTAATATATTTATATAATTAAAAATAGTTTTTAAATCCCGATATTAAAGATTATTATAAGTTAAATAAATAAACAATTACAAGTTAATACATAAATATCTTATTTTCAATAATCCCAATACAATCTCACCTCTTCTTCTCCGGCGAAAAAACTCAACAGTTTCTTCTTCTTCAGACTTGACGATCAGAAGTTTAAAGTTTTAGATCAGGTATTTTTTTTGTTCTCTTGTGTATTTTACAGGTATGCTTTGACATGTTCCTTTCAGTTTCCTCATTTCAAATTATATAAACATCAAAATCATAATCTACTGATATTAAAATAGATAAACTTATATGAACTTGTTTTCTTTATTTTATAATAAGATTTATATCAACCTATTTAGTTACATTTTGATTCATTCCATCTAAATAACAATCTGAAATATTATTGTTTCATAAATATTTGGTTGTAAATTTTACGAATGGTTTTAGAATTATTGTATGAACTGCCATGTATTGTTGATACATTTATTCTATCAATATTAATTTTGATAAAATATTCTGCAATCAGTTTATAGTACTCATATGTCTGATTTGTAAGTGAATATAGCCTTGTCTGCTGAAAAAAACTGAAGTTTGAAGTTGACACAAACATGGATATTTGAAAACTTTATTGCCATATAATACTTTTTTATTGTACAAGAATAAAAATTTGATCTTACACAGTGTTAGATTTATATTGTTGATTGTAGGGACCATATTGAAGTACACAACATATAAGTTTGGTCCTACAGAGTGTTGGATATTTTTTTATACCTTAAATAGAATGTTTTTCAGATACAATTGATTTTATGTTTTAGTATTTAACTGTTATTGTATTTTTTTACTTTTAGATAGAGTTTATGATAATTATCAACGTCTCTGAATTGGCAGACCTAAATGAGGGATTGGTAAGCTATATTATTAGAACAAATTAGCTCAAATCACAATTACAATTGTATGCTAAAAACTGTATTTATAAAATTAAAGATATATTAAATGTTGTGTATTTTATATACATAGGTACTTCCAAGGATAATGAGTAACCAATTACCAAGAAAGTGTAAAGTAATAAAGTTGGTTGATTATATGGGTTTTAAGTATAAGATTGCAGTACAGAGCATCGGTTATAAAAGTAAGAGGATAAACGGGCCAGAATGGACTCGGTTTGTTGAAACTTATAGAAATAACAACATAGACAAGCTGTGTTTAAAAAAATTGAAGGAAGCAAAATTTGAGATAAATGTTTTGAACAATGAGGGATTGGAGATTAGAAACGATGGCTCGAACAGAGATTATGTTCATGGTTGCTTGATACAGGCTGAAGAAGAAATATACTGCAAGCAGGTTAAAAATTGCTACCTTATTTTTATATATTGCCAGTGTATCTTTTGGACTATTAGAAAAACTTCTAATTTATATTTGGTATCCCATATAAAATCTAATATGACATTTCTGAAATGTATGAAAATTATAGCATTTACCACACGATTTGCTGAAGCTGTTGTCGCAGAGGAGATTAAAAATTGATAACTTGGTTGCAAAAGTACATGGACCAAAGCAGAGTAGTAAAGTTGATGTGCATTATGTTTTCTCTCCTGAAAACAAAAAGGGATTTGCTGCTGGTTTTATGGTACCAAGATAGACAACTTTTTGCTTCGAAAATGACATTGAGGAAAGCTGCCAACTGCTGTTTCAATGGATGGGAAGTACTCCTGAAGACGACTTTAACTTCACTGTGAAGGTTTTTAACAAAGACGGGATTGGACTTCACGGGGAGACAAAACATCACTGCAGCCGTACCAATCACCAACACCGCAGAAAGCGTCCACATTATAAAAAACAGTTTGAATACCATGTTTTAGAGACACACAGCTTGGTATTTACATATCTACTTTTAATATGGTTGATTTTACTTATAATCTTGGATCTATTTGTTATTACTTAAAGTATATGTTGTTTAGAATGAATAACTAAAGAAAGAATTTTCCTTTACAGGCAATACCGAGGAACTTTGTTCGAGAACACCAGCTAAATGATTACCGTAGAGCTGTGCTGTCATTTGGTCATGTGAAGTTTTTGGTACAGCTGGTTGTTAGGAGAGATCCTAGAAGACCTGATGACAACAACCATCTAGTGATGCATACAAACTGGCAGCGTATCATGGATGAAACGGGAATATCTGTGGGGAAAAAGCTGAGGTTTGAGATAGTCGAAGAAAAAAGTGTAACAGGAGATAAAATACACTTTGAAGTTTGTTAACATGGTCTTTGAACACCTTTTCAGCCTTTAATAATTTATGTTTTAGTTGACATGTTTGATGGACAAATTTCTTCTTTGGAAACTAACTTAAGAATGAAGTTATGTAGTCTTAGTATATACTTTCAAAACTTTGTGGTTTTACCTTTTTATATTTTTCAACTAAACATTACTATATTTTACATCTAAACATTACTATTTTCCATTACATTTCCCGATCACTCAACAAAAAGAAATATAAGACTCAAAATTAATAAAATAGTATACAACTTGTAATTACAAATAACAGTGTTTTAAAAACTGCTCCTACCAAAGGGACAAACTCAACATCTGTTTCACTAAACTTTGCAAACCAAAACGTCTGTTGAAGACAACCACTGTTGAAAGAAAAGTCTGTTACTTAAACCAAACAACCTCAGCTCGTGAGCCAAACAAACTCTGCTGATGAACCAAAAGGTCTGTTAAGACAAAGACTGCTGAAGCAAAGGTCTGCTAAAGAGAACATCTGCTGATGAAGCAAAATGTATGATGAACCTAAGTTCTGCTGTGCACCAACAAATATTACACAATTCAACAGAAGATCTATAATATAAGATCTTTAACGGATGATGATCAACAGCTCATAAGGTCTGTTGAAGCACGCTATAACAGTGCTTAGCCTTTAACAGATCTTTAACAGTGCTTAGGGGTTAACAGATGTTAGCACGCTATAACAGTGCTTAGCCTCTAACAGATGTTAATGTATCTCAGACCCCAACAGTTTTCCGACTAACCAATTGATTAAATTTTCATTCATCAATCTAACAATAATATACAACCCTACTACTTATCCAGTCCATCAATATCACCAAAAATGTATATAATGTATAATAACAATATTATATAACAAACAAAAGGTTAACCTTACTTGATATTCAAACCGTAGACATTACATACCATATTCATCATCGTAGCCCTTACAAACCAAACTTTTAACCACAGTTTGTTAAAACAACAGTTACAGACATAAATAAAAACCACAAGGATTCTTCAAAAATAAGTGGTTTCTACTTATCTCTCATAAGAATTGTTTTTTCATAAGCATCTAATTGTTAAGCTTAGTCAGTTTCTTCCGGGTTCTTCTCACATTAGTGGATAGCTCACCAACTTTGACAACATCAGCATCTTGAGCCATCCGCTTTCCATTGGGACTTGATCCAGAATCCTTTTCAACTTCAACGGCTGAAGAGTCGGCTGTAACAGAGACAGCATCCTTCCAATAGATCACAAAACAACTATTGATCTCATTTAATAAAATAATGAACTCTTTTTAAACATACTAAACATACTTTAAAAATAAATACTCACCCTTGAAGTTCGTTCAGCAGACACCTGGGAAGATTCTTAAAGGTTAACATCTTTAACGTCAGCTACCTCTTGAGTAACCTAAAGGATCATAATATATGATATCATATAAAAAAGTGCAGAATCCAGTGTTTAAAACTCAAAAGAAAAATAAATAGATTGAAAGAGTAATTTTATATGCTACCTCATCATTATTTTCATCACCATTACCATCTCCACCAACCAACTCAGCAATTATTACTGGATCATCACATGTTTTTTGCACAGTATAAACACGATAGTCATTTTTAAGATTGAACTCTGAAACATCAATCTTAAAAGCAGCCTTCTTATCAACCAATAGAAATATCTCATGAGGGAATCCAGTATCATTGGTCTTAACCTGCCTCTCTCTTATGTCACTCGTCACTAATCCAAGAAGCTTCTGAACATCTCTATCAAACATAACAAAAGAAACGCTACCACTCTCATCATGCACCCGAACTTGCACCTTGAACCTGAAATATACACAACTAACTAAGTAAACTGTAAAATTATATTCAAATATCAGTCTTAGAATGTTACTTATATAAATATAACGCTAAATAATCATCATTGCTTACTTTGTGGTGATCGATGTACATTCACTATGACATTTGGGACAACCCAAAGAAGTCGCAGGCAATCGAACAATATCATCTGAAATATTTTCAACATTCTGCAAGTATTCACTTTTACCCATCACCTTCTTGAAACACTTACGACAGGCAGCATAAAACCAACCATACTCTTCTTGCACAATCTTAATTGTCGCAACCACAACACTAGACATTTCCTGTAAAAACACAAGACACTTCCTGTAAAAACACAAGACACTTCCTGTAAAAACATGCAGGTGACAAACCAAACAAATAACCAAACTATAAAAAAAAGATGTGAAACCTTTTCTATCTCACTAATCTCATCAACATGTTTCTTCACACCATCAGTTACAAATTCTTTATGCAATGGAAAAACACTCTGAGACGATAGTATTGTTTGAGAAGTAGAACCACTCCCTTGTCCAAACTTCAGTATAAGCCTTTTGAATACCACAAATGATTAGAATTAGTATACAAATAACATGAAACCAAGTATTTGACTTGAACATCTATATACAAGAGAAATTACAATGACAAATTACCTCCTCCTTAGCTCATTAACTTCATCAATTTCTTCATTCAGAAAAATTCATGTTGCAAACTTATCACTTTGAACAGTATATTCACCTACATGGAAAAGTATATAGATATTTAATGTATATCTGTCTTTATATTGCCAGAAATAAACAGTATAGTGGGATTTGCAGAAAGTAACAAAAATACATTTCCATTCCTTACACTTTCCATGCTGTATAACAGCCATCACATGCTCATGAGGTGGGATTTTAGAAATGAAGTCCTTAATCTGCAGAGCATAATCATTCCACACAGTACACCGCAAAACCTTACCCCTACATGAAAAGAATATTCATATGACGATATACTAAAGACTAATTTATGACCATTTCTTTACAAATCTATGATATCAAAACAACATTGAATGAATAAAAACAGAAAATCAAAGGAAAATTATGACATTTATTAAAGTAGCAAATGAGCCATAAATTAACTACCATATTCACTAAGAATAAACTGTAGACCAGCATTACATACAAACACTATAGATCTAATTTATTACCATTACCATGATCCAACATTAAATACCAACATTCTTCATCTTATTTATTAACATCATTAAATACAAACAATGATCAGTACATGACTTCACATGTAGACAACAACTTACTCCAAGTCTTCAATATCGAAATTCATCTTCTTAGTCTGCTTTGGAGGTCGATCAAAGATTTCAAGAACTCCACAACAAATCACAGATCCAGCAACATCTATATGATCACATTATACAAGAATATAAGTAAAACTCTCTAATATTATACAAGCAAGACATGATACAAAAAAATACACTACCAACACTCAAGGCGTTTAACGCCTCTCCTTGAAGAATATTTTCATAAGCTCTGAAGTTGAAACCATACTCAACACCTTGCCAATCTCTCACAGGAGTAACAGTTGTGCATCTATAAAAGTTGATTTTTATAAAGCTGCACCACTACTTTATATAAATCTTTATTCTCACCAACACCAAATTTGGACAGAATCACAACAGTATCTTCTTGAAGCTGACCATCAAACACAGGTATCAGATGAGTCTTAATACCTGCTTGAATCTTAGCACCCTGAAGAACATTTAAAGAAAGTATCTTCTTAGCATACACCACTACATTCTCTAATAAAACGGAAAAGCAGAGATACAAATTACCTTTTCATCAATGAAGATGAGATCCATCTTGTAACCCTGATTCCATTTTCGAATAATTCTCTCTTTCATGTTCCACATATCTTTCCCAGGATTCAAATCGTTAACAAAACTAAGATTGTTACTGTCAACTGATATTGACATGCTTCTAATTCGGAATTCGGATTGTGATTAAATTTAGAATTTCAAAATCAGAGAAGATGAAAGCGTGATGAAATATGAAGAGGGAAATGAGAAGAAAAGTCTTATATAAGAAGGATGATTGACAGGAGTTTCTGAGTGACATGCATTAATTGCTAATTACTTATTCCCATGCATTTTTGAATTTAGATTTCCCGGTAATTAGCCTTAAACATCTGCTGATCTAAAAGCATTACGGAAGATAACAACAACTGCTGCTAGGTATACATTTGCCAAAGGAACCATCTGCTACTTTCTTGTAGATGGGAAGTGGTTTGCCCTTTGGAATGTGGGCCAGACCTTTAACATTTGAATACACAAGGCAGTCGTTTGAAATTATTAAATGTATTTTAAAGTGATTTATATATTAGGCTTTATGATGTAATAATGACATAAGAAAAACATTGTTGGACAGCCTCTCCTGCTGACACATCAGCTTTTCTTATGTCATTGGGATTTCTCTTTTTATAGAAAGTATAGATAGATATTTATAACATAATTGATAATTCTTATAAACATTAAAGACTTTTTATTCGTTTAATAAAAATCTCATATAATTTAATTTTTATATCTATATAAAATCTTTGATTTTAGAGTAAACTTCCGTTTTGCTCTCTATGGTTTAGTCGTTTTAATGATTTTGCCCCAATCGTTTAAAAATAGTCATTTTTTTCCCTGATGTTTTGATTTTGTCTTCAGTTTACTCCAAGGCTTTAACTCAGTTAAAACATTCAGTTGAAAGTAGGGGTATTTCGGTAATTTTATATATGAATATTTAATTACTTATTACTAATTCCTAAGGGTGAGGGAGGTGCATGCCTAACCCCTTTAGGCAAAGTTTTTCTCACCCAATTGAATTGTGCCATGTAATTTGCCTAAAGTTTTTGCCTATTACCCAAAAATCACAAGGAATGTACGCCTAAATTGAAATTAGGCAAAGGAATTTTCTTTTTTATGTGAAAAACATTATATTAATAAAAACATTATATTAAAATAAAGTAAAATAACATTAACTAAATTAAAAAAATGACATTACATGATGTGCTTGGAACTTTTTAAGTTGAATGAATTTTTTATTGAATGAATTGATATTTATAGGGTGTTTACTTATTTATTTATTTTTTTTAAACCCAACGATAATATTACCGGTCAAACATTAAAAACATTCCAAAATTCCGTGCCTTCCAACGTCCAAAACCTTTCCCCAATGTGGCAACTCTTCGTCGATTTGTGAGTCTTCGGCTAGGCAACTTCATGTGGCGGTGGTGTTGCCTATAGGCAAACACCTTGCCGATTACCTTTCCCGCATGCACCCCGATGACCCTAAAAGAGTAAAATTTTGGATAATAAAAATAAATAAAAAAATAAAAACATTATTATTTATTCATATACACATTATCAAACATCACCCACTTTATCAATCATCAGCTCTCACCCTCAAACATCACCCACCACCACCATTAGCACCACCATTACTGCCACCGCCACCACCACCATAATCCGCCGCCACCACCACCACAACTCTCTCTCACACACACACACTCTCTTACCACCACCATAATTCGCCACCGCCACCATTACCACCACCATCAACGTCTCTCTCTCTCTCTCTCTCTACATCTGACACCACCACCACTCTCTTTCTCAACGTCTCTATGGCCGCCAGAGGTTTCAGATCTGGCTGCCGCTGGAAGTTTATACACTAATGGATTTTCTTTAATCTGATTAAGAAGGGGCTAGGGTTTGCTTAGATCTGATTTCTTAGTTGGGTTTCGTTGAAAAAGTATCACCTGCAAATCAGGTGTTTGACGGTGGCTGAACGGAAAAACGAATCTTTACCACCTACAAATCAAATATTTGAATGGGCAGATTGAAAAGGTACCGGGTCAAAGTTTCAATATGGTTCAAGGTATTGGTGGTTTGTAAGGTAGGTGGTGGTTGATGGTGATTGGGGTGTTGATGTCGGGTGGTGGTGAATGGTGGTAGTCATGTCGGGTGAGGTGGTGAATGGTGGTGGTGATGTCGGGTGGTGGGTGGTGGCGTCGGAGTGGTGGATGGCGGGCGGTGGCGATTATGTCAGGTGGTGGGTGGTGGTGTAGAAGAGAGAAGGAGATCTTGTAGAGAGAGAGTAGAGACTCAATATTTGTTATGTGTGTATATATTATATTAATAATAATAGCTTACGTTTAAATATATATGTTAATAGTTTACATTTAAATATAAATTACCAAAGTACCCTTATTTTATATTTGAAATTACGAAAATACCCTTTCAGTTAATATACAATATGGATGGAGTTAAGGCCGTGGAGCAAACCGGAGACAAAATCAAAACATCAGGGAGGAAAATGACTATTTTAAACGATTGGGGCAAAACCGTTAAAACGACCAAACCACAGGGAGCAAAATGAAAGTTTACTCATGATTTTATAAAACATGTTTAAGTGTCATTATTAATTACTCATTACATATTCATATGTGTTTTTATTGATCTTGCATGTTAAATATGATCTCTAGTCTCTGTCTTTGTCCATTTTGCATTTTTGTGTAATTTTCAATTTAGTATAATCTTCAAATTTGCAAGTTGTATTCATGAAGACTTGTGATCCATCATCTTACTAACAGTGTTACACTGAAAGTTTTAGTAATCAATATCACCTGCAAGATGAATTGATATAACATACAACAAAACCAACCTAGTTTTTGAACAACTATCAAAGAACTAGATAGATTGAAACATTCTACAACTTCCATTTCCAAATGGATTTAATATAACATACAACAAAACCAACCTAGTTTTTGAACAACTATCAAAGAACTAGATAGATTGAAACATTCTACAACTTCCATTTCCAAATGGATTTAAACTCAACTCTTTAAATGACGCTAACACAAACTTATTTAACCACAAAAACCAAAATATAGAAGTATAGAACAAACTACCAGGGTGGCGGTTTAATGACTAAGTATAGGTAACAGAGAAAGGGAACGGGCATGGAGGTTCGTTTACTTCAACAACGCCTTCAAGCATCTGGACAGCTTTCCTCATGGTTGGCCGCATCGAAGGGTTTTCTTGTACGCACCAAAGTCCAACCTTAACAAACGTCATTAGCCTCTTGTAGTCATCTAAGGCCTCCAAATCATTCTCAAGAAACACGTCTAGTTTACCTTCTTGATAGCAATCCCATGCCCAATCAGTTAAAACCGCCACCACATCTTTAGAATCACTCTCATTAATTATGACACTCTTTCTGCATGAAATCATCTCTAGTAGCAACACACCAAAGCTATAGACATCAACCATTACCGTGACCGGGGTGTTCCTAAACCATTCAGGAGCAACATATCCTTTTGTTCCTCGTATTCCAGTACTCGTTCGACTTTGATTCATCATCAAAAGCTTTGCCAATCCAAAGTCGGAAATTTTAGCATTGTAGCTATCATCAAGAAGTATGTTTTGAGGCTTTATGTCACAGTGGATGACTTGGGTACTACATTCTTCATGGAGGTATGCAATTCCCTTTGCGATGCCGACAATAACATCACTTCTTAGTTTCCAACTCGGTCTCATGTCTCCAAACAGAAAGCCTGCCAATGTGCCATTACTCATGTACTCATAAACTAATAGCCGATGATCACCATCATCACAATAACCAAGAAGCTGGACCAAATTTTTGTGATGAGTCTTTGCAATAGCATTGACCTCGGTCTTGAATTCCTTATCACCATCTTCAAACACCCTATCTAACTTCTTCACTGCCACAGTTTTTACCCCTATTACGCCTTTATAAACCGTCCCAAAAGCCCCTTTTCCCAGTTCATCCTTGAACCCGCTGGTAGCTTCAACCAACTCTTGATATGTGAAACGAGGAAGATTGGTATCAACCAATTTACTACTTGGGTAATGATTTATTGTGGTCTTCTTGTGTATTAGAAAGAAACCCACACAAATCACACCACACAATAAGAAAATTACAAACACACATGTACTTAAGATCACAACTATCAAGCTTCTCTGATTGTTCTTTTCCTTTGAAGATACATAAGGGGTTTCATTAGGAAGGTCACCGATCCGATATTTCAGGAAGGCCTTCACAACTAGTGAAGGATCCTTCTTTCCATTAGAGAGTGGAAGCTTCTTCTTCCAACATCTCTGGTCTCGGTAAATCGCAACAGCACATAAACAATCTTGTAAGCAGAAAGTTTTGCAAGTTTCTTCATTAGTTGGCTCCACACGCACATAATCAGATCCTGGCCAATCAATGTTGGTGAGTTCGATGAAATCAAACTGGTTTCCATCATAACCTTCATCGCAGGTTGGAGAGGAAACAGGCTTGCAATCACCAATTGGATCATTGGGATCAAGCAAAGAAAACCCCTTCGGGCACTCACAGTTTACGCGGTTACCATCAAGGCTGCAAACACTGTTAAACCCACAAGCTCCGGTACCGTCGGTCCCATCGATCCAGTCACATATGAAGTCTGGCAGGGACAGTAAAACTGTCCAGTCTGTATTGCCAGTCGGATTCTTGGGGTAAAAATATTGAGTGAAAACCCCATTAGATTCTAGAGTTGCTCTTTGGTAATAACGTCTAGAATCAATTGCATCTTTCCGATTAAGATCTACTATTTGGCCACTTCCTTTCAATATATACATGTATCCTGTCTCGTCATAGATCAACTGTTTACCAGCAATCGACCTATTGGAGTCACGGGTGCCACTTCTATAGTACGTGTTATATAAAACACCGGATGGTATATCGCGCTTCCTAAGAATAAGATTTCCATCTTCAAGCAAAGTCAACTGAAATCTTCCCAAAGTGAAGTTTGTTTCGCTTATCTTTGATATTAGCTCTCCAGATCTCTCCATAACCTGAGTAGGAAGTATGGTATCTGTTGGAAAGCGAAAGCTCTCCCACACCTTGCGGGAAATGCCATCAACAATCTCAAAGTTACCAGTATCGTTCATAAAACCATATGCACGATCCGAAATATTGGACTCTGAAGTCCATACCTCTTTGCCTTGAGGATCACTTAGTACGAGCCCACGCCCATCACGTAGCTCAACTTTTGATCCTCTAGGCACCATATGACCACCTTTTGGATACCAAACGACGGTCTTATTAGGTATTTTGTCATACCATATGGATAACAGAAAGCTCTCTTTTTGCTGAATTCGTTGGAACCCAAAGGCAAAATCACCCGAAGGTGAGAGCCATGGCATGCCATTGTCTGCTGCTGTGAGCGATGCACTCACCGGGATAGAACCATTTCCGTTTGTTTGTTGTGCTACGATAGAAAACGGTAGAAAGGTAGTTAAAAGAGTGAGATACAGAACTCTAGCCATTGCTAAAACGATACACACTACTACCATACGTAAACCGTACCAGCTATAAAGACACAGATTTTAAGTAGTCAACAAAGTTTTTCTTGACATGAAAATAATTGAAGTTTCAATAATAAAGAAGTTGAACAAGTCTTGAGTTCGAATGTGGCTGTAAAGGATTGATCTTTACACTTCAATTCCATAAGAAGAAAGTAACATTGAACACAGGCCCACATTAGAATTTCCATATTGAAACTGTGGACTATTTCTGGACAGCATATATATCAGACAAAATGTCCCCCTAAAACAAAGTGAGGTGTCTTAAGAAGGCTTACGGTGACAAGGAAATAAGTTGAAGAAGTCTTTCTTTACTTGTCTAATTATCCTGTCAAAGTCCGTATTATTAACGAAGTAGGAGCGAAAAGTCTAGATCAACGAAGTAGAAACAGAAGCGAAAGCCTCTATACCTAGACTATACGCTATGGAATCACGCCCCTCCACGTGGCCACCTCGCTCGGCGTGAGGTGGCATGAAACACCGCCAGAGAAGGAGATGTCATAGGACACAGGCCCACATTAAACTTTCCACATTTAAAATGTAAACATTTTTGTTTCATTAAGCCTAATTTCTTGTGGACTATTTCTGGACAGCATATATATAAAGACAAATTGTCCTACTAAAACTATATGAGGCGCCTATGGCTTTCTAGCCTAGTGGCATCTTGGTGGTAAGATAAAGCTTTGGGACCAATAGGTCCTGGGTAGTAGAATTGAAAGGTCTTTCTCCTTACAAGTTATAACTTGTGGCTCATCACTCATGTAACTCGTAATTTAGTTCAGTAAAAACTTGCGTGTTTGACTCGAGCTAACTCGCTCGTATAACATTCCACATGAGATCGTTTGATTGAATCAGTTTTCATCATTCATTTTCACCGTATATTAGTAAATATGTACTCTATTGTTCATGCATGATTGGTTACTGACCAACGCAAGAGACATGCGATCGATATTACAAACGCAAGTCTCATGCGTTGACAGTTTGTACAGAAAAATGGCTAAGTGTAAATTTTTTATAAGTTGTCGTTTTTATGTTGTCATGTTTGTTTTGCAGAAATGGCACGATTTATTTAAGACTTGTCTAATTTGGAATTTATATACAACAACAACAACCATACCCAGTAAATCCCACAAATAGCAAAGCTACTTATAGGGTCTGGGGAGGGTGGGATGTAGACAGACCTTGCCTCTATCCCTAGGGATAGAGAGGCTGCTTCCAGAGAGACCCTCGGCTCCAAAACGAACATCATACCAACACACCAAGTCAAAGAACATAGAAATAAGAAGTCAGCAATACCAAGAAAGTTATCAGAGTGACACAATATAATGTAAATCATGTGTAATATCATACAACATTTGGGCATGAACACAGGGATGCAATCACCGGTAAGGACTCTTAAAGAATAAGAAAACCTACGTCCCTAAAATACAACTAAGACCTTTCTGCAATATCCCCTAAAAGTCCTTAACCCTAATCCTACGTCTCCACGCAGTCCTATCTTGGACCATGTCCTCAGAAAGATGCAACTCTAGTAAATCATGTCTAATCTGCTCATCCCATGTCAGTTTGGGTCTGCCTCTTCCTCTTCTCCCCTCCACAGTAAGAGTTTCCACTACTCTAACTGGTGCCGTCGTTTGTCTCCGCTTCACATGCCCAAACCATCTCAATCTCCCCTCCTTAATCTTATCTGATATACTAGCCACCCCTAATCTTTTCCTAAAAACCTCATTTCTTATACGATCTAACCTCGTGTGACCACACATCCACCTCAGCATCCTCATCTCTGCTACCTCCATCTTGCGCGCTTGTGTCTTCTTGATAGCCCAACAGTCTGTTCCATATAGCATAGCGGGCCTAACTGCTACTCTGTAAAATTTTCCCTTTAGTTTAGTTGGGAACCTCCTATCGCACAATACCCCACTGGCTGCCCTCCATCTACACCAGCCAGCTTGTATGCGATGGGTTACATCACTATCTATGTCACCATCTCTTTGTACAAACGACCCCAAATATTTAAATTTAGTTACCTGTGGGACCAATTGATCCTCAATGGTGATTTGGGTGTCATCATCATCGGCTACACCACTAAAATCACAGTGTAGATACTCAGTCTTAGATCGACTAATCCGTAGGCCCTTGCCCTCTAAAGCTACTCGCCACTCCTCTAACCTCGCGTTCAAGCACTGTTTAGTCTCTGCAATCAACACAATATCGTCTGCAAAAAGCATGCACCACGGAACTGTCTCCTTAATCAACTTGGACAGCTCATCCAAGACAACCGCAAAAAGAAAAGGGCTCAACGCAGACCCTTGGTGGAGTCCTACCTCCACAGGAAAGAAGTTTGTATCCCCTACAGGCGCGCGGACACTAGTTTCCGCTCTATCGTATGTATCCATGATTATGTCAATATACTTCCCAGGTAGCCCTCGACCCTCCAAACTATCCCAAATCAGTTGCCGTGGGACAGTGTCATATGCCTTTTCAAGGTCGATAAACACCATATGTAGATCTTGCTTCTTCGCTCTATACGTTTCCATCAATCTCCTTAGAATATGTATCGCTTCTGTAGTTGACCTCCCTTTCATGAATCCAAATTGGTTTACTGAAACCTGAGTTTCTTTTCTAATTCTAGTTTCAATTACCCTTTCCCAGAGCTTCATAGTGTGGCTTAGTAGTTTGATTCCTCTGTAGTTCCCACAACATTGAGCGTCTCCTTTATTCTTGTATAATTCTAGTTTCAATTCCTCTGTAGTCCCCAGACGCTCAATGTTGTGGGAACTACATTGGCTTAGTAATTTGGAATTTATATCCGACTTGTTATTTGTGACTCCACGAGTTAGCTTGACTTGATAACGGGCTTAGAATCTACCTAGGATGAACGTTGACAAATCAATACAGCTCAGCTTGTATTGTTACGAGCTCGAGTCCTAATTAACGTCGGCTCCCCTCAGTCCGCTCATAGGTTGATCAGTAAGGCAGTTTAGTGACAAGAAATTGGTCAATTATTGTTGGTATGCTTATTTTAGGAGTTTATTAGGTTATTGCCCCGTGTAATACACGGGCTGAATCACAATTACAACGTGAAACAAAAAAAATGCGTTCATAATATGGTCTAAGTATATGTATATGTAAAGTAGAGTAGTATGCAAACCAAATACGAAACAAATGTTGTAGAATTACAAAGGGTTGTATGTGTGGAAAATAAACAACTCATAATTTTCCTCCTTTAAATTAAAGGGGAATGAATTATTACTTATTTGACATGGTAAACTTGTCTAAAAAACATGACGTTTTCCTCTATATATAACATGCATGGCATATGAAGAGCAAAATATTATACCTAACATGTAGAATGAAGTGAAGTTGAATTCTAAATATTGGATTTAATATATGAATATTAAATAATGATTTGTGTTATTCTTGACAAAACTTTAATTATCACAAAAATCTAATTTGATACCAAAATGAAATGTCAAACTTACGAAATTTAGAATAGCATTAAAATAAAAATGTAAATGGGCTGCTACGTATTTAATGGATTAAATGGTTACCATTTTTATAGATTTTTATTTACCCTTTTTATTTCAAATCAAAATTAAAGCCCGAAATTACAGATTAGGATTTGAAACACATTGTAGACTTTAGATTTATATTCAAGATAAAATTTTATCTATTGAATCTTCTATATTTAATATTTTTTTATAATTTCAAATCAAAGTTAAATCCAAAAATCATAGATTAGGATTTGATATATTAAATTTTTTCTTAGTTATGAATTGATTTGAAATTTTAAAATTTATCCATTAAATCCTCTATATTTAATATTAATTAATGTGTATTAGGCGGAAAACGAAATTTAAAATTTATCCATTAAATCCTCTATATTTAATATTAATTAATGTGTATTAGGCGGAAAAACGAAATTATTGATGCTCTCTATGAATGACAAGTGTCCCATAATGGTTTCTTTTATTATAGAGTATAGATTTTTGTTCATCTCCTGGTTTTTCGGTTCTCTATTGTGTGGGCGTTTAATCTGGGCCTTCACCCGGAACAGGGTATTGTTAGGAACCAATCCTACCCACGGGTACACTACCATGTTGTAACCCTATGCTTTGAAACCGGTTTCAACCAAACCGATCACTTCCCTCTTCAAAAACTAGTTACATAGCGAACCCAGTCCACTATAACCGGTTTTGACCCCCTTTGACAATACCCGAAACCAGTTCAAACCCAGTCCACTATGACCGGTTTTGACCCCCTTTGACAATACCCGAAACCGGCTTGGAACTGAACAGCTTTTCAGAAAAAATAAATAAATAACCAGTTTTGTGCAACTCTAGCGTCCTTGACGAATCTAATATTTAATTTGCTATTGATTTAAAATTTTATAATAGGTCAGAAAAAAAAAATCATCTTTTATACTTGAGCATAATGTTATATTCACAGTATTTACATATTTAATTTACACTCAACTTTTTTTTCAAAGAAAATAATATCAATTTTGCATTATTGCAGTTACCAGTTATCTCATTGCAAAAGCAAATACTTTGCAAAGATGGTGAGACTTTTATTAGAAATTATATATGATAATTATATTTTACAATTAGAGCTGCTGATTAAGATCTCAAGGTAAAATGCTTCAACCCAATATTACCTCTCACAAAATCGTATAGTTATACGAAAATTTTCTACATATTTTAGAACCGGGATACGAATATACAAACACAACTGTAGTGACCGATATTACCATATATACCCGCCAAGGCTACAGCCAGTTGGGTGTTACTATCTTAGCTGGAGCTACGGTTGAGGGCTGAGAATCTCGGATTTTGGCTAGAGACCGATATTGCAATTTAACACTCTCTGCATTATCAAGTGTCTTCACAACATACCTGTGTTTTAAAGGTTTTTAAGATATGAATAATATATCTTAATATTCATGGAACAGATAGTAATAATAAAAATATGAAGATGTTAATATTTGATTACGAAGACTGACCATCCGTTTAGGCATTGAGTTGTTACAATGGCTTCACGACCAACAAAACGAGGAGGTGTTCTTTTATTACCCTGAAAATAAAATACTTACAAAAGTTATATATATATACCAATATATGCAAGTAATCAAGGTTAATTTAAACATGATATATATCAATCAATATATGAAACTAGAAAACAGATTTAAGAGTAAAATGTCATTTTCGTCTCTTGAGGTTTGGCTAGTTTTGCGACTTTTGTCCAAAGGTTTGTTTTTCCGCATCTGGATCCAAAAGGTTTGAAATCTTGTCATTTTCATCTGGCTCGTTAACTCCGTCCGTTTTTTCTCCGTTAAGTCAGGGGTATTTCCGTCTTTTTTTAACTTAGAGGGCAATTCGGTCTTTTTCACTTTATGTACAAGTATTCAAAATACCCATAACGAAGAAAAAAGACAAAAATACCCCTGACTTAACAGAGAAAAATGGATGGAGTTAACGAGCTAGATGAAAATGGCAAGATTTCAAACCTTCTGGATGAAGATGCAGAAAAAAAAAACCTTTAGACGAAAGTCGCAAAACTGGCCAAACCTCGGAGACGTAAATGGCATTTTACTCCAGATTTAATCAATAACCTTGATAATAACGCGTTCAGACACACAAAATGGAAATTGAACGCCCCGGCCTCTGATTTGTTCCGCATATGATACATCGCCATAATTACTTCTATCCTGCATGAGCCAAGAAGACGACATAAAAAAATTCAAAATCCTTTTTCTGTAAATAACAATCTTTGAATGATCCAAGAAGGAAAAAAACAAACCTGATCTAATTTGTTTCTTCTTTTAGTCGCGCGATTTCTTTGTAACTCTTCTTCCCTAAGAAACGCATGAACAGCAGATCGCAGAGCTACATAAACGAAACAAAAATGTGTAAAAAAATTACCATACTTGATAAGATCACATAAAGCATCAAAGTTATAAAAACCAAATCTACCTATAATTAAAATAAGAAAGAAAAGAACTTTTCTTACATAGATTTGGAGCAACTGAGCTTTCTGATACAGGTTGCGAACAAGTGTAGCATGCTTTCTGGGAAACATATCGTACATAACGACAGTCAGCACATATTTTGGAATCAGGAACTAGAAAGCATAACAAACATGAACTACATTGATCAAAAGATTGAATGCTAATGAAGCGTAGCATATTTGCAAAAAAACCAACGATATAAATCATAATAAGAGGACTTCACATACTAACCACCCTCATAACATGCTGCATTCCACTGCTACCAAAAGAATGCCCACAAGGTAATATCATCGCATCATCCATGAGAGCTCCTCTGTATGAACATAAAACCATAAACGTGTAACAAAACATGAACTTTATACAATGTTACATTAATATAAGCCTTAACGTCAAATTGAACCTTTTACTATCCTACACGTCTACAAGATTTGTAACTGAACTTTGGACCTATGGAGTAAATGCGTAATAATCATCAAACGATGCGTAGGTAAATTGCCATGATAATATATATAATTTTTAAAGAAACTCACGTTAAAGGATCCGAGAGTATCGTCCTTAATGACTCCCCCGATCCACCCGAATACGAACCACTCTTTCGTCCACTAAACCCGCACCCATTCTCAACCAACATATCTTTAAACCCTGCACCCGAACCCTCCACTCCATTAAACAACTGCGAGTAGTACAATTCACCATTCGGATCCGCAACCGTTATAGCATTTTGATACTGACATATTTGCCCTTGATGATGATTCTCAACTGAACTTGATCTCACATCATTCATATCATTTCCTGACATACTAACACTCCCTTCCTTCATCACTTCCCTAACGGAACCTAAAACGGAACAATTAACAAAAATCATAAAAATCACAAAAATCATAAAAATTATAAAAATCACAAAAACCATAAAAAATATAAAATTAAAACAACTGCTTCAAAACCTAACAAAAATAATACACAATCAAAAGTAATGTTATAAAATTATAAAAATCACAAGAATTAAGCAAAATTGCTTCAATACTTACCAAAAATAATACACAATCATAAATAAAAATTATAAAAATGTTATAAAAAAACTGCTTAAAATTTAGAAATAATAAAATTATAAAAACTTACCATGCCTCATTTTCACATCACCATTTTTCTCACCGCTGACGTCATCATCCATATCATCTACGTCATCATCGTCACTCTCCGATCCATCACCGCTAGGTGAGCTGGAACTCCTACCGCTTCTAACCTCCCACTCGTGGACGCCACGGTGGTACGGCGGAGCAGATTCCGGCAAGCTCCGGCGGAATTCGGCACCGGCGTGATGTTCGTAGTGGCGATTTTGATGCTCGATGAAGCCGGTGAGCTCGCGAGTGGTTTTGTCGTTGTTATTGTTGTTGCCGGAGCTGTGTGTGGCGGTATGGTGGTTAGGGCGGTGGTTTTGAGGCGGCGGCTGGTGCGGCGGATTGCGGTGGAAGCCTAGGGTGGCGTCGTGGTGGAAGAGGAGGTGGTGGTTATCGGAGCAGTGTGAGAGTACTAGAGCGATCTCTTCGGAAGCCATGGTGGTGATGAAAGTGTAAAACCCTAACCCTAATTTTGTTAATTGTGATGGGAAATTGGGAATTAGAAGGCGATTGACTTTGACTTTTACGTTTGACGGTGCTCACTCTGTTTTACTTTTTAGAGTTTATTTTTACAATTTTGAGCAGGGCGACAAACGAACCAAACGTTCAACGAACGGTTCGAACAGTTCGTAAGGGAAGTTTGTCTGTGTTCGTTCGTTTATGTTCGTGAACGTTTGGTAACGTGTTCGTTTGTGTTCGATAGTTCATTAGTGTTTTTAATTTTTGTATTTATTTAAATATCTAATAAGTGTCAATGTATTATATATTCTATTTATGAACGATTGTTGTGTTCGTCTGTTTCTATTTGTGTTCATAAACATTATTTTGTGCTCGTTTGTGTTCGTCAACGTTCATTTTTGTCCGTTGTCTAAAATTAACAAACAAGCACAAACGAATACGAACAAGTTCATTTCCTTACCAAACGAACACGAACATAAAATCTCGTTCGATAAGTGTTCGTGAACAGTTCGCGAACACATATATTTCTTAACAAACAAACACAAACAAGGTCTTGTTCGTGTTTGTTTGGTTCGTTTGCAACCCTAATTTTGAGGCCAGGGGGCGTGGTATACCACCCCTGGCCACCTCAACTTCGTTAGCGCCCCTTAGCCTTCCCTACCCATCCCATGCTGACCAAAGGGGGGCGCCATCGATATTCCGTCAGCCCAGTAACGAACGCTAATGGCAACTGCAGGTGGGACCCATTGTTTTCACTTTTCAGCCAAACAATTTTTTCTCTTTATTTGTGTTTTTTGTATTTTTTTAATAAGAGGGTTTTAAAGGGGCTTTAAACCATTGTATGCAAGTTAAAGGGGGTATTTTTAAAGCCCCCTATGTGACATGGCTCTGAGACCATGCGTAGTGGTAAGGGTGAATAATGCCTCACCTATGAGCGTTTTCCACCACGTGTTATCCTAGTCAGCAGAGGAGCGTTTTTCACAAATGGGTGTAGTGGGGATGTGGGCATTATGTTAAAAGGGGTGTAAAGAATTAAATAAATAAAAAAACCATGAAAAAAAATGATTGAGCAATAAAAACGATGGTTACATGTGATTGGGCCACCAATATATTCAAAATGGGGCTCCGGCGTTGTTTATACAACGCTTTTCGATTTTATGGTTCAAAAACGTCGCGGGGGGCGATGTCTCCGACGTGGTTGGGCGTTGTTTTGCCCAAAAACGCCCAAATACACAACGACTACGGGTGGTCTGACGTGGCACTATAAAGTCCCTAGAGGCTTTAAACCACAACCCAGTCTAAGAGATTTTTAAATCATATAGGGTCAAATAAGTGTAATTTTTTTGTGATTTTATTATTAGTGTTTTAATTTATTAGATGGCCCTTGATTCATACTGAGATTAAAATAACTAGTTTATGATTTGACGGTCAATATTACCGAAAGTCAAAAAAAATATAACGTGTGTGCGCGAATTATATCTCCATTAAACGTAACGTGATCGAGGAACTGGAACACCCCTGATCGGTGTAAGGTGGTCATACAAAACTATGAACATTGTTTTACAAACCTGTGTAGTGACATTTTCGTTCTTTCTGTGATAATTCATACTCTGATTTATGTGGATATCTTTTAGTTGTGGTTAGAACGGAGATATAAGTATCAATAATTACCCCGTTATTCGTTGATTTTTCGTGTGAGAAAACTAACATCATTACTCCTTAGTTATAATTCGATCACATGAGTAACCTCACTATCTCTCTAGTTTGACAAGACTAACAATGAAACAAAAAAAACACCAACACTATTATTAAAATCCACATCCATGATCCAACCACATGAATTTTGGTAGGTGATCAAGTTTTCCAAACGAACATTGTTAGTGGAGCTAGGGATGTTCATTATCCTATATAACCGAATTTGAAACAAAAAACAAAAAAAAAAAAACAAAACCCAAACCCAAACCGAATAAAAATATGGTTATTTGGTTTGTAACCATAACCAAGTTCAAATTTGGTTATTTGGTACCGTTTTTGCTTAGACATAATTTGTTTTTAAATTCAGACAATTTGGTTAAACCGAATTAATCGTTTTTAATTTTTATAAAATTATATACATATACTAGTATTAAGCCCCTGCGTTGCAGCAGTTATTGTAAAACTGTGTCAAGTAGTACCAATGTTATACCACTGTCAGCGACCACCAACACCGGAAAAGCTCGTAAAAACAAATTAAATAAAAACGAAAAAAATAACGTCGAGCGAAAAGCAGACATAAAATCTTTGATTCACGAACGCTCGTTGCAAAGAAATTAAACCGAAACGTAATACATAGAAAAAAATAACTAAGTCAATCCAGAACCCGCGCGTTGATCGAACTTGTTAAACGGAGAAAAATAGATGTGTTGTGACGGGCCAGTCAAACGGGAAAAAATATACGGAAAAAAATGTTGAACCCCACACGCACGTTGCGATGCATTAACTCACAAAATTTAGAACGAAACGAAAAAGTTGGGAAAGATGATAAGTATGTTGGACCAAAATTGAAAATAAAAAAGAGTTGGGATTAAATTGCAAAAGAAGAAAAACTTTGAGTTAAAAGTAAAAAACAAAGGGTGTAAATTGCAAAATTGAAGTTATCTTATCTATTAATCATAGATAAAGATAAGGATAAAAATAAATGATATCTATATATTAGTTATTAATATATTAATATTAAAAGAAAATTATTAAATTTATTAAATAATTATAAATAAAATTTATGAGGTTGAAGGAGAGAATGTCATGTGGCATTATTTAGAGTCTTTTATTATAAGTTAGATGTTAAGTGTTCATTTTAGCTCATGTCTATACCTAAGCCCAAATTCATCTTTACCCGTTAGCCCATTCATCATCCAAAAGCAGTGTAATAAAAATCGCGACAATACGACGGCTAGTCGGCGATTAATCGCTAGTCGGGCCTAGTTGAACCTAGTATGCCCTGGTCGGCCAGCCAAAAATGGGCCAAATATGATTCGTAAACGGGCACCCGATCCAAAGTTACAAGCGAATGACTTTTCCTTAGTCATCGTCGTCGTCGTATTCTCGGAATGGAATTGAAGAAGATGTTGATTTGCAGACGCGTTTTCTCTAATTCTCCGTCAACTACAACTCTTCTTTCCCCATATTTTTCTCCTTCTATACCCCATTTATCACTACAATCTTTATTCCCAAGCATCCAGTTGCTGCAAAATGAGTTTCAGGTCTTTGTTCATCACCACACTTTTCATCGTCTTGCCTCTGCAATCATACTCTTTCAGACACCTATACGAACAAACCCACGTACCATTTCTCTCTTTATCCTCATTTTAATCCGATATATATGTGGTTTTTAAGCTCAAGTTTGAATCTTTATATGATATGATCAATTCTTGTTATATGGGGTGTTCATGATACTGATTTTAGACTAATCTATATGTGGTTTTTAAGTTTAAGTTTGAATCTTTATATGATATGATCAATTCTTGTTATATGCGGTGTTCATGATTCTTTTTTTTTAGAAACTTGATAACTTTTTTTATTAAGTTACATCAAAACAGAAGGTAGACGGGCAACAAGCTGCGCCGCCACCCCTTTCTGAATTGCAAACCCTAATCTACCAAAGACAAAACCCCGTCCCCGAGGCTGAGCAATTGTTGTGGATGACCCGTTGGACCCTGGTCAGGAATTGGATAGCTTCTGGTGCTAGGGAGCCGAATGGGTCAAAGGCAAAATAGACAAAAACATGTTGGTTTTCTGCACAAGCTTTAGCGTGCTTATCAACTTTCTTCATGATACTGATTTTAAACTAATTTATATGTGGTTTTTAAGTTCAAGTTTGAATCTTTATATGATATGATCAATTCTTGTTATATGGGGTGTTCATGATACTGATTTTAGACTAATATATATGTGGTTTTTAAGTTCAAGTTTGAATCTTTATATGATATGATCAATTCTTGTTATATGGGGTGTTCATGATACTGATCTTAGACTAATATATATGTGGTTTTTAAGTTCAATCTTCAATCTTTATATTATATGATCATTTCTTGTTATATGGGGTGTTCATGATACTGATTTTAGACTAATATATATGTGGTTTTTAAGTTTAAGTTTGAATTTTGATATGATTTCTTGTTATATTGTGTTTTAAATTTAATAAAGATGCTAACTTTTTTCAGGTTTCTCCTTCACCTAGCCCTTCTTATGGTGGGTCAAATTTTCAGCAATTATGCAGTGGGGCATCTAGAAGTTGTCAGTTGAAGGATATAACTGCCTGTTTGACTTATTCTCAAAGTGGTAAATTATCTTTTTAGTTTTTAGTTTTACCCTTTTGGAATTTTGATGATGCATTTGAGTATTCTATAAAAGAGGCATGATGTTACATATTTAAAAAAGGTTAAAGATTTAGTGGCAGGTGAAGTATGATTGATGAGGGTAATGAAATCTTTTTGGTGTCATGATTTTGAATCATGGTGATTTTATGATGTATAAAGTTAAAGGATATTGAAGTTTTTGATATTTAGAAATGATATGGTTAGGATATGTTGTCTCCAACAGGTCAGTTAGGTACTTATGTGAGTATAGATGGGTCAACGGGCCGAAGGTCGCCCAAAGTGTGCTTAAATGCTTTCAGACTATTAAATTGATCGTCTTTAGTAGAGTTTGATTGTTTCCATAATCGTATTTAACGCATTAGTTATTTATAAAATACAAAGTTTGTTGGTATGTCAACCCGACATGTATTGAGAAATTAGTCTTTTGACCCGTTACATAGCTGATAGCATGCTCGAACAGCCCGTTTTGCCACCTCTACCCGCATGATTATAATCGTCTTCCTTTATGTTACTAAATACTTGTAACTGTCTTGTGTCTTTATGTGGGGGACATTCTAAAACAATCATAAAGATTACTCCTCTGTATCCAGAAGGTTAAATATTCAAGCTATAAAAAACAACTTTTTTTTTAATCTTTTTGCAAATTTACAACATTTACCGATGGTCTTTCATCTTACATCTATTTTGTTTCATTTACTAACAAAGTAATTGCTCTTTTCATGATGAAGAAATGCGCCTCTATGTATATAACAACGGTGAAAGCCTGCAGCATGTGAAAGTTATGATACTTCCTGCTAACAATACTTTCATGGATATAAATATAACAAGCCACCAAATGAAGACGGTACGTTTCTTTTCATTCACATGTTTAGAATCTGAATTTCATGATCAAGGATTTTAGACAACACTTTTTTGTAACCATATTTAAGTTCCTTCGGTTGGTTATCGGATGTACGTTTCCTAAGTGGTTATTGTGACATTTCGGTGCACTTGTTAAGTTAAGGATAGTTAGTTTTATATTTATATTATAAGTGGCAAAATGAGTGAGTTGGGTAACGGGTCAAATGTCCAGTTTTTTAGTTCAGGTCGGGCCAGGTTAGGGTAACGCACAAACTTTTTATTATAACTATAATAGTTGGTGTGTTACTATAAATTACCAAAAGAGTAAAGTACACCGATAGTCCCTGTGGTTTACCAATTTTTTTTTATTTGGTCCCTAGCTTTCGAAAAGTACACATATGGTCCATGTGGTTTGCACTTTGTAACGCATTTAGTCCCCAACTTTTTCCAAAGTACACAGACGGTCTCTGTGGTTTGCACTTTGTAACGCATGCAGTCCCTAACTTGGACATGCTAAAACCTTTAGATTAGTTGGCTGGGGACTAAATGCGTTACAAAGTGCAAACGATAAGGACCATCTGTGTACTTTTAGAAAGCTAGGGACCAAATCCAAAATTTTGGCAAACCAAAAGTACCATCCGTGTACTTTACTCTTATGAGAAAATGGGTCCAAATAACATTCTGTTTACCTAAACACTCAAAACTGATTAATGACTTGTTTGACCTTATGCGTGTGACAGGTCAATATTTCCTCGGATGTTGACTTAAGTTCCGCGATAGCGTTGACCACTAGCGACGGTGATTGTCGAATAAGCACAGCTGCAGCTCCACCACCTGAAAACCACTACCAGAAACACACTTCATACGGGACTTACATAACCCGAACTAATGGTGCATACCTAGTAATCCTACTACTAATCATAGGAGGACTTTTGACTTTTTTCAAACTAAGGACCCGAAGCAGACACCTTGACGGGGTCCCATACCACGAACTTGAAATGAGAAACTCAACATCGGTGAACATGGACGAAAAAGAAACCGAGAATTGGGATCAAGACTGGGATGATCAATGGGATGATGAAAAAGAAAAACCTGTGAAATCTGGTGGTGATAATCATGTTTT
This sequence comes from Helianthus tuberosus, assembly GCA_030545235.1. Lineage (NCBI taxonomy): Eukaryota > Viridiplantae > Streptophyta > Magnoliopsida > Asterales > Asteraceae > Helianthus > Helianthus tuberosus. Next base: position 8,976,413 of record CM060373.1, on the reverse strand, counting down.
AGTCAAACAAGTCAAACAAGCAAATGATCTTATTACAAAGTTGCCTAATTCTAATGGAAGGAAAAAGGAATGGGATGATTAATAGTTTGAATGAAAGTGTCCAAAATGAAGGTGAAGATGTTCACATTTTTTACAAATATATTAAGAAAGATTATTAAAACAAATTTCAGATTTTTAAAATTTTTTTAAATTTGAGAGGCAATTTTGATTCCTATTTTGTAAAATTCTGGGTTATCAACTATTCTACTAGATTTATGTTATAAGCAAGTTTTAATGCTTGTAAGAAAATTTTGTAAGAATAAATGATTTGGACCAAAAATGTGGTATATGATGGTTTTGTATCAAATTCGTCGGTTAAGCTCGCAAATCCAGGTAAGAAACCGAGAGTGGTGGAGTTTTTCTGCTTTTCTTTCTCTCTCTAATGTGGTCGTCTAAGGCTAGATTAGAGGTATAAACGTGGCACTAGCATGTTATAAGTCAGTGGTAACCTTTAGAAAAAAATTGAATGGCGCACATTTACAAAGATACTATTCATTCCATTCATCTTTTAATATAAAAATATAAATACTATTCATTCCATTCATCTTTTAATATAAAAAATAAATAAATAAAATATAAATATAAATAAATAAATAAATATTATAAGTATAATATAATTTAATTGTTCATCTTTGTTGCAAAGATCACAATAAGAAGTCAACTACTATGGTTCAAACTTATGCAAATAGGTCAAAACTATAATAGGTCTTGTGAAAATAACATGATCCCCTTGAACTATTAGTTAATTACAATTCTGGCTATATTCATTATCACTAACAGAAAGTATAGATTATGTTGACATAAATGTTTGGAGGAATGAGGAACATGTAAAATACCAAAATTGCCCTTGGAGACTCATGTAATGAAACAAAACTTATCCTTTCAAGAACAAAGCAAAATATAGATTCTACTGCAAAAGGTGAAAAAGGAAAATAATATGGTATCCATAGTTGTCTTTTAAGAAAAGTAAAAGTAAAAGCATGAAGGGATCATGTTTGTTGCTTGGGACACTTTCTCTTCATTACATCACAATCACATGTCATGCTTCTATTTTATTTCCAGTTTTGCTTTTAGACCGGAGGGTATGGGGGTCGTCCCCATGCCCGTCCCTTGCTCGCCGCCCCGTCTTCCCCACCCCTCTGCTTCGGCGCCGGGTCAGGCCCGTCTTCTCCGTCCTCCACAAGCCGGTGGTGCCGGGCCTCTCTCCCACACACACACCTATACATACACACACACACACACACACACACACATATATATATATATAAAGGGCTTCATCCCCCACCCCCCTAGGTCCATCCCCTTTAGGCCTCGCTTACGTGGCGGTGACGTGACGGCCCATCCCCTTGGGGATGAGGCTCTCCATACCCCATGTTCTTATACATTTCATAAAATCCTTTTGCAGCTTTTCTACTTATGTATTATTTTGAATGATGTTATAAAAACAAAATTCATAAATATATTTTTCTATAGATCTAAACTTGTATCATTAGTATACATTAAAGAGTGTGTTAACTAATCTAGGAAGATGTTATAAACCCTTTAAACAAAAATGATTTTTTTTGGATTTTTTTTAAGCTTGTAATAGATCTACATAGGAATTAATGGTAGAAAAGTTACATAAGAATGGCAGGTAAACGGGCAACAAGTTGCGTCGTAACCCCCTTTTAAATAACAAATCCAATTCTATCGAAAATAAAACTTTGGTTCCTTGGCGTCAAGAAATTGATATGCAGGATCCTCTGCACTCTATCCAAAAAACCAACAGCTTTAGAAGCAAATGAACCAGATGTATCAAAGGCAAAAGGAAAAAGAAAATTAGATTTAAACTTTGGAACTCTTATACATATACAAGAATATTTTTCAACTAATATGCAAAGACATTGGTGTTGTAATGGGCACCTAAATAAATTTCCACCCCACTAAAAATCCCTTTATTATTATTTTTTTTTTCTGTTTAAAAAAGCATTATATCTCTTATACTCTTTATCAGTATAACCAACTTGCCAATATAGTAATTGAAATTTGTGTAATACTAAAACACTTTTTAAGATTAAATATGATGTCATCCGGTTTTTAAGTCCGATTCAACCAGATTGGTTGGTCGGCTAGTAAACCAGAAATGCAAGCGCTTTAATAAGCAATCTGGTGTCAAACATTAGTGTTGACGACTCCTTGTTGCGGAAACATGTGATTTTCTCGATTAAAAGTTCAATCGAAACCATAGATTATTTGTAAATGCCAAATTGCTAAGGTTAAAATATTGTTTCAAAAAGTGATGCTCTTTTATGTTTATATGTGGGTGTTATTTGTTTTGATCATACACAATGACTTAAAATGCAATGATTGATTGTTACATAAAAAAAAAGTTATGCCAAACATACACCACTTGTTAATATAAGATTAAAATATACATGCTTTTGAGGAAAGAAGATTTGTGCTAAATTGTTCTCTTTTAAGGAAGTTTATAGTTTAAACTGAATATCAAATTTACAAGTTGGGTGTTTATATATAATCTATATATATGAAGTATACATTATATGTAATAAAATCAAGAAATTTATACACGAAAATCAATATATTTTCTTTATATTAAGATAACTAAAAAAACAAGGTCATGTTATCTTAAATTTTTGGAGGCTTTCATGTTGGGTGGCTTAAATGTTGACAAGAAAGAAAAAGATAATCAAATTTATTAACAACACATGTGGCAGTTGATGATTGAAAATGACAATAATAACATTTCATAATCTAAGTGGATTTGTACTTCGTACAACTCATTTTAACTAGCTTTTCACATGCTATTAAGACTTATAATAACACATTAACACCATTTCCTCTCGAATTATTTTTGAAAAGGAATAATGGATTTTAATAATCTCAATTATTCGTCGTTGGTCGACAACGGTCCCAACTTTAAACTTTTCCATTGGCGCTCTCATCTTTTCACATATTGGCCTTAAATGGACCCTGACTAACAGAACCCTAACGCCTTTAGTCTCTGGTTGCCAGAAAAACGATTTTGGTTGAAAAAGGTTCCTAAATGTCCGATTTGTGGTTACAAACAGGTTTGGGACAAAAACTTTGAGTTTTTTGGCTAAAAAGTTGATTATTCCGGCCAAACTGAAGTTTTACAGCGAAAAAAGAGTGTTTTTTTTCCGGCAACCTTAATAATTGAGGATTTTACTAGAAAAGGTTCTTAAAGCTGTGTAATAAGGTTACAAAGAGGTTTGAGACGAAAATTTTGAGTTTTCCGGCCAAAAAGGAGTTTTCCGACGACCGGAGACTGACGGCGTTAGGGTTCTATTAGTTAGGGTCCATTGAAGGCCAATATGTAAAAAGATGGGACCGCCAGGAAATTTTTTAAGTTGGAACCGTTTCCGGCCAACGGGCAACAACTAGAATTATTAAAATCCATTATTCCATTTCAAAAACACCAAACACCATTTTCTTAAACAAAAAAAAATACCACATAGAACATGAACATTAACACATAATTATGCAGTAAAACTTCTATGTCAGCTCTTTCAAGACAAATAATAACCGTTAAACAAGAACCATAACAATAACAACAAAAATTGGATCCTGTGAAAACGAATCCGGTATCTTAACACTAACAGAATCCATTACAGTACTAACCGGATTCATCTTCGCCGGATAACCAATCGGAACTACAACATACATCATTACATCAAGACTCCGATTCCTCGTTGCTTTCGGACGGGCATTTGATCAGCCCCAATATGTTAATCACCTCAGCCATATCCGGCCGGTTCGATGGCACTTGCGACGTGCAAATTAGCCCCAATTTCATCACCGGAATCGCTTCCTCAGCCGGAAAGTTCCCTTGAAGCTTTTCGTCGATGCATTCATCCACCCGCCCTTCTTCAAGGGCCCCGCGAACCATGTCGCAAAGTATCACCACGTCATCCTCCATGTACTCCACCGGCCTCTTTCCTGTCACAATCTCGAGAACCAAAACCCCGAATCCGTAAATATCGCACTTTTCAGTGATTTTCACCGTTTTGCAGGCGAATTCGGGTGCCATGTAACCGAGGGCGCTTTGGATCTTGCTGCTGAGAACATAACGATCTAGCATTGGGAGAAGTCTAGCGAGACCAAAGTCTGCGACTTTGGGCTCACCAACACCATCGATTAACACGTTGCTGGATTTCAGATTGTAATGTATGATGTTAAGACGATGCAAGTGAGCTAAACTTTTTGCGATCCCGAGAATGATATTGAATCGTTCGTTCCAAGTGAGCGAGCTTCCGTTTTCGTCTTCGTTTTCGTGCAGATGCTTGTAAAGATTCCCACCGGATACATATTCGTAGATTAACAGTTGTAGCGACGGAGTCCAGTAATACCCTTCGAGCGCTACGAGATTCGGGTGATGAATCTTTCCGAGCTTCTTAACCTCCCGCTCGAAATCGTCTTGCGATTTAACAAGACTCGAAACCGTCAGCTTTTTAATCGCAACGGATCGGCCGTCCCCCAGAACAGTTCGGTATACCGCGCCAAACCCACCGCGCCCGAGCTCGCAATCCTTGTTTAGTAACGCATGTGCTCCGGTACTAAAGTCCGGTTCGCCAGAAAACATTACCAGCTTGCCGGAATTCGTATCGGTACTTGGAGAGCTGCTGAACCCGCCACCGGATAACGGAACCGCGGCTGCTGACCTGGACATGGTGGATCGGACTCGAATATTAAGAACGGTGATGAAAATTATGCCGATGACAATCACGGCAGCTGCACCGATTGCTACGAAAGCCGAAATGCTAAGAACGGTTTTCTTGTTTTCGAGAGTCTGAGGGACCGAGTCAACGTCTGTACCGGTTGAGTTGGGGTTGAGTACTATCGGTTTTGGAAGCACGGTTGGACAGCTTCGGTCCACCGCAGCACCGCAAAGAGCTGGATTGCCAGATACAGAGGACGGAGATATGGTGTTGAAGAAAGCACCACCGGGTAATTCACCTTGTAGTTGATTGTGTGATACGTTGAATGTAACCAGATGTGCAAGGTTTGCTAACGGCTTCGGTAGGGTTCCGGTGAGTTTGTTAAACGACAAATCAACATACTCGAGATCAGCAAGTTTCGCCATTGCTTCAGGAAGTTTACCCGAAAGACTGTTTCTCGATAATATCCTGCAAAACGCACAGATTAGATTACGATTAACCAAAAATAGTTTATGAAACATATTATACGAATCTTACAAAGAAGCAAGGGATGAACAGGTTGCAATTGAACTCGGAATGTTGCCGGAAAGCGAGTTCTGCGATAATACGAGATCCTTCAGTGAAGTTGCTCCACCGATTTCAACAGGAATGCTTCCGTTTAACTTGTTTACACTCAAATCGAGAATATCCAAAGCCGTTAGCTTGCCGACAGTCTTCGGGATTTCACCAGTCAGCGAATTCTTAGACATGTTCAAGAACCTCAAGCTGCTAAATTTCCCGATATCGGACGGGATTTCACCGGATAACTCATTGTGGGATACATCGACAACTAGAAGATTCTGGTGTGAGATGTCAACAGAGGAAGTAAACGCGCCATTGATGCTTCCAGTAAGTTTATTTTCGGAAAATATAACAGTTTGTAGCCCTAATTGGAATAACCATGTAGGAAGAAACCCGGTTAACGAATTCCGACTCACATCCAAGATCTGGATGTTTTGGCAATTGATCAAGGATGCTGGCAAGCTCCCGGAGAACCGATTGTTGGAAACGTTCAGTGCTTTTAACGACTTGATATTACCAATTGCGTTTGGTACTGCACCAGAGAACATATTATTAGAAAAATCAACACTTTGCAGACTTCCCAGATCACCTATCCATTCGGTAATCTCGCCGGTGAACAAATTACTACGAAAATTCAGATCACTGCACAAAGAAAGTTTCTGCAACGAGCTCGGAAGACTCCCGGAAAACGAGTTCTCGCTCAAATCAACCGACCTCAACAACGCACACGCTCCAATCTCGTCAGGAACCAAACCAGTAAACTGGTTCTTTCTGAGATTAATTTCCCTGAGGTTATACAAACCTTCGATATCCTTCGGGATCTCACCTTCCAAAAGATTATCCGAAACATCAAGTGATCTAAGTCCATGCAAGGACCAGACACTAACAGGCAACATCCCCGAAAACTGATTGGATGAAAAGTTAACAGATCCAAGAGCTAAACACGAGCCCAAACTCTCCGGAATCTGGCCCGAAAACTTATTGTTCGCTAACGAAATCGACCTCAGAGATCCACATTGCTCGAAAAAGGTAACCGGAACCGGTCCAGACAAACTATTCTCACTCAAATCAATCACCCTAAGGTCAGTAAGCTGAGCAAGATTAACTCCAATACTTCCAGTAAGATTGTTTCTAGCTAATGACAACTTACTAAGAAACTTCAACTGCATCAACCCCCGCCCTATCTTCCCCGACAACCCGAACCCATCCAGAACAAGATCCGACACTCTATTCGACCTAGGGTTACACCTAACACCATTCCATTTACAAGGACTATCATCATCTTCATTCCATGAAGCCAATTTACCCTCTGGATCTTGAATATCTGCCTTAAACACAATCAAGCCCAGAACATCATCATCCAGTGTTGGACTCAGTGATTCCACAACAATAATATTCACCACTACCAAAATCAAACAGTTCCAAATCACTGTTCTCATCTCAATTTTCAATCCCTAATTTTCAATCCCTAATTTTCAAACCCTAATTTCAAAATTGGACAATAATAACCGACAAAAGGTAACAAACACTAACAAACTGTAACAAACTCTGCTTAATCTAACTGACATCAACAAGAATGAGTAAATCAACTTAACAGAGTAAGAATGCTGTTGACAAACTAACAATTGTGGTGTGTAATGTAACTGCCGTTAAAATTAACGGAAATTAAACGGTGAAACAGTCGGAGAAGATGATAAATAAGAAGCCTTGAGTGTTTTAAGGTTTTTCGTTACCGGAGAAGTTAACGGCGACGGTGGAAGTGTGGATTCCGGCCGCCGTGAGCAGAGGACTCTGTTTTCTAGGGTTTTGTTTTCAGACAGAGAGAATACAGAAACTTTATTATTAAGTAATTAATGGAGGAAGAGTGTGGGGCCCACGTGTTTGTTTGTGACACGTGGTGGAATGTTAGTGGGTAATGGTGAGCTGTATGACACGTTGGCTTGGACAGTTGGTGAGATTGGGACATAGTTTGAAAGATAAGGGGGGGTTTTGGAATTTTGGTAAAGATAAAGGGTCTGGTTGTAAGTTTTTTTATCGAAAAGATTAAAAGAAAAAGCACTTTTTTAATATTGAAAAAAGAGATTAAAAGAAAAAGCACTTTTCTAATATTGAAAAAAAGTTGTTTGTTATGATAAAAAAGACAAAGATATCTTAGTCTATTTACTCCTTTTTTTTTCTTATATCTTTGTGGTTCAAAGCTCAAAATATTTTATATTTTATAGCTATTAAGTGTGACATTATTAAAGATGCTAATATAAAAATAAAATGTGGATACAACATGGGATATTTGAGGATTTCTTTTGTCTTTCTGTTGTCATCATCATACTTGGTTTATCTTCATGACCAATAATGGGTTTTCTTTAGCAATCATATATTTGTATTCTCATATTATATCTTTTCATTTTTTGAACGGCATGGTGTCATTAAATTTTTTGGGTGCGAGACACCCCACACCCCCTTAACTGGAGAAGCCTGTTGCCTCACTCTGGCCAGATGTGAGTGTCTTAATTGTGCCCCAGCTAGCATCAAAGAGTGGTCGGCATCCAAGGAAAAACCCCACAGGTACCTCACCCCAACTATGGGGCTTGACGAGTTGAGAGCCGCCTCGAGAGGGGATCGAACTCGGGTACCATGGGTAAAACCCAGGTGCATCAACCAATTGGACTGGAATCATTTGCAAATTCTCATATTATATCTATTTACAAAAATTTTGTTGGATTAAGAAGATGATTACATTGGTGATTAGTTATATGTACACAGACGTCCTAATAGGGACATCTTTGTGGTAAGTGATGTACTTCGAAATCAGAAGATTTAGAGTTAAAATCATGTAATATCCTAGAAAATCCAAAGATTTGATATCAATATGACAATATAATACACATACACAAAATACAATTGACTAACATTTTAAATTTTAAGTTGTGAGCTCTCGCAATTACTATGAGAACACAGTCGTTATCACGGTGACAGGAGTTCAAGGGCATTGAAGTCCCTCTATCGGGTCCATGTGAACTTTGAGCTAATAGTATTAATAAATAGAAAGAAAAAAAAAGCTATCTTGAAGATCTATCCTACTACATTATTGGTGATTTGGTACATACAACTGTAGAGATTGTACAAAAGTATAATGAACTATTAGTGTAGACTTGAACGTAGATTAAACACAACAAATAAGTGAACATAGTTTATATTTTTGTCAAACGATCTTTCTTAGGCTGGAGGGTGTGGTTCGAGCCCCCTAGGGGCTTTATCAGGCCACGTCAGCACCACCTAGGATCCACCTCAGCTATGGAGCCTCCTTTAATTTGCATGGTGTGGATGGAGCCCCTATTAAACAAAATTAAAATAAAAAAGACTTCATTGGTTTTTAGCAAGTGGGCCCCACCTGAATATCTCCATCTTGGCGCTACCATGGTGGCGGACAACTCCATGGCGCCCCGGTTTAACAAGCACGGTGTGGGTGATGGCGCCGGTGGGGCGCTATCGATGATGAGGTGGCCGGGTGACGCCCCCCACACCCTCCAGTCTTATGCACTTTCAACTAGTATTGCGTGTGTTTGATTTTTGACACGAAATTAGACTATTGTAGTTATTTCAGAGTTCAAATTCAATTTTTTAACACCAATTTCTAAATTTTTGTATGATAAATCAAATTAATGAAATGCAAGTTATCATAGTTTTGAGTAATTTAACATGTAATATGCTTGGGTAAGTGTGAATCTAGTCAGTTTTATTAAATATAATATAAACTTTATATATATATATATATATCAAGCTTGTTTTACAATAACAATATACTTCCTGTGAGTCGGTTCAATCTAAGGCTGAGAACTTGTAACGATTCGAGTTTTCCAAGAGTGTTAGCTGGAAAAATCAACTGGTTGCCGGAAATGGATAAGATGGAATGACCGAATTGTTTTATTTGGGGCTTTCAGAGGGATGGTATGCGCTGTATTGGGCTAGAAAATACGTAATGACAATATTGCCCTTCATTTTTTAAGTAAAAAAGACAGTAATACCCTGGTCAACTAACGGCTGTTTGGAGCAAGGGTTTAATTGAATCAAATTGACAATGTCAGAAACTCAAGTGTTAATTTTTTTGAAATAGGGACTTAACCTGTGATTAGGTTTAAATCTCAAAGAGTGAAACTATAGTTTGATTTATATATTATACATAATAACATTTTGCGTCGATTGTTAGGAACAGTGCCAAGCAGCACTGCTGGCACTCTGGCAATGGAAGACAGAGAACAGGTTTAGTATTTAGTGGTCTACGTGTCATCCCATCAATGGTCCAATTCTGTTTTTGTTTTATTTGTTTAGGCAAAATAGGTCTCACAACTTTCGCCACTGCTTGACCATTTCAACGGTGGTTTCACGTGTCACGGCCGCCGCTTAATCAATCCGCCGTAACCTTTTCAAGAGCTTCCGATCTGGATCCGATGCATGAGCATGCAGATGGGGATAGGTCGTAGACGCATGCCGAAACCCTATGTCGGAAAGCCGATTCGGAGCCTGAGGTGCATACGACGACATCTTCTCATCCACACAGCTCGAATTCTTATGCCAGATTTCAGAACCACTCCTACATCCCCTGAGGCGGTTTCGATTGGCTTGTCGGAGATGCGATTCCGACCTTGGTTGACTCCTGTTGTTGATAGCCGTCATCACAGCGACCTTTTTCGTCGAAGGTGGTTACGTAGACGAAGGGGTGGTGGCAACGGTTCTTGGGGGGTGAGGTGAACTATAGAGAGAGATAGAGAAAGTGTGAGTTTGGGCCAGTGGGATTAAAATTTATATATATATACAATTGATGAAAGGCTTAGGAACAGTTCCGGTTTCTAGGTTATCTTCACCTACATCTTCCAGTGATTACCACCACTAATATCTCTGTTCTCCCTTCAATCGCATGATATTGGCAAGATGATGCTCTGTTACACACAAGCAATCCAGCCACCATATCCTTAGTCCTTACCTGGCCACCACCTACGCAACCATCACCACCGCAACGTCCACCTCCATCGTTAAACCACCACCATCGTTCTCACCTCAAACCACCGGCGAGGAGAGGAAGGGAGTTTGACGGTGGTGGTTCGATTAGCCACCAGAAGGTCGACGGTTTTAGGTTCTGGCGACACATGTATGGCTTAGCGGTGCTTGACACGACGATGGCTATGGATTCCTGCAATGGAAGATTTGGGGATTTAGGGTTCTGTTGTTTTTTCTATTCTCAGTCTCACAAGGTATGCACAAATTCGGGCAAATTGTTTCAGTTCTTGATTTTTAGGTTTTGGTCATATCAATTTCTGGTCCCCTTTCAGATTAATTCATGCACCAGGACTAATATGGATACGCTTTGGTTTAAAAATCTTGAAGATTTGTCTCTTTTTTATGTTGTTTGCAGGTTTTAATTGAGTTAGTATTGGTGTTGATTTTGAGTTTGTTTGCGGGATTGATGGTGCCAGGGAATTTCCGGTCAATTTTACCGGGTTCTGATGAGAATAGGTACTTATTATATATAATTGAGCATTTCATTTATGAAACTTATTTGTTGAAACAGACACATTCTAAAAGGTCCCAATTTGCTACATAGAAATCTTAAAAAGATTGTCTCTGTGCCAGTTTTCATTTAAATTGGTTTTTGCTTTTGTATTACCTGTGTTTAGTGTTTCGTATAATGGAACCAGAAATTAGAGCAAGTTTTATGGTCACAAGTTTTGAGGTCGCGAAAAGTTTGGGGGGGGGGGGCCCGCCCCCTCCCGCCCCCACTATTATTATTAGATGGGGCTATAACATGTATAGAAGAGTCATGTTGTATGTGTATTAAAGTATAGGTTGGAATTATTCACTTTGAGGGTTAAGGTTTGATCCTATTGCAGGTATTAATATATATTTTTTATTTTTAATTACATAAAAAGTTGATCAGAATAGTGAAGTAGACATGGCTTGATGAGTTTGTTTTTGTGCTAATAATGTTACAGTCACGTTCGTGTTCAAAAATATAACAGCATTGTCGCCTGCTGAATTGCCTTACACAAGTGGCATAGTTCCAGGTAGTTAAAGCTATCAATATGTTCAAAACTTGCTATTTTATACTAACAATGTGATAATTTTTCTTCACTTTTAGCCTATTTGACCAAACACTGTGGATGGGGTGTGGGAGGGGCGGTGGTCTGGTGGTTGCTGCCAATTATTGATGTATTCTAAAACTTAATTTGTGCTGTAGAAAGTAAAATGAAAATTGGTTTACCATTTTGATGTGTTCTCTTTTAAACTAATTTTATTGATTATACCCGTTTGACACCTTAGTATCAGTTCATCAACATATATTTGAAACCTGTATCTTTACTTATAACAGAAGAACACACTGTACATATTTTGTGGCAACGTCAATTTAAGTTAACGCTTCTACTGCATGCTATCTTGGTTTTAGATGTTTAGTTGCTGAACTTTTTGGGTCTGCAGCGAAGAAATAACTACTAGCATGCAGCAAAGGAAATTGCATAATGATGAGGAACCTGCTAGAAATTTAAAGGAGATGGTCCAAGATGGTATTCTTTCTTAATATTTTATTTTAATTTCTGTTGTGCTAGAAAAGTTTATTACTTAAAAAGACAAATGCTATGTATATGACTAGCTTTTGTGCTAGCTTTACTTACAGGAGGAACCCAAAATGTTGGGGCAAACTTCCTCTTGGTTCAATGGGCTGGCCGCTACTCGGAGAAATGCTATAGTTGTTCACTCCTAACCACACTTTGGACATCCCCCTCTTCATAAAGGAGAGGATGAAAAGGTGAATTATTGTATATAATCTTTTGTTACCATATCGTCATGATCAATCTTTGATTTTACTTGTATTTCATGTAGTTTACCATTCAGTACATCCTAAGCGGGAAGGCTTGGCTCAACAACAGGGTATGTTCAAATGTCCAACTAACAAATCTTGTATAAGTGAACTTTGTTCAAACTGATGAATTCTAAAACTTGAAACACAGTTTGGGTTATGTGTTTACCGGTATAGACTGCTTTCGCAACAAAGAAGAATAATGAAATAGGAGAGATAGAGGCCCAATGGGCTCATGCTCAACACACTCTACACGGCCTCCAAACACGCGTTAATTATTGAAATGCATTATTCTCTTGTGGCATATATCCAAAAAGTTCAATCGTTTGACACCAAATGCAAGACTGAGTCATAACGTCATTATTCTCTTGTGGCATATATCATGCTTACGAGTCACTTTTCATTTTCTTGTACAGGAAGGTTCTGTAACCACTGATATTTTAGGCGCAGTGAAAGAAGCAAAGAAAAACATCACATTTAAAAAGGATAAATCGACAGTTGTTCATGCTGGTCTTGGAAAGGTAATAAAAAGAATTATGTTCATCAGTTCATGTAGTTTATTCCTCTTAATTTTTTCTAAATACATTTAGTGATCTGAGCCTATTTTTTTTAAAGATTTTCTTTTAAAGTGTTTATTTATAGATCTATTGGCTTACACGTGTTTAGGTTTGAAGTTGGTAAAGTAGTATAGAAAGAGATTCGAAGTTGGTAAAGTAGTATAGAAAAAGATAGAGAGATCAGATTCGGAATTGAAGACGAAATTGTTCGGTGAAGCAAGTAATAAGATTGATGACTGGGCCTTTGACTACTAATTTAGTCTTTTTTGTGATGAAGAATGGATGAAATTGATTGAGGGTTTCATTTGGTTTCCAAGAGGTGAAGCAAGTAATAAGATTGATGACTGGGCCTTTGACTACTAATATATAGTTTTTTCCTTCTACTTTTACTAAACTCAACAGAATTATTGTTTAATTATTTGATTCTTTACATGGGCCGCATTCTGATTTCACAGGACCAACATCTGAATTACTGGATGTACAGCGTGTGTTGCAACCGTGTCCGTGCGGCGGCGGTGGCGGAGACGCAGTGGCAACCGGCTACGGACGCGGCTTCTCCATTCGTTCCGCGACTCTCCGACAAAGGGGCTATGTGAATATTGATTCTCATGCTTCAATAAAAGTGTATGTTTTTAAATTTTTAATCAGATTTGATTGCCTACGTGTTTATGAATGTTTATACAAGTTGTGATTCGTTTGGTGTATTTAGGTATGTGATCAGTTTTCGAGGTGTTTGTATGTTGATGATCCTGTTCATTGGTGGTGGTTGCAACATTTCAAACACATAAAGCAATAGGTCTCACGCCGCAACACGCTGAGACAACTAACTTAGCGAACGCTTTGCCCCGCCGGCGCAACGCGCGGCGAGCTAAAATCTAGTTATATTTATTTGTAGAATAGTGAGAAGATCATTAAATATGTAAGATGGGAAGATGGAGGGGTAGGTGATGTAATTTAATGAAAAAGTATGTGATCGGCGTTCAGAGTGACAGGGACTTTTGTTATTTTGCCTTTTGACCCTTTCTTTTCTTCAATATATCCGTGGTCCACACACTCTTTACTTTGAGACTTTTATTATTTGTTCTTCATTTTGTTTTTTTGTTTTTTTTTGAAAAGTTCTTCATTTTGTTTTGAGTAAACTGCCATTTTGGTCCCTGTGTTTTGGGCAGTTTTGCCATTTTAGTCTAAATCTCAAACTTTTTAAATCTGGGTCCCTGTGGTTTGCATTTTGTTGTCATTTTAGTCCAAAACTCAAAATCTCTCATTTTTTACTGTTTTAAGGCCCCTTTTTTGTCTTTATCTGCAGGAGTAGTTTGGTCCATTTAATTTTTTCATTAAACCAATTTATTTATTAAAAAACCCATATAATATAAATACCCTCTATGGTAGGCCAATTACATTATCATCTTCAACTTCCCTATCGAAACCCTAACCAGAGATCACACCCAAAAAGAACCCTAACCCTCAGGACATCATCATCTTCAACCTCCCTTTCTCTCTCTCTCTCTCTCTCTCTCTCTCTCAACTCCCTCTCTCACTCTTACCTTTCTCCACCACAAACCAACAACCACAACTATCAGACTACCACCACCCAACCTTGGCCAACCATGAGCACCACCGGTCAACCACCATCTTCTATCAATGATTCAACTCAGACCAACCCCAGAGTCGATGGCAGCAACACACCCTCCTCTCTCACTAGATTATCTCTCTCTCTACCCCCGAAAATCAGTCTCACTCACACCCACACCATTAGATATACGATTTGCATATTCAGGTGTTCAATTAAACAATATCCATGGCTTCAATTGTTCAATTTGTGATGTGATTGTTTCGAGGGTGTCTATTTGATCAATTTCTAGGGGTTTTTTTTGTTGTCAAATTCGTTGAATACGTTGTTTGCTCGATTTATTGGTTTTGGGGAATGGAATCGTTACCGGTGGATTCAAAGGCGTCCAATACGGGCTTGATTTCTGTTACTAAAACGCTTGCGAATGTGGAGTCTGTGCTTTTTCGTTTGGGGAAGTATGCCGAATCAGAAAAAAAAAAAATATTGGATAAGAAAGCTGATGATTCTGAAGGTGAGTTTGAGAGTTTGTATACTCGTGTGTGTGTTTTGTTTGTTGAGTGTTTTGAATATGGATTGTATTGAGAAATGTTTTAACTGTAATCATTTGGGTTTTTTTTGTTTGGCTGAACTTATAACAAGGATGTAGAAATTAATCATCCTTTTTACTCTATTAAAATTCCTCTAGATAAACCACCATTGTCGTTCTTCGATCTCCTGTGGGTTAGGGTTTGTGATCTCTAGTTAGGGTTTCGATAGGGAGGTTGAAGATGATGATGTAATTGGCTTGCCAAAGTACCCCTGCAGATGTGGGTTTTTAATAAATATATGTCGGTTATATTATGTGGGTTTTTAATAAATAAATTGGTTTAATGAAAATTAAATGGACCAAACTACCCCTACAGATAAAGACAAAAAAGGGACCTTAAAACAGTAAAAAATGAGAGATTTTGAGTTTTGGACTAAAATGGCAACAAAATGCAAACCACAGGGACCCAAATTTAAAAAGTTTGAGATTTTGACTAAAATGGCAAAACTGCCCAAACCACAGGGACCAAAATGGCAGTTTACTCTTTTGTTTTTTTTAGAATTAAAACTAGGTTATAACCCCGTGTATTACACGGGTTAAGTAAATAAAAAATCAAATAGTTAATAACGAAGATTTAACAATTATTAAACGATATTTTTAAAACGGTTCTCTGACATCCAAACAAAATTTTGTGTCATGTATGATAAAAACTTGTGATGTTTGTGAAGTTTATAAATATGAAAGCATTTGAACCATTGATTAGAAGACAAACTGTATCATCGGACTTTATCACGAGTTTTAACAGTCTGGACGTGAGTTGCGTCTTAAAAGTTAAAATAATGGTTATTTTTGGATAAATTTATTAATATGATAAATGTAGTTATTATTTTTCTTGCATTTTAAACATATATAATTTCTTAAATTTATTATGTAACGTTTATCTTAATATATATCATCTCAATTTTTTAAAGGTCTTTTACAATACAATTTATTATCACATAATTGTTAACTCAAATCTAATATCTAATGTTTATCTTAATATATGGATAGATACTTATCAAGTCCTATGTATAACAATTTTTTTAATATATGAATTCTGACATAGTATGATATTTAGTGTTTATCTTAATATATGGATACTTAGCAAATCGTATTAGAACCTATCAGTAATTTCTTAAATGTGTCGAAAGATATTAACAATTTAAATTAAATAATTAAATAATAATAATTATCTACAATTAATGATGGTCTAGAATAATGACAAGTGTCCCTCCATTGGTTTCTTTTATTATATAGTATAGATATTAAATGCATTCCATATCATTAATCTATATTTTACCTAGCAACCCTATTTGTGGTGTTTTCTTCATCCAGCCTTTTGGATAAATAGGGCCAAGATGAATCTCCTAGATTGGAGTTCATGGTGTGATTTTGATTTTCGCATGTAATTTTTGGTTTTCTTTATAGCAAATTGCTAGCTTTATAATATATTTCGTCGTTCCAAAAAAAATATATCACTTAATAATCTGTAAAATCTTGTGCATCTTGATCAAATCATGAACCCCAAACCATAAATAGCTCAAGCATGTAAGATGCAATCAAGTACTCGGTATACATGACTAAAAGTTTTCTAGGTTTTTGGTTGAGTCTAGTCCAACACTAGTAAAGATTTAAAGAAACTAAGCTTAAAGCTTTTAGTAGTGTGACTGATGTTCCATCTTTCTATTTGATTTAGCTTGATAAAATCCACCTAAATGCTCACTATTGCTTTTGAACCCTAAAATACACTTATATACCCACAATTAGGTTCAAACAATCACAACTTAGTTGAGTAAAATTCACCAATCTCATTGGGCTAAAGGCTTATTGTCCCAATGATCAAAAAATAAATAAAGTATTTTTCTAACGGATACTTTCATTAAAATAGACTACTAGCTAATCGCTAGAGCCCCCAACAAAACAAACAAAGACAATTACAACACAAATTTACGCCAATCTACCATCCCATCCTCTTAAACGATGACCTGTTCTTGATCCAAAGGTAACCCATCGCTTTGATGTCCTCCTTTAGCTTCTTGATTGAGACCGTTTTCCTAGCGAACACCATATCGTTTCTCGCTTTCCGAATACACCACACCGCAATAAAGATAATTGTTTGGATGACCTTTTTCTTACTTTTCTCCGATTTATAGTACCTATGAAAGCTGATTAAATCTCTAACTGATAAGACAAAAATATTAGGAAGGTCACACCATCTACTTACAAACTACCATATAACTGTAGTCACATGACAAGCCGTAAAAAGATGCACACTACTCTCCTCAACATCGTGTCATAACTTGCATCGAGCATCACCCACATTAACATCCCTCCTTCTCAACGCCACCATCGACATGATCCGATCTATCTTTGTTTTCCATTTGAAGGTGTTTAACTTCGTTGGAACCCAGGCATTCCATTTCCATGAGTAATGATTGAAATTTGTAGGACATGGTACAAAACTCGAAGCATTGACTCTCTCTAAGACAAACAGAAAAACCCTAAGTTTAAAAGCAAAATATTCAATATTAATGACACAAATCTTAAACATCGCACTTTCAAGACTCTAGATATGATTTGTTAATAGATGTAGTGAAATTTAAAAGGATTTCATTCAAATCATGTTATAATTGAACAATTTATAAAATGCAATTTGCTAAGCTTTTGTAAAAGTATTATGGGGGCGGTTTGATATTTGGTGCTATCATTGCAATTTAATACATTTAAATAGAAGCCAAACGGGTAACAAGTTGTGTCGTTAGCTCTTTTTAAATAGCAAAACTAAGTATTTTAAAGCATGGTGACCCACTCATCATGTGAAATAAAATAAATTTGTGTTTTATGCACTATTAGATGGCAATGCTATAAATAAAGTAAAAGGTATCAACGATCTCAAGTTAGGAAAAAATGTGTTTTGCAATTATTTATAAGTTTAGGGACAAAAACATTGTATCATATTATCAAAACTAGTATTAAGCCCCTGCGTTGCAGCGGTTGTAATAAAACTGTGTTAAGTAGTAGCCATAATATACCATTGTCAGCGACCACCAACACCGGAAAATCTCGTAAAAACAAAATAAATAAAAACGGGGAAAAAATAACGCCGAGCGAAAAGCAGATGTAAAATCTTTGAATCACGCATGCTCGTTGCTGAGAAATTAAACCGAAACGAAAAACATAGAAAAAAATAACTAAGTCCATCCAGAACCCGCGTGTTGGACGAACTTTTCAAACGCAGAAAAATAGATGTGACGCGACGGGCCAGTCAAATGAAAGAAAATATACGAAAAAATGTTGAACACTACACGCAGGTTGCGGTGCGTTAACCACAGAATTTAGAACGGAACGAAAAACTTAGGAAAAATGAAAAGTATGGTGGACCAAAATTGAAAATAAAAAAAGAGTTGGGATTAAATTGCAAAAGATGAAAAACTTTGGGTTAAAAGTAAAAAAGCAAAGGGTCTAAATGCAAAATTGAAGTTATTTATTAATTTTAGATAAAGATAAGAATAAAAATAAGTGATATCTATATATTGATTATTAATTAATTAATATTAATATTAAAAGAATTTTATTAAACAAATATAAATAAAATTTAGAAGGTTGAAGCAGAGAATGTTATGTGCCATTATTTGGAGTCTTTTATTATAAGTTAGATACTAATTTAATATAAAAACCCTCACTTCTTTTTTTTAACGGCAAGGAACGACGTGTCAACCACCGTGACACATGACACTGTGGCCAAGGTCGACTACTCGACCGTCGTCAGCCCCTTGACTCTCCCCGGATGTGTGGAAACCCGACCTCCACCCCCCCGAAGACACGATAGTAGAATAATCGATAAAATTTCGTCTCTCATCAAAGTCGAATCGATGCCACCCGTATTTGATCTTCATCTGGATGACGCCAGAAAATAACGAGGAATTAATATATTTGCTTTGATGGAATTTGATATTTTAAATTATATTCATTAACAATTTACCCTGAGTCTGTGAGTTACACAAACTTATATATTTAAGCCTTTTTACAAACTTATAATCCAAAACAATTTTTTTACATGTTTACTATTGAAATAAATGACAACACTCAAAAAGCATGCATCAAGGGGCAAGAAAAAAGTTAAGATATAATATGTTGTGTATTTAACCGTTAGACCTTACATATCTTGAATATCCTATCATAATTCATAACCGTTAAAACTTTATACATTCAATATCTTTATAGTAATAGAACTAACTACTATATTTGTAATAATATTAACGGCTAGAACCATGGATGTGACGTTAACTGTTGTTAAACTACTTGATTTATTTTTATGTTTTAGATCATAACTTAAAATCAAATTATTTTAAAACACGTCCACTTCTTATGTGATGTGAGTAGTTGACTTTTCTCAAAATATTAAAATATGGATTAGATCAAATATATAATATAAATAAAAAGGAATTTGAAGATTGAGATTAGTTTTAGGGAAAAGAACATAACGCCGGTGAGTGTGGCATGACGCCACCCCGTCACCTCACCATTTTTAGCGCCTCGGGGCGTCAACCGCCATACCGCCGCCACTAAAGGGGGCGCTATACCCCTTCCGCCATGGTGCTAACGAGCCGCTATGAGAAGATTGAGGAATGTTTGGTCAATTTTTGTTTAAAGGGGGGAGCTATAGGTTATAGGGGGGCTTTATACCACACTCTGCAAGTTAAAAAAAAGGATTTTAAAGCCCTGTGTAACGTGACGTTGACGTGCCGCTGAGGTGGCGTGATAAAGCCTCCACGGGCTTTATACCACTCCCTGTAGCCTAATGGAAGAGCATAAGGGTGAAGGGGGGGGGGGGGGGGGGTGCACTCCTCATGAGATTGCAAAAAGGAAACTATAGCATGCCATCGTCTAAAGGTATGCTCCCAATAATAAACTGTATATTCATATTCATTCATTCATATTCATATATGATAATAGAAGAAGTGAATGAACAATTTTGTTATATATTATTACTAGGTTATATATCCGTGAGCTTTACGGGTTATGGGTTGTATTAAAAAAATATGTTTACAAAAGAAATTTTTTTATATGAATAATAGAAGAAATGAATGAACAGGTTTTTTATATATTATTATTACTAGGTTATATACTCGTGAGCTTCACGGGTTATGGGTTGTGTTAAAAAAAAATATATTTACAAAAGAAACTTTTTTATATGATTTCTTATAAGTGGATAACCATTCATGTTTGGCAAACATTACCAACAAAAAAAAGTACCATACAGTGCATTTATTTTGGGACAACCCGAAAAAGAAATTGTTACATATATTTTGAGACCTGGAAATTAATATATTAGGCTATCAGACCGAGCCCAAACCAATTCCTCTCTGCTGTAAGGCTGTCAACGTGGGTAACCCATTTAAAGTAACCCTCCACGCTAAAAAAAATCACTTTCAAAGGAGACCAATTGTTCCAGCAGAAACCTAACCCACTACCGAATGCACCAGACCTCTGTAGCTTGTAATGAAGGTTGCAAACAGTAAACTCGTTCGAGCCTTCTAAATAGCACCTCCACATGTCTGGCCCTGACCCCATATGCACTGCAGAAAGGGCAGAAGAAAGCCCGTTCAATTCCGACACTTTAGCCTCAAAAAATTATTTTCAATCCTTACCCTACCTGCTACTGAAATGCTTTTCACTCTCAATGGCACTTGTGCTTCTTTGACAACATATAAGAATTTGCAAGCCGCCATGATATACTCAGGCTAGATATTAAGCACCTAGTTAAACTAAGACTCACTTACCAGTCTTTGAAAATTATTATATTCTTCGGCTTCAGCTTAGGAGTACTTATATAGAAACCTTCCAATGGCTTTCAGCTCTTTGACATCACAAACCAGTACAACTTAGTAACATTTTATAAAATTTTACATCGTTAGGCGTAGATAGGTGTGTGAGTTAGCTATACAAATACCTTTAGGAGCTTATCTAAAAAAAAAAGTACTTATGACGATAAGAAACTAACCAACACCCTAAGTCTTTCTCTAAAATCAACATTATATATAATAGAGATTTACATTATAAACAATAGAGATTTAAAAATCTATATAATTGTATAAAGATTTTCATATGACGATCCATACTTTTTTAGACAAAAATGAAGCACATCTATTATTAAACCAACAAACCATCCGACATAGCAAGTTACTACGAAGGACATATACAATTACAATCTACATTCACCAAAAAACCAAATCAAAATACAAATTATACTACAAAACTAAAATTTCTCCATTCACTCCAAGAGATGCCCGTTAGTTTTGATCTATTCATTACCCAAGAGCAAGGTCAGGTAGCAACTATTTCGGATAATCATTTCATTCATATTCCACAAACTAAAAACGTATTTTAAATAATAAGTTTTGGAAAATCCTACGGTGATGCGGATTGCATATTTATTGAAGTAGCATATTGGTCTAATCCATCCATAACCTCTTGTGTTGATCATGATTATCATAAGTAAAAAAACCTAAGCAGGTGATTCATATGTGTGATAATTAATCTTTACGAATCAGTTGGATCCTAATGGGTTGACATTTTAACATTAAGCATGAAAGGGTAAAATTATCGCAAGGTTTTGGAGATAATAATGTGATTTGATATGAGTAAAATATTAATTTGGAGAATGAGTAACTTTCGTTTTTAGGAAATCCCAATGACGTTTTACACGGTTTGTGTATTAGATGGCCATGAAGGTCCAGATAACCTATAAACCAACACGCACTAACAGGGTTGATGACAACTTGAGATTAAATGCATCTGCATAGTATTTTAAAGTTTATTTAAAGTGAAACTTACAAGTTGTTTCCAAACTTGCTTAGTGCTCCAAATTTGGCAGATACGATCTAAATCTTGTGAGCCAAAACACAAGATTTAGATCCGCTTACCGTATAAACTGCAAAACAAACCGGTCGTGACGGTTTGAAACTTTTGAAGCCGACTGACTGAAAACTAAAAAAGAAAAACCAATTGCGAAACATAAATTTTTGTGTGTGTGTGTGTCTATATATATATATATAGGGTAAGGTTCATGGAAGAATCACCTTTATTGCGAGAACCAATGTGAACACAACCAAAAAAACCTAAAAAAACCTAACCCCCACTCCCCCCCCCCCCCCACAAAAAAAAAAAAAAAAACTAAACCCCCCCCCCCCCCCAAAAAAAAAAAAAAAAAAAAACTAACCCCCCCCCCCCCCCAAGCTAAAATGCTAAAAACTAAACCCCCCAAAAAATCTAAAAAAATCAAAAAAAAAAAAAAAAACACACACAATTTTTTTTTAATATTTTTTACATTAAAATCGCTACTTTTAATAGCAAAAAAAATATTTTTTTTGGCTATTAAAAGTAGCGATTTTTGTATAAAAAATATTAAAAAGAATTGTGTACTTTTTAGTTATTTTTAGGTATTTTGGTTGTGTTCACATTGGTTCTCGCGGTTATCGCAATAAAGGGTGGTTCCTAACGGATCCTTGTCCTATATATATATATATAGGAACAGGATCAGGAGAGAACACCTCAAAGTGTGAGAACGGTGAGAACGATTCTCAGCCACAAGATCTTAGTGGTTTCTGGCTTAGATTGATGGCATTTTTGTAAATAATAGGGGTCTTGGAACTACCAGCAGGGGTCAAATAGGAAGATCCAAGCAAATGTGCACAAGCTAATCACATGCCATTTTCCCCCATCATATTTAAACGACAATAACTTTTTTATACATGATTATTTTTCAAAAAAAAAATACACCATAAAACTCAGCGTTTTTTTATCTTTCCAACGAGTATACTATTGATATACTTTTCGAAAAAAAATTAACTGGGTTTTATGGCGTTTTTCTGAACTGAGTGTTTTATGGCGTTTTAGACTAGGTATTTTCATGGCGTTTTTCTGAACTTGCTCCATAATAGCGCATCCCACATAATAACGCATGCCACATATTAGAGCATCTGTTAGAGCATCTATTAGAGCATCTGATTAGAGCATCTAGTACTAGAGCATCTGATTAGAGCATCCACCACTAGAGCATCTATTATCTGATTAGCCCATCAAATAATAGAGCATCTGCTGCTGCTCTATTCTGCATTCCTTGCATACTGCATTTGTTTTCTAAGCCTACATTTCTAACAATGTTTTTTTGAACTAGGTGTTTTTATGGCGTTTTAACTATGTATTTTCATGGCGTTTTTCTGAACTGAGTGTTTTATGGCGTTTTCAACTGAGTTTTTTCATGACGTTTTTCTGAACTGGGTGTTTTATGGCGTTTTTAACTGGGTATTTTTCATTGCGTTTTTCTGAATTGGGTGTTTTTATGGCGTTTTATTTGAACACCCAGTTCATGTGAGTGGGTTTTTTTGACAATATTACCCCTTAGTTTAATTTAGCATCAATGCCACTTGTCACCACCAAAATCGTTCTAACCGTTCTCACACTTTTCACCGTTCTCTCTAAATCCTGACCCTATGTATATATAGGATTAGGTTCAAGAGTGAACACTAGTGTAGTTTGCGAACTAATCCTGGCCATACATGTCTGTAGATCAATGGCCAGGATTTAATGATGAAATACACTAGTGTATTTTACGATTTGATGATGAAATCCTAGCCATCCACGTGTGTAAATCAATGGACAAGATTTGTTCACTCAGTTCGCAAATACACTAATGTTCACTCTAGAACCCCACCCTATATATATATATATATATATATATATATAGAGAGAGAGAGAGAGAGAGAAATATAAAAGAAGAAAGAGAAAGAAAGCATTGTAGGGTTGATCAACCAACCCGACCCGTGTTTATCTACACATAAAAAAAATCACTTAATTTGGCCCAAACCGGTTTTCCTTCCTTCCAACTAATATGTTTGAAATACATTTCAAGCACTATCTTATTAGATTTTGAAATGGAAATGAAATAACAGGTGACTAAAACTAAGCTAAAGCATTAATCAGACTTGTATCAGCCCATAATGAAACAAAGATGACATACCCCTCAAGCCGCATTTGACCATTGACCAGCTCATGCCCAGTTACATGGAACCAAATTTGCAATAACCGCATGGCCTCTCTGGCAGCCAACATCGACGAACTAAAGTAAGACGCCATAGTTCATTACCCATGGCAGCAACAAAGACTTGACGTTTTCAACATATAAACTGCAATATAATGAACACTAAAACATTAATCGGCATAAAAAAAATGAAACCCCACATATCAAGAGCATTCACTCCCATATCCTTATATCTCCACATAAAACATCATTCAAAACATAAAAACTCAAAACTCATTCCCAAAAACGAAAACCAAATTACAAATGCTTTCTAAAATCAAATCATTAGACAAACAAAACTCACCCGAACACCCATGAAAATAGGCAACTGAATAAGAAGATTGATACGATTAATTGATCGTCAAATCTAAAATTAAATCTAGAAATCTAGAATTAAAATTAACAAATTTCTCAAACCAAACTTTCAGAAACAAATCATTGAACACTATGAGTGCAAACCATATGTAAAAGCTACAAGTGAACAAACACACACTTAAACCACAATCAATGTAAAAGATGTATATACCTAGCATTTCAGATGAAAAATCAAGGAACGTTTAAAAACACACCCTCTGACGTATTCCGAAATATCAATTTATATTATCAAAGAAAAAGTGAAGACTGAAGTGACACTCACTAAACCTAATTTAAACAAAAGGTTGTTTACATGTTTCTCTTTACCATTCTTTGAATATGTGTCTTTCAATAGTTCAGCTGCATGAGACAATGTCTCACGCACTGTTAATTTGATGATGAGAAGGTCCTCTTGTCTAACATAAGCAAATTTGTGTAGACGTGGTAATTCATCAATAAAAATGCTTAAATTTTCATAAACAAATGATGATATTTGTGGAAGGTTAGCTTACTTGAAGGACTTGTTTGACATTCGTTGACCATTAAATTCCAACAGGCCGATAAGTGCAGCCAATAAGATGTTTCAGTTTGATCATTAACCTCCAACATCAACAACTATGAAAAGGTCGATTCACTGCCACACCTCAAAACCAAAACACTTTTTTTTTATTTTTACAACATAACTTCATTGAACCTTTAGTTACATTTTGATTCACCAAGGTCGATTTTTTTGATCACCTAGTTCGTGATCACCTAGTCTCTTTGCACTAAATATGAAAAATCCGGTTTCATTTAAATATCAAACGATTTAACGTTTTTTCAAATAATAAAGATGTTAACTTTTTGATAAAAAAAAATATAACAAAACGTCTAAATTTGTTACTTTTATCATCTGAAAAAATAAATAATAAAGATAAAACAAATGGAATTAAGTTATTTTTTCAACATGAAATCAATCCAGAAAACCTAACATGAAAACGTAAAACCGAACCTGATTCATTCTGCAATAGTCACCAAATGTGTTGTTGGAACTGATGTCGCTTTAAATTATAACTGTCCACCAGCATCACTCCTCATCAATGGCCCGTCATACCATGAGAATTGTTGCTACCGTCGGCCAATTCTTCAACAAACACAAAACATAAGAAATGTTCGTCAGCTTTTATAAATAAGTATGCAATCAGGATTCGGGCTTTTACAAAGCAAATCTCAAGTATCTCACGAGCGGCTCAGCCCGTCTCACCCCTAATAATAGTCCGTTTTATAAAATTTAACATATCTTTTAACGTTAATTGGTATAAAGAAACCAAAAGTGTTGTTATTGACTGAACAATAAAGACTAAAAGTGTATTTTCCAAAAAACTCATGATGAAAACCACAACTATTTAGAAATGAACCCACAGTACCATCTGTATACAAGTTAAGTTTCTTAAAACATAACTAACGCATCAGCTATTTATAAATATAAAAAAGAAGCTAACCCGATATTTTTAACCCGTATAAAGAGTTAATCGATTCATTATCCAACTCGTCGATATCGTGCACTCTATAAAATCATTAGTCACAATTCATTATTGGAAACCAAACAGTTTTACATGATAACATCCATATACATCACTTTATACAAAAGCTATACACACTATCCACATGATTGCATACATTTCACTTGCAGAATGTTAATCCTCACAAAAATTTACCCTACCTTTAATGACCCTCAGTTAAAAGTATATGTACCTTTGCTTTGCATTTGACCTTTGATGCATCATGAGGATATACGGAGGAGATCTGGAATGTGAGCATTGTACATAATCAACCTGTTCACAAATAAATGGGCCAAGTTGCCACCTCTTCCATGGTTACACATGTTTAAAGTGTACCGGGAGAGCAAAAGATACATTACTAACAAAACAATTAAATAAAAACCATACCAAATATTTATTTGTGAAAATAAAATATCTACAAGAAAAAGGAAGAAACACACTGACCAAAAGTACGAAACCACCATCACCAACTCAAATTGTAACCTCAAAGGCAACATTGAACATATTCATGAGGCTCCGAGAATGCAAAAGGACCAAGCCACCATGGCTGTAATAAGCTGCAACGCCATGGCAACATATTGAACTTATTTTGATAGCTCATCACAGCCCCTTCATAATCGGAGCATTTTCCACAACCAAAGCCAACGATTAAATGCTTACAATCGTACACCCCAAAGGCCATTAGACCGTTCAGCTCAACAGAGAAATTCATGGATGATCCTAGCATAACAAAACAATCACAAACCAAAACCAAAATCACATATTCATGCCAGTCTTCGTCTTTGAATTCAGGGGGGGATCGGCAAAGAAGAATGAAGAAGACGGAGAGCTTCTGTATTTAGGGTTTGTGAATAGCATGCCGTTTCCTTAAGCAAAAGCAGTGACGATGAATCCAGATCACTACTAACTTTGCCGGAACCCTAGATTTTTGCCGGAATATGTTTCTATCGGCATTTTCATCAACTAACCCTAACAAATCTGATTAGGGTTTTTGTCATTTGAATGAAGGGGGAATTTAGAGGCGGGTGTTTGAAATCCATTTGAATTTGGAAATCTGATTACCTCTTTCATGTTCACCTTTTTTGTTTGTTGGTTCTGTGCTCAGAGTCTGGTTCAAAACTTGTGCAGTGGTGACACCCAATCACATGACCTTGACACGTGGGAAGAAGAAAGGGGGGCTGGATATGCTTACACGTGTCCTTTCAAAGTTTTGCTTTATTAGATAGGAATCTATATATATTAATAAATGAGATGATGTGGGCTATGTGTCCTTGAATGGTGAAGCCATTTTGATGATGTGGCAACCATTGGTTTAGTGAACCTTGATTTTGGGAGGGAAATTGTCTAATTCTTAATACACAAACCACATTTGAGAATACACAAACCAAAACCTACATTTTCACGCGGGATCCGATGGTATTTGGGTCGGATATATGGTTTTTCGAAATATCCCAAATACAATATGAATCCTATATAATCTTATTTCTCAATCATTGAACCCTAAATTTTCATTCTACACTTTCTTTCTCTCGATTCTCTCTCTTCTAAATTCCATCTCCGATCAACATCTTAGGTGCCGAATCTTTCAAAAATCATAGGTAAATTTACTTGATCAAACTTAAATACTGTTTATTTATGTTATTAGATCTTATAGGAACTTTTTTTTTGTTCAAAACCCATTCGGCAGATCTTAATATTTTTCGTTGTTATTTGTTTGTAGTTCGTTCCACATAATTTGCAGGTATGTAATGTAAATTAGATTGTTATTTATTGTAAATGTTTAATGTGAATTTTTGATTATTTTTCTGTTTTTTTTTTTTTTTTTTTTTTTTTTTTGTAGATCGAACCTGCTATATGTAAGTTTAATCAACAATCTATAAAAAAATTTGTTCTTGATTTTGATTTTGTTCTCATGTTACTCATATTTTGTTAGTTTGTTGTTGATGATTACAAACCCTAATTCTGATCATCAAAATACTATAGCCGATCATCCTTTTAAGTGACGAATCTTTCAAGAATCATAAGTAAATGTACTGTTTATATGTTTTTAGATCTTATATGAATTTTTTTTTGTGCAAAACCCTTTCGGCCGATCTTAATGTTTATTGTTGTTATTTTTTTGTATGAATTATCCAATTCCAATCATATGAAGTGATATTTTGTTGATGTTTTGATTGTGTTCTCATGTTACTCATATTTTTATTTACAGTTTTTTAGTTTGTTGTTGATGATCATATGTTTTCTTAAAAATACAAAATTTTTTGATGATTTTTTTTTCGTTGTTTGTTGTTGATGATGATTTTGCATTATTTGATTCCAATGATATGAAATGATATTTTGTTTATTTGTTTATGTTTTCATTTTGTTCTAATGGTTTGTTTTTGAAATATTGGATGTGTTTCTAAAAATAAATTGTTTTTAAATTTTGTTGAAAACGTTTACTTTTTATTTTTGGGAATATTGATTTTTTTGCTATAAATACTTTACCGTTTTATTTTTTAGAAAACCTTGATATATAATTTTCAGATATGGATCCCTTGCACAACAGTCCTTCATTTTTAAAGCTTATTGAGGAAGATGACCCGATATTTTTGGTACGTTTATTTGTATTCTAATTACTAATCATATTTTAAGTAAACTGACAGTTGTCTTTTTTAATTTTTTTTTAAACTCATAGCAAATACCAAATGACTTTGCTTCAATGATTTGGGGAGACCAACCACCTTACAAAGATTCAGTTAAGATTGTTGATGGGAACAAGTTATGGTTTGTAAGAGTGAAAAAAACTGATGTGGGCCCTGTTCTTGCTGATGGCTTCACCAAAGTTGTTCAGGATAGTTGTATAAGAAAAGATGACTACCTTATGTTTCAGTCATATGGACCATCATCATTCTTTCTAATGGTGTTTAAATCATTTGTTCATAAAAACTGCTTTATATC
Source organism: Helianthus tuberosus (assembly GCA_030545235.1). Lineage (NCBI taxonomy): Eukaryota > Viridiplantae > Streptophyta > Magnoliopsida > Asterales > Asteraceae > Helianthus > Helianthus tuberosus. Next base: position 8,947,681 of record CM060373.1, on the reverse strand, counting down.
CAAGATCACTCCTCACGAAGATGTTATTGTAAGTAGTATCTTATACAATCATTATGATGAATAATGTTTTATTTATGTATACTGGTTTTTAAATTAATTCTTATTACTAATTATCACATCCTATGCAGGTCATGGCTGATGAATTTTGGAGGCAATTTTATGGGAACAATTTCAAAGGTGGTCAATCAACTCTTTATTTAGGAGATAGATTTTGGAACATTAAGATGGACGGATTAACTGACAGCTGTGTTTTTACTCATGGATGTTCTGAGATGATAAACGATCTTGCCTTAGACAGGCGATCTACCTTTGTCTTTTCACTGCATGGAAATAAAATTTTCGAGCTTTCAGTCTTTAATCATCAAACCGGTACTCAAATTCAGAACAACAGGGTTGAGTTAGTTGTTTTGGATGACTCAATCTATGGTGATGATGGTGATGATTTTCTTATTAAGGTTAGAATTATACATCTACACTATTATTTAGTTATCAACGCGAGCTTACAAGTTGATATTGAATTTAACACATTGTTATTTTTGAATTTTTTTAGTCCGAACATAAGGAGAAGTGTAGTAGTGCTGGAACTGACTTTCAAGAAGGTGTTGTTGTGGAATGTGAAGACGACAAATTTCAGTTGGCAAGTTTTGAATCTGTGTTCAATGTAATTCCCTATATTTTAATCAAATTTATTAAAACTTAATATAAATATCTTTTTTTTTTGTATTTATACATTTTATTTGTTTATTGTTAATTGTGTAGGATATTGATGATTCCAAGTTTGATAACTTTTTCTCATCTCTACTTGAAATGGAAGACCTTAAGAAGAAGGTAATTTTTTTGTCATTGTTATGTTTTTTTTTTTATATTTTAGTAAATTTAATTATTATTGTTATTATATTGTTAAACAGTTTTGGTCAATTTTTATTTCCTTACTTTATTAAATTTAATAATTATTGGTACTATATTGTTAAACAATTATTTTCGTTATACGTAGTTCAAAGATGATTGGGATACAAAAATTGAACCGCAAGGCAAAGCAAGTGTTGTTTGTGATGAAGATTTAACTTTAAAGGTTTCTGTTCATTTAATAAATTATATGAGTTTGTAATTAAGTGAATTATTTTACGTTTATTTTTTCATTTTCAAAGGTTAATGTTCTATTTTTCGTAGGATGATCCGAAGGCGAAAACAATTGTTGTTGTTGATGAAAATCTAAGTTTAAAGGTTTTTTTTCAGTTACTTCATTATATTTTTCTAAATTTAAGTGTATTTCTTTACATTTTTTTAATATATATTGTTAGGGGTCATTTTCTTAACATACGTATCCTGACCAATATCCTGCCTTTGTTTGTTTGTTTGTGATCAGGATGCTGGAAGAGGATATTGCTAACATCTTGGGCGATATCCTGAGGCTTATTGAATTAACCACGTGCAGGTTAAGGGCTGAGACTTGCTAACGGTCAAGAGGACTTCTTCTCCTCAAGACTCGGACGAATTTGTTGAGAGAGAGACGTTGAGCCCGAAAGACCAGGTCTACAACGTTCCAAGAAGGAATATTCGGTGGATCCCGCAAGTTTAGGGTAGTTAGTTATTTTATCTTTACTATAAATAGATGAGGTCGGATCAGCTTAGAACACAACAATTCACACTTACACTCTCGAACACTTTCACTCTCTAGCTAATTGCAAACACCACACTTGTATTTCACATTCATTGTAACACTTAGTCGATCCGTACCACATCCCGCACTGTATCCTGATTTTTGAAGCAATTGAAGAACAAGGCAGCTGCGATTGTCAGCTCCTGAGGTTTTATGCCGGCGATCTAGATTGATCAAGGGCTTTCCTCGTACATCTCGTGTCGTTTACTTTATTTTCGCTCATTGTTTGATCATAGATACAGCTCAATATCCTGAGCTGTATCCTGAGTACTGTTTTTCCAAATAACTTAACAAGTATATTTCCAACACACTTTCTAGCACACTACCTCACTTAACTAATTTGATCACTTAATTACTTCGGTAATTTTTGACCAAAACAATTTGGCGCCCACCGTGGGGCAAGTGGTGCTCTCTTTACTAAAAATTTTTGTCAAATCGCTAATCGGTTTTCTATTTTCAAAACTTTTTGCCACATTGTCCATAATGGCCTCAAGATCAAACATGAGTTCCTCTACTGTGTCTGCTATGACTTCTGCTACTACCGGTTCGGTGCTTCCACCACCTCCTCCAAGGATGCCAGCCTCTACACAATCTCAAGATGTTATCCCAACTCGGAGTGTCCAGGGATCTGCTCCCGTTTTAGCTTCTAATGATGAGATTTTAACCTTATTTGGAAGTGTGCAGGAACAAATGAGGCAGCAACAGGAAACAAACCAAATGCTTATGAGGGAAATACAACTCCTGAAGGCTGGCTCGAGCAGATCTGCGGAGGACAATGTCACTCCGTTACACCCCAGAGCGTTGAACTTTAGTTCAGCTGTATATACCGAGGATAATAGGGGGAATATCGTGCCCAGTCTTCCTCAGAATCATACTCCTGAAATACCCTCCTCGATTAGGATGTCAACCATGAGGAGCTCAGGATATGCTTCAGGATATGGGCAAAATCCTCCAACGGGTAACGTGTCGAATAATAACAATACTCATGCTACTAACAGTGGTGGATCTTTGCAGGATACAGGTGTAACATCAGCACTTACCAGGGAACTTCAGAAGTTGAAAGACATGATATCTAGTGTACCTGGGGTGGTCCAACCGATCCCGGAAGTGTCTCAAGACAGCCACAAGATATCTCGTTTCGCGTATCCTATCTGTGATGCTGAGATCCCAAAGAGATTCCAAACCCCCAACATGAAGCTTTATGATGGGACTACGGATCCTGAGGAGCATATTGCCCAGTATAGGGAAAGAATGGAGATTAACCCTATCCCTCCGGAGCTCAAGGAAGCGTGCTTGTGCAAGGGATTTGGTTCTACTCTAACAGGATCAGCCTTAAAATGGCTATTAAACGTTCCTCCTCACTCAATTACTTCATTTGCTCATTTGGTTAATTTATTTAACAGTCAATTTTCTTGTAGTCGGAGTTTTGAGAAACTAACCAGTGATCTTTACAGGATAACTCAAGGGCCTCAGGAATCCTTGAGGGATTATGTGAACAAATTTAGTCGAGAATCCTTGGATATCCCACATCTTGATGTTGCAACAGCTGTGCAAGCTTTTAAGATGGGATTACAAAAGGATTCTCAGTTTTATCAGGATCTTGTAATGAATCCCTGCAGGAATCTCGATGAAACTCGTAACAGGGCCTTGAGATATATCCGTCTGGAAGATGACAAGAAGATGCAAGAAAGGATGAACTCATCCAACACTTATGAATCGACTAATAGGAAGTCAGAATCCTCATTTAAGTCATATCGGCCTAAGCCATATGGTAGAAATGAAAACAAGAGAGTGAATACTGTCGAAGATGAGGATCCTGAAGAGTATCCTGAGTTGTCTGAATATTGCTTTTCTGTTAATATTCCTGAATTGATGTATGCTATGCAGGGTCTAGGAGACAAGGCTAGATGGCCTCGAAAGAATCAACAAAAGGCTGACTGGAAAGATAAGTCGAAATGGTGTGCTTTCCACGAAGATTTCGGACATATGACTGAGGATTGCATTGCTTTAAGGAAAGAAATAAGCTATCTTCTAAGCAAGGGATATCTGAAAGATCTCTTAGGAAAAAAGAAGAATAAGGGTCAGGATACTGAGAAGGATCCTGAACGAGCAGCATCACCTCCCGCGGATGCCAAGATAATCAACTTCATTTCGGGGGGATCCGACATTTGTGGAACTTCGTATTCGGCAGCGAAGAGACATGCAAAGGAAGCCAAAGCCGAAAGGGGAGACAAACCTGTCAGGATGACTACCCTCACAACTGACAAAGTGATCACTTTTGATGCAGATGACAGGGATACTGTCCAGGATCCTCACCATGATGCTCTGGTAATAACGTTATATGTGGCTAACCATTTTGTGCGCAGGATACTGGTTGATAATGGCAGCTCCGTCAACATAATCCAACTAGAAACTCTGAAGAGAATGAATGTATCTCCAATGGATATCACTTCAAAGTCTACCGTGCTTGTTGGATTCAGTGGAGAGGCTAGAAACACAGTGGGAGAGATAAAGTTGCCAGTATACGTTGAAGGAGTCAACTCGATACAACGTTTCTGTGTGATGGACTCTCTATCCTGCTATAACATTATACTGGGAAGACCGTGGATTCACGATATGAAGGCCGTGCCATCAACATATCACCAATGCATCAAGATACCTACCCCCTGGGGAGTTGTTAAAGTTGATAGCGATCAGCAGGAGGCAAAAGAATGCTACTCATCCTCAATGAAATCCTCAACCAAACCTAGTGCAGCATAGCAATTAAAGACGCGGGCCCAGGATATTATGGAGGATCCGGAGCAGGATGTGAAGAAAATTATCCTAGACCAGGATAATCCCGATATTTCGGTGCTCGTGGGAACCAATATCCCTCAGGATATTGAAGAACAGTTAATTAACTTTTTAAAATGCAGGATGTCGACGTTTGCATGGAAGCATGAGGATATGACAGGCATATCCAAAGATATTATCACTCACAAGCTTGGAATTGATAAGTCATTCAAGCCTGTGCAACAAAAAAGAAGGAAGTTTGCTCCTGAGCGGAACACGATTATCCAGGAGGAAGTTGAAAGATTATTAAAGTCAAGAATGATCAGAGAGGTTAAGTTCCCAAGGTGGCTAGCAAACGTGGTTGTAGTACAGAAGAAGAATGGGAAATGGAGAGTTTGTGTAGACTACACAGACTTGAACAAAGCTTGTCCTAAAGACCCATTTCCTCTTCCCCATATTGATGCAATGGTAGATGCCACTGCCGGGCATGAAATGCTGACCTTCATGGACGCATCCTCAGGATTTCAACAGATCCAAATGGAGCCTTCTGACCAGGAGGATACCGCCTTCATGACACCAACAGGTATTTATTGTTATACAGCTATGCCTTTTGGTTTAAAAAATGCAGGTGCAACATACCAAAGATTGGTGAACATGATGTTCAAAGACAAACTGGGGGACACCATGGAGGTATATATCGATGATATGGTGGTGAAATCTAAAAAGTCTGAGGATCACCTCCAAGATATCAAGGGAGCATTTGATATCCTGGATCACTACAACATGAAGCTAAATCCTGCTAAATGCCATTTCGGAGTGGGGGCAGGAAAGTTTCTTGGATATATGGTGACAAAAAGGGGGATAGAAGCAAGCCCAGAGCAGATCAAAGCTATCCTAGACATAAAATCACCCTCAAATATGAAGGACGTACAAAGATTAACAGGCCGGGTAGCAGCTCTAAACAGATTTATCTCAAGATCCTCAGAAAAATGCAAAGACTTCTATGATATCCTAAAGAAGAACAAAAGATTCGAATGGGGGGAAAAGCATGAAGCAGCCCTGCAGGATTTGAAACGGTACCTTTCAACCGCACCTCTATTGATGAAGCCCGAAAATGGTGAACCACTATCCCTGTACCTTGCTGTGTCAGGGAATGCTGTAAGTGCCGTTCTTATAAAAGACCATGAAGGTCAGCAGTATCCTGTTTATTATGTTAGTAAAAGTTTGTTAGATGCTGAAACTAGGTATTCTCATTTAGAAAAATTGATATTAGCTCTAGTCATGGCATCAACGAAACTTAGGCATTATTTCGAGACACATAGGATACATGTTAAAACAAATTATCCTGTCAAAAATGTGCTTAGGAAACCAGAGATGTCAGGCAGGATGGCCAAGTGGTCAGTAAAGTTAAGTGCTTATGATTTAGTATATGAACCTAGAAGTGCCATAAAATCTCAGGCTTTAGCTGACTTTGTGGCTGATTTTAGTAGTGACATTCAGGATGAGGTAGATCTAGAAGTTCAACAGCTAGGAGAATCCTCAGGATCCTGGATATTATATACTGATGGTGCATCTAATGTAAGAGGAGTAGGATTAGGAATACTACTAAAATCGCCACAGGGGGACATGTTACCCCAGGCTATTAGGTGTGAATTTCCTGCTACTAATAATGAAGCAGAGTATGAGGCTTTGATTGCAGGATTAGAGTTGGCTAAGAGCATGAGTATCAAAAATTTGCAAGTGTATGTTGACTCTTTGTTAATTACTAACCATTTTAATGGATCCTATGCAGTTAAGGGTGAGAAATTAATCGAATATCTCGATATTCTCAAAAAATTAGCAGGATATTTCGATGTTTTTATACTTGAACAGGTACCAAGGGAAGATAATGCTGAAGCGGATGCCCTAGCAAATTTGGGATCATCGATCAGGATACCTGAAGGGACGCAAATACCAATATTACATGTCTTATATCTTGCAACGAATCCTCAGGATAAAGAAGTAGCTAGTATACAGAATCCTGGAGCAGAACATCCTGAGGAGGATCCTAAATCCTGGACGGCTCCAATCAGGAGATATCTCAAAGAAGGACACATCCCTGGAAACGAAAATCCTAAGGCATTTAGGATGAAGGTATCACGGTTCACTATTATAAATAATATTTTATACAAGAAATCTCTCGCAGGACCGTATTTGAGATGCTTGGAGGATCTTGAAGCCAAAGAAGTACTTCAGGATATACATGAAGGGGATTGTGGTAACCATGCTGGGGGCAGATCGTTATTCTCTAAAGTATTAAGAACAGGATATTATTGGCCAACAATGAGAAAAGATGCCGCAGAATATGCTCGAAGATGTGACTCATGTCAAAGACATAGTAACATACTGCATCAACCGGCTGAACCATTATATCCTATTGTTTCCCCTTGGCCATTTGTGAAGTGGGGTATGGATATAGTGGGAAAGCTACCAAAAGCTCCGGGAGGAAAAGTCTTTATGCTAGCAATGACGGATTATTTCTCCAAGTGGGTTGAAGCAGAAGCATTCGTTCAAGTAAGAGACCAAGAAGTAGTATCCTTCATCAAGAGAAATATCCTGACCAGATTCGGAGTACCAGCCGAGATAATTTGCGACAATGGTTCTCAGTTCATAAGTAAGAGGACTACAGACTTTTGCAAGAGTTGGGGAATCAAAATGATTACGTCTACTCCGGTACATCCTCAAGCAAATGGACAAGCAGAATCCTCAAACAAAATAATTGTCAATAACTTAAAGAAAAGGCTTGGAGCCAAAAAAGGAAGATGGGCAGAAGAATTACCCTTTGTTTTATGGGCTGATAGGACAACGGTAAAGAATGCAACAGGCCAAACCCCATTTTCGTTGGTGTTTGGAGCAGAAGCAGTGATTCCAACGGAGATGACAATACCTACTGCAAGATCTATCTTAAGTGATCCTGAGCAGAATCCCGAAGCCTTGAGTCAGGATTTAGACACTATAGATGAAAAGAGAGATGCGGCAAGGCTAAGGATGGCAGCATATCAACAGAGAATATCCAGGGCATATAACAAGAATATTAGAACCAGAAGATTTAAGGTTGGAGATTGGGTGTTAAGAAAGGCTTTCCAAAATACTACTAATCCTGCCGATGGCAAGTTAGCTCCAAAATGGGAAGGACCATATGAAGTTGAATCAGAAGCAGGGAAAGGAGCATATAGACTCAAGAATATCGAGGGGGATATGCTACCGAGATCTTGGAATGCTATACACCTTAAGCTCTATTTCAAGTGAGTCTAGAATTTAATTTCTAACTCAAGATGGTATGAATTCTACTTCTTTTAAAATATGTTTGGTTTAATTTGTTCTTTGTAACCTGATACTGACTTAAGCATCGGAGGGGTGTTAGCCAAGCTAACACCCACCTTAGTTTACATTTGTTTTGCAAGATATGTTTCAGGATATAGCTCCAGGATATGCACTCAGGATAACTCAGAAGATTAGAGGATTGGCCCCCTCTCTCACGTTTAAGGGATACTGATCCCTTCACAGGTTTAAAGGTATTCACCTTTCTTCCGAATTGGGTTTAAACACCCCGCCTGGAGCGCAAGTTATTCAGGGATAGTTCAAGGTGGCGGGACCAGTCCATGTAAAAGTGGCTGACAATTTCGTCACTATTGGCTATATCCTGAATCCTAACGGTATATGAGGATTGATCACCCTCTCTCACGAAAGGGTATTTTCATACTCTCTAAGGTTTAAAGGTTTTCACCTTTCTAAGTCTTGGAGTTTATACACTCCCGCCTGTAGCGCATGAAAAATTGGGATTTTCCCCAGAATACAAAGGATTTATCTCCAGTACATCCTTGGGTTATACCCTCGAGACGTGAAAAATTGCTTATGCCATGGAAACTGACATTAAGTAGATTTCTAAGATACTTGAAGACATTGTACACAGGGGATATCCCTGCAAAGATGGTGGTGTAAAGCTAAAAGAGTGAAGTTTGCGACTAGTGCACTAAGTACCTTGCACTAGGGACATCTTCATTGGAAGAGTTGCAAAGGGATTGAAGTTCGGTAATAGGTCTATATCCTATGTCTGGTATGATCTTTCCTTTGTAAGCCTCATTTAAGTTTTTAGCAACATTATGTTAAGTATCCTGACATATATCCTCAAAGTCCTTTTAAGGATATTTGATTAGGATGTTTGAAACTAGTAGTGGCTTGGAACTTTGATCATCATCAAAACTTGGTTTTGAAGAGATAAACTATTTTTTACTTTCTAAAGAAATTTTTATAAAGTTAAAAGAACGTCTGGAAGATCTATTTAATAAAAGCCTTTCGCAGTATGTTACTGAGCATACTGATCAGGATATTTTATAAGATACCAATACAAAATCTTTACAAAAATAAGACTCATACTAAACAATGCAAGGTAACAGAAAATAAGTCAAAAGATAGTCAAAAGTTGTGCTTTTGGTTTCACCTTAAACTAAGGCCCATCCGCCAAAAGCACAATTAGTTTTTACCATATTTGTGTAACGGTTGCAGGATCTGTCTCAAAACAGGACCCGTCCACCTACAACCGTTACTATGTTCAAAACAAGTTATACTAATCGATGACCATGGGCTTCATCCTAAAACCTAGGACCCATCCACCTTTGGTCATCACATTGTTCTAGTGCAGGAAAAGTAAATTGTTTATGCAACCACAACCATGAAATTAAAAAAATGGGCTCCGGCCTTGGCACGTATATCCATCATCGCCCACTCTGCTGCCTAAGGGGCAGCACCCTCTTGAACAGCAACCTCCTTGCCAGCATTCGCCCCAGCATCACCCTCGGGATTCTTCTCAGCATCATCACCGGCATTGGCAACCTCCTCTGCCACCTTGGAAGGCTCTTCACCAGTATGTTTTGCAGGATGAGCAACGGGATGACCTCCGAGGCCCTGTAGTTTCTCCTCCCAAGCCTTTACATTCCAGGAAGGGCATTCAAAACCCAGATCCATGGCCTCATAAGCCATCCTTATCCTGGCTTGGAGAAGAGAGACGACCACCGAAGCTTTTAGGCTATCCCGGTATGAGCTCATATTCTGCTGATATTGGAGAAGAGCGGCGTCTAGCTTGGCTTGAGCATCCTCATTAGCTTTGTGGAGGGCGGCTTGATGTTCCTGAGTCATTGCCTTGTATTTGTCTTCATAGTGCTGGGATTTGGCAGCTGCAATGGTTCCTTGATCAGCTATGGTGGCTTGAGCTTTCTCCAGCTGAATCTGCAACATCTTGTTAAGACCGCTAGCGTCTTCGTATAAATGCATGAGGCGATCCAGACCCTGTCGATAAAGACACAGGTATTAATGTGAAAAATAAGCAGGATAAAGACTAACATACTTGTACAGGATATCGGAAAGAAAATTCTACCTGTTTGAGGAATGAGGTGGCTTCGTTAAACCCATGATTCTCGAGGGAGAATGTTTCAGAAACAGCTGGGGAGTCAGTCTCCTTTCTCTTCCGAGAGCTGGATGCCCTGGTCCTGGATGCCGGAGGACCTTTGGGGGCTGAAACAGTCTTTGAGGAGGTAGGCTTTGGTGTAGCAGATGGCTTTGTCTTGGATTCTTGTTTGATGGGTTCAAGGCTGGAGTAGCAATCTAACTCATCAAGTTCGAAACCTTCAAGGTTGACGACTGGTACTGCATAAGGGAAGATATTCTTAAAACTCATCATATTTTTGAAAAAATAATTAACATATGAAGATGTGCTTACCAGACATTTCTGAGCTTGATTTTTGATGAGGATCTGTGAGAGACAGGGAAAAAGTTCTTTCACTGGCAGGAAGACGGTAGATTTCCTTGATCTTGGATTCGGATTCTGCGCTAGGAGGCACTAAATCTCTGAAATTCGCTGCATAAAAACATCAGAATATAAGTCCGGGATACAGTTTGAAGATATGATTGGGGATATTCCTAAAACCCTAAATCCTACCCTTGGTTAACCATTTAACCGGTAGATCGAAACCCTTATCAATGGAGTCTCTTTTGACGAAAAAGAATTTTCGTCGCCATCGATCCTCATTCTTGGTGGCTTTAAGGACCAAAGGGTTCTTGATGGAGAACAGCAGATAACGGTGATTGCCATGAGATCTCAACCGGTATGCTACGGGAAGGTCCTCAACAAGTAGGTTAGGAAAATGACGAGATTTGATTTGATCCAACACTATCAAGATTCGCCAGACCATTGGCATAACTTGGGCATAACTAAGGCCGGTGAGGTCGAAAAAGCTGGAGATAAAGGGTGGAAATGGATACCGGAGTCCAAGAGAGAAAGGATAAGCGAAAAAACAAACCCACTCGTCGGATGATGCATTCGATCGGGCTTCCTTGTCAAAGGGGCGAAAGACCATTCCGGTGGGAAAGGCACCGGAGTCTTTGAGAGCAGCAATATCAGCATTATTGAAGCAGCAAATCTCCTTTGCTGGATCGGTGATAAAGTTTTGACTTATGAGGGTTGAGGCTGACCGGTCTGAGCGGGATTTCGTTCGTGGTGCCATTGAGCAAATTAAGAAAAATTAAAGAAAGGAGATTAGAAAAGAAGATACCTGATGCTTGCTCGCAGATAAGAACAACCGAGACAAGGAGTCCCTCGGTTAATATAGGATGAATATAGGGGGTAAAAAGTAAATAATGCCTTGGAAGTTGCATCGCTGTCATTTCAAGAGTCTAGTCATATTAATTACCTTAAGTTATGAGATAAGATTTTTGAAATATATCCGTTGGATTGGTATCCCAACCGATATATTTAGGGACAATTGTTAGGGGTCATTTTCTTAACATACGTATCCTGACCAATATCCTGCCTTTGTTTGTTTGTTTGTGATCAGGATGCTGGAAGAGGATATTGCTAACATCTTGGGCGATATCCTGAGGCTTATTGAATTAACCACGTGCAGGTTAAGGGCTGAGACTTGCTAACGGTCAAGAGGACTTCTTCTCCTCAAGACTCGGACGAATTTGTTGAGAGAGAGACGTTGAGCCCGAAAGACCAGGTCTACAACGTTCCAAGAAGGAATATTCGGTGGATCCCGCAAGTTTAGGGTAGTTAGTTATTTTATCTTTACTATAAATAGATGAGGTCGGATCAGCTTAGAACACAACAATTCACACTTACACTCTCGAACACTTTCACTCTCTAGCTAATTGCAAACACCACACTTGTATTTCACATTCATTGTAACACTTAGTCGATCCGTACCACATCCCGCACTGTATCCTGATTTTTGAAGCAATTGAAGAACAAGGCAGCTGCGATTGTCAGCTCCCGAGGTTTTATGCCGGCGATCTAGATTGATCAAGGGCTTTCCTCGTACATCTCGTGTCGTTTACTTTATTTTCGCTCATTGTTTGATCATAGATACAGCTCAATATCCTGAGCTGTATCCTGAGTACTGTTTTTCCAAATAACTTAACAAGTATATTTCCAACACACTTTCTAGCACACTACCTCACTTAACTAATTTGATCACTTAATTACTTCGGTAATTTTTGACCAAAACATATATGTTTCCCTTTTTCAGGACAAAACCAAGTTTGAGACGGATCTGGACAAATTTTTGATACCCAAGAATAAGTCCCATGTATATCTACTTACTTAAGTATTATATAATACAATTTATTAATTCATTGTATATTAAATTTTTTATTATTTTTTGTTATTTAGGTTGATCCTACAGGAAAAACAAATATTCTTTTTTCTGAACCGAGTCTGTGCTCCACAGTTGTTTCTGATGTGAGTTATGCTGATTCTATATGTTTTCCAATAATGGTAGTTACTTATGTATTTTTTACCTGTTTAGGCCATTCCGAAATATACAGTTGATGTTGGTAAAACTGTTTTGCCGAGAAAGAGGAAGGTATAGTATCAAATAAAACTTTTTTACTTTTTATTTTATATCTTATAAAAACAAGTAATTATTTTTTATTTGAACTTATTAGGCCACTCGGAAATGTAAAACAGTTATGATTGTGTCCGATGAGTCTCTTATTGCTCATCGTACACGTTCAAAGTTTAGAAACAAAAATGAATCTGTTGTTGTTGATAAGATCACGCCTGCTGAAACCGCATCTGTTAGCCGTAAACGTTCTACATTGAAAATGTCGAAAACATTTTCAATCATTGAGTTCACCAAAGTCGCAGAAAACAGATTGGTATGTGTTTTCATATTATTAAATTTTATAGATTTTATAATCAAGTAATAAGGATATGTTATAGATTACTTTGACAATTATTTTTATGTTTCTTTCAGCGTTTACCGACTGCTGTTTCCGATGAGTTGTCTCTTTCAGTTCACAACCTCCGTGATGTTTCGATCCAAAACCTTAGATGTGAGGTAACAAACATGAAGACGATAGCGGAAAAGAATGGTGATGGTTACAGGTATGGTTTTTCCAAGTGGTCGGCTTTCTTGAAATCAAATCAAATCCACATTGGCGCTACTCTTTTCTTTAAATATGTCAAGTCTTCGCAGCTTTTGATTTTGACCAAAGTTGTTCACAAGACGACAAAGAAAAGAGGCCGTGCGTGACTGTTTGCATTTGTGGTTGTTAGTTGGTTTTGTAGATGTTTTGGTGATCTCGTGGTTATTAGTTTATAGTGGGTTGACAATATTTTGCATATTTTGTGGTTGATCTTAGTATGGTCCAAGTCTGATGTTAGTTATGTTTTTGTTTGGACAATTAGTACTTAAACACGTCTCTTTTGTAAGAAAGTTAACAAGCTGTTTTGTGTTTTAAATTGTAACATAATTTTGGTACTACTATTTTTGTCAATTTTATTATTATCTTTGCACAAGGAATTATATTACTCTTTTAATATCCATGCATCCAACACAAATATCCGAACCTCTAAATTTATTAATTTAATACCAATATAAATTTCTTTTCAGTCCGAATGTTAGTTATATATATTTCGATAAAAATAGGAAATTTTAATATATTAAAGATGTTAAAACATAACAGTCCCAATTGAATATGTTATTGATGTTAAAACATATTATAATTAGTTTGTTATAGTTTTAGAAAAATGTAGAATTGAGATTACCCAATCAGTTGATGTTTGAATTTATTTGTTCACTTATTTTGTAGATGCATATCTTATATTTTAAGTAACTTATTATTTAGATGTATTTTAGGAAACTTATACATATTTATAGATAAAATTGACAAAAAAATGATCATTTATTTATGTTAAATTATGTTTTCGATTTTTTCTATTCATATTTTCAAAAGTTTTGTAAAATAATTCTTCCATTTATAATGCAATATCTTATAAAAGTTATTTTAGATATATTTGTTTCATTATTAATTGACAATCATATATAACTAAAATGGAATCTACAATATAATTACGGAATATTTGTGATGTAAATATTTTTTTATCATAATACATATAATATATATAATGATAATTTGTTGAGTACTAATAAAAAAATTCTTTTTTTATTGTCACAGTTTTCTATTTCAAAATGAGGTTTTTTTTTTATCAAAGTTGTGTTATGCAGGTAAGTTTCACTTCTCATGTTGTTCATATTACAAGGAATATTTCTTTATTTCCAGTATTTTTATATATATATTTACACGATTATAATTATTTTTTATAAATATTTATTCATGTAAATTTATGTTAGTCAATTATACACTTTCCTTACTCATTAAATGTGTACATAATTTATTTTTTATTTTTTCCGGCTATATTGTTTCTAAGAATATAATGTTAGAAGTTTTCATATAAATACATGTTTATTTTTTCATCATTCATAAATTTATTCCAACGAATAACTTTTCTTTTTCTTGAGTAACTGTTTGAGAGGTACGGTATGGAAGACCAAGGTGAAATTACTTTTTTGAATGATATTGACGCTCTTAGTACAAACTACACTATCAAAGTGAAGATTATTAGTTTATGGAGAAAGAAGATGAAAGGTAACGAAAGAGAGACATATCGTATCGACATGATACTAATGGATGAGATGGTAAATTATTTAACTAATTATTTATTCATCTTTGTTATTTTTATATGATTTAAAGTTCATATTAACATTTTTTATGCATGTTATTTTTTTATTTATATACAGGGTACCAAGATTCAAGCTTCTTGCTTACATAGGCTGTTTTCAAAATTTGAGAGACATCTTAATGTTGATGAATGCCTTATAATAAAAAGGCCATCTCTTGCTGCTAACACTGCATCTTTCAAAACTGTTCCTAACAATCAAAAGCTATCTTTTTATTACCATACATTTGTTGAAAAGTGTAGTAAATGGGATGAGCCACAGTTTGTTTTTTATTTTGTTGATTTCAAGGATGTTGTGTCACAGAGATACAAGGATGGTACAACAATAGGTATTTTATATAACATCTGTTTCACATTTAACTTATTATTTTGTGTTTACTTTATATTGAGAAAAATGCCCGGATAGTCCCTGTGGTTTCGCCTTTTTTCACCTATAGTCCCCAAGTTTTCATTTTTTGTTCCCGGATAGTCCCTCGGTCTAACTTCAGTTTGTTTTCTCTGTTAAGAGGGTGTGAAATGAGAAAAATACCCATTCCTTAAAAAGCCAAACCACAGGGACTATCCGGGCATCTTCTTCATTTTTGTTTATAAAACTCCACCACCACACTTCATCTTCAACCTCCACCCACCATCACCTTCCTCCACCCTCCACCATCACCGCCACAGTCACTCTCCACCAAATCAAATGCAGAAATTAACCTCACCGTCAAAAAATGAAAAGTTGAGTTATCCCAATCATACAATTTTAATATTAGTTTCAAGTGTGGCATTCCAAAACATCAAAATCCGACGGGTTGCTTAGCTAGAAAAACAAACACACGTTAAAAAATGTACCCAATTTGGGTGTTCAAAAGATTCGAAAATCATTGACAGTTTCATCACGGTTACAAGGATACTCACATATTTGTTATGGTTTCATAGTCCAAATCTGTGACAAGAAGGATAGTTTTACCCCAAGTTGCATCGAAATATAATGCGCTTACTATCATATCGATCGCTTTCATCCACAACCACGCATGCGATCTTGGTTAATTCCCAATTGGTCTCCGCCGCGCAGAACCACCGCCACTGCCGTCACTCGACCCACCACCGAACTCGCATCATCACCCAACCCTCACCGTCAAACCTCCGTCGTTGTTGCTGCCAACAACACCACCACCGCCGCCGTCGTGATGCTGATGCCGGCCACCGGAGGGCTCCATCGTGATGCTCCTAAAACCTTCATCAGATCATGTCTCAACCTAATCAGATCCCACAACTTGCGTTTGCTTAAGGGGATGATGTGGATCTGCAATTCATCAGAGACCAGTGCGGCTGCGATTCTGATGATGACGGTGGCGATAAGACATGCTTGTATCAGTCGTTTTTCCGGTGATGGTGGAGGCGAGCATGGTGGAGGGTGGAGGCGGGCATGGTGGAGGGTGGAGGCGGCGGACTGTTTACGCCGCTCTCCGAGCCTTTCTCCGACCGAGGTCTGGCGACACACTCAGGTGAAGATGATGAGTGATATTAGAGAGTGGTTATATGGGTATTTATTGAGGATTGGGGTTTACAGGTGAGTGATTTTGGATCTGAGGTTGGTGGTTTTATTTGGCCAAACATCGATGCAGATCAAGAAGAGTGACTGTGGCGGTGATGGTGGAGGGTGGAGGAGGGTGATGGTGGGTGGAGGTTGAAGATGAAGTGTGGTGGTGGGGTTTTATAAACAAAAATGAAGAAGATGCCCGGATAGTCCCTATGGTTTGGCCTTTTAAGGAAAGGGTATTTTTGTCATTTCACACTCTCTTAACAGAGAAAACAAACTGAAGTTAGACCCAGGGACTATCCGGGAACAAAAAATGAAAACTTGGGGACTATTCAGGTAGTTTTAGAAAGTTGGGGACTATAGGTGAAAAAAGGCGAAACCACAGGGACTATCCGGGCATTTTTCTCCTTTATATTAACATGTGACATGTTTTAATATTAGATTTCATCGGTTACGTTGTTGTTTGCTATAAGATTGAGGACACTAACAAAAAAGATGGTACTAAAGGAAAACGCCTCAATCTAAAGCTTCAAGATCTCGAGTAATACAATTTACATTTATAAATTTTAGATTGCCTATATTTTTTTCCTTTATATTTTATAAATTTTAAGTTAATTTGTTTTGCTGAAATTAATTGCCTATATTCTTTTTTAGAGATGTTGAGGTTGATTTAACTCTTTGGGATGATTATGCGAAGGACATGTGTTCGTACATGCTTAGTCAAGACCGTGAAGCCCATGTTGTCATTGCTGTTCATTTTGGTGCTGTTAAAACCTACAAAGGTATCTTATTAACTCTAAGATTTAGTTTAAACAATATATATATACATGTGATGTTTATTTATCTTACTTAATAACAGGTAAATGGGGGATATCTAATAATTTTGATGGTACACGGCTTTTCATTAACGACAATTTTGATCAGATGCTGACATTCAAGGAAAAGTGAGCAAAATTAATTAATTTAATTTTTCTAATTGTATCAACTAATTATTTATTTCTATTTTTTTGTTTATTTTAGATTATGGTTTTTTAAATTAATTTTTATTAGGTTTATTGCAAAACTTTCTGCTTCAGCCGACTCAAGTAGCCATGTTGGGTCTTATGTGTTATATTCTGTTGAAGATGAATTTATGAACAATGATGTTTTCTCACCAATTGCTTATCTTGGTTCAATCATACAGGTTTTTTCAAACAATTTATATTTTATTTTTTAACTACTATCAGAATCTTAATACGTTGAAATTTATTTAACTATTTAAACAGCCAAAAAAAGTTGTTATTGTGGGAACTATTGTTGCAATTGTTTCTGATAAGATGTGGTATTATGATGGATGTAACTATTGCAAATCCAAAGTTGAGCAAAAGTTTGAAACTTACGATAAGGAGGATGGTACAAGTGATGTTAGAGATGAGAAGTTATACCAATGTTCCAACAAGGATTGTCAAGGAAAGGATGTTTTCCCAATGTCGAGGTAAATAACTGTTATTCATACTTCTGTTTTTTTATACAACAACTAACAGTTATGATGTTAGATGGTTTGTCTTTGTTTTTTAACTATATAAATACGCTTTTTAAGGTATAAAATACAAATTCGAGTTCAAGATTCAACCGGTACGGTGACACTTACATTGTTTGATCACGAGGCGTTGAAGTTTGTTGGTAAAACCGCAAAGGAACTTATACAAATACAGGACGAGGTAAATATAATACTTTCTTTCATTGTTTTATAATATTTTTCACATATATATCCTGACCATACATGTGATATTTTCAATATAGATACTAAAGACTAATGAGGTTCCAAGAGCATATCCTGTTGAGTTTGATACATTGCTTAACCTCAAGTGTGCTTTCGTTATTAGAGTAACAAACTTTAATATTACAAATGCTGTTGAGAATTATGGTATATCAGTTGTTACCAATGATGTTGATATCTTGGATCAGCTAAACAAAAAATGGAAAATTGATCAAGTAAGGGATTTTGATATTAAATGTGTTTCACATTTTTACTCCTTTAAATGATCCAAATCGGAATTTGATTATGATTTTCATTTTTTTACAGATTGATGTATCTGATTCGTTTGCTATGAGTCAGTCTGATTTCCAAGATGCTGGCGGTGAAACTGCAAAGGTTTGACCTTTTAAAAACTATAATAATATAAAATTATAAATACTTTGTTTTTTTATTTTTTTCTTTTTTTTATAAGGATGGTGTTTCTTACACTGGAGATAACTCTACACCTGTTTCAAAGGATTCTGTTGCTGATTTGAATCAATCATCAACTGATTTGAAGCGTAACCTTGGTGATGTTTATGCGATTGAAGACGGACTCGGATCGTCGGCAAGTAAACCTCGCATAAGTGGTGCTACCATTTGTTCTGATGAAGCTATTGCCGAGAATTGATAAACAACCTAAGTGATTATTACAATAACAAACATTTGGTGCTTTATGTTTGACAGTTTGCTTTGAATTTTGTTTTGATGGTTGTTTAAAACATTTATATGGTTTGCGTTTTTAATATGACATCTTTAGTGATCTATTGTGTCTTTTTTTTGTGAATCAATTTTACGTATGTTTCTTATTGAATTAGAATACATTATATGTTTACTAATCTGATCATATGACCAAAAATCAAATTCCAATTAAAAAATTTGATATTACTCTTACCATTACTTTATTTAGCATGAAATTTAAAACATTAAATTTAGTTTATACAAATTCATAATTACACAAATTCGATTCTTTTATTAAATGATTTATAAAATTTCGGACACTTTCTAAATTTAACATTATTTCTATAATTATGGTCATCAATCTCATTGTAACTGATTTATCTTTGATTTGTAGCATTTTTTCCTTAAATAGATTGTGTCTATAAATACAAAAAACAATTTTCATTTCTTCATTTCATCTTCAAGTTTCATTCAATCTTGATTCATAATTCTCCTACATTGTCACATTTTTCCATTCCTGTTTAAATTTCCAGTAAGTTCTCATATTTTGTATTATCATTTTTATGTATTCTTATGTGTTGAACTATCATTTTTACCTATTTTGATGTGCGCTACTGATGAAAAACCTTTGTAATTATTAAATATTTTTTTGAATATAAAAGTTTTTGTTCTATAATTTGTACCGTATGTTATTATGTTTCATTTTACCTTTCTGCTGGTGTTTAGAAATGGATAGTAGGTTCAAACAACTATATTCATCTTCTACCGAACTTCCAATGAATGCTGTACCTAATGACTGTAAGTGTGGTTGTTTATTTTGTTTTATCATATATTATATTTTAAAAAATTCAAGAGAGTAATGAATTTATTTTTTCCTGAAAATCATACAGATTTCACACGTTGGTTATCTTACGTTATGAAAGGTAACTCAATGTTACATATATTATTACGTTTTAAAATTGTTTCCATATTGCTTTTTGAATTTTTTTACTCCTTACTTTACTTCTTTAACTATTTTTTAATTTTAGCTGACGAGACCAGCCGTAGACGAAAGTTAAGAAAACTATATCTTGATAATAAGATATCAAAATCTACTACACAAGTTCATCCTTATTTTCTCAAACGTGAGTTCTTTATCATTCTTTTTATTTATATACATACTTAATTAACTTACTCAAATTATAAGTATTTTAAAAAAATTATTTGTATAGTAGTCTTATAATTAGTACTGTTTAATTTTTCTTATGTCATATTTTATTGCTTTAACCCTTTTAACATTTCAGTTGCTTGTTGAGGCAAAAAATAGGCGTAGATTAAGAAAACTCTATCTTGATAGTAAGAGATCCAGTATTAGTCGAAAATGTATTCCTTCAAAAGGGGATTCAACGGCTTCATCAGGAACACGTATCGTTTTAAACAACAAAGAAAATATAACACCGAATTCTTCAATCAGCAGGTTGCCTACGAATTCTTCATCTGTGATACCTTTAAGTAAGTTAACCTTTACGTTTAACGAAGTTATTACTTTAACAATATTGATTTCAAACTTATAGAATATTGGTTTTATTATATGTTATCCTTACAATAATAATTGTTTTTTTTTGTATTAGGCAATCGTTTAAATTCTTCCAGTAACGTAGCAGCTTCGATTATAACACCTTCTACTTTGAAGAAGAAAGGAAAATCGGTGCAAGACCCTTATATAACACCCAAGCGTACACCGTTGTTAAATGTGTCAAACATAATACCAGGTTCAGCTACAAAAAAAATATTTATTAATGAAGAAGTTTGAATATTTTTTTTATCATCTATATATATAATATATGAATAAAATGTGGGACACATGTCATGTTGTGGTGCAACCATTTTAGGTTTTTGGCGGGAAAATGAGGGAAAAGAGTTATTTTTCTACGGATCCCGTGTGTGTTTGATCCATACCCGGTGTTTTGACCCGGGGTATATAAACTATCTAAATAACCTAAATCACTCATTCGCCACAATTCACACGTACAGAACCCTAAATCCATCATTCTTTTCCTTCACGCTTCCTGATTTCCCTTTCTTCTTCATCTTCAAGGCTATGAAGTTCAATCGATTCAATGTGTTATCAACCCGTTTTGTTATATTTGATTGTTGGTGGAAGACGATAGAGGTTCTCGGAAGTCATAGCTTCCCATCCGGTGGCGGTGCTTCGATAGAGGAAGTTGGTGGCTGTGGTGGTGGCCTGAAGAGGAACTATGACGGCGACATGGGATCATTTAGGGTTTTGTCCAACGGTGGTCTTGTGATGGTTGTGGTTCAAGGCACAGGGCGGCGGCTAGGGTTCCACCACCACAAAACCCTAGGAAAGTCTTCAGATCTTTAATCCCAAAAAATCATCTCATCCAGGTTTCTTTTGAGATTCTTTGATTGTTACGATATTGGTTTTCTTGATTCAAAGTCATATGATGTTTGAAATCTTATTATAGGTTCGTGTTCTTCACTTCTTCCTCTCTTAATTTTCCTTTGCTGTATGATTTTCTATTAGTTCGTTACTTTAAGGTGAATGAATTACTTGATTTCTGTGTATATATATTTTACTTTGCAGTATGATTTTCGATTAATTCGTTACTTTGAGGTGAAATGGTTACTTGATTTTTGTATATATATGTATGTATAGCTATCTCTTTCTCTCACACACACACGCGTGCACGCAGGCAGGCAGGCAGTTTGATTTTGTTAATGGTTTTTGTTATGAATTTTTGTGAATTGATGTTTTTGGTTGATGAATTGAAGGTGTTCAGTTGAAAATTGTGATATTGCTGTTCGGTAGGCTGCAAGTATTACTTCATTGCAGAAAATTGGTTACCTCTTGATCCAGGTGCATATGTTTTGAAGAATAACTTTATTAGAGATACATTTTCTTATGTATTTGTTACTGTTTTTAGGGTTCTTTTCATATTAGTTTGATGTTAATTAGGTGTTTGTACAGGGTTATCTACTTCGTGAATCTTTGAACTCAAGGTGATGCACATCAATCACACCAGCAAAGTGATCACATGGATAATTGGTCTCTTTCGGTGATATTAGTTCTCTTTCGGGGCTTGCTTTGTTTCTGATAGTGTCTTGGATGCGTTAACTAATGATACTCAACTGGTACTTTTTATTCTTAACTGCCACCTACTTCAGATACATAAATTTTGAAACTTTTTAACATACATACGAACTTGATGATGGTTTTGATCTTTACGCTTATAAAATCACTTTTCAATGTAGCGTCGGCATCAAGTTTTCAAGTTTTCTTATGTTGCTTGAATCAAAGCTTGATGATGATGTGGTAAATATTGAAATGGAGCTATACATGGTGTCAAAATGTGTAAATTGCAAAGTCTCTTGATGTGGGTAATTATGGTTTTAATTTGTCATATATCATTGTGCCATTTAGTTTCGATTTCTTGATCATCATTTGACACAGTATTGTCGTCTTGAAATTCAGGAAAACAAAGAGGGCCTCGAGTTGCTCAAGACAGCCATTGCTCAAGCTGGTTGCACAGGAAAGGTGATTACATTAAAACCAGTCATTTGCATTAGTTTCCTTGGATGAATGATATTTTTTAAAATCTTATGGCTATTTTTTATACTTTGGGGGTTAAAATACCAAAATAAATTTAAGAGTAAAATGTTATTTTGTTCCCTATTTAAATTATGAGCGGGGTTGGTGCCAGCAAAAGGTATAGTTCCAAACGTTAAATCGATTTCTTTTCTTGCACAAAATTCGACATTAATCATGCTTACGAATGAATCACTTTGTTGTTTAGCTTGGCACAAATGCCATTCTGGCAGTGTCTCATGCAGCTGCAAAGCGGGAGCGAGTATCAAAAACATTCGTCTTTACAAGGTAACAAATGTTATAAAGAATCTTTGCTCATATCAATGTCATATATATTGATGTGTTTGGTTTGTAAACGTTGTGCAGCATATTGCAAACTTGGCGGGCAACAAAAAGTTAGTATTGCCAGTACCAGCTTCAACGTTATTAATGGCGGATCACATGCTGGAAACAAGCTTTCTATGTAGGTATAAGTATTTATTACATACACACTTTTCGATATACTTAACGGTTCTTGATATTGAGTTGCGTGTTTTTAGGAATTCATGATTCTTCCTACTGGTGCTTCGAGTTTTATGGAAGCTATGAAGATGGGCGTTGAAGTATATCCTAATTTAAAGGTGGGTTGAAGCGTATTTCTTGAAATTTTTAAATCTGCACCTTTGTTTATGATTGTTAATCTTTCGCACACGTTTGCAGTTTGTTATTAAGAAGAAATATGGTCAGGATGCAACCAACATTGGCGATGAAGGTGGTTTCGCCCCTAATATTCAGGTAATTATGGTTTTAGGGGATGTTAAAGGTTAGTTCTATAACCTATTTTATTCTTCTTAAATAACTAGGCGCTTATTAATGAAAACTGACGAAGTTATTCACGAGTTATCAAAAACTTTTGAGGTAAGATATTGTTTTATGAAATTATGGGTACCCATCAAAATACTTTGTTACAGGTAAAGTTCATGGATCGTTGGGCGTGCGAGTAAGGTCAGAAGCCAAATCCCAAAGGTCTAAATTCTGGTTGTTCCATTGGGATAAAAGCACCACCAACTGTAGTTCCATTTTGTTGAGTCTTATTGTTTATAGTTGTAAAACAACAATATTGTATGTGCAAAATTCAAGTGTATCATAAAAAAAACTTGATTTGTGTTTCAGATTTGTAAATGCTCGCTGGTTCCATCTGTTCATCATTTAGGCTGCGTGATGGGGTTGGGCACAAATCGGAATTTCAATCAGCGATTCAGCGTTATCTAGCGGGTTGCAACGGAGATAGGGCTGGTTAAAGGTGGCACGGTGGTAGATATGAAGCAGTTTATGGGTCACTACAGTAATTGAGAGCACGGTTTAATGATTCAGAATGGTGAGAGCACTGTTTAGAATGGTCAGTTAACCTAAAACCCTCATTATGTGGTGATAATATATTGTGTTCCTAAAAGAATATTGGGCTTTGATTTGTATGATTGTTGTTGTAGACTCTTGTAAGCAGAATTGGTCTTGCTGATAAACTGTTGGGGGCATGAAGGGTGCACAAACACAGTTGCTTTTGTAAGAAAAATAGTTTTTTTTGTATAAAACCTCAAAACCGAACCATCAAACCATGAAAACCGGCCGGTTCGGTTTGTATTTTGCTGCAAAGAGGTTTCGGCGCATTATCTGCACAGATTATATAATTTCCCTAAATGCTGATGATATATCAAAAGTCAACAGTGTTTCTTGCAGATATGTGGAGAGCATAAAGAATCTGGAATCCACAGGCATGGCTTTCTTGCATCGTGTTTACATGAGGCAGATTCGGTTACGAATAAATCATTGGAACGCAATGGGAAATCATAAGGTGTAAATCATAACTTTTTCCTTCTTTGTTTTTTTCTTTTTTAAGGTACTGATGCATTAGAGGTTTTATTATGATTCGTTAAAAGGTTATACATTGTTTTTTGTTTATTTAGTCCTGGAAAAGAAAACTCTGCTCAATTATAATCTTTTCTTTTTATGAATCATGCTAAATGGATTAAAGGGTTGTAATAGATGGGTTATAAAATGGTTGGTGGGTCCACCTGTTTGTTTTAAAGGGGTTGACAGTTCAACCTTTTTAATTAAACTGGTTAAATATGTCAAACCGAGCACGACCTCATTTATTAAACAACTTAGATATGAGAATCCTAAACCTGTATTTGTAATTGAATAATTAATTTTGTATTTAAAACTTGATGCAGAGTGCGGGTACTAAATTTGATATATATATTTTGTTACAAATCTTTTTGTATATAATTTTTATTTTATTTTTCTTGGGAATGCAGATGTGACTTATATAATGTGACGTTAGATGCGTATGGTCGGCCTTTGAAACCGAATTGGCGAATTATGTCAGAGGATTGTATTGTTGCTATGATGGAACACAATGCAAAGTGAAAAATGGGATCGGGAGTGTTGAAAGAAACCTTTACTTGAAGTACACTGTTAAGTGGGTTGATTGGAGTGACTCCATAGTACCTGTTAAAGTCTATATATTTGATGTCACTGATACTTGGCAGCACACAGGAATCCATGATTGCCATGTAAGTTGTGTTATTAACAAAAGTGTATCATAGTTCTACAACTATTTTTATTATATATATATGATATACACTTAACAAATCGTAACACCTTTATAATAAAATTTTGAAGCTCTTTTGTTATTTTGGTAATTAGTTATCACATTTTGACAGAAACTTATTGAAATCAAACACCTTTTAATGAAATTTTGAACCTTTTTGTTATCTTGGTAAATAGTTTACATCTTTTAAACACTACATGCAACATTTTGCAAACATTTTTTTGCATTTGGTTTATATTGTATCTATACTTTGACACACACCTATGATAATTCAAGACTTTCTTTGCAAAATTGTGTACTTTGTTATCATAGTTAATAGGCATCATATCTTGCCTTGTCAGTTGTCATGGAACTTAATTACAGATATTCAACACTCATTTAGTAAAACTTTGAAGCTTTTTTATTTCCATAGTTGATTGATAATTAAACTATTAACGCGCAGATCGAGTATGATATTGAAAAATCTACCACTGGAGTTGCTACTAATAACCTTACCATCACTAGGAGCTCAAGAGGGATTCTCCCTATCGATGCTGATGTCGTATATGGTGTTGCTCACCAGCATAGTGGTGGGATAGGTTCTACTCTTTACGAGGAGGTGAGTATTTAAGTTTTTTTTAACTGCATTTGTATCTATACGCATCCAGAAATATGTCAAACCGAGCACGACCTCATTTATTAAACAACTTAGATATGACAATCCCAAACCTGTATTTGTAATTGAATAATTAATTTTGTATTTAAAACCTGATGCATGGTATCATTACAATGATAATACAGACCCAAAACAGAGAGCTTGTCTTCACACTTTTTCTGTATTTACTACTATTGTTTTTTAGTTTTCTCTAGGGTGTCAATTGTGTCAACTTGTCAGGTTGAATCATTGATTCTAAACACGACCCATACATATACTGGTGTTAAAATCTTAATGAGTCAAACGGGTTGACATGTTGGTAGGTTGTTATCAAGTTGTAAACATGCTAAACGGGTTGAAGGGTTGTAAAAATGTGTTAAAATGGTTTGGGAAAGGTTCGGCGAGTTGACATGTTTGTTTTAAGGGGTTGACATGTTTAATTAAATGGGTTAAACAGCTTATCTGACTCAAGCACATCCTCATTTATTAAACAACTTAGATATGACAACCGATAATCTGATTATTTATGGGTTAGGTCTATGAATTGCTGTCACTAATTTTCTCTTCAAAACTGTTACTTGCAGCCCAGAAAACTGTTCGGCTTTGTTCTTTTTAATGACAAATTGACATAATTTCAGGGATAAGTTGTGGATGAAAGCAGTGAAAAATGGGTCAGCCAGCTATGCAGCTTTAGAGAAGAAAGCCGAGTTGTATGAAAAGCTGGCAAGGGGAGAAGTATCTGATGAGGAAGATAAGGAGAAATATTGTATTGATTTTTTCAGTAAGACCTATGTAAATGTCGAACCACAAAGACATAGCCCGTTTTCTATAGAAACAAACAAACACGAGCCTGATACATATGATGAACCTGTGTTGCCTGATACACGGGCTACGGGCCTCGATAGGGCAGCTGGTACATTAGACAATGATGAACATAAGTGTTTTGTGAGGTACGTTTTCCCAACTTTATCAATTATCATTTCCTTTATTAGTCCAGACAAAGAATGTTTTTTTTCTAAAAGATTGCTTGATGATCAAGAAATTGTTTTGTGTAATGTGTTTCTAAAAGATTAGTTGATGTTCAAGAAATTGTTTTATATTTTGTTGTATTTTTTAGGGAAGTGCATGAAGAAGTGAATGAAGCTCGGGAAAAAGTGTCTGAACTAAAAGTCCGTAGGAAAGAGCAGGTGGCTGCTCGGCGAGAGAAGTTAAAACAGGCTTATTTGAGGAAACAATTGGAGAAATTGAAAGCTCAATCTAAACAAGGTAATGATACATGATTTAACATTTGATGCAAAATTTTGTTAACTTAACCGACCTGAAACATGTATAAATATGAAATAATATCGTCCAATCATTCAATGTTTATTCGTTTTTCACCTATGGTTATTTAGATCGCTCCCTAACTGTCTGTATTTTTAAAAAAAGTTGGATGATTGCTTGGTCTCGAAAGGTTGTCTTTATGTGTTCAGCCATCCTCTACAGATTACCGAATATTCTTTTAAAAAATTTGGTCTAAATTTGTGAGTATATATTACATGAAATAATTAAAGAAAATAAACCTTAAACCAGATGGTATTTATTCATGACGTTTTGGTCGGTCCATGTGGATGATACAAGAAAGAATCTAGCATAAGTGGTGTCGTAGAATGTAAGGTGTAAAGGTGGTTTGTATTAACTCTTTTATTGAGTTACATTTTTAGGGTAATGATTTAGCTTTAGGGACAGGGTACCATTGAGTATGGTTCGGTATATGACAGATTAAAACAGAAATTACTGTATTCATAAATCCAAATAACCAAAATCCAATATTCATATTACAATTGGAAGTATGGGTTGTAGTGTTTAGTGTGTTAAACTTGATTTCTGTGGTTTATTTGACTTTGTTTTTTTATGCAGGGTGGAGGCTAGAGCCAATCAAGATGAAAGAAGATTGCTGGGGGAGATTCAGTTGGCTAAAAAAGGTACGTTTTTTGGATATCAATAGGCTGAAAAATAGAACACTTCCCCCACATATGTTCTCCCTTTAATTAGGAGGAGGCTTCATTCGATGTTTGTTTCTGTTGGTGTTTTGATTAATTTTGAGTTTTTTTTACCAATTAATGGCAGGTCCACCTTCACTCTGACAGTTCATCTTCAAACGCTATCTTGCGTACCTCTGTTATGAATTCAGACCCTAATTATGTTCTTTATTTGCAATCAATGATCATATTGAACTTTTTGATAGAAGAGAATAAGAGTGGTTATTGTGCAACTGTGATTGTTTCAGGGATTGGTAGGTGAAGGAAGCGGCCTGGGTGTTGGTGTTTGAGAAATATGTGTTTAATGGAATTAAGCGTTCTATGAGAGGGGTGGCTATACAATCAATGTTTGTTCATCTGTGATGTTTGGGTTCATTGATAAGGTACTTAGTTCGATTATCAAATAATTTACTCATGTTTGTTAGGTTAACTTATGTGAATCCTTTTTCCATGATTTAATCTTGAGTGTGTGAATCATATGACATTTTTCACTTTGTTGTATGCAACGAGCTTAAATCGAGAATTCAAGAGTGTTTGGATATGTGTATTTAAAGTGATTATTTTTAATAATTTAATTACAAGGCGTTTAGGTGCTTACATTTATCTCACCCATTAAAATGAACGAGAATGTGAACAATATTAAGTTAGCTAATTTTCTTTTGTTATATAGAGGTTGTGAATATAATAACTCAAACATGGGTTGCAGTTGGATGTAAAATTTACGTTCATATGCCCAAATAACCTTTTTGTTCAAGTACACAGAGAATAAGATGGTCTCATTTCTGCACTCACATGTAGGGATGAGCATCTGGTATTGGGTACGGGTACCGTACCAGATATATTATGTACCGATACTGATAACCGCTTTACCAAGTACTGGTGTCGGTACTGGTATCCGTTTTCCCCGTTTTTCGGTACCGGTGGTACCGGACCGGTACCATGCTCATCCCTACTCACATGTAAATTTCCACACAAAATATTAATTCTTAAATTCTACAATGAACGATTGAAGGTCTGCTTTGACTTTTATATAAGGAGTAGGTGATAAGAGGTTGGGTTGGGTAATAAGTTAGAATAGATACTTTTGTATAAGTGTCGGTTATCAGCTTGCGCTGTTTGTAAACGTCTGTTTGTAATATCGTATGTGTGTGTTCGTTTCTTTAGATTTAACCATATCTTAAGATGTTCCTATGATTATATATTGATGTGGCTGAGACGGGGGACTCATGGGTTAAGGAACATGTTATGGTGTTGACATGTCAATGCACAGTTAATAGATTAGATATTGCTATAAAAGTTACATTATAAAGATAACAATTGTGTCACTTTAAAAGGATGATGTTAGGCTATTTTAGTCCCAATTCATTTTTGGTGTTATTATTTTATTTCATGTGTTGGAATACTGATGAAACCGAACAAAAAATTTGTGGTGGGAAGGGAAACAAGAAACTTAAGAGGTTCAAAATGTTGTTTATGTTCCTTATATTATTGAAAACTAAATTTTCCTAACCCGGGATGTTCCCGGGTGATAGCCTAGTCTTGATATATGTCAATACCCTTTGTTGGAATGCTTATTTTGTAATATGAAATTTGTTTTGTTTATGTTGTAGTAAATAATAAAAATTATTCAAGAGTGGTTACGTCTTCATCTGGATCATTGTTGACGTTAAATAGAAAGACAACTAATTTGCAAGAGTCGTCTACATCAACACGACGTACAAATAGTGCAAACAAAGAAAACGTAACACCTGGTTCGTGTATCACAAATATTCGTTCAGAAATTCATAATGTCTCACAGTTTACTAATGCTATGTCTTCTTTGAATCGTATTTCTCCTGGTATATTTTTAACTTATATATGTTTATAAAATTTTGAATTTTTCCTACACTTTATATACTTATTCTTAAATCATGTTTTATTTGTTATAACAGACAATATTGCAACGTCATCTACTA
The DNA here is from genome assembly GCA_030545235.1 of Helianthus tuberosus. Lineage (NCBI taxonomy): Eukaryota > Viridiplantae > Streptophyta > Magnoliopsida > Asterales > Asteraceae > Helianthus > Helianthus tuberosus. The sequence goes on along the minus strand of CM060373.1, from coordinate 8,918,420 downwards.
TACCACTGACCGATCGCTATTCTATTACTCCCCGAATTGTTAGTAAACGCAATGCAACATCTTCGACGAGGGAAACTTCTTCGGTAAAAAGGATGTCTTCTGGAAAGCGTACACTTACTCATAAACCAATCGAAATAGAACCCATAACAATGGCAGATCTTGATTCTGATGATGAAAATCGTATTCAACAAGTGGTTAAATACGTCACCAAAGGCACATCTACAGGTAACAGATTAAATATAATCATTGTATTTTCACTATGTTTTTTCACATTCATTTTCTGTTAAATTGTGCAAATTACCTTGACAATGGCTACCAACGTATTTGTTGTGGGTTATGCTTTGCAAAGTTATGGCCAACTGAAGCTGGAAAGGGTCGGATTACACTTGAAAAGCGAACATATGGCTTATGTTGTGGTTATGGTAAAGTTGACTTACCTGATTATAAAGAATCTGACCCAGCTTACCAGATGCTTTTTCGATCTTTAGATTCAGATAGCAAGTTTTTCTTAAAGAACATTCGACGTTACAATTCAATGTTTTCCTTTACTTCTATGGGAGGAAAAGTTGATACTAAAATAAACAAAGGTAATGCTCCTTTTGTTTATAGAATCAGCGGTCAGAATGCACATAGTATGGGTAGCCTTCTTCCTAACGCCGGAGACCAACCAAAGTTTTCACAACTTTATATTTACGATACTGAGAATGAACTTTTCAATAGGAAGACCTTATTTCGGTATGTTACTTTTTTCAGCACCTATATATATAATCCTTTGTTTGTTCCTAATAAATTATTTTGCCTATCTTCTACTTATTATTAAATATCTTTAAATTTTATACCAGGGATTCAACAACTCAGTCATCTTCCAGAGCAAAAGAGCTTGACGATAAATTCATAAAGTATCTTACCGACATGTTAGATTCAAAAAATATGTTGGTAAAAACATATCGGATGGTTCGAAACCATCTTCATGAGAAACCTAACGTTTCTCTTAGGCTTCGGTTGATCTATCAGAGAGATCGAGACGGCAGGACTTACAATTTACCTACATCATCAGAAGTTGCTGCTTTAATTGTTGGCGATGAAGATCAAAGCATGGAACAACGTGACATTATTGTCGAAGAGCAGTCAGGAGCGCTTAAACGAATTATCGAGTTACATCCATTATACCTTGCTCTACAATATCTAATTCTTTTTCCATATGGAGATGATGGCTATAGGATTAACATTCCTCATAGGGATTTTGGTCCAAACACAAAGAAGACACGTCCAAATTGCACGATGAGAGAGTTCTTTGCTTATAGGATGTAGGATAGGGACAACAAGTTCTCTCTAATCCTTAATGCGAGGAGGTTGTATCAGCAGTTTATAGTCGACGCATACACGATGATCGAAAGCGAGAGGCTAAACTACATACGATTTCAGCAAACAAAATTAAGATGCCAATCGTTTAACAGTCTAAAAAATGTTCAGCAAGTTGGGCAAGGTGATTTGTCTCATACTGGAAAACCTGTCATATTACCTTATTCGTTTACTGGTGGAGCTCGCTATATGATGCAAAATTATCTGGATGCTATGGCTTTATGTAGGACTTATGGGTATCCTGATTTTTTTTATAACTATTACATGTAATTCGAAATGGCCCGAGATGGTAAGGTTTATTGGTGACTCATCAGTTAAGCCTGAAGACAGACCCGACATACTTTGTCGATTGTTTAAGATGAAGCTTGATGCATTGATAAAAGACCTTAAGGAAAAAAAATTTCTTGGCGAAATTAATGCGGGTATGTGGATTAACATTTTTTTACACTTATTTTATCTGTATTTGCTAATCTTTTTTCTTCTACAGTTGTTTACACCGTCGAATTTCAGAAGCGTGGTCTGCCACATGCGCATTTATGTATGTTTATGAAAGCTGATCATAAGGTTCCTACTGTTGAACATATCGACCCTTTTATCTCAGCTGAGATTCCTGATAAGAATGAAGATCCTGAATTATATTCTCTGGTCTGTGAGTTCATGATTCATGGTCCATGTGGACAGGCTAACTTGAAATGTCCATGCATGGTAGGCAATCGTTGTTCTAAGAATTTTCCAAAGAAGTTTTTGGAGGCTATTTCTGTTGATTCAGATGGATTTCCCCTTTATAGGCGAAGAGACGACGGTCACACAGTTATCAAGAAGGGTGTCACATTGGACAACAGGAGCGTCGTTCCATACAACAAAAGGCTTCTTAGAAGATATCAGGCGCACATTAATGTGGAGTGGTGCAATCAGGCAGGTTCAATTAAGTATTTGTTTAAATACATTAATAAAGGACCAGACAGAGCCACTGTTGCCGTTATAGATTCAGACAGAGGAATTGAGGAGGAGATACCCAAAGATGAAATAAAAGAATATTACGAGGCAAGATATATTTCTGCATGTGAAGCCAGCTGGAGAATATTTGCATGTGACGTTCACTATAGGTATCCGTCTGTTATGAGGTTACCATTTCATCTTCCAGACCAGCAAAATGTAGTATTCAGTAGTGAAGATGATATTGAAGATGTCCTAAACAAACCTCAGGTTAATTCTTCTATTTTTCTGGAGTGGATGAACATGAACAAAAACCTGAAGCAAGGAAACTTACTTATGTTGAGTTTCCATCAAAGTATGTTTGGAAGTTACAGGAACGTTGCTGGCAGCCGCGAAAAAATTATGTTGTGGTTGGGAGAATCTATTCTGTGTCTCCTTCACTTGGTGAGGCTTATTACCTTAGAATTCTTCAAACCAAGGTCAAGGGTCCACGATCGTTTGAAGAAATTAGAACCTATGAGGGTGTTGTTTATCCTACTTTTAGGGATGCATGTTATGCACGTGGCCTTTTAGACGATGACAACGAATACATTGAGTGTATTAAAGAGGCCAGTTTTACAGGAAATGGTCATTATCTCCGTTCATTGTTCGGTACACTTCTTCTGTCTAATACGCTTTCAAGACCAGAAGTTGTTTGGGAGAAGACGTGGGAGTTTTTGTCCGAGGACATTTTATACAATATGCGGAAGGATTCTGGGTTTAGTGGTACTTTTTTTAAAATTTCTAATATTTTTTTTAACATAAAATATTTCTTTTTTGTTATTCAGTTATGCTTATATTAATAAAGTGTGTTCTTAAATTAATTAAATTTACTTTTTATTGTAGGTTTTGTTGTTTCAGATGAGCGTTTAAAGAATATAACGTTGTCTAAAATTGAAAACTATCTTATCCGTAATGGATCCAGCTTGTGTAGATTCTCACCAATGCCTGTTCGAGACGAAGATTCCACAGTATACGAGACCAACCGTCTGATAAATGAGGAGCTTTCTTGGGACAAGGATGAAGTTACGGCTGATTTCAATAAGCTTCATAATTCTTTAAATGATGATCAAAGAGCAGTGTATAACGAGATTATGTCTACTATTGCACGTGGGAAAGGTGGTGTTTTTTTTTGTGTACGGTTACGGTGGTACAGGTAAGACATTTCTGTGGAAAACTTTAGCTGCTTCCATAAGATGCAATGGACATATTGTTATTAATGTTGCTTCAAGCGGGATTGCATCATTGTTGTTGTCACGAGGCCGTACCGCCCATTCAAGATTTCATATTCCGATTAATCTTAATGAAGATTCCGTTTGCCATATCAAGCCTAATTCTGAAATCGCTAATCTTCTAAACGAAGCCAAGTTGATTATTTGGGATGAAGCACTGATGGTACACAAACATGCTTTTGAGGCTCTTAACCGTACATTGAAAGATGTTTTGAGTGTCTTTGATTCACGTAATTCTGAACTTCCATTCGGTGGAATGACTATTGTTTTCGGTGGTGACTTTAGGCAAATCTTACCAGTTGTACAAAATGGAAGCAGGCAAGACATCGTACACGCCTCTTTATGTTCATCTTACATTTGGTCCACTTGCAAGGTTTTAAAATTGACCAAGAACATGCGTTTATCTGTTGGAACCAGTAGTTCAAACAGAGATGAGATAAACGATTTTGCGAAATGGCTTCTTGAAATTGGTGAAGGCAATCTCGGTGATGGTAACGATGGCGAGTCAACTATAGAAATACCAAACGATCTTTTAATAACTGATTCAACTGATCCAATTCAAAGCTTGATTGACTTTGTATATCCGTCAGTTCTTCACCGTTTTAAAGATCATGACTACTTTTCAGAAAGAGCCATACTTGCTCCTAAAAATGAAGTTGTACATGGTATCAATGATCGTTTGCTTGCATTATTTCCCGGTGAAGAAGTAGAGTATCTTAGCTCAGATAGTCTATGCCCAACTGAGGAAATTAATGATCCATTACACCAAGATTTGTATAATCTGATGGTTAAATAGTGTCATTGTTTCCGGATTACCAAATCATAGATTGGTGTTAAAGTTGGGTGTTCCAGTTATGCTTTTGAGGAACATTGATCAGCAAAATGGTTTATGCAATGGTACGCGTCTTCAGATTACACGTCTTGGTAAACGTGTTATCGAGGCTGAGATACTATCGGGAGGTAATGTTGGTTCAAGAACTTACATTCCCAGAATTAGCATGATACCGTCAGACAAGAAAATACCCTTCAAGTTTCAACGAAGGCAGTTTCCAATAATTGTATGCTTTGCGATGACTATTAACAAAAGTCAAGGACAATCTCTTTCCAGAGTTGGTCTATACCTAAAAGACCCCGTTTTCTCACATGGTCAGCTTTATGTTGCGTTGTCGAGAGTAAAGACTAGAGATGGCGTGAAACTTTTAATATTTGACAAAGATGGAAGGCCAACGAATAAAACTGCTAATGTTGTTTACAAAGAAATATTTGGAAAATTGTAGTTGAAAATTTAAAGTTAATTTTCAAAATGTAAGTTTTGAAGTTTATTTTTTTATATAAATACTTTATTTGATTTTACATCTTGATTTGAAACTTTTAATATTTGACAAATACTTGATTTTATATTAAATTCTTTAAGTATACCTACTATATTTTTTATTCGTTTAAAAAATTTGTAAACTAATTTTGAAATATAAATATTACAATTTATAAAGTTTTGTTAAACTATTATTTTAAATTAAGTTGGTAGTGTAAGTATTATATTCTACTTTTTGTAAATATAATTGTGTAACTATTAGAAATCAATAAGGGGTGTATTTGTAATTGTATTTTATTTACTTCAAAATTGATGCAACTCAAAACAAAACCATCATATCACCGAAAACATCATTACACATCAAGAAATCTTTCACCTCTTCTCTCGGTTCTCGCTTCATCACCGCCATTGTTATAGGGTTTCAATCTTCCTTCTCGCTTCTCGCTTCAACCGAAGAAGGTATGTTCTTGATCTTTAATCCGTATTTTTAGAAGTTTTCTTCTTATTGTTTTGCAATACAAATGAAAATCCAATGTTCTTATCTACAATCAACTTGATTCCGATGAATCAACTATCACGCACATATTTCTTTAATAACAATCTGATTCTGATGTTGATGTTATCTTTACAAGATTTTCCCACTTTTTTGTGTTTTTTAATTTCCTTTTTTCATGTTAAACCGTAATTATTGGATAACAATGTGATTAAAATTTATGTTCAAAGATAATAGGTTACTGAAATTTGCTTATTGTTTATAGTTTTGATTTATATGTATACTTTCTTTTTTTATCAGTAATAATTTTCCAACTTTAGTCATTGTTAATTTGAAGAATAAAATATTTTCTTTATATTGAATGTGTTTATTTTTTTATGTTATCATTTTAATTTTTGGTCTAAAAAATGTTGATAATACTTTTACAGATATGGATCCAAAAACCAGTAGTTGTTCTTTCTTGAAGTTAGTTGATGTTCACCATCCTACAAAAGTGGTATGTATTTTATTTTATTTTGTTTACTAAAAATTATGTTGATACTTATATGTCTTTTGTTTCAAATTATAGGAAATACCGTATGATTTTGCCACATTACTGTGGGGAGAACAATTCCCATATGGTGATCGTGTTAAAATTTTTGATGCTGACAACTTATGGATTGTCGAAATTGAAAAATTTGGGTTGGGTCCTGTTTTAGGTGATGGGTTTGTTAAAGTCGTTACGGACAGTGGTTTACAAAAAAAATGATTATCTGTTGTTCAATAGTCTTGGACCATTTACATGGTATCTCGATGTCTTTAAGTCATGTGTTTTGGATAACTCTTTTATCACATCCATTAGAGTTGATGATGATTTCATTGTAAGTACTATATATGAAATAATTACTTTTTTATGTCAATTTTTTGTGTGCATATTTTGTTTAACATAATTGATAACAAATTTACAGCTCATGGCGGACAAATTCTGGGGACAGTTTTATGGCAGCAGTTATAAAGGTGGATCAGCAACTCTTTATGTCGGTGATAGGTTTTGGAATGTGAAGATGGAGGCGTTGTCTGACAAATGTGCGTTCACTGATGGATGGTCTAAGTTGATTAGGGATCTTGCGTTAGATTCCCGGACTACTTTTATTTTTACAATGGCTGGATATGAGACTTTTGAGTTGTCCGTTTTTAATCATGAAACTGGTACTCAAATGTATTTCAAGAAGGTTGAGGTTGTTGTGTTGGATGATCCTATTTACGGAGATGATGGATTTGATTTACTGATTGCGGTTAGTGTTATTATCCTTATAATATATTTTTTTACCTAATACGATCTTATTAGTTAATCTTGAAGTTAACATTGTCGGTGTTTTTGATTATTATGTTTTTTTAGTCGGAACACAAAGAGAAGGTGATTACCAACGAAAGTGATGTTGATGAAGATCTTTGTGGTCATATAGTTGATGAATCTATGCACCTTTCATCTTCCTCTCATGTCTATCGGTCTCATGTAAGTGTTTCACAACGTCCCTTATATATATGTATATTATATAATGCTTCTAATTACTTTGTTCTATACTTATATGTTTATCATTCATTATTATGTAGAATGACCCAAAAGGAAAGTCAAAGACTGTATCTCCAAAAGTTGTTTGTTATATACTATTTTAATTTAATACTTATTTTCAATACATATAATAAACTTTCCATTATGTTAAATCTTTTATGGTTTTGTAGGTTCATCCTAAGGTCACATCTAAGTTTTATGTTGGAGATAAAGGGCTTTCGACAAAGGTTGTTTATGATTTGATAATATAGTTTGATGTTTTATTCAATAAATATAATTAATAATTTAAAGTTTCGTTTTTGTTAATGTGAAAACCCAGTTTGATGTTGTTTTGAATACTTTTTTCATACCAAACAATACATTACATGTATAAAAACATGCTTAATTATTATATAATTATTTTAATTATATCATTCTCTATCAATATGTTAATTGTTTTATTTTCTTTAGGTTGAACGAAAAAGAAAATCAACTGATTTTGTTTCTGAGCAAAATCTGTCTTCTCACGTTGTCTCTCAAGTAAGATACCGTAACCATGAAATTATCTTTGATTATATAAAGAAACCTGTATGTTATTCTTGTACACTTTTATATATATGATTTTTACACTTATTGTGTCTTATTCAATTATGTAGGCTAAACCAAGGTGTAAGTCATTCAGATCCACGATATCTACCGCCGTTCATGTTGGCCGTAAATGTTGTACATCAAAAAAGTTCAAAAAAACTGATGTAATTAAATTCACCAAGAAAGCCGAAAGCAGACTGGTAAACTTTATAATATTATTTTTTTCCTTCAAATATCACATAATACAAGAGACATAACTTATTAGTAAACCAGATAATTAATCCTTTTATTTTTTTCTCAGCGTTTACCGACTGATGTTTCAAGCCATCTGTGTCTTTCTCTTGACAACTTGCACCATGTTACAGTTCAGAACGAAAAATGTGAACTACTTAAGTTGGGCACAAGAGGCGAGAAGTCTGGGAAGGGTTTCAGGTATGGTTTTAAAAAGTGGCCAGCTTTCTAGAAATTGAATTACATCGAGTTCGGCTCTACTCTTTTCTTTACGTACGTCAAGTCTTCTCAGCGTTTGATGTTGACCAAAGTCGTACCCAAGATCACAAAGAAAAGACGTCGTTCGTGAATCTTGGTTATTATGTTTATGTTAGATGGTTAAGCATGAATATTAACTGTGGTTTTATGGTTGGTTTGTTTTGATACTTAGGGATAGTATTGATGGTTTGTTAGACAAGTCTTTTGGTAATATGTATTTTGTTGTTGATATGCTTATCATGTGGTTAGTGTGAAATGCAGTTTTTGTTATCATATATTAACCTATATAATAGAAAATAAATAAATAAAACCTAAATATATTGTTGATTATGAAGAAATCTTTTTTTTTTTTCAAATTCCTTAAAATTTTGACTTTTATCATGATTCTTCAACAATCTTTTTATTTTCGTATTGATATGATATTTTTGGAATGTTCCACATAATTGTAACAAATTATAAGTAATCAATTAAAATTGATTTCTATCAATACATATTTGGAAATATGTATCGTTAATTATTATATAAATATTTAAAAGATTTTTGATAACATTTATTTGTTCTATTTTACTATATGTCACCAATCTATATATATATTCTCCAATTCGGTTGTCTGTATCATAACAAAATAGTTTGTTTATGTATCTAAGTTTATCCGAATAAAAATCAAGCTATCTGCTGTTGATCGTGAAGCAAAACTACAAGGTACGTTTCTTAAATTCTGTATGTTAATGAAACCTATTAATGTATAACAAACTGTTATTATAACATCTCCATCACATTGTTGTTTATGTAACTAATCACCATGGATTATGTAACATGTTTTTAAACTAATAAGCATATATTATCACATGGTTGATAAGTTTTTCGTATGTGTTTTCATTTATGTTTTTGAAGTAATCATATATTATATCACATGGTTGATAAGAATATATTATCACAATTCATTTTATTTCATATATGTTTTTGAAGTAATCAGCATATATTATGACAGAAATTAAAAATTAATATCATTAATTTGATAATTTATAATATATATATTCTTAATTGTTTTGTCTACGTTACATGTGTTTGTAGGTTTTAAATATGGCTGAAAGTTCTTCCAGGTATTTTTTTTTTCTTTTTAATGTTAAGACTTTGTTGCGCATAATACCAATTAACAAGTTATATTTTATTCTTATGTTTTCCAATCAATATTAGAGAACCTTTCTTTTGTAGACACATGAATGGAGCGGACGAAGTTTTACTGTTATTTTCTAAATTCAGACATTTATTATATTTTTTTTTATTCTTATCATGAAATACAATTTAAAATTATCTTATGGTTTATAAATTAGAATTATAATGATAATTATAAGTTATTTTGGATTCCTTGCTTTATCAGGCGATTCCTTCAGACGCTGCATCCAAATTGTGGGGTAACGATAAAGCACCCAAAAATGTTATGATACAAAGTCAAGATGGCCGAAAATTGAATGTTTCTTTAAGCGAAGCCAAAGGAAAACATTTTTTTTCCATGGTTGGTCAAATGTTGTGAAACATTTACAACTCAAAAAAGGATGTTTGGTGCTCTTCAATCCTGTCGATTTATCTATATTCAAACTAACACATTTCATTGATGGTGTGTTTCAAAGCTCTTTCTGGACATCACTGTTATCTACAACATCTAACTTTATTGTAAGATTAGTTATCCTTTCATTTTATTTATGTTAATATATTTAGGTTTTATGAACTGATTACAAAAGTAACATTTTTATTATTTTTTTAATTATTTATACAGGTCATTCCTGAGTCTATACTGCCCAATTTCTATGATTATACGTCAGATGAGATAATTTCCATTATAGATGTAGGCAACAAAATCTTTCACGTCAAGATTGAAACGCTTTTTGGTAAAGTTGGTTTCTCCATTGGTTTTGATGTTATTGTTAATTTGTTTCAATTGGAGGCTGTTGTTATTTAATATTCACAAGAGGTTTTGGAAATTATTTTCATTTAACAATTCTTGGAAAAAATGGTGTTGTAATTAATTATGCCGATGTACAACTTGATGAGGTAAGTATACATTTGCTTGCTTCTTTATATATTTAATTACTATATTATTATTCTAATAAATGTTGTATGTTATTTTCATACTGTAGTTGCACCTATTGATACAGTTGAAGAGCCAGCTATTGATGAACAACAAAATGTTCATGTTTATAAGTTTAGTCGTATGGCTTCTAAAGATTTTGTAAGTTTTAATATTTTTTAGGAAGTACTATATATTAAAAAATTACATATTTTTTAATTCACATACAAATACTTTATTATTTTTATATTCTTCTTCTTATTAATTTTATTTTAAAAACAATACAGCGACTGCCTGATAAGGTTTCAAGTATGGCTAAACTTGGTGCTGATTTAAAACCTATGACCGTCAGAGTTTTGCATCTGCCTGAGCAAGAGGAGTTTACCAAACGTACCAGACGTGAAAAGAGAGGAGAAGGTTGGCGTTATGCGTTATGCAAATGGTCCAGATTCATGAAACGTGCTCGCATTAACGAGTGTGATACGATTCACTTTTCTTTTGATGAAACTCATCAAGTCTTGAATGTTGAGTTGGTTGTACCTCACCAAAAAAAGAGTAGTGATTAGTTGTTTAACATTTACGTTTTGGATATTTGGTTTTCGTATGATATACATTTACTTTGTTATGGTTAATAGTTTTTAAATGTTTATTTATACACCTTATTCATCATAGAATTTTTCGTTTATTAATATATATGTATATATTTATTTGGTTAGAGAGATAGATTGACAACCCGTGAGTATTCACGGGTTATAACCTAGTATTTTATTATTATTAATGAATACTACTTTTAATATTATAATAAAATACACGTACGATTCTGTTCGGTATCGGTACAAGAAGGTAAAAACCGGCATCAGCCTGGTATAGAAAACACCAAAAGTCGGTACCGGATTGATATTGAAAATCTTTTAGTTCGGGAATTTCGGTACTACTACCCGGTACCATTTGCTCATCCTTGATCACGGGTGCCGTAGATTTTCTTCAACTTTTAATGATTTCTTTTTTTTAGTTTCAATGGTAGGGATGAGTTCGGTGCTAGCCGATACCAAATTGATACTGGTACCGAAAATACCGGTTACGATACCGGTATATGAAGGTAAAAATCGGTACCAGGAACGCCAAAAGTCGGTACCGAATTGGTACTTAACATCTTTCGGTTCGGGAATTTCGGTACTGGTACCCAGTACCGTTTGCTTATCTTTGACCACGGATTTCATACGAACAACATCATTACCATACAACTTATTTATTGATTTTCTTTCGGTTATCTTTTAGTGTTTTTTCTACATTTTCTTTTTATCTTGTCAACGGTTACGTACGCAACACGCTCGTAGTGATTTCAAAACACATGTAAATACATACTAAATAATAAAAGAAGTTCGCCATAACACGACGACGGTGATAAACCTAGTTAGAATTGAAAGTTCAACTTAAAAGAGACAACAAACAAAATATAATAAAAAACACAATAACATAAGCTGACATATACTAGAACTAGTGTTTTACTTCCCGCGTTGCGGGAGTGTAGGTCGAAAAACCGTGCTAAGTAGTAATCAAACACCGACCAAAACCCGAAAAAGGTAAGCAAATATATACTACCACGTAACATCAAACGTAGGCAAAGAAAAATGTGAACTTATGTCGTGAGCTGGTATAAAATATAGACGAACTCGAATTCATAGTGAGAAGGCTTTAACTTAAAGACAAAATTTACAGAGGTTAATAAATCTGAGGGACCGAAAATTTAAACCATAATAAAAGAAAAAAAAATAATAACTACAAAAAAAATCATATTCACTACATTCACCAATCCTATTCACTTTGTGGTGTAAAAATTGATGAAAAATAAAAGATAACCTTACACTAATTAAGTGTCAAAGGAAGGTTTCCTTTTTTTTTTTCCGTAGATAACACACTACTCAAAATGTTATATACTAGTTATTTATTCTCGTGCATTGCGGCGGAGACTCGTTTAATATTGCATTTCGATGCATTTGCTACGACAAACTAACTACCGAGTATTGCCTTGCGAAGCTGCGGAAGAACAACAAATTAAGCTATAAGAACTGAACTATTTTGTTTTTAGAAACAAAGTATAATTGAAATTTCCAGCTAATATTGAGTGATGTAATTGTACAACTTTGGTTTAAAAAAATTGATGAAAATGAAGGACCATGGTTCATTTGTGAAAAAGCATTTTACTGTCTTCTTCTGTATCCTCTCTCCAGTCTCCACTATTTGTTTGCTTCTTTATCACCACTGCACCTCACCTCACCACCACAACCACCCAACAACAACCGATGCCACACCACAGCAGCCGCCACCACTCTCTTTAAAAACCCTAACTATTATTTTCTCTATGTGACCCAAAGCCACAACCTTCCGTTCACATCTGGCAACCACCACCTAACCACCGCCGCCGCCAACACAATTACTCACCAAGTTCCAACATTTCTTCTCAGCTTCTCTCTCCCTAAAAAACCCTAACTTCTCTTTCTCTATCTAAAAGACCCAAACACGCCGCCTTAGATTTCGTTCAGATCTCAAACCCGTCATCACCGTTGGCGGTTGTAGTAGTACACAGTTGGTACAATTATCATCTGCAGTCTGATCTCTGCATCTGTGCTCGTTGGGTAAAGAAGTATTGCTAACAATTTCCACCATTTGTTCAGAGTTATAGTTGAAAGATTTGTTGGTGAATTGTACATATGAGAAGAGATTGAATGAAGGATGAGTTTTGACTTTCCAGCAGCAAGCAAGAGGATAAAAGAAGGGCAAAATTGTAATTTCGTCGTTTACTGTAGCAAACACCTGTTGTAAATTGATATATATAATAATTTCATTTCTTTTTCATAAAAGAAACATAAGTTGACAAAAATTAATAAAACAATATAATGTATAAAGCGTAATTGCACTGTAACTTTAATAAAACATAATATAATATCGAAATCAATCAAAGAATGACACATGTATTCCACTACAATGTACATCACCACAAAACCCTTTCTATAACTTCTACAAAGGTAAAATGTCATTTTGGTCCTTTAGTTTTGGTCACTTATGCTATTTTAGTTCAAATCTTAAACTTTTAAATCTGATCTCTGTGGTTTCACTTTTATTGCCATTTTAGTCTAAAAATTAAATCACCTGATATTTGAGTAATAAAGTCTGATTATTTTGTCTTTTTCCTCACGGTCAAAATGGTCCATCTAAATTTATTATAACCTATTATTAATTAAATTAATTAAAATAAATATCCCTTTACATCATTAAAGCCCAGATTTAATTTTATCAACCCTAAATTTCTTCATCTTCCCCCAAATTTCATCATCAGTGAAAGTTCAGAGTTAGAGATAACCGTGAGAGGGAAGGGGCGGCCGTTAATAACCACCGCCACTAACCGACATGACCTCGGCTGTTAATAACCACCCATAACCGCAAAACATCAGTATTTAGACAAGAAGATCCATCGAGAAAATTCAGATATAATGGTAAGCAAAAGAGATCAGAACTTACCGAAACAGGTTTGATGTCTAGGCGGTTCACCAGGCTTCCCCCGAGACCCGAACACACCGCTGAAAACGCGGTTGTCGCCGTCGCAGACCGCGGCCACTGTCACCGCGAACCGCTCCACCACCATAACGCCCTACCACCACTCATCCGCCGCCAGTAATCGCCTAGCGCCACCCCATACACCATCTGATGTCACCTGTCGAGCACCGCCACCTCCTTGAGCTTGAGATGGTGCTGCTACCGTCAAGTTTGGCCGCCCCTTCCCTCTCACAATTATCTCTAACTCTGAACTTTCACAGATGATGATGAAATTTGGGGGAAGATGAAATTTAAGGTTTATGAAATTAAATCTGAGCTTTAATGATGTCATGTATATTTATTTTAATTAATTTAATTAATAATAGGTGATAATAATTTTAAATGGATCATTTTGCCCCTGAGGAAAAAGAAAAAATAACAAGACTTTATTACCCAAATATCAGGTAATTTGATTTTTGGACTAAAATGGCAATAAAAGTGAAACCACAGGGACCCAGATTTAAAAGGTTTGAGATTTGGACTAAAATGGCAAAAATGACCAAAATTAATAAAAATCGAATAAAAACAATATTATAACAACTCTCCCAATATACTTATAACATCCCGATACGCCCTAAAATACAACCCGTATACGAAAAGTGGGCCCGAAATACCTTAAAATTAATAAAAATCAAATAAAAACAATAGTATAAGTCTGTCGCGGGGCGCGACAGACTATGTTTGATCCGTCGCGGGGCGCGACAGCTGGGACACCAGGCCGCACCAGACACGTGTCCGACGCGTGTGGAAGCTAGCGAGTTGACTCGGCAACCCTATATGAGACACGTAGTCTCTCGCGGGCCGCGTAAGCCCTGGCTTCATCTTTCGCGGGACGCGACAGAGTGCCGAGCAGGCACTATAAATAGAGGGGATCGGATTCAGTTGAGAATTCGTTCAAAACTTCGATCTCTCTCTTAATTTCTCTATAGTAGAAATAATCTCCGGGCATAATACCCCCTAATTAGCGAAGCTCTGCCTCGTTGTAAGTATTATAACCCTCGGTTACGTATTAGATACGCTGCCCCATTGATCTAGTGCTCCGTAACGCATGTCGAGGCTCTGCCTGACTTAGTCGTTGGAGTTCTGTCACGGGGAGGGTATAGCTAATGTATATATTGGGTTATTATACTGACGCGTGTGCATTGTTTAATTTATTAGATTATAACCAGGAAGTCACAAGGAAAAACCTAAAATTGCAATGTGAGTTTATCCTCTTTTTCTAAATTTTTTTTTTGTAAACGGTTTTTACAAAACCTCAATTATTTTACATGATAATTAATAGTGATTGAGTATTTGTAATTCTATAATTATTGTCGGTATGTTGGGGTTTTGTATACAAAATTTGTTACTACACTGTGAGTAGTAACATTTTCACAAGTCAGGATTGACAGTGCCGTGGGTGGTAATTAAAGTAGATGTAAACAAATGTAATTGCTGGATTGCCCTCAATACTATACAATGATAAAACCTATTTTGATTAAACAGGGATTCACTCACCAGTATTTCCCACTGACAAAATGTTTTAAAAACGCGTTTCAGGTAACAAAATGTGAAACCAAATAGAAGCCAGCTGGAGAGCACTGAAGGCTTCGAAAAATGGCTATAAAAGTTACCTAAATAAAGAAGAAGTTTTATTTCAATAAATCAGGGTTTATCCCTACAAACTGATTATGAATGTAAACTTGGGTTTTACCCATGTATTTATTATTTATAAAATGAGGTGTTTTACTCTCATAAAATATTCCATAACTACGGTCCTGATGTAAATTCCGCTGTCAAATTAAATAAACACCGATACCACCGAATATGCGAAGCTCGCAGCCGCCCGCCTCTCGGGGCAAGGGGTCGGGGTTGCGACACGGGTCGTATTGGTTAAGGTTTTTTTTTACAAATTTTTTATACATTTGTCTATGGTTTGAACAAAGTTTTCTAAAAAAATATTTATCTTTTTAACTAAAAACTTGCTTAATTTTATTTTGGGTAAATTACTTTTTGTGTCCCTGTGTTTTAGGGGGATTTAACTAGTTGAGTCCAAAAGCAAAAAGTTTAACGACCTGAGTCCCTATAAGCATTTTCTTTAACCATTTGAGTCCAATTTTCTAACACCGTTAGATTACTCTGTTAGTTTTTAATGAAAAGACTAAAATGCCCCTTTCTTTAGAAAAAAAAATAATAAAATAAATAATATACTCATCTTATCTTTCTCTCACACACACTCAACATCCCCTTTCTCTCTCTTCTTCATCTCTCTAAAGATTGCCATAACAGAACACCATAAATTCAATCTCAAACACAAATCAAATCACTTCAATTAGAACCATAATTCATACAAAGATCTGAGATTGCATCATAAAGCAAAACTTTTAAGATACCCTTTTGAAGATTAATTAATCCAGTGGATCCCTAAGTGCATTATACATGAAAGATAAAAAATTAATAAACTTTTTACCTTAAAAGATAAGATATTGAAGAAATTCCGATGAGGTTCTACCGGCGGCGAAGATGGTGGTGACTGTGTGGATTAGTGATTGGTGGTGGGGTTTGGCCTCTGATCACTTGTATCTGCTGGAGTTTTATTGTAACACCTCGAAAATT
Source organism: Helianthus tuberosus (assembly GCA_030545235.1). Lineage (NCBI taxonomy): Eukaryota > Viridiplantae > Streptophyta > Magnoliopsida > Asterales > Asteraceae > Helianthus > Helianthus tuberosus. Next base: position 8,902,181 of record CM060373.1, on the reverse strand, counting down.
CACGTCCTATAAGGTATTGACACGTGTCATAAGCTTGAACGTGAGAAAGTATACTTTAGAGGGACTAAAGTTGACAAACATAGAAAGCATGTGAAAATAAGGGTTCAAAATGTCAACAATGGATAAACATACTTTACAATAACCCTACATGATGTTTATACCCTTAGACGGATAAATCATGGATCATACGAAGCTAAAAGTGAGAGATTTCAAACCACAAGGGTTAAATGTGTTAACACGTTAAAGTTATACCTCTGGGAGACCTTTTAGCAAACCCGAAGCTTTGTAACGGTTAATTATGCTCACTAGAATGCACGATATAAATTTCATAAAGTTTCGTTATCGTATGAGCAAGTTGTGATCAAATTCGTTTACAAGGGTTAAAAGCGTTAACGTTGAAAGTTTGGACTTTTCGGGTGACAATAAAGTTAACCGGGGACTAAACAAAGTAGGTAAATGTCTTGGAGCCCTTATATGTCAAATTAGAGGGTCCAAATTGCAAATTAAAGGTTACTTGACCTTTCGGAAGGGCCAAGGGTCATATATGCAACAAATGGAAAAAAGTTATGGCTGATCAGAAGCCTTGCGCACCGTAGGCATAAAAACCCCTACGATGCGCAAGCATGTGCCAGCGACCAGGAATTTTCTTGTTGCCTGTTCAGCCTTCTAAACGTCAATGGTTACCCTCAAACACTTCCAAGAAGCCCCTAAACGACCCCTAAACACAAGGGACACTTGTAAACAACTTGTGGTCAGTAGTAGACTTGGTTGTCAATATTTTGTGGTGTCTTGAACACTATAAAAAGCCATGAGTTGCAACTCATTCCTCACAACTTCTTTCTGCAATTGAGGAGCCTTTCTGGAACTTCAAAGCAGACACAAGACCTTCCTAATCAAGCTTAGGACTTCAGTAAGTTTTCTAATCTTTCCTTAGTTTAAGTTTTAGCTTAGTTTTGCTTAAAAGTCAACCGTCGTAATTAAAGGTTGACTTAACGATTAATCACTAATGGTCCAGTGATTAGTCGAATCAAAGGTAGTTATAAGTTGGTAATTATGTGGGCTTTAAATCCTTAAAAGGGCATCCACTGATTCCCATCCTAACTAGGTCATTTGTCGAGTCAAAGATAATTAGAAAAAGTCAACAGAAATGTAATCTTTTGTTTAACGCATAATTAACAATGTAAAAGGCGTGTAACCTATTTTATCATTCATATAACTTGATAATAAGCATAAGAACTTGACTAAGCTTGTTTGATTCGACAACTTTCCGTTTTGAACCGATTCGGAACCGAAAGTCGCAAAGCTTTGACTTTTGCTTTGACTTCAGTTCTGACCCGTTTTAGTATGATTTGGAAATGCCTTAGAGCTTCCTTAGGACCAGGCTACATGATAGCATAACCCTCTGTGGTTGGTTCATTGATTGACCCATTCGTTTACGCGTTTCCGTTAATAGCTCATATGTTGACCATTATGCCCTTATTACCTTAAAACGTGATTTTTGGAAATGTAAAAGAGTAGAAACTTAAATTACTGATATATAAAATTGTATGCAAAGTTTGACATCAGTTTGACTTGTAGATTAAGAGTTATGCTCATTATCGCAAATTTAAAGCTTTATGTTAATAAAACGGCGTAATTAGCATATAGCCTAGTTAAGCCTACTTTTTGGTATCAAACTTAATACCCACTGATGTAATATATTATTTTGGGATTTTTGAAGATTTTTAATTAATTTTAGGCTGAGCATAACTAGTAGTCGTAGGCTTAATCCGGTAATAGTCGGTTTTGCCCTTACGGGCCATAAAATGAGTTTTTCATATCTAAACGACTCCAAACCTTTTTCTAGTGATTAGATATGTTAAATAAATTATTTTAAGCCTTCTGGAAGTATAAAAATATCAGCTTTATGTATCGAACCCGTAAACGACTCTTAATCGCCTTATTTAGCGTTTTTAACGCATCGTATGTATAAAAATTATATTGAACATGCCCGGGTTGATACCTACTGATATTTTAGGCAACTTAGAATGTTTTAATAGTAAACAAAGGTTGATTAACTCAGACTTCGGTTTTGAGCTTTTCGGCTTATGTGAAATTACCAAAATGCCCCTTCGGTGCATAGTTTGGTTATAATGGGTAAATTCACATATATACTTTACCCTACTGTTACAACTTATTAAATTGAGTATTTTTACTGATTACATCAGACCTATAACTCAGATAAATACTTAAACTCTTTTATAACCTTTTAAATGACCAAACTACCCCTACGAGGTCTAGTTTGTGTTTAAAAACGTTTCGGGCATAATGAAAGACATCTTACTGATGTCACAACATATTTGAGGCATAATTAACTTAGGAAACCTGTTTAGGACCCATATGGTTACCCGTTACGCCTCTGGCGCGTTCGGTTCGGTTTATGTAACTAGTTTGCATAAATTAGCCGAAACGGGTCAAACCTTATCCTTTTTATCTCAAAATCCAGAATGTGTTTAGTTTACCCATATTATACAAGTCTTCAAACTTGTCGGGTCTAAATCACATTCTATTCCGGTCTTCGCTTAATCATGCGTTTGAACCGTAAACCTTCCTTAAAACTAACCGGTCTAAGTTACGACTTAAATAAGACCCGTTAGGAATCTAATAGGTTAATAAAACCTTCGTTCCAGATTGAGATCCCCAGTAGAGGTACTTGTACTTGCTGATTAGAATATACGGCTGAGTATAAATTGCATTGCTAGCTCAGGTAAATACTTTTAACTTATTTTCCCTTATACGGGCTTGGGATACGGTATTATAAAAATACCGCTTGGTCGGGTGTAGAAACCTTTTAATCGGAGATGATTAAATTGCATAATCCCGTTTTAATCTGTATTGATTGATAACAAATAACATTGGGGGTTAATGACCGTATCCTGGATATCCTTGGCTCATTTTAAAAAGTGAATGGCCACGACGTAAGCACAAGGTGTAGACATAACACCTCCTGTTGCATATGTATAACGTATACTCACTCGTAAGGGTGTCTTCTTGTGAGATCATATTTGTGGTGTGTCGATTAATCTTGTCCGGCTTGTATTGTATAATCACTGGCCCTAAATGTTGGACAACCATGTAAATCGGATACAAGATTTTTATTAACAAAATTGTCCTAAGTTATAAAAGATTAATTTTGCCTTTGTGCATTTTAATCAATGTGTCAAGATATTTTGTGCCGTTTGCACTCGAATCACTTTTCAAACTCTTTTTCCAAAATGAGTCGGTTAATTGTATTTACCAGTGTAAACTGACGTATTTTCCCAAAAAGGTTAAGTGACAGGTACTGAACGAATTTTGCTGGAAGCTCAGGGCGTTAATAAGGAATCTTGCAAGTTCTAGATGCCTGAAGTCTGTTGAACAGTTTTCTTTTCTTTTATTGATCCGCCTGTGGATCTTTTACCTTCCGTTGTAATACTTTGATATTACTTATATTCAGAATGTAATATATTTATCTTTTGCTTCCGCTGTGCATATATATATTGTGTTGTTTGACCATGATGTTACCAACTACGTCACGATACTCCCCTACCGGGCCCACCGGCGACACGTGGAAAGTCGGGGTGTGACAGGTTGGTATCAGAGCCAACATTGAGTGAATTAAACACTAGCTTTTTGTGTTTAATCTCAATGTCACAATTGCACATTCCTAAATCTCTGAGTCTAGACTTAACATAGGAATACTTTCAATCCTAATCTGGAAATTTTTACTTCCAAATTTTTATATATATTGGATACGTCGCCAAGCGAAGAAGCTGTATTAGAAATTCTCCACAATCTGGAGCCCTGAAATGCTGAGCTTCGTAGCGCGGCTAGAATGAAACGAGCATCCAAGGAGAAAGCATTCAGAAATAACTTGAAGAAGAAACTCCTTTTGCTGAAGATTGTTTCCTTAATAGTCCTCATAAGGACATATTTATCTTTCAGTCCCTTTAAGGACACATTATTCCTTTTAAAGACCCGCTTAGGGCAACTCTGTACTTTTATTTTCATATAATGGATTGAATAAATTAAGTTTTCATTCTAAACATGAATTATGAAATGAATGGAAAATAACATCCCTTAGAAGGGAAGTGCCTACGGGCTATAATTAACGTCCTCTGAGACTAAAGACGGTGGTAGCCTACAACTCTCTGTCAAGGAAAAGTAATGAGCTTTGATTCACACCTAAATGCCTCGATCCCAGACGATCATGGCTTATAAATTAAACTTGTCCACGTGACTAAGCCTTTTGTGCTATTACTAAATGCCTCGATCCCAGACGATCATGGCTTATAAATTAAACTTGTCCACGTGACTAAGCCTTTTGTGCTATTACTAAATGCCTCGATCCCAGACGATCATGGCTTATAAATTAAACTTGTCCACGTGACTAAGCCTTTTGTGCTATTACTAAATGCCTCGATCCCAGACGATCATGGCTTATAAATTAAACTTGTCCACGTGACTAAGCCTTTTGTGCTATTACTAACTTATAAATTTGCCTCGATCCCAAACGATCATGGCTTATAAATTAAACTTGTCTACACGACTAGGCCATTTGTGCTATTATTAACTTATAAATTAGGATTTATGATAAAAATCCTGAATAAAATAAATATCTTTCCTTCCCTGCCAGTAGGCATTTTAAAAAGAATCTTAAAGGTGAAATCTAGCCTACGCGGCCAAGATGGTGAAACCTACCCAAGGGATTCAGATCCTTGTTAACACCTAAGAACGTGTTAGCACTCCTGACAAATGTGATTCGATAAAATCACAACAGTCATCCTTATATTGGATTCTTCTAATTTTCTTATCTAGCCTAGTGATTTAGAAATCATGGCTTGTGTCATCCTATAAGATGATCACATTATAAACATCCGATAGTGATGAAGTGCCTACGGGCTAAACTTGTGGTCCGATAAGACAACGACAGTGGTGGTCTTTGACCTCCTGTCTAAAAGTGTTGGACCAGGTCCAAGCATAATAGTCGGTAGGATCCATACGATCTCGACTAATAGCATCTGAGAAGATGATCATATTATAACCATCCCTCAGAAGGGAAATGCCCACGGGCTATATCTATTGTCCTAAAAGACAAAAGACAGTTGAAGTCTACAACTCCCTGTCAAGAGAAGGTAATGAACGTGATTCAAACCTTAATGCCTTGATTCTCTGAAATCATGGCTTACAAAATTTAGAACTGTCCTTGTGACTAGGCCTTATGCGCCACTTTAATATCCTTAATGTTTTATAACTAGGATAAATTATAATGGAAAATACTAATTAAATATAACTAACAAGTTAACCAATATGGTTTATATTACCATGGTTGATAAATCGTCAAAGATGATGATTCCATAATAATCTCTGAATAAATCATTGTTAATATTTATGTAGCAATCAAGCTACATGGCTGGATTAGATGAAGTTAACAGTCACTTGAAGGAGAGCAATGATACTACCAGAATTAATGTAACTGGAGCAGAACTGCATGCAATAATAGATTATGCTGTTACTCGAGCTCTTGATCGACAGTGTGATGAATCAAATGATACCCACTCCAAGACTCTATCTATGGCTCGTAGTAAGCCCCCTCCTAAAACATATGAGTCAAGGGAGGACGATGTTCATGACTTGTCAAATCAAAGGAGTATTCCGTCTAGACAAGTTGTGTTTCATCAAGAGGCATCAGTTAAGACCTGTTCATATAAATATTTTGTCTCCTGCAAGCCCAGAGACTTTACAGGAGAAAATGGGGCCATCGATTGCATGACATGGCTCGATGAGATGGACGCTGTTGTTGACGTCAGCGGTTGTGCGGAGCAAGATGTTGTGAAATTTGTTTCACAATCATTTAAAGGAGAAGCGTTGGCATGGTGGAGATCCTTGCTCCAGGCCACGGGGAAAGTTCTACTCTACAACTTATCTTGGGATCAATTTATTTCATTAGTCAAGGAAAACTATTGCCCTCAGCATGAAGTAGAAAAGATAGAATCGGACTTCTTAACTTTGATCATGGAAAATTTGGATTGCCAGGCATATGTGACAAGTTTCAACACTATGTCCCGCCTAGTTCCTTATTTAGTCACCCCTGAACCTAAACGTATAGCGCGTTTCATTGGAGGCCTAGCACCAGAGATAAAAGGGAATGTTAAAGCGTCTAGGCCAACCACATATAGGTCCGCGGTGGACTTATCCTTATCTCTCACCTTAGATGCAGTTAGAATTAAGTCTGTTAAGGCTTCTGGCGAGGGAAGAAGAGAAAGAGAGGAGGAAAACTCTCATCAAACTAACAAGAAGAAGAAGGGAAGCTCGGAGCGCGGGATGGATTCCGAGTTTAGGAAGAACTCGAGTCAGTCTGATAACAGACCCAAATGCAGTAACTGCAAAAAGCAACATTTTGGAAAATGTACAATCGACCCACGTGCTAAATTGTGTGGAATTTGCAAGACTAAGGGTCACAAAACCTTAGATTGCAAGGGGATGAAGAATGCCACTTGTTACAATTGTAACGAGGAAGGGCACATCAAAACCAACTGCCCAAAGCTTATAAAGAAGCCTGGAGAGGCCAAGAAAACAAACGCATGAGTCTTCCGGATGAACGCCAGGAGATGGTGCAAAAGGATAACTATATAGCAGGTACCTTTCCTTATCAAGCAGTTTATGCAGAAATTTATTTGATGCTGACACATGTGATTCAATAATGAACGATCACTGTTGAGGACTGTTGTCTCCGTCTAATTAGGACTTCGGTCATTTTGTACGAAGTAGAAATTGGCCGATGATACTTTAGAAAATGCTCCAACAAACCTTAGATGGATATTTTATATCTAATAGGAATCACTCTTTTCTGATATTCCTATGACAAGCTTTCAAGCTACCTAAATTCTTAAATATAATAAAGACAGATGTGACGTTTGATCCTCTGTCAGAAAAGTGATGGACTAGGTCCAAATCTTTAATGCCATTGATGGTCTTTTGCGACCTAGGCTAAGTAATATTAATATACTTTAAATAATGTTCATTAAGAATGTTAGTAGTATAATAGCCTGTATAGGTTATTGACGCCATGGTTAGTATATATTAAGGCCATCAGAATGGAAAATAGAAGTTGTTGGATTTCAACTAAGAAATTGTTTTATTGGTGTTAGGAACCAATAGAAAGTATGGCAAACTCGGATAAGACAACAGTCGATCGCGCCATTGATGGCACGACGCATGCTAAGGATGCTGAAATTGTGAACCTTAGAATTTCCAAAGATGTTCTTCAAACTATGATAGACGCAGCTGTTGGAAAAGCTGTGAAGAAGGCTGTGAAAAAGTTCAAGGAGCCTCATGCTGCTCGGTCCAAATTTTATCTAGGACCACACATCCTTACTTTTAAGAAGGATCTCGTTCATTCCTCTGATGTAAAGGATGAACTAAAAAGGAAAAGGAAGGTAGATAACTCCCAGAGTTCTAAGAAAAAGAACAAACAAAAGTCCGACCAGAAACCAGTATGTGAGACCTGCAAGAAGCGCCATTATGGGAAATGCAGGTTCGAACCAAAATCCAAATCGCAGCCCAGGACTTGTGGGATCTGCAAGTCTAAGGGACATAAAATGTTGGACTGTAAGGACATGATGAATGCAGTCTGCTTCGGCTGTAATGAGAAGGGCCACATCAAGACTACGTGCCCTAAATTTGTCAAAGGAAATGCGGCTGAGGAAGTAAAGCCTAAAATTGAAAGCGCCTAAAATGCCCAAGCTAGTCCATAAATAATGACATCAGGTACATTCCTTGGCATTTATCAGTAATTTAAATGTTAAGAGTTTTTATTTTGGTTCGGATACCAGTAAATCCTTCATAAACTATAAGTATAACAAGTTTTTAAAACTTTTCATAAGGACCCTATATATATTAAGTGTAAGGTAAAACTTACAAGTAGAAAATTTACCAGGACTAGTTTTCTGTTCCTTTAAGAAATCGGTAAGTCGCAAAAATGGTGGAAACGGCCGTCCCCGGAATCGAACCTGGGTCTAGGCCACACCCTTTCGCGCGCCTAGCCAACCGAGCTAGGTGCCTAGTTTGTGAAACTTCCATTATTGATTAAGTATAAGCACTTGTACAATAAACTTCCTTATCATTTATCAATGATAATTTCTGCTAAGTGTCCTGTTTTTAATACAGGCAATAATAAATCTTCATGAACCATAAACTTAGCAAAAAAAAATTTTCAACCACAAGGTATAACTACCAAGGAAACCATAGTAACCGATTCTTATAGATCGGCAAGGAATCCTTCCGAAAATCTAAGAGCACTCTTTCTTTGCATAGAGTACGACAACATATGTTATTTTAATTATTCTTCTCATTGTTTTTATCGCCTGCGAATGCCAAACTATGTTTGATAAAAGTGCCATATGAGGATTGGCGTATCCTAGAGTGTCCCATAGATTACTTCCATGCCTGATCAGTATGGAGGTTTAATACATGGAACCCCTGAGATATCCCAATGGTCATATTGTACTAATGTCGACTAGTAGTATTCAAAGATGATATCCAAAATGAAATTGTCCAAGTAAATATTCCCGATTAAGGAATTCGTGGACTAGTAACATAAATGTGTCACTTATTCGACACAAGCAACGATGAATGAACTGGAGCCTGAGATATGAAAATCTCTGCAACCTCCTTGTACTTTGATTATCTTCTCCTAAGTTTACCCTGTTTACCTCCCTAGAGGCAAGTAGAGTTAAGATTAACATCCCGCTTTGGGTTAGAGTGTTGTAAGAACTCCATGTTGATTATGGAATAACCAAAAACCTGATTAAGTAAATTTTAAGATAGGAAATTCATATAGCCTAACTCGATATTTTCAGAGTATGATATTAGTTAGATAAGAAAGACGGTTCATTTTGCTTATGCACTCATTACCGCAACCCTATTTAGACCACTATTAAAAATCACCATCAACTACCCAGGATCGTCGAATTGTTCGACTAGCTGTAAGGATTAGCTACTCCTTAAGATTAGTCAAACAGTGGTTGGAATAACCATCTCAAGAGAAGCTTTTCTATAATAGTTGATATAGAAGTATCAAGGCTGCTCCTTTAGAGACCTTGTATAAATGAAATGTTAAACATCTGTTGTCAGGACAATAGATTGGTAAGTCCAATATTCAGGATCTGAAAGTTGCATTGGAAACAACAAATAAGATCATACAAATTCCTAATCATCTGTAAGTTGCCAGTATTAGGCAGAGAATACTTCCTTTATTTCAGTAAATCTCGGGCCGAGATTTCTTTTAAGGGGGTGAGGATGTAACACCTCGAAAATTCACGTCCTATAAGGTATTGACACGTGTCATAAGCTTGAACGTGAGAAAGTATACTTTAGAGGGACTAAAGTTGACAAACATAGAAAGTATGTGAAAATAAGGGTTCAAAGTGTCAACAATGGATAAACATACTTTACAATAACCCTACATGATGTTTATACCCTTAGACGGATAAATCATGGATCATACGAAGCTAAAAGTGAGAGATTTCAAACCACAAGGGTTAAATGTGTCAACACGTTAAAGTTATACCTCTGGGAGACCTTTTAGCAAACCCGAAGCTTTGTAACGGTTAATTATGCTCACTAGAATGCATGATATAAATTTCATAAAGTTTCGTTATCGTATGAGCAAGTTGTGATCAAATTCGTTTACAAGGGTTAAAAGCGTTAACGTTGAAAGTTTGGACTTTTCGGGTGACAATAAAGTTAACCGGGGACTAAACAAAGTAGGTAAATGTCTTGGAGCCCTTATATGTCAAATTAGAGGGTCCAAATTGCAAATTAAAGGTTACTTGACCTTTCGGAAGGGCCAAGGGTCATATATGCAACAAATGGAAAAAAGTTATGGCTGATCAGAAGCCTTGCGCACCGTAGGTATAAAAACCCCTACGATGCGCAAGCATGTGCCAGCGACCAGAAATTTTCTTGTTGCCTGTTCAGCCTTCTAAACGTCAATGGTTACCCTCAAACACTTCCAAGAAGCCCCTAAACGACCCCTAAACACATAGGGACACTTGTAAACAACTTGTGGTCAGTAGTAGACTTGGTTGTCAATATTTTGTGGTGTCTTGAACACTATAAAAAGCCATGAGTTGCAACTCATTCCTCACAACTTCTTTCTGCAATTGAGGAGCCTTTCTGGAACTTCAAAGCAGACACAAGACCTTCCTAATCAAGCTTAGGACTTCAGTAAGTTTTCTAATCTTTCCTTAGTTTAAGTTTTAGCTTAGTTTAGCTTAAAAGTCAACCGTCGTAATTAAAGGTTGACTTAACGATTAATCACTAATGGTCCAGTGATTAGTCGAATCAAAGGTAGTTATAAGTTGGTAATTATGTGGGCTTTAAACCCTTAAAAGGGCATCCACTGATTCCCATCCTAACTAGGTCATTTGTCGAGTCAAAGATAATTAGAAAAAGTCAACAGAAATGTAATCTTTTGTTTAACGCATAATTAACAATGTAAAAGGCGTGTAACCTATTTTATCATTCATATAACTTGATAATAAGCATAAGAACTTGACTAAGCTTGTTTGATTCGCCAACTTTCCGTTTTGAACCGATTCGGAACCGAAAGTCGCAAAGCTTTGACTTTTGCTTTGACTTCAGTTCTGACCCATTTTATTATGATTTGGAAATGCCTTAGAGCTTCCTTAGGACCAGGCTACATGTTAGCATAACCCTCTGTGGTTGGTTCATTGATTGACCCATTCGTTTACACGTTTCCGTTAATAGCTCATATGTTGACCATTATGCCCTTATTACCTTAAAACGTGATTTTTGGAAATGTAAAAGAGTAGAAACTTAAATTACTGATATATAAACTTGTATGCAAATTTTGACATCAGTTTGACTTGTAGATTAAGAGTTATGCTCATTATCGCAAATTTAAAGCTTTATGTTAATAAAACGGCGTAATTAGCATATAGCCTAGTTAAGCCTACTTTTTGGTATCAAACTTAATACACACTGATGTAATATATTATTTTGGGATTTTTGAAGATTTTTAATTAATTTTAGGCTGAGCATAACTAGTAGTCGTAGGCTTAATCCGGTAATAGTCGGTTTTGCCCTTACGGGCCATAAAATGAGTTTTTCATATCTAAACGAATCCAAACCTTTTTCTACTAATTAGATATGTTAAATAAATTATTTTAAGCCTTCTGGAAGTATAAAAATATCAGCTTTATGTATCGAACCCGTAAAGGACTCTTAATCGCCTTATTTAGCGTTTTTAACGCATCGTATGTATAAAAATTATATTGAACATGCCCGGGTTGATACCTACTGATATTTTAGGCAACTTAGAATGTTTTAATAGTAAACAAAGGTTGATTAACTCAGACTTCGGTTTTGAGCTTTTCGGCTTATGTGAAATTACCAAAATGCCCCTTCGGTGCATAGTTTGGTTATAATGTGTAAATTCACATATATACTTTACCCTACTGTTACAACTTATTAAATTGAGTATTTTTACTGATTACATCAGACCTATAACTCAGATAAATACTTAAACTCTTTTATAACCTTTTAAATGACCAAACTACCCCTACGAGGTCTAGTTTGTGTTTAAAAACGTTCCGGGCATAATGAAAGACATCTTACTGATGTCACAACATATTTGAGGCATAATTAACTTAGGAAACCTGTTTAGGACCCATATGGTTACCCGTTACGCCTCTGGCGCGTTCGGTTCGGTTTATGTAACTAGTTTGCATAAATTAGCCGAAACGGGTCAAACCTTATCCTTTTTATCTCAAAATCCAGAATGTGTTTAGTTTACCCATATTATACAAGTCTTCAAACTTGTCGGGTCTAAATCACATTCTATTCCGGTCTTCGCTTAATCATGCGTTTGAACCGTAAACCTTCCTTAAAACTAACCGGTCTAAGTTACGACTTAAATAAGACCCGTTAGGAATCTAATAGGTTAATAAAACCTTCGTTCCAGATTGAGAGCCCCAGTAGAGGTACTTGTGCTTGCTGATTAGAATATACGGCTGAGTATAAATTGCATTGCTAGCTCAGGTAAATACTTTTAACTTATTTTCCCTTATACGGGCTTGGGATACGGTATTATAAAAATACCACTTGGTCGGGTGTAGAAACCTTTTAATCAGAGATGATTAAATTGCATAATCCCGTTTTAATCTGTATTGATTGATAACAAATAACATTGGGGGTTAATGACCGTGTCCTGGATATCCTTGGCTCATTTTAAAAAGTGAATGGCCACGACGTAAGCACAAGGTGTAGACATAACACCTCCTGTTGCATATGTATAACGTATACTCACTCGTAAGGGTGTCTTCTTGTGAGATCATATTTGTGGTGTGTTGATTAATCTAATCCGGCTTGTACTGTATAATCACCGGCCCTAAATGTTGGACAACCATGTAAATCGGATACAAGATTTTTATTAACAAAATTGTCCTAAGTTATAAAAGATTAATTTTGCCTCTGTGCATTTTAATCAATGTGTCAAGATATTTTGTGCCGTTTGCACTCGAATCACTTTTCAAACTCTTTTTCCAAAATGAGTCGGTTAATTGTATTTACCAGTGTAAACTGACGTATTTTCCCAAAAAGGTTAAGTGACAGGTACTGAACGAATTTTGCTGGAAGCTCAGGGCGTTAATAAGGAATCTTGCAAGTTCTAGATGCCTGAAGTCTGTTGAACAGTTTTCTTTTCTTTTATTGATCCGCCTGTGGATCTTTTACCTTCCGTTGTAATACTTTGATATTACTTATATTCAGAATGTAATATATTTATCTTTTGCTTCCGCTGTGCATTTATATATTGTGTTGTTTGACCATGATGTTACCAACTACGTCACGATACTCCCCTACCGGGCCCACCGGTGACACGTGGAAAGTCGGGGTGTGACATTTATTAGTCTTTTTTTCTGATAATTTCACCAGCCCAGATGACCATTCGGAATGCAGGGAGGGATACAAGTGGTCATCTGACCACTAAAATGGTCCATTCCCTTGTTTTGCTCTTGTTTTGCTCCATGTCAGATGACCATTTCTTGCAGGGAGGGATAGTTACTAATAAATTGGGTTCATGGTACAATAATTAACTGCACAAACTCTGCCATTAGGAACCTCATTTCTCGCCAATTGCATCTCTTGCCACCAAGATCCATCTTAGTGTTTTAAATCCCTAATCCCCAATATTAGATCCACATAACTGTTTTGACGTTAGGAATCTTACAGATCTTGTTATAACGATTTAGAGAGGGAGTTTGAGGAAGAGAGAGAGATGGCGGCTAATGGTGGTGGTGGTGCTCACTGGGTGGAGGTGGAGAAAGAAACAGAGAGAGACGGGGAAAGAGATAGAAGGGAAGGTGGGGGGGGGGGGGGTGGGACGGGGTGTGTTATGGTGGTGACGGTGTAGTGGTGGTGGTGACGGTGGAAGTGCAATGGCGACGGTGGTGTTGATGGTGGAGGTGTGGTGGTGCAATGGAGGTGGTTTAGGTTTTTAGAGACAGAGAGATGCATCTGGTGAATGGTGAAGATGAATGAGAGAGAAGGAGAAAATTAAAAATAAATTAGTTTTTTTATTTATTTTTTAATTATAGGGGTAATTAGGTCATTTAACAAATTTTAACAAAATAATTCTAACAGTGTTAGAAAATTGGACTCAAATGGTTAAAGAAAATGCTTATAGGGACTCAGGTCGTTAAACTTTTTGCATTTGGACTCAATTAGTTAAAACCCATAAAACATAGGGACTCAAAAAGTAATTTACCCTTTTATTTTAGAGGATCATGTACAGTGTAATATAGTATAGATGAGGTATAGGTCATGTATGAGCATGGGTCGTACTGGTTAAGTCTTTTTTTACAATATTTTTTAAACATTTGTTTATGGTTTTAACAAAGTTTTCTAAAAAAATATTTATTTTTTTAAAATAAAGACTTCCTTAATTTTTTTTAAGAATATCATGTACAATGTAGTATAGTATAGATGAGATATATGCCCTGTATGAACACTGGTCGTATTGGTTAAGTCTTTTTTTTACAGTTTTTTTATACATTTGTTTATGGTTTTAACAAAGTTTTCTAAATAGTATTTATTTCTTTTAAATAAAAACTTTCTTAATTTTTTTTTTAAGAATACCATGTACAATGTAGTATAATATAGATGAGGTAGAAGTCCTGTATGAGCATATATAGGTGTAGTAAATGTCAAGTATATGTATCGCATCTACACCCTAATACGACACTTACAGACAATAAACGTGACAATACCAAATGTTACTGACACGACCCATACTGTTAATATATGCCATAATATGGAACATATTGACAATATACATCATAATACGACATTTAACGAAAAAATATGCCAAGTAATGGTATCGTACGCTAAAATATGCGAAAATACGCTAAAATACTCTAAAATACGCAAAAATGCGTTAAAATACATGAAAATATGCTAAAATATGTTGCAATACACTAAAATACATGAAAATATGCTAAAATACGTTGCAATACACTAAAATACATGAAAATATGCTAAAATACATTGCAATACGCTAAAATACGTCAAACTACGATAAAATACGTTAAAATACGTCGTAATACGTTAAAATACGCCGAAATACGTTAAAATAACCTAAAAATAGGTTAAAATAAGCTAAAATACGTCAAAATACGCTCAAATATGTCAAAATACTCTAAAATACACAACAATACGATAAAATGCATCAAAATACGCAAAAATACGTCAAAATACGCAACTAATGATATTTCCACACGCGTATACATATAACACGGCACTATACAATACAAGTGGATTTCAAACAAAACTGTATGTAATCTTAGAATACGTTAATGCCACGCAACCGAACGTCACCGAAACGACGCATGTTGAAGGTATACATCATAAAATGACAAAATATGCGAAAGTTCGTCAAAAAACGACACGTATGCGAGTCGAACAGAGGAAAACACGATAAAAACAAATTTTCTTATTATGCCTTATACGATCGTATAGGCCTTTGTTGTATCGTATAGCAATTAATACGCATTGTATAGGTCTTTACGATGCGTATTGACCTTTGAATTTCTCAAAAACACCCCTGAATTTATAAAAAAAGGGGTATTTCAGTAATTTCAGGGATATTATACGCATCGTACAAGCCTATACGATGCGTATCAGATGATTCGATACGATGCGTATGGCCCTATACGCATCGTATTGATTTAAAATTCATGTTTTTTTTTTCTTTTCTGTTTTATAAAGTATAAAAAATGTTTTATATCTTAGTTTTTTAATATGTTTTACTTGTAAGTAGAAATTTAAAAAAAATGTAGTATATAATACGGTTATAACATAGATAGTATAGTATAATAAACATGACCAAACCTATACGCATGATAAATTTTTAAAAAAAGTTTTTTGTTTAAAAAATAAAAGAATTCTTTTATTAAAATTTGTTAAAACTATGATTAAATGTTTACAAAAATATGTAAAAAAATGTAGTATATAATACGGTTATAACATAGATAGTATAGCATAATAAACATGTACCGAACCTATACGACATGATAAATTTTAATTTTTTTATTTAAAAAATAAAAGAATTCTTTTATTAAACTTTGTTAAAACTATGATTAAATGTATACAAAAATTTGTAAAAAAACAAAAAACAAAAAAAAAACCAAAGCAATACGACCCGTATTGGCCTATACGATGCGTATTGAAAAAGTCAGCCGCTAGACAAGAACTGACACATGCAGATTTGACTTTTGACTTTTGAACCAATACGCATCGTATAGGCCTATACAATGCGTATTGAAAAAGTAAGGTGTGCGGATAGATAATCAGGTGTGCCAATAGAATTCCCCTTATTGTTTCCTACCCTTTCTACCTAAAACAAAAACTTTCTATTTGATTCCAACTCATTTATCACATACCCCTTTCTAAAACTATAATAAAAATATGAGTAAATTATAAGTTTTGTCCTTTATGCTTGTACCAAGTTACAGACGATGTCCTTTACATTTAAAATTGATGAGTTTTGTACTTAATGTTTCAAAATCATGCACGTTATATCCTTTAGCTCTAACCAAGTTAATTTTTTTTTTTTGTTAAATCTGATCATGTGCAAGGCATATGAGGGCATTTTTGTAATTTTGTTTTTTAGGGAAATCTATGTAATTAACTTAAAATAAATACCCCACCATCATCATAAGTTGCAGACAATCATATCTCTCTTTCTACTCTCTGTCACCACTCCCCACCACCGCCGCCATCCCCTTCAACTCCACCTCCACAGCCGCGTTCACCACTCCCCACCACCACCATCGCCATCCCCTTCCACCACCTCACCCTGTCGCCTTTTCCTCTCCATCCTCTCTCTCTTCACCCACTACCACCACCTTCCACCACCACCTCAACCTCCCACCGCCGTTGTCACCACTCCGCATTAGCTTAGGGTTTTGTATTACCCTATTCGATCTGATTTGTGACAACCTCTATACTTTTCCTCTGTTTAAGACTAATATCTATCTAAGCTCAAGGTGGTAGACGGTAGACCCACATCACATCCCCACCTTCAATCCCTTTAAGATCCCAATATTAATTGCTGACCCCATGAAAAGACTATCTTTAGTTTCTTTGTGAAGCTTTTCACCATCTTGTGCTATTTTGCTACTAAAAAGATTGTTATATTACCTTCTTTTCTGGGTAGCTTTAGCTACACAACAATTTTCTTGATGTTTATAGTGTTCTTCTTCTTCTTCACCAACTCTTAGATTTTGTTGACCTTTATGGGATTGTTTGCTTTGACCATGCCACTTTTGGTCTAATCCCTTGAGGGTTTTGTTTGGCTGGAAAAAAAATTTCAAATTGGGGGCGTTTGGATAAGGAAAAAGTGGTTAAATTTCTTATTTAACAGTCTGTTTATGATCAAGAAAGCTTATTGTGTACTGATGAATGTTAATGTTGAATCTGGTTCAACATTGTGTAATTTATGCCGTTTTAGTAATTGATGAACGTTTTTGGTTTTTGGTGATGGTGGATCGAAGGGGTGGAAGTTGATGGTGATGTTGGAGACGGTGGAGTGAGTGGTGATGGTGGGTCAGGCGATGGTGGAGATAGTGGGTGGTCGGGGGCAGGTAAGGGTGGGAGGTGGTGGTGGTCGGCGGCAGGTGAGGGTGGGAGGTGGTGGCGGTAGGTGATGGCAAGTGGTGGTTGGAAAGAGAGAGAGTGTGTGTGGGTGTGTTTAGAGAGAAAAATTGCAGGATAGGCTATGTTTTATTTGTTTTCTTAAAATCATTTATAAATTAGGATGTGAAAAGACAATGCTACCCTCATGTGCAATGCACATGACATAACTTAATTGGAAATTATAATTGGGTTTGCCCTAAAGGACATAATGTGTAACATTTTCAAACATTAAGTGCAAAAGTCATCAAATTTAAAGATAAAGGACAGTGCTTGAAATTTGGGACAAACATAAAGGACAACTTGTAATTTACTCTAAAAATATAAAGTATACATACATTTATAATACAAGTCGTTGATGTATTATTTATAATTTTTTTTATCTTATGGCTTAAGAAAATATAATGAAAGAATATTGGATTTTAATAATTTCAACTATTCGGCGTTGGCCGTCAACAGTTCTAACTTAAAAAATAACCATTGATAGTCCCAATTATTGACATATTGGCATCCAAATGAACCCTAACTAACAGAAACCCTAACGTCGTTAGTTTCTGGTGGCCAAAAAAACCTTTTTTGCTAGAAAAGAGTTCTTAAAGGTTCGATCTAAGGTTATAGAGAGGTTAAGGACGAAAATGTTAAGTTTTCCGACCAAAAAGTTAAGTTTTCCGGCCAAAATGAAGTTTTATGACGACCTCAATAATTGGGCCTTTTACTTAAAAAAGTTCCTAAAGTTCCGTAATAAGCTTATAAAAAGGTTTTGTACGAAAATGTTGAGTTTTCCGGAGACTAACGGCGTTAGTATTCTATTAGTCACTAGTCAGGGTCCATTTGAGGCCAATATGTTAACAGTTGAGACTGCCGGTGATTATTTTTTAAGTTGGAACGGTTGACGACCAACGCTTTACAGTTGGAACTATTAAATTCCAATATTCCTATTCCTATAATATATAATAATTTAACATGGATGTGTGAAATTAACCTTTTATTTTATTGTAACATTCTTAAGATAAAAATAAAGTCAATTTATAAAATTATAATAAGAAAGTGCCCCAATTGACGGAAATAGGGCCAAACAAATATGAACAAAAAAAACAAGTGTGCCGTTAGGTCAATTCATGTCATAAGCGTTTTGCGAATTCCCATGCATCCACAGAGAATGAACATGCAATAAGTCAATTTTCCAGTTCAACAGTAGGTGGAAATAAATATTATATATTCTGTTTTATATATGTTTATTACAAATTAATTACTCGTTTAGGTAAAAGAAATATCCTCCTGAATAAGTGGTCCTGATATCAATAATTGACTTTTGCTACAAGTAGCCTACAAGTAACCGGTAATACTATGAGGCATGGGATCATAACATATGATCTAATGGTGCATTAAAAATCTGAATCCGGAAAAAAGAACTTGAACCTGGGTATTAAAAAACCGAGTATTTTACACCCGTAGAGTCCAGGCATCGTATTTCAGCTGAGTACCCGAACTCAGGTTTTTTTTATACCTAGGTTTTTTGTATACTTGGGTTTTATGAATATCCGATACTAGGTTTTAGGAATGTATGCACTTTGATTATTCTAATTCCTGGTAACATGTTATCTTTGTTTAATTAAAGTTCATGTTTATAAACCCAAAAATGAAGTTAGAAACAAAAAACTACAAAGTTTATGTGAATACCCATCTGGGTTTTTTTTTAATACCCGAACCCGAAAATAGGGTATTGAAAATAAAGATTTCAATTTTTCTGAAAATCTAAACTTCTTATCTGTTAGTTGACGAATGAAAGTGAAACTGAAGGTTGAAGATGAAGTCAGTTTGAAGATAAGGGTATTTCAGATATTTCACCAGTCAACTATTAGTCAACTAACCTACTATGTTAACAAGGACTCAATTGTTGAAATTCAACATCGTTGAGGATTTGATTGATCAGATTAAAAATAGTAGAGACTTAACGTGTAATTTGGTGTAAACCTTAAATTATAGTTTACTTACTCTAATAAAATAATGTTGGTGTTCACTTTGAACCAATTTTAGTGTTGGTGTAACACCATGTATTCCTAATACCTTGCTTTCTTTTTGAACAATGACACATTGCTTTTGGTTTGAGAGTCAAAAGAATATACTAGACACAAATAAAGCTGTTTGAGTTGTGAAATAATTAATAAATATACATTGATTCAGAAATATAAAAGAATATACTAGACACACAATACAATTTTAAGTAGAAAACTATAGGAGTAAACTACTTTTTGAGTTCTTGTGTTTCAGTGGTTTTAACCATTTGAGTTTAAAATCAAAATGTTTAACGCTCTGAGTCCCTAGACGCTTTTTTTTGTAACCTTTTGAGTCCAAATTTTAACCTTTTGAGTCCAATTTTTTAAACAAAATTGGACTCAAAACGTTATAAAATGAACAAAATTGGACTCAGAACGTTATAAAATGAAGAGTTAGGGACTCAGTGCATGAAACTTTTTGATTTTGGACTCAAATGGTTAAAACTTATAAACACAAGGACTCAAAAAGCAATTTACTCAAACTATAACCACATAATCACATGCACTTATTACTTTAACAATAATACAATAAGACACTTATCGAACCAAATATCTGTCTCACAATCTCATCCCCACTTATCTGACAAGCACAACATACATACTATACGCGGTTCTCACAACTAAAAGTGGTTTGATGGAAAAAAAAATGTTTGTTTAGTATTTTGTTGTCTATGGTATGGAGTTAATAATACTTCCTATGTTGTATTCTGTTAACAGAAGTTTAGAACCCTTAGTGTGGGCCTGTTGGGTTTTTATTGACGAAAACACAAAGGTCTAAAAACCATAACGGCCCAGATACAGACTAACATCCCGTTTAAGAGCCCAGGCCCATAAAATAAAACCCAGCCCATACAAGCACACTGGTTAATAAAATACAGTTACCTAGTCATGTGTTTATTTTTTTACATAAGGTGCACAACTAGATGTTAGAATCTCAAACAATATACTAGTTTGCTTTTATGTTTTCATGATTTTTTTTACTTCCATAGATCGTCTACATGGTGAAAGACGGGGTCGGGTGGGTAACAAGTCAAAATGGTTTTAGAGCAAAACACATCTGTGTCAAAACAAGTTCGGATCAAGTTAAGTTTGCGTCAAACGGGTTCTGACCAAAATGAATTTGAATAAAACATGCCATTTAAAAAGAAAAAAATCCATTTAGAGCCCCACGAGGCATACATGTTGCGTTGAGCTGACTCGTAGTCGGCATTCTATTGCATGGGCTTTTGGCCGCTATCATCCGTAAGTTCTAGCTTTATTGCCGAAGATCAATGCACAACTGATGGATTGGAGGACGGTGTACGTGATGAAGATTTGGGAAAGTTTCCAGGCGTTGGCCTTCATTTTTATGGGCGACGACAAACAGATTTTTAGACCTCAGCCGCTGCAGCAACCGGTACCATTGCAGGTGATGCCGGTCTAGATCGTTGATGTTGTGGAGCCACCGCCTGAGGTGCAGCATCAGCCGCAACTTGAGCCCGAGGAGGAGCTACAACATCCTCCATGCATTTTCTGAGCTATGAGGCTGCCTCGAGGGGATGTCTTGTCGGATCGACCTGATCGAGGACTTGATAATGTGGTTGGTTGATCGCGAGGTCAACATGTTATGTAGATAGGGTGTCGATCCTATACTACTGCCGACACGAGGGTATCCGGATCATGGCGAGATTGGTCAAGATCTTGGCCCGCCATAGTCGTGGTTGTTGACTTTTTTTTTTTTAAGAATTTTTACGCTCAGTTGTACTTTTTTGTTATGCATGTACAAACAAGATTTTGGCTCGCCATAGTCGTGGTTGTTGACTTTTTTTTTTTATATTTTACGCTCGGTTGTACTTTTTTGTTATGCATGTACAAACTGACTTATATATTTACAGTTTCGGTTGCTTATATTTGTATTTGTAATGTCTGTTTACATGTTTAGTCTGTCTGGTTGGTAACAATGCTAAGTTTACTTAAATTTTTATAGAACTTGTTAAAACGATAAATATTGTATAGATGTTTGAAAAACTAAAAAATAAAAAAACTTTATATATGTGTCGTATTACAACTTTTTCTTAAATTTTTATAAAATGATAATTTTTGTATAAATGTTTGCAAAACTAAAAAAAAAATTATACTGTCATGTAGACCAATACGCCACATATAGCCAAGTTCGGGAAAGTTGAAAAAATATTTTGGACGTCACGTATAGCGCAATACGTTACGTAGACGTATAGCTAGCTGCTAGACAACATTCTCTGGCAACATTTTGTGCATTAAATGCTGACACCGATATGTCACATATAGGCCTGTAAACGAACCGAACAAACACGACCATAGGCATGTCCGTGTTCGTTCATTTAACTTTAACCGAACACGAACATATAATCATACAATTTTTTTGTTCGTGTTCGTTCATTAAGAAATCGGGCATGTTCGTGTTCGTTTATGTTCGTTCGTTTAAAGCCTAAACAAACAGTTCACGAACACAAACGAACATAAACAAAAAAAATAAAATAAAAAATTAACTGAACATATTTCAATAAACATAAACAAACATAAATAAACATGATTGAACAAACATAAACAAATACAAATGAACGTAATTGAACAAATATAAACAAACACAATTTAATATTAGTGAACACAAACAAACAAGTCTAATATATTACGATTCATCCGAAAACATATCTAAATAGTAGGGCTGGCAAATCGTGTCTTAGCAGGTTTAACAGGTATCTGATAACGCGAACAACAAAAATTTTAAACATGAATACGACTCGTTTAACTACTTTATATCCAATGTCTATAAGACAGATGTATGTTTTATGCACCTAGAATGAGAAATAATGGATCATAACTTTCAAATTTTGATTATTTTTAAAAACGTAAAAAATCACAAGGTGTACTTTTCTGTTATCGTGTCTTAACAGGTTACCTATCGACAGCCCTACTAAATAGGGTTCATAGCTACTAAAATGAAGTACTTTTTTATATAAATATTAAGTAACTAATCAGTTACGATCTAAAAAAAAATTTTAAATTTTATTTTTTATTACTAGAAACTCAATTAATAATTATTTATTTATATTTATATAAGTAGTTTGAAACCTAATATTTATATTAATATAACTATTTATGTATTTACTAAAATTTAAACGAACATTTACGAATATAAATGAACGGACACAAGGTGTCTTCATGTGAGTTCATTTAATTAAACGAACAAAATCTTTGTCCGTGTTCGTTCGGTTATTAAATAAACGGAGTTCATGCCAAACAAGTTCAATGGCAGTTCATGAACCCCTGCCCCAACTGTATTCTCCGGCATTGTTTTTTTTCCGGTAATCTTCTCTGATCGATTATTTTTTCTTAATTCTGAATGAACTGCACAAGATTTCACCTTCGTTATTACTTACCTCTCATTTCAATCTCAAACATACACCCGGATCCACCAAGGTCAATGATGCCCTCCAAGTGTTCGATGAAATGCTTCAAAGACAACCTCCACCTTCCATCTTCCAATTTACTAAGCTCATTAATGGTATTGTCAAGATGAAACAATATTCCACTGCTCTTTCACTTTTTAAGAAAGTAAATATGATGGGTATTCCTACTGATCTTTATGCCATGACTCTCTATTAACTGTCATTGCCGGTTGAATCAAGTTGCTTATGGTTTTGCCTTACTAGCAACCATTTTCAAGCAAGGTTATTCACCCGATCAGGCCACCTATAACACTCTCATAAATGGGCTTGTTCTGGCTGATCGGGTTTTTGAAGCGGTTGAGTTGTTCAAGAAACTGCTTATAGAGAAACTTTGTGAGCCTGATCAGATTACGTTTGGAGTCGTTATTAATGGACTGTGTAAAGTTGGTGACACTAGCAAGGCCCTTGAACTGCTCAGGTTCATGGAATCAGTCTCTTGTAAATGTAAACCATATGTAGAACAGTACAATGCAGTCATTGATAGCCTCTGCAAAGATCGAATGGTAGATAACGCATTAGAATTATTTACCCAAATGAATGAAAAGGGTGTCCTTGCGAACATTATCACATACTGCTCTTTGATTCAGGGTCTATGTAACTTTGGTCGAGAGACAGAAGCTGCAAAAATGTTGAGGGATATGGAGGAGAAGGGAGTATCTCCCTCAGTGGTTACCTTTAATATCTTGGTAAATGCCTTTTGCAAGCAAGGATCTGTAAAAGATGCAGAGCTTGCTGTACAACTTATAGTACACTGATTGATGGATGCTGTTTACGTGGTGAAATAGATGAAGCGGAGAAAGCTCTCAATGGCATGATGGAGAAGGATCTTGCGCCCAAGATTATTACCTATAGCAGTCTGATAAATGGATACTGTAAGAAGAAGCAAATTGATAAGGCTAGGCATCTTTTTCAAGAAATCCAAGACAAGGGTTTGATTCCTAATGTTATAACTTACAATAGCTTGTTACAAGGTTTGTTTGAATCCAGGAATCCTGCAGCTGCTAGAGAGCTCTTTAACAAGATGCAAGCAAAGGGTGTGAGTCCAACTGTATTGACTTATGGTATCTTGTTCGATGGTATGTGTGAGAATGGTGAGTGTGCTGATGCATTGGTTCTGTTCCGTTCTATGGGAAGCAACAAACTGATGAAAGACGTCAATCTGTATAATATCTTGATCAAGGGTTGCAGAAAATGTGGTAAGCATGACTTGGCAATGGATCTGTTTGACGAACTATCTTTAAAAGGATTGAAACCGAATGTTAGGACGTATACAGTGATGATAAGCGTGCTTTGCCAACAAGGCTTATTTGGTGAAGCGAAAGACTTGCTAAGAAAGATGGAAGAGAATGGTTGTTCGCCAAATAGTGTGACGTGCAATGTGATTGTTCAGGAATTCTTGAAGCAAAAAGCATTCCAAGAAGCAGAGATTCTTCTTGAGGAGATGATTAGCCGAGGTTTCTCGCCTGATTCCACTACTTTTTCAATGTTGCTTCACCAAATCCCGAACAAAGGACAAGATTCTCCTATGCAAACTATCATTCAGAAGCTAACAAACATTAAATAAATCAATTGATAAAGTTATATAAACTCCAGGTGTTTTAAAGCTTTGCTGGTATTTGGAATATTTCTCATCAATGAAAATATCATGAATGCATTGATCTTTATAAGGTATTTGGTTCGGCTCACAGAAATATAATCGTCTATTTCATGTTGCATTTCTTGATCTGCAGAGTGTAATTTTCAAGAAAACAGGAAATTATGCTTTTCCACTGCTCATTGTTTACATGTGAATTCAGTTACTGTGAATATGGAACAGCTAACAATTTATGTTTATTGTTAATTTGTTATAGTTTTCCTGTTAGTTACATCCTTTCTGTAATTATCCGTTGTCTATTTAGGTGCTTTTGAACTTTTTTTGAAAAAGAAAATGTCATCTTCAAAAACGTGTATGTCTATTCGTAGGCATATGAGGCAAACCACAAGACTAGGTACTTTCGATTTACGTAACCGAGTGTTATTGTGTTCACTCGGGCTGGAGCACTTTCTGGCAATCGCACTAGTAAGTGATCTTAGTTACCTAATTGTGTGTTTCTGTTTTAACATAAGGTGCACAACTAGATGTTAGAATCTCACAAAGTGTACCCTTGTGTGCTTTCATGTTTTCTGGATTTTCTCCCTTTTAGTTCCATACATCTTAAGCTTGGTAAAAGGTCGGGTCAGGTCGGGTGGCCAACACTTCAAAACGGGTCCAGGGCAAAACACGTTCGGGCCAAGTTAGGTTCATGTCAAAGGGGGTTCTGACCAAAATGAATATGGATTAAAACAGGTCAATTACATACATGTTGCGTCGAGTTGTCTCTTAGGCGGCATTTGACAAGGAACAATTTTAAGGTGTTACATAATACTAATGCATATTAACAATTTTCCAATCTTGTGTATGTTGTGTTAATTTACATAAGGGTATTTTAGAAGCACTTACAAGGCCATTTAAAGGAGAAAAAAAATCTAGCAACAGAATTCGAACGATTCTTCGGTCTGTTGATAGTAGCATTTTGAATTCTCGCTAAAGAATAAGCCTTGTTCAACGTCTTCGGTTTAAACATTCTAACAGGACCTGCAATTTCCGAAACTAAACCATGAACAAACATACACACAGCCTGCGCTTCGTTAACATCCGACACCTTATTAAGAAGCGAATCAAACACATCACAATAATCTTCAAGTCCTCCTGTTTGCTTCAGTGATATCAAGTCTTCAAACGCGTTCTCAACAAACGAATCAGCAAACCGGTGTATAACATCCTGTTTGTAATCTTCCCAAACTATATCCTTAACTGTAACATTTCTAGCTTTCAAATGACCTTGATGCCATTGCAATGCTTTACCTGTAAGAATATGAAAAAGACTGAATGATCATTACTGAATGAGTAGGTTACAATATATAGAGATTACGAGTAACCCTAGAAACCTAACTAAGCCCGTGGGCTCATAGTCTACTACTCCCCCGCAGTCGTAGCGGAGGAACTAGAAGCTTAGACTGATAAAAAAAATATGAAAACAAAAACAATAATAAACCCTAAAAAACTGTCTTCGATTTCGATTAAAATTCCATAATCTTGCAATCTTCAATCCATACTCTTCGATCCACAGTTTCATATTCTTACATGGTATCAGAGCCAGCCTGGACTCTATAATATTACCTTCCAAATAGATCACCGCGATTTCTAACTTCGATTGTTCCGGAGTCTCATCAACCGCGAAAAAGTGCTCCGCTCGGTAAATCCAGCCGTTTACATCCGATCCGTCGAATTTTGGGAATTCGAGTTTACATAACCTTGTGTTTGTATGTGAACGGTCCGGTTTTGTAATTTGATTGTTGATTTCATCGTCTAACGAGCCTTTGTTGGTCAATTGATCTGTTAATGTCGCTAAAGTCGACTGAATCGATGAATTTGATACTCTTAAATCGTCGATTGTGGAGGTGAATTGTTGAATCATCTTTTCGTGTTCTTTAACCAGTTCTTCTAGCTCTTGATTACGTGTTTTTGTCGCCATGATCGGATTGAAATTGGATCGGAATCGCCGGAGATTGGCTCTGGTAACAATGTTAAGCTCAGATTGAGAGAGAGAGAGAGACCAAAGCTACGTCGTTATGGCATGCTCAACTGCATTTTAACGACCTTCAAAGTTTTACACTATTAGTCCCTGGACTATTACAGAATCACTATCAAGTTACTAGACTTGTTACAACTAAACTATGACAGAATTACAAAACGGTCCTTCAACTATCCAAACAACTAGGGATGAGCTCGATACCGGTACCGAAAATCCTAGAAAATGGGTACTGGTACCGAAAATGCACGGTACGATACAGTTCGATACCGGTATTTGAAGGTAAAAACTGATACCAAAAACGCCAAAAGTCCTAGTACCGAAAAATATTTCAAAAAAATTTTACTTTACGATTGAGTAAGTGCTAAACACCGGCAATATACTCATAAAAAAGTCAAGGACACAATACTCAGTACTCACTCCAGCTGATGTGAAGTAAGAATATTTTAACGTAATTTTGACACTGAACAATTAAAATTTTATTTTATGTTTATACAATATTTTGTAAAGGAGGACTTTTAGGAGATTGGTACGGTATTAAATCCCTGTATTAAGAGATTAGCTCTCCATTTTTACCCGTTTTTGTAGTTTTTATTTATTTGTTTCTTTGCTTTCTTTTGGGTGTGTGCATATTATCGCTTGTATGTGTGTCTATATGTTGGATATGATTTTGGAGCTGAGGTATCATGGGAAGTAATCTTTATATCCTTTGAGATAGAGTAAAGTCCTGCTTACAAGCTACATCTCATCTAGCTCAGATTTTATCAATAGCTTTGTTATGGGTGAGATTATACCTGATATTGTTGTCGTTGTTTATCTGGTATTTAGTGCTTGACTTAGGGATAAACAAATTTTAAGTAGAATCACATTTAACTCAAAAGTGTCGGTAGTTTTTTAGATTTTTTTTTTTTTGAAAAGTAGTTTTTTAGATAAGAGTAAACTTCCGTTTTGCTCTCTGTGGTTTGGTCACTTTAATGGTTTTGTCCCAAACCTTTAAAAATAGCCAGTTTACTCCCTGATCTACTTAACTTATCTTCGTTTCACTCCCGCCTCTAACTCTGTCTAAAATGTTTGTTAAATGTAAGGGTATTATGGTAATTCTATATATATGTATTTAATTGATTTCTAAAATCCATTTATTAATATATAATTTTGTACTTGAAGTTACTAAAATACCCTTAGTTTTGTACTTGAAGTTACTAAAATACCCTTTTAGATAATAGACAATTTGGATGGAGTTAGACACGTGGAGCAAATTAGAGAAAAACTAGTAACATCAGGGAGTAAAATGGCTATTTTTAAAGGTTTGGGGCAAAACCGTTAAAGTGACCAAACCACAGGGAGCAAAACGGAAGTTTACTCTTTAGATAATTACTGGTTCTAAGAGACATTTACAAATTATATAAAAAAAATATACAAGAACAAAATATATCATAGAATCAATATTTATACATAAAAATTGTAGAAGAATAAAATATATCATAGAAATTTATACATAACAAGAAAAAATGATAATAGTAAAATATAAGGTTGGTTGCTGGATGAAGTGCACAAGATTTCGCATTTGTTGTTACTCTACTACTCCCTCAACCCACCATTTCAATCAAACATTTCTCCCTCTCAAACATGCTTCTGGACCCACCAAGGTCGATGATGCCCTCCAGCTGTTTGATGAAATGCTTCTAAGACAACCTCAACCTTCCATCTTCCAATTTACTAAGCTGATTGTTGGTATTGTGAAGATGAAACAATATTCCACTGCTCTTATGCTCATTAAGCAAATGAAGTTCATGGGTATTCCTGCTAATATCTATACTATCAACATCTCTATTAACTGTCATTGCCGGTTGAATCAAGTTGCTTATGGTTTTGCCTTACTAGCAACCATCTTCAAGCAAGGTCATCCACCCGATTTGGCCACCTATGCTACTCTCATTCATGGGCTTGTTCTGGCTGATCGCGTTTATGAAGCAGTTGAGTTATTCAAGAAACTGCTTAGAGATAAACTTTGTGATCCTGATCAAGTTATGTATGGAACCGTTATTAATGGGCTCTGTAAAGCAGGTCACACTAGTAAGGCCCTTGAATTGCTCAACTTCATGGAAGCAGGTTCATGTAAACCATGTGTGGAACAATACAGTACAGTTATTGATAGCCTCTGCAAAGATCGAATGGTTGATAATGCATTAGAGTTATTTTCGCATATGACTGAAAAGGGTGTCCTTGCGAACATTATCGCTTACAACTCTTTGATTCAGGGTCTATGTAACTTTGGTCGAGAGACAGAAGCTGCAAAGATATTAATGGATATGGAGGAAAAAGGGGTATCTCCAGGAGTGGAAACCTTTACTATCTTGGTGGATTCTTTTTGCAAGAAAGGATGCGTAAAAGATGCAGAGCTTGCTGTACAAGCAATGGTACGAAGAGGTCTTCATCCAAACGTAATCACTTATAGTGCACTAATTGACGGATACTGTTTACGTGGTGAAATAGAGGAAGCAGAGAATGTTATAGATCGTATGTTGGAGCAGGATATTGTGCCCAATATCATCACCTATAGCATCCTGATAAATGGATGCTGTAAGAAGAAGCAAATTGGTAAGGCCAGGCATCTCTTTCAACAAATCCAAGACAAGGGTTTGATTCCGGACGTTATCACTTACAATATCATGTTACAAGGCTTGTTTCTATCAGGGCATCCTGCAACGGCTATAGAACTGTTTAACAAGATGCAAGCGAAGGGCCTAACACCAGATATATGCACCTATCGTATCTTGTTGCATGGAATGTGCAAAAACTCCCAGTGTTCTGATGCCTTGGCTCTCTTGCGATCACTGGAAAGCAAAGAACTGATGGAAGATGTAGGGTTGTATAATATATTGATTGACGGTTGTAGCAAATGTGGGAATCCTAACGTGGCTATGGGTCTGTTTGATGAACTCTGTTTGAAAGGATTGAAACCTGATGTTAGGACATATACAGTGATGATAAGCGTGTATTGCCAAGAAGGGTTATTTGTTAAAGGTAAAGAATTGCTTAGAAAGATGGAAGAGAATGGTTGTTTGCCAAATAGAGTGACGTACAACGTTCTTGTTCGAGAGTTGTTGAAGAAAAACGAATTTCAGGAGGCAGAGATATATCTTGAAGAAATGATAAACCGAGGTTTTATGCCTGATCATGCTACTTTTGAAAATTTACTAGTCCGGATCCCAAACGTAGGAAAAGATTCTCGTTTGCGAACTATTGTTCTAAAGCTAACAAGTGTAGAAAGAAAAGACGTCAAGAGTACTTAATCTAACATCTCGGTTCATTTCTCGAACTTGGCGAAATCCAGTTTGGGTGTTTGCTAATTGTTGTAGATTTCTTGCTTGCTTAAGTTGCATAGAACATGATTATTAATATTATAATAATTTGTTACTAACCAACATATGACTGTTCAGATTCTAACATATATGACATGTCACTACATACATAAAGTTATAATACTTATAATAATGAATGGTAAAAGTTTTTTTTTGTTGCCTTTTTTACTCTTTATTTAACTGTTCTAATTACAAACTGATAATTACAAACTGATAAGAGTAAGGCTGGGTAGAGGTAAGGCTGTCTACATCTTACCCTCCTCAGACCCTACCTTTGCTTTGCTATTGGTGGGATTAACTGAGTATGATGATGATGATGATGAATTACAAACTGATAAGAGTAATTAGTTAATTAAATATGCTATATGAATCTATTAAGAATTATACTTCTCTGCACCTGTCAACTCAAAGTTGTATTACGAAGTATTTGACATAACGCCATGTGTAATGGAGCGTGATAGTGATTGTGAAAGGCACGACACGTAGGCGCCAGCTAGGCATGAGGGGTGATCCCTCTTAGTATCACTAACATATGTAAGGGAGTGTTCATATGAACATCACATGGTATCATGGTATCGAATCAATCGTAGTTGCATTAAAGATACGCAAGTCATTAGACATGACCAAGTATTCTACACATACATTATACTTGAATAAATGAATAACATTGTCTTTGAGTATATGCAACAAACCAAGATCACGTGGATGCATCAATTTTGGGCCTAATTCTTTTCGTCGCCCGAGGCCTAAATTTTTTCAAGAGTTTTCGGGGACGGAGTGTTAAACACTGGCAATATACTCATCAAAAAGTCAAGGACACAATACTCACTCCAGCTGATGTAAAGTAAGAATATTTAGGTTTTTTTAACGTAATTTTGACACTGAACAATTAAAATTTTGTTTTATTTTTATACAATATTTTGTAAAGTAGGACTTTTAGGAGATTGGTACGGCTTTGTATTAAATTCCTGTATTAAGAGATTAGCTCTCCATTTTTAACCGTTTTTGTAGTTTTTATTTATTATTTATTTATTTGTTTTCTTTTGGGTGTGTGCATATTATCGCTTGTATGTGTGTCTATATGTTAGATATGATTTTGGAGCTGAGGTATCATGGTAAGTAACATTTATATCCTTTGAGATAGAGTAAAGTCTTGCTTACAAGCTACATCTCATCTAGCTCAGACTTTACCAATAGCTTCGCTATGGGTGAGATTATACCTGATATTGTTGTCGTTGTTTATCTGGTATTTAGTGCTTGGCTTGGGGGTTAACAAATTTTAAGTAGAATCACATTTAACTCAAAATTGTCGATAGTTTTTTACATGATTACTAGTTCTAAGAGACATTTATGAATTATATAAAAAAATATAGAAGAACAAAATATATCATAGAATCAATATTTATACATAAAAATGATAGAAGAATAAAATATATCATAGAAAAAATTTATACATAACATTTACTACTAAAAATGTAAATAAAAAATGATGATAGTAAAATATAAACTGAGAAAGATCTTTTTGTCAAAAACAGGCGTCAAAAGAGCTGCACAAGACTTGGAATCCACTTTCACTACCGGAAATTAAGGTTGCTTGTTGGATGAACTGCACAAGATCTAGCATTTGTTGTTACTCTACTACTCCCATCAACCCACCATTTCAATCAAACATTTCTCCTCTCAAACATGCTTCTGGACCCACCAAGGTCGATGATGCCCTCCAACTGTTTGATGAAATGCTTCTAAGACAACCTTCACCTTCAATCACCGAATTTACTAAGCTGATTACTCTTATTGTAAAGAAGAAGCAATACTCCACTGCCCTTATACTCTTGGACCAAATGAAGTTGATGGGTATTCCTAATGATCTTTTTGTTATGGCAGGTCAGCTAGTGTTTTGCTTCCTCTCCAGCACCTTGTCTTTTCTGCTTGATTGATTTGAAACTGCAAGTAAGGATGAAGTGCACAAGAATTGGACTTTGTTATTACTCTACTGCTTCAGCCTCAACCTCCCATTTCAATCAAAGAATCCTGCATCTCAAAAATGCTTCTGGAGCCACTAAGCTTAATGATGCCCTCCAACTGTTTGATGAAATGCTTCAAAGACAACCTCCACCGAAAATCATCCAATTTAATCAGCTCATCAATCTTATTGTAAAGATGAAGCAATATTCCACTGCTCTTTCACTCTTTAAGCAAATGAGGTTGATGGGTATTCCTAGCGATCTTTATACCATGACCATCTCTATTAACTGTCATTGCCAGTTGAATCAAGTTACTTATGGTTTTGCCTTACTAGCAACCATCTTCAAGCAAGGTTTTCCACCTGATTTGACTACCTATAACACTCTCATTCATGGGCTTGTTCTTTCTGATCGGGTCTTTGAAGCTGTTGAGTTATTCAAGAAACTGCTTAGAGATAAACTTTGTGATCCTGATCAAATTATGTATGGAACCGTTATTAATGGGCTCTGTAAAGTAGGTCACACTAACAAGGCCCTTGAATTGCTCACGTTCATGGAATCAGGCTCTTGTAAACCCTCTGTACCACATTACAATACAGTCATTGATAGCCTTTGCAAAGACAAAATGGTTGATGATGCACTAGAATTATTTACACATATGACTGAAAAGGGTGTCCTTGCGAACGTTATCACTTACAACTCTTTGGTTCAAGGTCTATGTAACTTCGGTCGAGAGACAGAAGCTGCAAAAATGTTGATAGATATGGAGGAGGTAGGAGTATCTCCCTCAGTGGCTACATTTAATATCTTGGTGAATTCCTTTTGCAAGCAAGGATCCGTTAAAGAAGCAGAGCTTGCTGTACAAGCAATGGTACGTAGAGGTCTACATCCAGACATAATCACTTATAGTGCACTAATCGATGGATACTGTTTACGTGGTGAAATAGAGGAAGCAGAGAATGTTATAGATCGTATGATGGATCAGGATATTGTGCCCGATATCATCACCTATAATAGCCTGATAAACGGATACTGTAAGAAGAAGAGAATCGATGAGGCCAGGCATCTCTTTCAAGAAATCCAAGACAAGGGTTTGATTCCTGACGTTATTACTTACAATACCATGTTACAAGGTTTGTTTGAATCAGGGAATCCTGCAGCGGCTAGAGAACTGTTTAACAAGATGCAAGTGAAGGGCCTAACACCGGATATATGCACCTATCGTATCTTATTGCATGGAATGTGCAAAAACTCCCAGTGTTCTGATGCATTGGCTCTCTTTCGATCGCTGGAAAGCAAAGAATTGATGAAAGATGTAGGGTTGTATAGTATATTGATTGATGGTTATAGCAAATATGGGAAGCATGACTTGGCAATGGATCTGTTTGACGAACTCCATGTAAAAGGATTGAAACCGAATGTTAGGACATATACAGTGATGATAAGTGTGCTTTGCCAACAAGGCTTATTAGGTAAAGCAAAAGACTTGCTAAGAAAGATGGAAGAGAATGGTTGTTTGCCAGATAGTGTGACGTACAATGTGATTGTTCAGGAATTCTTGAAGCAAAAAGCATTCCAAGAAGCAGAGATTCTTCTCGAGGAGATGATTAGCCGAGGTTTCTCGACTGATTCCACTACTTTTGAGATGTTGCTTAACCAAATCCCGAGCACAGGACAAGATTCTCCTATGCAAACTATCATTCAGAAGCTAACAAATATTAAATGAATCAATTGATAAGTTGTATAAAATTCCATTTGCTGGTGTTTGATTTAAGTGACGACAACCTCGTATTTGTCTGACCTAAATCTAAAGAAATAGGCATTTGAGCCAAACCACATGCCTAAGTACCCTATGGGTTTACCTAGCCGAGTGTTCTTGTGACAATCGGAACAGTAAAAAATTAGTTACCTAGTTGCGTGTTTCTGTTTTCACATAAGGCGCACAGCCACAGATTAGAATCTCACAGTGTACTCTTGTTTGCTTTTATGTTTTTGAGATTTTCTCCTTTTTAGTTTCGTAAATCTTAAGCATGGTGAAAGGTTGCGTCAGGTGGCTAACACGTCAAAACGGGTTCAGGGCAAAACATGTTAAGGTCAAAGTGTCAAATGGGTTCTGACCAAAATGATTATTTACATTTGTTGGGTAATATATTTTATTTTCTTGCAAACCTTTGATACAAAGTTTTGAAGCAAACCAATCACTCTTCTCTCCAAAAACCGGTTCCATACCCAATCCGGTTCCACCAGTACCCATTTATTGACTCATAGACCAGAACCAGAACCGGTTCCAACTTGGAACAAGTTTTGAAAAAACCTTGGTTTTGTGCACCCGTACTTCTAACTGTTAGTCGTGTTTTTTATGGTCCCTCAGTTAAGCGTATAAACGCAAGGTTATAAAAATCGCGATCCTGGTCTCGAAACACTAGCTGGCATCGACAGAAGATCGTTTTGGGGATAGGGTCGGTCCAAAGGTCATTTTATGGTTCCTCAGTTAAGCGTATAAACGCAAGGTTATAAAAATCGCAATCCTGGTCTCGAAACACTAGCTGCGTCGACAGAAGATCGTTTTGGGGATAGGGTCGGTCTAAAGGTCATTTCGAACTTCTTATGAACATTTCATGTAACTGTGTAAGTGGTCATTGTTATAGATTGATCCTGTGAATGTGATCCATGTTTGCAGAAACTTAAACGATAACCGGAGTAGGATCTCGGTCTTGAATCTTGACAACGTTGTATAAAAGATTGTGTGATTGTTGAATAAACATAGAATATAAATCTAGAGTTATGATGTATGCCAGTTCCATAAGTGGTCAGTGGAAAGAAGCTATGGCAGTTAAGTTGGTTGATCAGTTGGTTAGCGGTTAAACAAGTCGGTTACTAAATTTAAGTCAAATGAGCTCATATCTGGTTAATGGTTAGTCTTAATAGCGAAGGTATGTACTTGAAATAGATATGGAACCTAGAGTTAAGCGTGTCAGATCGGCTCAACTTATTTATTGTTAACAAGTTGAAGTTTGAGCTCGAGTGCGGCTCATAAAATGCTTGAGCCAACTCGTTAATTCTAAACATTTATTGTGATTTCAAAATAAAATTTGGTATATAAACTATTTCTAGTAATTAGGGAGTTCATAAATCAACCATATAACATAGATATATTTGTAAATGAAATTGGGGCTTACTTGTAAAAAATTTAAATTTAGGCTTAATTTACATGTCAAATGATCAACCTGACTTTAGGTATAACTCATCTAGGGATGACAACAAAAAAAAAAAAAAAAAACCGAGCCTAACAAGAATAGCCGAAACCCGAAACATTCAGAACGGGATTTGAGTATGGTATTGATAAAAAAACGTTTACGGATTCGGGAACGGTATGGTATTAGGCATGGTTGCAAAAGTCGCTAGGCGCTCTCTAGTCGGTCAACAGGGGAGTTGCGAGTACTAGTCTTACGCGGAGAGTCACCGGACATGTTAAATTATAAAGAAATTAGTTTTCGGAAATTAAATATATGTCAAATAACATAAATTCACTAATATGATAGGCATAGAAATAATGTTTTATTTTTTTAAGTCAAACTCGACCCGAGTTTACTTACTAGATCCGATTCTGACTGAGGTTGACCGCTTTTGATCGATTCCGAGTAATTAGGCGGAGTTGAAAAAAGTCGACTCGGCAACCTACCTTGTAGAGACTACTTTGTGAGTACCCGGCCTTGGAGGCCCTGTTTTACAACCATGGTATTAGGTGATACCGGCCCTAACCTTTCATAATGTGTGATAGCTACTGAATTCCAATCATGTCCTGGCACAACGCGCGGGTGACTACACCCTAATTAGCTTTATTAGAAAAAAAAATGATTTCATGACCTGGCCAATATAACAACGAATTCAGAAGGAAGAACCGAAGTAAGCTGGTCAAAAACAGGGGTCCGAAGATTTCAAGAATTTGGGAAGTCCATCTTCGTCTTGTTTGTATGATGCTTAACTGCAGAAGACTTCACCATCTTTATTACTCTACTGCTTCAACCTCTCATTTCAACCGAAAACTTCTGGGAGCCACCAAGGTAAATGATGCCCTCCAACTGTTTGATGAAATGCTTCAAAGGCAACCTCCACCTAACATCATTGAATTTAATAAGCTCATTACTGGCATTGTAAAGATCAAACATTATTCCACTGCTCTTATGCTCATTAAGCAAATGAAGTTGATGGGTATTCCTGCTAATATCTATACTATCAACATCTCTATTAACTGTCATTGCCGGTTGAATCAAGTTGCTTATGGTTTTGCCTTACTCGCAACCATCTTCAAGCAAGGTTTTCCACCTGATTTGACTACCTATAACACTCTCATTCATGGGCTTGTTCTTGCTGATCGGGTCTTTGAAGCTGTTGAGTTATTCAAGAAACTGCTTAGAGATAAACTTTGTGAGCCTGATCAATTTATGTATGGAACCGTTATTAATGGCCTCTGTAAAGTAGGTCACACTACCAAGGCCCTTGAATTGCTCACGTTCATGGAATCAGGCTCTTGTAAACCCTCTGTACTACATTACAATACAGTCATTGATAGCCTTTGCAAAGACAAAATGGTTGATGATGCACTAGAATTATTTACGCATATGACTGAAAAGGTCGTCCCTGCGGACGTTATCACTTACAACTCTTTGATTCAGGGCCTATGTAACTTTGGTCGAGAGACAGAAGCTGCAAAAATGTTGAGAGGTATGGAGGATGTAGGAGTATCTCCAGGTGTGGATACCTTTAGTATCTTGGTGAATTCCTTTTGCAAGCAAGGATCGGTAAAAGAAGCAGAGCTTGCTGTACAAGCAATGGTACGAAGAGGTCTACATCCAAACATAATCACTTACAATGCACTAATCGATGGATACTGTTTACGTGGTGAAATAGAGGAAGCAGAGAATGTTATAGATCGTATGATGGAGCAGGATATTGTGCCCGATATCATCACCTATAACAGCCTGATAAATGGATACTGTAAGAAGAAGCAAATTGATAAGGCTAGGCATCTCTTTCAAGAAATTCAAGACAAGGGTTTGACCCCGAACGTTATTACTTATGGTATCATGTTACAAGGTTTGTTTCTATCAGGGCATCCTGCAATGGCTATAGAACTGTTTAACAAGATGCAAGAAAAGGGCCTGGCTCCCGATATATGCACCTATCGTATCTTGTTGCATGGAATGTGCAAAAACTCCCAGTGTTCTGATGCCTTGGCTCTCTTCCGTTCGCTAGGGAATGAAGAATTGATGGAAGATGTAGGGTTGTATACTATATTGATTGACGGTTGTAGCAAATGTGGGAATCCTAATGTGGCTATGGATCTGTTTGATGAACTCTGTTTGAAAGGATTGAAACCTGATGTTAGGACATATACAGTGATGATAAGCGTGTATTGCCAAGAAGGGTTATTTGTTAAAGGTAAAAATTTGCTTAGAAAGATGGAAGAGAATGGTTGTTTGCCAAATAGAGTGACGTACAACGTTCTTGTTCGAGAGTTGTTGAAGAAAAACGAGTGTCAGGAGGCAGAGATACATCTTGAAGAAATGATAAACCGAGGTTTTATGCCTGATCATGCTACTTTTGAAAATTTACTAGTCCGGATCCCAAATGTAGGAAAAGATTCTCGTTTGCGAACTATTGTTCTAAAGCTAGCAAGTGTAGAAAGAAAAGATGTCAAGAGTACTTAATCTAACATCTCGGTTCATTTCTTGAACTTTGAAAAATCCAGTTTGGGTGTTTGCTAATTGTTGTAGATTTCTTGCTTGTTTAAGTTGCATAGAACATGATTATTATAATAATTTGTTACTAACCAACATATGGCAGTTCAGATATAATGAATGGTTAAAGTTTTTTTTTTGTTGCCTTTTTACTCTTTATTTAACTGTTCTAATTACAAACTGATAGAGTAATTAGTTAATTAAACATGCTATATGAATCTATAAGAATTATACTTCTCTTCACATGTCATCTCAAAGTTGTATTATGAAGTATTTGACATAACGCCATATGTAATGGAGCGTGATAGTGATTGTGAAAGGCACGACACGTAGGCGCCAGCTAGGAATGAGGGGTGATCCCTCTTAGTATCACTAAAGATACGCATGTCATTAGACATGACTAAGTATTCTACACATACATTATACTTGAATAACATTGTCTTTGAGTATATGCAACAAACCAAGATCACGTGGATGCATCAACGAGTGGAAAATCTATTCATGTCAGAGATAGAATATCAACATATGTACTGCTAATGTATTGCAGGGCAAATCTCCCTTGGCGGTTAGTGTTAGTGTATGACTTACTAACTGCCGAAGGAGTAATTACCCAGTAATGCATTCATACACTTAAACAACTTTCGAAGGAGTACTTATCCAGTGATACATTCATACACTTAAACAACCTTTAAGAACACTTCTCTGATGCAACTTTCTATCAGTTTCCAAACAATTTATAAGCTAACCAGAAGTATACACAAGCTATATATGCTAGCATATACTTATATACTTCGCGCATCCTTATCTCTCCATTTGCTAGACATTAAATTGACAATGTTTGCGGATAATACTTTTATGCCAATGTACTTTTATTAAACATCCAATTCAAAAGGATATAAATTGTGAACATTTGCTAGAAATGGAATCTTTGTCCCGATGTTCGCCTTGACCCCACGTGCTAAAAAAGAGTGCACGAACCCTATCCCAAAAAACGGGACCCGTTTGAAGGTTTGCTACAAATTAAAAAAAGTAAAAATATAAGTTGTATGTTAAAAATAAAAGTAAAAAATAAGTAAAAAAAAATAATAAAACAGTTACCCGTTTCTTCGTCCTCCGAAATGTCGAGCCACGCCCGAGTCAACGTGAATTCCTCCTCCTTCGTCCATTTAATGATAGTTTTTGTACGTCGAGGTTCGTCCTTATCCTTCTTCTTATGCGACCTTC
This sequence comes from Helianthus tuberosus, assembly GCA_030545235.1. Lineage (NCBI taxonomy): Eukaryota > Viridiplantae > Streptophyta > Magnoliopsida > Asterales > Asteraceae > Helianthus > Helianthus tuberosus. The sequence continues at coordinate 8,863,520 of CM060373.1, read as the reverse complement.
TGCCGCGTTTTGATTTGTCTTGCACCGGTTCGGGTTGCGTCTCCGGCACGACATCGACATCGGGTTCGGATTCGGGTTGTTGTTGTGACGGTTGCGACCCGCCGGCTTGACCATAGCCGAAGGTGGGAGGTACAAACGGAGTGGCGCCAGTCAAGTAAGCCGCGTACGGTAAAAAGCTCGGGTCCATGTCTTGAAGGTTATACGGGTTTTGCGGTTGGGTTGTGTTCGGGTTCGGGTTCGTGGGTCTTGCGGGGACACCAAAAGGGGGTCGGAATGGATGCATGATTGTATAAAAAATAGGAGAAAGTGGGTGTTTTTTATAAAAAAATAGAAGAAAGTATGAGAGAAAGTGGGAGTTTTTTATAAAAAATATGAGAAAGTGGGTTGATATATATATAGTGGGTAAATTTTTAAATTAAAAAAAAAAATTAACACTTTTGACCGTTTGGCAACGGTACAATCTCGATCCCCACAATTTTTCAGCGTTTTAATTAAAACGCCATATTGATTTTTTTCCGAAAATAACGCCCGGTAACGCCCTATGTAATGGCGGCCGGGGCGTTATAGAGCGTTTTTTTTGAAAATTTTTTAAAAATCACGCCCCACTACGGGTGGTCTTATGACGTGGGCCATGATTTAATACCAATACCAGCAGTTAATAGGTTTGTTGCTCAATTAAATTCCCTAGTTATCATCCATGGACATATTAACAACAAGTAATCGACTATGAACTGCTGGAAACATGTAACATGTGTTGTTAACACCAAACAACACAACTGTTAATCACCAATAGCCAACTAACTCCCATATCATAATACATGCAAATAGCAAGATCCATAATTTTTAGTAGAATACACCAGGTAGCTATGAAGCACGAGGACGGCATATTGCATCGAGTACCCGTCCCGGGGACGGAAACGCGAAGGGGATGGCTCGGGGACGTTTCCCAAACCTTTAGGATAAATGGATAAATATGTAAGTGATATACTCTAGAAACAAGTTTCATTGGTCAAGCTAAATGCTAACACTACAAAACTATAGTCAGCCACCACTAAACTGAAATATACTGCCTAATCATATCTATCGTAGTTGTACCAACAGCTAATCCGTAAATAACCAACACATAAGCATTAGAGTTGGCGATTTCGACACATCTACTAATGAATCGAGTTGAGCCGATTCGAGTAGTGTATTATCTCAAATGGGTCAAATGAATTACAAAAAAATGTTAAAAAGGGAATTGTTCAAATCGGTGATTTACATATAGTTGTGTAAATCATTTTATCACAAGATTCAGGTTATTATTGTAATAATACTGCTTATGTATTCACAAAATGCATTATTATAATTATAAACTTCTCATATACAAATTAAACAATAACACATTTGATTATAAACGTCTCATGGCGATCCAGGAATCGACCTTGGACATAGCCCGGGTGGGTTTACACGTGAGATTCTTTGCCGTTCAAAAAAAAGTCTAGGTATAAGAAAGGAGTCAAAGAAGATGTGTTGTAATCACCTGGAGGCTTATAGAAGCATTGCGTTTTTTGCACTGCAAGTTCAACAAAACATAAATTAGAAGAATAATAATAACAAGGGTAAATTACTTTTTGAGTCCATGTGTTTTATTGGTTTTAACTAGTTGAGTCCAAAAGCAAAAAGTTTAACGACCTGAGTCCCTATAAGCATTTTCTTTAACCATTTGAGTCCAAATTTCTAACACCATCCACCAAGTCTGTTAGCCACGAGGGTAATTTAGTCATTTACACACAAAGTACAAGTCTTATATGCATATGAGTATAAGGAACAAGTCTTTAATGCATAAAGTTTTAATATATAATATATATAAAAAGAAATTACATTATATATAATATAAACACATACACCTGCACACATTTTCTCACACACTCTTCTCTCTATAAACATCACCATCTCCACCACTGCCCCACCGTCATCTCCAGCACTGCCCCACCGTCCAGATCCAGAAAGGATGCAAAACAAACCCTAGATAAAACAAACCCCTGATTCTATGTTTCCAACCATCAAAATCACACACAGACGATCGAAAACAAACCCTAAACCAAACATATCCCCAATTCTCTATTTCCAAATCACCCAAAAAACAATCACAACGAAACCCTAGCTCAACCAAATCAAAATAAAAAAACTCACAATCGAGAATGGAGTAAAGAGGCGGATCCTTGGAGGCTTGTAGCCATGACTTGTAGACGAGCAGGTGCCGTTCCATCGCAATTCAACAGAGGGCTGTACGCCCAATTATTGACACCTCTTCCAGAAGCTTGGTAGGGGTGTCGATGTTGATGGAGGTGGTTGTGCGGTGTTGATGGAGGTGGTTGTGCGATGGTTGTTCCTGTTCTTTCTTGTTCGGAGCTCATGGTGGTGCGGCGGTGATGGTGGCGGAGGTGGTGCGGTGGTGATGGTGATAGTTGTGGTGCAGTGGCGATCGCTGTGGCGGTGGTGATTCGTTGTGGCGGTGGTGATTCTTTGACGGCGTAGTGGTGGTGGTGACGGTGGAGTGCGGTGGCGACGGTGCTGCTGATGGTGGAGGTGTGGTGGTGTGATGGAGATGGTTTAGCTAGAGAGAGAGAGAGAGAGAAAGTTCTGGAGTCTGGATATGATGGAGTCTGGATATAATCCAGAGAATATATATATTCAATAATAAAATGGTTTTTTTAATTAAAAGGGTAATTTGGTCATTTAACAAAAGTTAACAGAATAATCTTAACAGTGTTAGAAATTTGGACTCAAATGGTTAAAGAAAATGCTTATAGGGACTCAGGTCGTTAAACTTTTTGCTTTTGGACTTAACTAGTTAAAACCAATAAAACACAGGGACTCAAAAAGTAATTTACCCTAATAACAACATGTATTCATTTAGCAAAAAAATGATCTCCACTTTTGTACCTCTGCTCGAGAAGAATAATTGTGGAAACCACAGGTACAGATCTAGTCACCATTGCACCATCCTTTCGGGACAATAGCCTGGTTGACTTGGTTCGCATACACACCAACCCATAACGCAGCCAGATAGATGAATAGAACCCAACGTGTAAGTTACACACACCAACCAGCCAATCACATACCAAACAGGCAAACACACACAAAAACACAAACCACTCAACCTGAATCGTTGCCTTTGTTTTAATCTGGAATTGAAATTAAGACAAGAAAATACTTTTTGAAAAGCAAGCTACATTAACAAACATAAGTTTATTGCTTGCCACTTCACCAATGAATGAATTCCTAGCTCAATAGCCTTGGTAACGTTAAAAGAATGACATTTGGTTGTTCTAGCACCTGAAGGACTGGAATAGGCCCATTTTAATTAATGTTCATAACGTCTAGTCGTCTAATTAAAGATTTGGAAACATAAATTCAAGTCGATTTTGATGACACCGATTACTTATCACCATGAAATAACTGATTATCCATTGAGGAGCTTAATTTGCTAAAATTATCACAAATAAAGCATAACGGAGTAGAAAATAAGCGATGTATAAGCCGTAAGATTAAGGAAGTCATCTGGCTGAAGAAACATAAAGTTAGTTAAATCACTTAACTTAATACAAAGTGCATTAAGTGCAATTTACAGATGTTAGAAAACATGATCATATAACCAGCTTAACCACATGAATCAAAAAGGGTCCTAATATTAACACATGGGAAAACTTATTTACACATGGTGTATACGGGCCGTATAACAGTATACGGCCCGTATACACCATGTGTAAATAAGTTTGCCTGGTCGTATACAATGTATACGAACATGTATACGGGCCGTATACTGTTATACGGCCCGTATGGAACGAAAATTTGATTTTTCAAATATTTTAGAGTCGTGAGGTGCTCAAAACTTTCTAAAAGTAGAAAAAAATACAACATCAACAAGTAACAAAGATTGAAGAACAAGAAAACGTGTCGTATGACTGTAATAAAACGGAAGCTATCAACGCGGGATTACGGGCATGGTGTTATTCTTTATTTAATATTTATAGAATAAAAGGAAGGGTGAGGCATTTGATGAGAGTTGTAAGGAGTCTGAATAAAACGGAAGCTATCAACGCGGGATTACGGACATGCGTTTAATTCCCAAGATATTTGTTTTGTCACGTACATTTCGTAAGAAACTTTTCGTGCACTGAACCTTCACCTCCAATCATTTCCTGGTCAAATCACACACTATAAAGTTTAAACTTATCGTGTGTTGTAGTTTGGAAAGATGACCGAATAGAGATCTGAATAACAAACTGTGAAGAACCCGACACGTCTTCTGCTGCCTCTTCTAATACAGGCTCTTTGTCAGTTGTGGTTGATTTATAGGAGGAGGTTATGAAATGAATATATGTTTATGCGAACATCCTTATTTTGTCACGTACATGCGTTTAATTCCCAACATCCTTATTGTATCAGACTCTCTCCCCTCCTGATGCAATTTTACTCCCAAATAGATAAGCGTATCACTCGATCCACTGTCAAGATAAGCGTATCACTCGATCCACTGTCAATATAATATTTGCAGAACCCGACATACTTGACAGTGGTACCAATGTCAAGTCAAGTTGAGCTTCCTGATGCAATTTTCACAGTGGTACCAATGTCCTACTACTACAATCCTTCCAACGCCTGACTCATATACTCTCGGTTAAAAAATGGTAAAAAATGGTTTATTCTCTTTAATCTATTAGAACGATCCTTGTCTTGAGAACTTGATTCTGATTTAAACAATGGAATTTGTGGATCAACAGAAATAACTGAAAATAACTCGCCATTCAATACAAACTCTTCTGAAAGACAAGAATACAACGTTCATGTATCACAAGGAATGACCGAGTTTGGAAACCGGACGGAATCTACGAAGAAACTGTTGGAATTTGTGGATTTCGGTTGGTTCAGAAACTTAACAAGAGAAACAACTAAAAAAAGGAAAGAAAGAAATTTTTTACCATTTTTTACCATATGTATACGGGCCGTATACCGTTTATACGGCCGTATACTCTCGGTAAAAAACAAATTTACCGATCGTATACAATGTATACGATGATTGTATACGGGCCGTATATTCTGATACGGCTCGTATACTATGGTAAAAAATGGTAAAAAAATGGTTTATTCTCTTTAATCTATTAGAACGATCCTTGTATTGAGAACCTGATTCTGGTTTAAACAATGGAATTTGTGGATCAACAGAAATAACTGAAAATAACTCGCCATTCTCTTGCACCTGTATACGTTGCAAGGTATAGAATGTTTGAAGTATTCTTGGTTCAATACAAACTCTTCTGAAAGACAAGAATACAACGTTCATGTATCACAAGATAATGGTTTCTCGACAAATGAAGTATTATCTGACATCATCTGTTCATCATTGTTCTTGAAGATGAAGATGAAGAAACGAGAGTTTGTTTTGAGAAATTAACAAGGTAAACCTGAATTTTCAGATTTTTAGACACTTACTTGAACATGAGTCTGAGTCCATTGTGGTTCGTGAATGCTTCGATTTCAACAAATCTTTCAAGGTCTTAAGTGATGGACAACTGGTTAAAAGATGTAGAAGAGTTTGTGTAGAGATCTTTACGTACAAATTTGCATCATCCTTACGGTTACAAATGAAGCGTTGGGATTCAAGGGTTTATGAGTAAAAGAATTGTGGATTTCGGTTGGGTCAGATCTCGCAAGTTGTCATTTTCAAGTTTGCACATTTTGAGAAAATACCAATGTTGTCATTTTCAAGTGTGAGATTAGCCAAACGAGGATGAAAGATACTCAAACCATCTGATCCCGTTGTTGCAAACTCCTTTAATGTGAGATTCTTCAAGTTTGCACATTTTGAGAAAATACCAATGTGTTTGTCAGCTTCGTCAATACACAAAGTGACAGAATTTGTGGATTTCGGTTGGGTCAGAAACTTAACAAGATAAGCAACTAAAAAGTTAACATTCTGATTCAGATTCAGAAAGCAGATGTTTAGTAGTGTTTGAGAAACTAACAAGGTAAACCTTAATTTTCAAAATTTTAGACACTTACTTGAACCGTTAGTAATGCTAGATGTCATTTTGGCTGAACCACAACCTATTACAGCACTGTATGAACCTGCGTTTCGAAAATAGGCTTTGTTCTTCGTTTATTGGATCGTTCTAATAGATTAAAGAGGTTTTTACCATTTTTTACCATATGTATACGAGTCGTATACGGTTTATACGGCCGTATACCATTGGTAAAAAATATTTTTACCGATCGTATACAATGTATACGATGGTTGTATACGGGCCGTATATTATTATACGGCTCGTATACTATGGGTAAAAAATGGTAAAAAAGGGATTATTCTCTTTAATCTATTAGAACGATCCTTGTCTTGAGAACCTGATTCTGATTTAAACAACGGAATTTTTGGATCATAGTACTAGTAGAAGAACCCGACACGTCTTCTGTGATGATTCAAAACATTCACGAACCACAATGGACTCAGACTCATACTACTAGCAGAAGAACCCGACACGTCTTCTGTGATGATTCGAAACATTCCGAATAACAAGCAGAAGAACCCGACACGTCTTTCAACCTACCAAAACACCAAAACCTGTACCGGTGATTGTTTATCCATACTATTCTTCATAGCCATATTCCCACTCACAAGTTGTTGATATCGGTTGGTTCAATCTTGTTGTAACATTTTTAAGATACATATCGTTCGTAAGAAACTGTTCGTGCACTGAACCTTCAGTTGTGTACCCTTCAATCTTGTTGAGTATTTTTTCTAACTTTATGCTTGCATCCACCACAGTGAATATTAACTTTGAGTGAAAGAGTTTGGAAACCGGACGGAATCTATGAAGAAACTGTTGGAATTTGTGGATTTCGGTTGGTTCAGAAACTTAACAAGAGAAGCAACTAAAAAAATACAATTGATTTCTCTTCCGGTTACCAGGCCTATCATCTCCGTCTACGTTTGGTTTCCTCAACGAAGAACCATCAGCCATTATCAGCCCTTTTTTCCTTTGGTTTCTGGTTGATTTTGAGGGTGAGGGTTTTGAATTGATTCTTGCGCTCAAGTTTCAACTACTGGAGTGAAAATTGGTAAAAAATGGTTTATTCTCTTTAATCTATTAGAACGATCCTTGTAACCATCAACCGTTCAAGTTGATATAGGAGAGTTGATGCAATTTTCCAAGCATTTTATCGTGTGCTGTAATTTTAATGAAGCAATGAAGATTGAATATGCAAACCGCATCCGTCTTTTGTTATAGATAAGCGTATCACTCGATCCACTTACATTCGAATAGCGCTGAGAATCCACAACGCTTATGGCCATATTCTTTCCTTCAATCTTGGCAAAATCAATGCCTGCTTGTTTTATTATCACGAAAGTACTGAACAACCGAGATAACAGCTCCGGTATTTATCACCAACTCATCTTTGGTAGTGTTTGTTTGAGAACCTGATTCAGATACACAACGGTCTCTTTGCTTCGTCCACTAGAACTATTTGTGTATGCATACTTTTGGTAGTTAACAACGCTAATTAGAAAAAAATCTGTAAAAATTAATCATATCGATTGCTATAACAGGATGGATGTGACACACATAGATAGATAAAATGTCACAGTTGTCAAGACTGTTTGTCGGGTTTCCAATGCTCACACAGGGTGATAAACAACGCTGATACACGTAACATCTAGTTGTATTCAGATTTAAACAATGCCCGCCTCAACTGAGATAACGGACATCCATCAAGCTCAAAAAGAAAACTTGTGTTTCCCATAGTCACAAAATATTGCGGTTTGTATTTCGCATAGCCACCGTTTCCGTAGTAAAAAACGGTTGGGTTTGCACATTCAATCTTCAATACTTCATTAAAATACCAGTACAAGAACCCGACACGTCTTCATGTACCGGAGAATGTTTTAGAAATTGAAGGAAAAGGAAAAACAAACTGTGGAGAACTTGTTTGTGTCAGGTTCTTCTGCTAGTTACTCGGAATCGATAAATAACCAACACGAAGATCTCTGCGATCGCTAAGGTTTTCATCAACGGACTGATCGGTAACGTTACTCTACCTGTGCTTCGATTTAAGCGGCATGTTCCGATCAACGTTTATCGACATTGTTAAAGGTGATGAAGAGTTTAGAAACCCTAGAATGATTGTGTTTTTACGGGAATAAAACGTGATACTTGAAAAAACGCCAATATATACGGCCCGTATATAGTTATACGGCCCGTATACATGTGGTAACATCAAAAACCCACAAAAATAAATCAATTGAGCCGTATACGTTTTACAAATCGTATACACATGTATACGACCCGTATAACTGTATACGGGCCGTATATAATAAAACAAAAAAACATTCCCTGCGCATTTTCCTATTCAAAAACATTCTATACGAGCCGTATAATTGTATACGGCCCGTATACAATAGGGGATGTGAAAACAAGATATAGGGTATGTGGGAATAAGGCACCCCATCAAAAATGGTAGTCAATAAGCAGCATGTCAATATGTCACATAGTAACATGATTAGCATTGGTTCTCTTCTGTATTATACGAACAATAAACTTAAACATCATTTTAACATACCTGAAAGTAATCAGCTTGAGCAGCTTCAGACAACAACTCCAGCAACAAATACGGCCAATCAGTAACCGAATTCGCCAAACTCCTCAAAAACTCACCGCTCTTATTCAACCGTTTAACAGCATTCGCCCTAAACCGTGACCGTCATTGGCCACATATAGTGTATTATATATTTCATGAAACTCTATAAACTAAGCAGTTTTAATTAGTTATTGGCGACTATAACAACGTCATCTTCCATCTCCTCACAAGCACCATGATTATAAGGAGAGACGAACTAAAAGAAATTGGCGAAAGAGAGGTCTATTATATGAACGAAAAATCTTGAGTGTGAACGAAAAATCTTGAGTGTGAACGAAAAATATATATGAAAGAACAGGAAACCCTTTACAGTTTCCAATATTAAAAACCCTCATTATAAGGTTCTTTGGATGTCGTAACTGCAAGACATTAAAAATGCCAAATCTGTAGACATTGCCGATAAAAAGAAAACACAGGAATCCTCACAAGATCCACGTTAAAAGGACACTGGATCGAATCATATGTATTTAACTATAGATATAGGATTTTGCACATGCAACAGAAGCATTATATGCCTTGATTGTTTAACGAATTCATTATCTCGGTCCGAGGAGTGCCTATAAACAACAAAGATGTCAAAACGCAAAACTACCCTCTCTCATATTTAAAACTTCCGAGGCATCTACTTTTGACCATTCTTTTCACTTCCATGAAACATAAGCCCCATATGTAGTGCACGCCAATTTAGCATTCATTTCGGAGCCTATAAACAATACATAATCCCCTAATTCAATAACTTAATTACGAATGAATCATACCGTTGGTCATCTTCAGTGCCCAGCTTCACTTTCTATCAATTTTGATTCTCCAATTCAGGATTAAAGCCTTCAACTGGCAATGAACCATCAGCATGCCATTTGGATGCAACAAACAGAATTATCAACAATCGTTATACCAGGGGAAGAAATTAACAAATAACAAACCCTAGACATATAATCATATGAAAAAAAGGAAACACAAGAGACACGAAAGAATCAAAATTCACATACCTTGAACAATTTTAGGGTCTTGTAATCAAATCTACAAAAGTCAATACACACTCCAAACAATCAAAATCAAATTAATAGAGAAATAAAAAAACAAATCGAAGCACCTAGGGTTAGGGGTTACCTGTTTCTGAATCTTCGTGGGTGGATCTCAAATCAACTCTAATATTCGTTTTCACCTTGCGGTTCTGACATTGAACCCTAGATTTTTTTAACAATCTATCAATCTCACAAGATCGGGTCGATTGAGGTAAGAATCGTAAAATAGGCTAGAGGGGAGATGAGATTCATCGCCATTGATGGAACCTTTAAGAATCAAACATTAGGTTATAGGGGAGATGGGAACTGACGAGTACTGAAAGGTCGCATTGAACCATGGTGATTGATATTCAAGAACAACAATGAGTTGGAAGCCGGTTTGTGAGGGGAGAGGGGCAATAATGGAAGAAAATGGGAAAAAATCAGGGATTTTAACTGTCTTTTCACATGCCATCTTAAAATTAGAGCTAAAAATTACTATTATATCCATGGAAGATGTTTTATATAGTATTATAGAATATATATATATATATATAGATGTTTTTTATTAGAACGGTTTCTACGTACATATGTTTATATGCAAAAGTTTCAAAAATAAAAATACGTTTTTATGAGTTTTCACCTCTAACTTATGGTTCATTCCTTACTTTTTGTGGATCCCAATAGACTTCTTCATATGTTTGATAACTCTATTTATTGATTGAGAAACATAGTAATTGAACTCGTTTTGAGATTAATGACGATGCGTTCCATGTCTCATGTCCAGTGAGATGTCGGTAACAAAAGTATAGGTTATTAAACAAAATGACATTTTCGTGATCAAGGGCGGTTGGTAAATCTCATGGGTGGCTTGAAGGAGAACTAATATAATTAATAATATGTAACACCCCAAAAATGGGTTTGGTAATTTCAAACCCGGTTAATATAAAGGAACGGGTAAAAATACCGTTAGGGGTAAAAGTGAACCCGTAAATGAATATTAACTAGGAATAATTAACCTAGTTGAATATTAGTATTGTTGGTATTAAACGAAGGGTTGTAGCCTTATTTAATTAAAATGAAACATGAGGGTCCAAAGTGAACAACTTGAAAGTTGTTTATTAAAAGAAAACAACACACACATACACACACATCGTGTGTGTGTTCATGAACGAGCAGGGAAGGCTCACATGGAGCCAAAACCCTAAACTTCAGCAAATTCTCCAAATTGAAAGGCTAAACGAAGCCCAAATTCACAACCGAACATGAATTAACGATCACCTTCACAAGGGGATCATAAGGTATGTCTTAAAACTTAGATTTGATGATCTTGTTTGAAGTGGGTTATGATCAATCCATGAATTTGTATGAAATTAAGCATGTAGAGGTGTTAGAAACACCAAATAGAACTTGTGTTATGAATAATTTCAAGTAATTGGGTGATTTAGAATGAAACCCATTGCATGAGTGTGAAGATGATGATCATGATGAACTTGTAGATGTTATAGTGTGATATTGTGATGTATAAGGTGTTATATGATAGACTGAGACATATAAACTTGATGTGGAATTTATGATTATGAGATTTTGCTTGAATGTGATGGTTCATAAGATGAAAAAGGGAAGAAAATGCTTAAAGCACTTGTACATTATGCTTAGAAAGTGATATGCGCATCAAGTGTTTGATGAAATGCTTAGGAGAAAATGATAAGTGAGATTATATGCTAATAATTAATAAATGTATGTAGAATGTGATGATGATGTATTAGATAATAGATTTGTATAAGGAATGTGTTTTGAATGGATTACAAGTGGGAAATTAGTTTGATAAGATGATATGGCAAGAAACCTTCATTAAAAGGTATGTATGCTCATGTATGCTAATCATGTTATGATGAATGTGATGACATGTACAGATAGGAGTCATGTCAACATGGACACAAGCATGGAAGGGCAACGGGCCAAGGATAAACACGGAAGCTATGCTTGAACTCGGATGCACGAGGTAAGTGAACTCCGAACTTACCCTTTTGTTTGGTAATGTATTTATGATCTATGGTAATTATTGAATGTAGTGTAAGAAGATATGAATCGATGTTATTACTAAGTTAAGTTTTAGTGGAAATGGGTTGAAAGTGGTTAAGAAAAGAGATTCGATTAAGTTTGGGTAAGAAAGGGAACTTACATAATGAATTATGCATAAAGATGAATTAAGGAGTTATACATGTAGGATGTAAATTGTAAGTACGTGTATGAATAGAAAGTGAATACATGCTTGAGTGGGTATTAAATTATATGCTTGAATAAATAAGATGAGTTATGTATATGTATAGGCATGTTAACAATGAAGTGAAGGTTGACTCCGCAATCCGATGCGAGTGATCGAATGGATGGATGAAGGGGCTAGTATAAGAGAAAGCATGATATGTTGACGCCTTATTACGCATGTGTTAAGATTTTGTATTATGTCACCGGTTGCTAATGATGTGATTGAATGTGGTGACTGCAGGCTGTACATGTTTATGGATGTTTCATCAAGAAGTGTACGCGGTTGAAGATCGAGTCAAGACATGGATTATACATGGGTGTGTATGTGGTCACTTAATTTGATATAAGTATGTTAGTTTTTGATTAATTTATAAAAAGGGATTAATGTATTTAAGTGAAAGAAAGAATATCATGAAAGAAATTTTAGGTATGTACTTTCCGCAGCAAATTAAGGGTAAGAATGTGTTAGGGCGTTACATAATAAGAGTAAATTACTATTTTGCCCCTAAGGTGTAGTTAGTTTAACCCTTTAATAATAAGAGTAAATTACTATTTTGACATATCAGACCCTAAGATTGTATTATGTAACGGTATTGACTCTTAAATAGACATCTTGCCCACCTGATCAATGTGCTTAGCCCTACTAAAAAGCAGTTAGAGGTCGCATGGTGCATACTAACTGCTAAAAGAGTAATTGCCCCGCAATGCACCAAGACACTTAACACACTTAGCAAAGATACTAGATGTTGAAAATAGTTATCCCTTTGAAATTGTTATATAGGGTAGCAAGAAACATCATGTTATAGCATATCCTAAGCACATCCCGTGTGTAAATTCTCATTGGTATATATGCCAACAAAAAGTGGTTCATTATGCAAATAAAGCTTTTGTGCTAGTTATTTTGAGTGGCCCTTTGAGTTTCAAAGAGACATGAAAATAAGATGCAAAAGATGTCTTCGAAAGGTACCAAAAAAAAAAAAAAAAAAAAAGCTGACCAACATATTGACCATAGTTTCTTAATACAATGTAGACATATATACCGTACAAAAATTAAAAGATAAGGAACGAGGATATGTATATACTTTACTAGGTTAGAACCCCGTGTATCACACGGGTTGAATAAATGTAATTTTATATATTAAATAATAAAAAGTTATATCTTTATGAACCCTGTATATTGTACGGGTTAAATAAATGTAATTTTATATATCAAACAAAAAAATATAGCTGTATCTTTAAAAACCATGTGTATTACACAAATTAAATAAATGTAATTTTGTATACTAAATACTAAAAACGTCGTATATTTAAAAAACCCGTGTATAATCGGGTTGAATAAGTCTACCAAATAATAAAAATATTAAATCATTAAAAACCCCGTATGTTACACGTGTGTTGGTGCACCTTTTTGTGTCTGTAACTAGTCTTATTTACGGTTGTATTTTGTACGGTCTTTTAACGTTTATCGAGTCTGTATTTGCCGTCGACCAAGTCGGATATCCTCCTATCCACTTGTGTCCGACTTATTTTGTCTCTATTTGGTATGTAATGTATACGAACAATGCATGTTGCATGTAAGGGTAATACTGTCATTATTATTGTGTTTAATATGAAGTTTACTGCAACTGACTGTTTGCAGCAAACAGGTCACATGATGCAGCCTTCGACGAAACAAGTCTGTTTCGTCGAACACATCACGACGAAACAACCCAATGTCATTTGATTCTGTTTCGTCGACATCAGCGACGAAACAACTCTTGTTTCGTCGACTGTTGGGCTGCTTCAGGCCCAGTACCTGGCCCAATGTTTGTTTCGTCGACCCACCTTGTGTTTCGTCGAGACTAAGGCCCAGGCTACTATATAAACACTTTCTAGTTTCTATCAGAAACCAGATGAGAGCATACCCTTAAAGTTACTCTGTCAAAACTGTGTGTGTATCAGTTGTTCTTGGTTCTCATCCCATTTTAATCAATAGATTGCGTTCCGTTGATTATACCGTGTGTGTTATTTACTGTGTTTGATTTGGCATCGTTACCGGGATTCCGCACCCGTGACATTGTTTGTTATAAACAAGGATAGGTTTTCGTTATCGATCCTCAGATTTCGGGACCTTCAAGTGATATCAGAGCCTTGGCTCTTATCCTTGTTTAAAATCAAACATTGGATTTTTATCAAGTATTGGAAACTGTTATTTATGATTTTCTGGAAATCTTGTTCTTGAAAAACCTCATATTTTCTGGAAAAGTGCTTAACATCTCTTTGTTTCTTGCTTGTTTGCTAAAGAGTTTTATCAAAAACCTTGTTAGATTGTTTGTTCAAGTGATAAATCGGGTTTTTAGTGAAAGTCTTGTCATATTTCGTGTTTCAGAAAGTTGTTAAGTTACCGGAAAACTCATAATTTTTGGGCTTGTTCTTCATTCCTTCAAAGTATATTCAAACTGTTCTTGAGATTTTCTTGGAATTTAGAATTAAAAGAAATTGAAAAGAATTAAAATCAGTTAAATATTATACACCCATACTTTTAGACTTAACAGGCATGATGTATGTTGAAAATTTTGTACTGTGTCAGTAAGTGATATGATTTAAGTTGAAAAATTACCAACTATCACCCACTTGACCCACTTGTCTGAACCTTATCCACGACGAAGAGCACTAGCGACAAAATAAACTCCTTTTCGTCATAAGGCATTTCGACGAAACAGATTGCGTTTCGTCATAACACATTTCGACGAAACATAAGTGTTTCGTGGAAAGTGTTTCGTCGTCATCTGTTGTCAATTTTATACAGAGGACTTGCAAAACTGTTCTAACTTTGTGCTTTCAAGTGTTTTACCAGGTACAGTTCTTCTAATATCAAATATGAGTAATACAAGTCCTTGGGATTGGAGTACGGACTCACAACCAGTTCAAAAACCGACTTCGATGGCCGAATATATGAGGAGTACCATACCTCAACAACAACAATCTATTAGTGCCAGTCAATGGGCAATGGTGTCGAATCAAAATCAGAGCATTCAAAATCTTTTGCTTAGTGAGAGTGAAACGGGTAGCAACAATCGCCCGCCAAAATTGAATCACATGAATGAATTTCCGACATGGAAAGGTCGTTTCACCACCTATGTTCAAGGGCAAAGCACCGATCTTTGGAGGTGTTTCATTACTCCACGCAACAATGCTCTCGAAGAAGCAGCCTCAACTGCAGCGGGTTTTACTAATATGCTTGAAGAGGACAAGAAAGCCTATGACTTAGAGAAAAAGGCGTTTGCTATTCTTACACAATCGCTTCACAAAGAAATCTATCATCAATTCGCTTACTGTGACGACACGAAAGGGTTATGGGATGCATTGGTAGCGAGAGGAGAAGGAAATGCAGCTTCTAGAAAGACACGTCATGATTTATTGAAGAAAGAGTTTGAATCATTTCGATTCTTGGATAATGAAACTCTAAATGATATGACTTCTCGCTTTTATCATTTGACGAGTGAAATGTGCTCTTATAATGTTGCTGCAACTCATCCGGAAATGATTGCACGGTTTGCTGATGCTCTACCTCCTAAGTGGAGTTCATTCATTGAACTTCTAAAGCATACGGGCGCTATGGATACAGCCAATGGCACTCTCTATGAATTCATTCAGAAGTTGGAGTACAAGAACGAAGAGGAAATTCGGAAAGCTAAAATGATTGCACCTCCTCAAAACACAGAAATGTATTTGCCTGGTTTTGGTCCTTCAGCTAGTTCTAGTTCCATTCAGCAACCGAAGCTTCAAACGGCGTTTGTATCCAATACAAGCTCATCACCGTTTCCACAGTGGAATCAAAGTGCTTATCTTTCACAATCTCAACCTCCACCTCAAGTTACCACTACTCACCAACTGTGGAATCAAAAGGCTTACATGTCACAATCTATACCCCAACCTCAAGCCCAACCACAACAACAACAAGCCCTACCACAACAATAGCAAGCTCATTATACCAACAATCCTTCACCCCTAAACCCTAACACAGTCAAAGTTGATACATCAAACCTCTCAAATGTTAGCATTGAAGTAGCAAAGGAACATATGGAACTCATTAATACTATGGTCAGTGCTTACTGCGGTTTGGTTGCAGGTCAAATTGGAAACATTAGTTTGACCAACGAAGATTACTTACAAATCAACCGTGATGAAATGGAGTTGATGGATATAAAGTGGGCTTTCGCAAGTGCTGTTAGAAGGGCGAAGGACTTTATGGTTCGAACAGGAAGAAGTTCTTTGGAAAGTAAACAAGATACGAAGTACGGATTTGATAAAGAAGCGGTTACCTGTTTCAATTGTGGCGAAAAGGGTCACTTCAAACGTGAGTGCACCCGACCAAGCAAACAAGGCAATCAGAACCCATTCAGAAATCAGACGAGTACTTCAAATGTCAATGACAATCAAGACAATCGTGAAAGAAGGATGATAGCCGTGAACAATAATCAGAACCAGAACCAGTCTGGACCATCAAACACCAATCGAGCATTGACCGTTCAAGCTGATGAAGGGTTTAATTGGTCTTTACAACTTGGGGAAGGTGATCAAGATAAAGGAGGAATAGCGTGTTATGCAAAGATCATCAATCACATCAAGTACGTTCATAAGGAATAATTTTCTGAAAGTGACGACAGTTCGGGTTATACCGGGAGTTCTGATGAAGAAGGTTCTACTTCGGACGATTATCATTCTGAATCTGATGTGAAGGAAGAAACAAGTTCTGATCTTGATGACTTGTTGAATGAAGCAGAGGAGTTGAAATGTTAGAAATCAGTTCTGATCAAGAAGGCTGCTGTAGCATCTAAAGAAATGGAGAAGTTCTTTTCTGAAGACGGATCTTTTTCTTATCAGACTGCCTTTATGGCAAATGTCTCAGCCTCTACGAGTCAGGTAAATTTTGAAACTCCTGCTCCTAGTGTTTGTAATATTTGTGCTGATTTGAAGCTTGAATCTGAAAAGCTTCATAGTCATAATCAAAGTTTGGTTGTTGAAATGTCTAAGTGCAAAGAGGCGAATATGGCTCTGGTTAGAAACGAAAAGGAGTTTAAATCTGTAATTGAAACTTTAAAGAAAAGTGTTTCCAAAGTGACCAAAACTGTTTACCATAAACAAGTTAGTATTAACAATTACATTAACATTGTTGAGGAAACCAAAAAGGAATTAGCCATTGCCAAATGCGAGCATGATGCAATCAAGCAAAAGTTGGAGAGTTATTCTAACTCCCGATTTGTGCTCGATCACATTATTGATGTTCAACAACTGAAGGGAAACAAGAAAGGTGTTGGGTATAAGAAGTGTACGCCTCCTTTAAGACATAATTATACCTATATGCCTGATGAAGAAGAAATGCCACGGTTTGAGCCCAGTGTGCCTCTTGATTATGAGGAAGTTACCACTGGCCTAGGGTTCAAATCGGACAATTCTTCAAAAACACCATCTGAGCAAATAGAAACTTCAGCATCTAAGAAACAAGGTCCTCCAATCATTGAGGACTACGAGTCGTATTATGATGAATCAGAATCAGATATGAGTGATCAGGATAAATCACTTGACAAGATGAAAGGAGTAGAAATTCCAATTGAGAATCATATTCTTTGTGTTCCTCCTACTCCTGCTGTTCACTAAGTTGTCAACTCAGTTGTCAAACAAGTGATAGATCCTGTCAAGAATGACAAGAAATCTGTGTCTGCCATTAAGAGTAATAACGTGTTGTACACTTTGGTTGGTGATTCTAAAATCTATTCAGATCATGATTTTCCAATTAAAAATGTCAATCCATCTTCGATTGATCAAGTTTTTGAAAATAATACAAACAACTTTTTGGGAAAGACAATTCCAGGAGTCACTGTAACTCAATGTGACCCAATTCCAAAAGCTGAAATCAAGAAACAATTTGGAAATAAAAAATCATCAACTAAGCAACAACCTATTGCTGCTAAGGGTAAACAACCAGACAGGCGAGCTCAAAAGCCTAACGTTTCTGAATCAAAATTTGAAACAAAAGGAGCTCGTTATCAAAAGAAAAACAGTAATGTCAGATTTGTAGAATCGAAGGGTACGGATAAAATTGAGACTTTTGAAAACAAGTCAAACACCGATTTTGTACAACAAGTCAAAATTTTAAAACATGATAGCCAAAAACAATTACACTCAACATTCAAACGGGTGTGATGAAAAAGCAAGTACCTTGGGTTCTATGGGTTCGACATCTGTTGGTCGATCGGATTCTCCTAAGTTTGTGGAAAGGAGAACATGTTTTAAATGTGGGGAGTTTGGGCATATCATTAAGAACTGCTCAAACACTCCAAAAGATAAATTTGTTGAGAAAGCACCACCTGAAAAGGTTCACCCTCAACGTCGTCCCGTTTCACCAAAACATGATAAAAGAACTGTTAAGGAACAAGAAACGAAACAACGACGTCAAAACGTCAAAGCTGTTGAAAAGGCTTTAAAATCTGAAGTCAAAATGGTCAACAGGGAACCAAGTTCTTCATAATTTTTAAAACCAGAAGTTTTAGAATCTGTTCATAAAAATGTATCTGGTAAAGCAAATCAAACTTGGAAACCTAAGACGGGTGAAAATTCAGGGGGAGATGTTGTGTTACAAAATCATCAAGAAATCAAGATCATCTTTCGTGATGCTCAGGGACGACCCAAGACCACTAAGGCTTGGGTCCCCATCCTCAACTGATCATTGATGATATGTGCAGGGTGTTCCAGGAGGAACTATTAATAGTCATTGGATTGTTGATAGTGGAGCATCTAGGCACATGACAGGCGACTTACGGCTTCTATATGATGTGAGAAATATTAGAGGAGGCTATGTCGCTTTCGCTGGAGACAAAGGCGGGTACATCACTGGAGAGGGAATGATCTCCAATGGTGTTATGTGTTTCGAAAAGATCAATTATGTTCGACAAATTGATCATAATCTTCTCAGTGTTTCGCAGATCTGTGATAAGAAGTTCTCCGTGCATTTTGATGATGCCGGTTGTTATGTGTTAAAACCTGGTTTCAAAATTCCAGAAGAATGGATTCTCTTATCGGCTCCAAGAGTTAATGATCTTTATATTCTTGATATGAGCCAAGCGATTACGACTTCTGCACAAGTCACATGTTTTGTCTCAAAAGCCACGGAGAAGGAGTCTATATCTTGGCACAGAAGAATGGGGCACATTCACTTAAGAAAAATGAACCATTTGGTGAAAAACAATCTTGTGAATGGCGTGCCCGTGAGAAGTTTTCATCTACAAGATATCTGTGTTTCGTGCCAGAAAGGGAAACAAACGAAGAAGTCTCACCCTCTGAAGAAAATCAACATTGTTAGCATGCCTCTCGAACGTCTTCATATGGACCTCTTTGGACCAATGAGACACAAGACAACATTCGGGGATGCTTATTGTTTAGTGGTTACTGATGATTATTCTAGATTTTCTTGGGTAGCTTTTATGGCACACAAGAGTGATACTCCTGGCATCCTCAAGAATCTTCTTACAATGTTGGAAAATCTATACACGTTGAAAGTTAAGAGGATCAGAAGCGACAATGGAACTGAGTTCAAGAACCGTGTGATGAATGAGTTCTGTACTTCTAAGGGCATTCTTCATGAATACAGTTCTCGATACACTCCACAACAAAACGGTGTCGCGGAGAGGAAGAATCGGACGATAATCAAAACTGCAAGAACGATGTTGGTAGAGTCGGAGCTTCCTGTTCAGTTCTGGGGAGAGGCTGTGTCGACTGCTTGCTACACATTAAACCGAGTTCTTACAGTTAAGAGACATGGCAAGACTTGTTTCGAACTTCTATAGAAAAGGAAACCGGATCTATCTTTTCTAGAATCGTTTGGCGGTCCATGAACTATGATTGAGCCGGATGGAAAGTTTGGCGCAAAAGCTATCGAGGGTTTCTTCCTTGGATATGCTACTCCGAATTTTCGTGTTTGGAATCTGGCTACCAAAAAGATTGAGCTATGGAGTGAAGTAAGGGTTCAAAGGTATACAAGTCCTGTTAGGGCTCCGGGTGATCCTTGGATGTTCGACTACGATGGGCTATTCAACTCCTTTGATCTGCCAACCTTTGACGAAGATTCTGCAACTGCTAGAATGTTATTTGATAGTGACAACGCTGCTGACTCGCCATTGGTTAGACCTGTTATTGTTAACCCACAAGGTTCTAATTCGGTTAACAACACAGTTCAAAATGAGGGTTTTGAAGATGCTACTGAGTACAATGAGTCATCAGAAGATGATGAATATCTGGATGCGACTGAAGGCACTTCAGCTCCAGTTGCTCCTGTTCAGGGTACTTCTGTTGAAACTCCTCATGTGCAGGATGTTGATACTGCTGAAGGGAATGCATCCACTTCTACGCATATTCCAGGTGTGGAGTTGGTTGTTGATCTTAATATTAACAATTTGGGTGTTAATGCTCGTGTTCCTGAAAATCCTGAAATGAGGATTCACGATACCCATCCTCACCAGAATATCATAGGAGATGTCCAACAAGGGGTGCAGACGCGTAATCAGCTGAGAAACAACCAGATGCTGGTTTGTATTCAGCCATTAGAGAATATGGTCTTCAAAATGATTGGTCCTTCGCTTGTTACGTATCACAAGAAGAACCGAAATCTTGGAAAGAAGCTTTAAAGGATAATTCTTGGGTTGAAGCAATGCAAGAGGAACTACAACAGTTCCAGAAGCTGGGTGTTTGGAGACTTGTTGAAAAACCCGACAACTACAAGAAAATTGGCACCCGTTGGGTTTACAAGTGCAAAAAGGATGATCGTGGAGTGGTCATTCGCAACAAGGCGAGATTGGTTGTTCAGGGCTTTCGTCAAATTGAAGGCATTGATTACAACGAGGTTTATGCACCAGTTGCTCGTCTGGAGGCTATTCGGATCTTTCTAGCTTATGCTTATTTTAAAGGATTCAAAGTCTATCAGATGGATGTCAAAAGCGCATTCTTACATGGTATTGTTGAAGAAGAGGTGTATGTCGAACAACCTCCAGGTTTTGAAGATCCTATCCATCCCAATCGGGTTTGGTTGCTCAACAAAGCTCTCTACGGATTACATCAAGCACCGAGGGCTTGGTATGCAACCTTATCTACTTATCTGCTGGAGAACGGTTTTCGCCGGGGTCTTATCGACTGTACTCTTTTCATCAAGGAACAGGATGGAGATCTTTTGTTGGTACAGGTATACATTGATGATATCATTTTTGGTTCTACTAACGATACTTTGTGCAGGCAATTTGAACGTGTTATGCAGGAAAAGTTCGAAATGAGTGCAATGGGAGAGATGAATTTCTTTTTGGGCCTACAAGTTCAACAAACTGAGTCTGGGATATTCATTCATCAGACTAAATATGTTGGAGACATCTTGAGCCGATTCCAGATGTCTGATGCAACGCCCATTGGTACCCCACTTCCGACTAATCATGGGATTACTCCGGACTTGAAGGGAGAAAGTGTCAACTCTTCTTATTATCGCGCTATGATCGGATCTCTCATGTATCTCACAGTATCGAGGCCTGATATCATGTATCCAACGTGCCTGCTTGCAAGATATCAAGCCAACCCAAAAGCATCTCATCTTGGAGCTGTTAAAAGGATTTTTCGCTATCTGAAGGGTTGCCCGGACACCGGTCTTTGGTACCCTAGGGATGATGGTTTTGACTTGGTTGCTTTTAGTGATTCAGATTTTGGCGGATGCAAAATAGACGGGAAATCCACAACGGCTGGATGTCAATTCTTAGGAAGTCGCTTGGTCACGTGGCAGTGCAAAAAGCAAACTTGTGTTGCTACATCAACTTGTGAAGCTGAATACATTGTTGCCTCCAGTTGTTGCTCTCAGGTTCTATGGATCCAGCAACAAATGCGCGACTACGGTTTTGAATTCCTATCTACCTCTATTTTTGTTGATAATAATGCTGCCTTATCTATCACTAGAAATCCTGTCCAACACTCCAAGACCAAGCACATCGAAATTAAGTATCACTTCATACGTGATTGTTTTGACAAAAGATTAATCGATGTTGTTAAAATCCACACTGATGAACAGCGTGCTGACCTGTTTATAAAAGCTTTTGACAAATCTCGTTTTGACTATCTTTTAGTGGTCAATGGTATTAAGGTGAAACAAGAGTAAACTTCTGTCGGCTGATCGTTTTTGTAAATATTTTCTTAAGTGTCAAAAAATCCAAAAAGATTTTCAGTTTATTTATCTTTTCGCATTTTAGGGGGAGAAATTTCAGAAAATACAAAAACATGTGAAAAATTTCAAAAATCCAAAAATATGTCGTTTACTTTCTGTCTTTATGTTTAAAAAATAAAAAATTCAAAAACAATAGAAAACCAAAAATGAGTTTCTTGGAGAAAAGAAGGGAAAGTGATGATATACACTGGTGTGGTCTGTCAAAATGGTCAAAAGAAAAAGAAAAATTGAAAAATGATAAGTAGCTTTACTAACGATGTGTCGGTAGGCTCACAATCAGACTAAAATGTGCAGGATAATATAAACCTAACAGACTTCAAGTCAGGTGGGAACCATTCATTGGCATATGGTCTTAGTACCGAAATTTCGTTTGATTGATTGCCGAGGTTCTGAGATATTCGGTCTTTATGCTGTCTTATCATCTGGGTATCATGGTTGTTTCTTTTACCGAAACAAAACGGAGACGAAGTCTAGATCTTCCATGATACTATACATACGTGTACATATTGCATTCGACCTCAATAAGTGATCAACAATCACATGTCCCTCAAAATAAGTGATAATATATCACATTTATCCGGGAGTCAAGTTCGTCTCTCTGCTGTACGAAAGTACTGACCTGTTCACAGACTTGCTCCTGTGCCCTCATGCATCGAAAATCAAGTTCCTCATCAATAAGTGATTCTATCACATAGGACTTGTTTTCAAATCAAATAAGTGAGTTTCTCACATTTTTTATATGGTCAAACGGATGATAAGCAGTATACTCACCGGTAAGATGAACTCTCGTGCATACCTTGATACGGGAATGTGTCGTGAGTGGATGTACACCGACAAGTAAGTATAACTCTTACCATAAATCATATCTCCTAATTATGATTACATCTGATGAGTTGAGCTTAGGTAGACAACAATACCGATAATTGTGGTAAAATACTTATCTAAAGCTTTAAACAGAAATCAGAAACCGTTTTGACAAAGGCCGTAAGCTGGTAATGATTCTCTTACCTTGAAACTCGCAAAAAGATTGTACACTGTACAAATTTTTTTATGTTATTGTCTTTCGTTAGTTTAACGTACTTTAATTTGTGTTGTAGTGTAAATTATTTGTTTTGTTTAGCCGATGGTTGGTATATCGAAGTTTTCTACCGGAAGCCTGAAACCTACTTCATAAAACGTCCTTGCATTTGAAAACTCAGTCTCAATGAAAATGTGTTCAATTAAAACAAAATCTGTTCAGTGTGAAAATTTCCATGCCTTAGTGTTTTTGAAATTTGAGGTCGACGAAACAAGATATTATTGACGAAACACACATGGTCAAAGTCAAAGATGTCAACCATGGTCAACCTTGGTCAAATAAGTTTTAGTAGACGATGAAACAAGTCCGTTTCGTCGAAGCTACGACGAAACACAACAGCCCATTTCCGTTTCGTCGTGGGCTAACTTTTTAAGGCCCAAGTCCAGCCCAATTTGTCCGTTTCGTCGAGCCCAAAGCCGTTTCGTCGAGTTGTCCTTTTCGTCTTAATGAGGCGGTGTATATAAGGGGTCCCAGTGTTCTACTTTTTCAAAACCCCAACTGTTTGGCTTCTTCTTCACTCAAAACCCCATACCCTCTGTAACCGACCCCAAATCTCTCAAAAACCCTCATTTTTATCTTGAAATCTAACAAACTCAAAGGTGCAAAAATGTTACTGATTGTGTTTCTAACATTATGAACCGTGTGTTTTTGTCCGAAACCCTCGGAGACTCGTGTTTCCTTGTGATTTCATGTTTCTATCTTGTATCTTGTTTGATTGCTTGTGAAATATGATAGATTTAGGATTTATATGAATATTTATGCTTTGATTTGGGCTATGGTTTGATATACAAAAACAGGGGATGTTTGGTTGTTTATTGGTTGATTTGATTTGGTGGGTTTTGGTTAAAACTGGTGATTGCTTGTGAATCTAGGATGGATGTCTGTTTGTTTTGGGTAAAACATGTTTCAAAATGATGGATTGGGTGTCTCTTGTTCATCGGATTAGATCCCATACGGCGAAACAGAAAAACCCCCAAAATCAACGAAACGGATAAACCCTAACTGTTCACAAACCCCCTTTTCGACGAAACAGACACGACGAAACAAGCATGATGAATCAAACCAATGACGAAATGAATCCGTTTTGTCAAGGTGATGTCGACGAAACAAACTGGTCAATGGTCAACTCCGTTTCGTCGTACATCTTTCTGTTTCGTCGAAGACCTTCTGTTTCGTCGTCCATGCCTTAGCAATTTTTTAGTTTTGATGTCTATTAACAGAATGTTTGTATCAATGTGTTATATGTCCTTTTGATGTTCAAGCATAATTGTATATAAGTCTAATACACTTATTGTGACATTATGACCTATTGTGGACATTTTCATGTACAGATGGCACCGAAAGAACGCAAGAAACCGACTAAGAAGGAAAACAAGTCGGAAGAGGAAACTATGTCTGAGAAGCGTCATAACCAAATCGCTTATCTGGATCCAGATGACAAGATCGTTGAACTGAAAGATATCACGAAATGGATCAGGGAATCGCGGATCAATTATGCTGTTACTTTCTCGACGCCAGTTTACAAATCTCTTATCAAAGCTTTCTGGGATTCCGCAAGTGTTGTACAAGTAGATGGAAAGGAAGTTATTAGAGGTCGTGTGAATGATGTTGATATTATTGTTTCTCTGGATATCTTGAACGAGGTTTTACAGCTACAAGACCATCCGGATGCACCATTTTCTATACCAATCATGTGTACGAGAGACTGCTTGCTACGAATGAAGTGTAGAGGAGACATCTTCAACAAACAAATCAACAAGGGTGATATGCCATTACGCTACAAATTCTTATTGCACATTCTCATTCAGTGTCTTAGCAATAGACGTGCTGGATACGATATGGCTGGAAATGATCTAGTCGGATTCATGTTGGCGTTGGTGCTGAACAAACCGTTTAGCATCTCAAAGTATCTCTTCGCCAATATGAAAGAAAACATGACGAGGACTGGGAGTAGAGTAACCGGGAACAAGTTCTGGATGTATCCGCGGTTTCTTCAAATGATCATGAATGTTCAACATCCTGGTCTTCCGAAAGCCGACAATGACATTCTGAAGATAGAGGCTATGAATTTCAACTCTTTAAGAATAATCAAGAACCTTGCAGCTAAAAGATACAAAGAAAGCGTGCCTCCAAGAAAGTTGTTTGGTGCGCTAGGAAATACTGATTATGTTGCTCCAGCAAATGATAAATGGCGTCATGATGACAGCCAGTCCGACGATGAAGAGCCGGAGTTGAAGAGAAGAATGGTTGAAAAGTTTGGCCCAGATCCAACTGATTCTGATATGTCAGAGAGTGATGGTGATGATGATGGTGATGATGGTGGTGATACAGGTGCCGTTGGTGCATCTAGTGTTGGTGTATCTAGTGCAGGTACAGCTGGTGGTACATCAGCTGGTGGTACATCAGCTGGTGGCGATGACGAGTCTGATTCTGATTCGGATGATCATTTAATCGAGCCTGGATATGAAATGTATCTTGATGATCGTGGTGTAAAAAGATACCGGAGAATTAGACAGGAAGATGATCCTGAATATGTTCCAGAAGAGACTGGAGCTGAACGTTTAAAGAAAAGGAAAGCTGAGAAAGCCGCTGCACATCAAAAGAAGAAAGCAAGAAGATACTTAGCTACTTCTGCACGGCAATCTGTTCCTCAAGAGCCTGTTCAAGAGCCAGTTCAAGAAACTCCTGTGGTATCTTCTGCTGTTGAAACTCCAACGGTTACCCCTCAGGTCGTTCCTCAAAGATCTATGGCTGCTGCAATAAGAGCAACTACTTCGCAGCCTAGTTCAGAACGTCAAAGGATGTTCTCAGAATATTCTCAAGACGAGAAGAACAACTATCTATTCTCTCAACTTGAAGCAGCTGCTGATCATATTCAGAGGCAAACTGAATTTATCAGGATCACAAAAAATGATCAGGTCAGTTAATTGGTGGAAATTAACAGGTTGAAGTCCACTGTTGATCAACAGCAAACTGCAATAGAGCGCCAACAAGCTGAGATTGATCTACTCAAGGCTGAAAATGTAAGCTTGAAAGCTGCAGACGAAGAGAGAGAGAGAGAGAAGTAGCACTATACTTCAAAAGTTGGCTGAAGAACTTAAAGGAAGATGTGACTACATGAAAGAATGGTACGACTCACGGAATACAAAGATACAGGATGGAGTTAGGACGCTAACTGCTGGCTATGAGTTTCTTCGTAAGAAGGTTGTTACTCTATGGGATGATCAATGTAAACAACAAGGAGTTATGCAAAAACAGGATGATGATCCTGAAGATCAAGGGAATCCTGAACCTTCTACTACATCAGAGCAACCGCCAGCCGCTACATCTTCTGCAATCATTGTTGTTCCCCAGCCAGTGATCGAATCTTCTCAAGGAACCTCTTCTGGAACAGTTCAACAGGTTGAAGGTACTTCTTCTGTTCCTAGCAGTGCTGATCTTGCATTACAGGTAGTTCATCCAATCACTGGAGAATTGCTTGAAGAAGGTGAAATAGTCGAGGATCTCTCACATGAGCAATTGCTTGCTCTACATGCTATGAGAGAGATTGATGACGCTGAGATCGAAAGAATGCCTAGTGAGCCTGATTCTACTGATGTGGAAAACGTTGAAGAGATTGTCTTCGAGGGAAATGAGCAGAAGTCCGCGTATGTACGTCAAGACGGGACTGAATTCCCTCAGTTCGATGAAGACTGGCTAAAAGAGAATGTTGAAGTCATTGATGAACACTTAAAGAACCGTGATACATCTGAAAATGCCGCAGATGCATTCACCACGTGGCGACAACAGTTCTTATCAAGAGTTTCCAAACCGGTGCCAGAAACTACTCAAGTTGAATACTTACAGTTAGAAAAAGCAAAGCCAAATGGTCGAATCCTCTGCTGGATGTTTGTCAAAGAAATTCACTGCGTCGCCATCAAACGGGAGTTTGGAATTCAATACTTCCGGTCATTGCCGAGCATACTCTCTTTGCCTTTTTATGATGTGGCAGCATTGACGAAGTTGGATCTCATAAATCGTCCAAACTTTGAAGGCGCAACTTTATTCGAACGACTGATAAAGATGAACAAGAAGTCTGGCTGGAAAGACAAGTCATACAAGCCTCAATTCCCTATTTATCAGCAAATCAAGTTTACTCTCGATCCGGTAACTAACACTGGCAGATACAGGCTTGTGTATCAGCCAGCGAAAGTCGTAGATAAAATCTCATTAATGCCGATGCAGCAGGATTTTCTCGAAGATATGGCATTATGGTGCTACGACTCAGACACTCATGAAGCTGTGATCGTGTTTAGAGGTGATCGTGCAAATTACCGGATGTTGGATCCAATGTGGATCGTTAACATGTCCGAGGCTGACATCAACAGATTATATCGTCTCGAAATTTTCTATGAAGATCAGGACGCACATCAAGCTTTGAAATTTCAGCGCGTCGCTTGTTTTTGCTACTACCGGGGAATTCATGCGGGCAGTTCGTGGTCCGAACAACACTGAAGAAAGAAGATTGAAGACCGAAGACGAGTAACAGACAAAGGGGAGTTTGTTGGTGCACCTTTTTGTGTCTGTAACTAGTCTTATTTACCGTTGTATTTTGTACGGTCTTTTAACGTTTATCGAGTCTGTATTTGCCGTCGACCAAGTCGGGTATCCTCCTATCCACTTGTGTCCGACTTATTTTGTCTCTATTTGGTATGTAATGTATACGAACAATGCATGTTGCATGTAAGGGTAATACTGTCATTATTATTGTGTTTAATATGAAGTTTGCTGCAACTGTCTGTTTGCAGCAAACAGGTCACATGATGCAACCTTTGACGAAACAAGTCTGTTTCGTCGAACACATCACGACGAAACAACCCAATGTCATTTGATTCTGTTTCGTCGACATCAGGGACGAAACAACTCTTGTTTCGTAGACTGTTGGGCTGCTTCAGGCCCAGTACCTGGCCCAATGTTTGTTTCGTCGACCCACCTTGTGTTTCGTCGAGACTAAGGCCCAAGCTACTATATAAACACTTTCTAGTTTCTCTCAGAAACCAGATGAGAGCATACCCTTAAAGTTACTCTGTCAAAACTGTGTGTGTATAAGTTGTTCTTGGTTCTCATCCCATTTTAATCAATAGATTGCGTTTCGTTGATTATACCGTGTGTGTTATTTACTGTGTTTGATTTGGCATCGTTACGGGGATTCCGCACCCGTGACATTGTTTGTTATAAACAAGGATAGGTTTTCGTTATCGATCCTCAGATTTCGGGACCTACAACGTGTTGAATAGATCTAAAAAAGAGTTACATCTTTAAAAACCATGTGTATTACACATATTAAATAAATGTAATTTTATATATTAAATACTAAAAACGTCGTATCTTTAAAACCCCTTGTATAGTCAGGTTGAAAAATCTACCAAATAATAAAAAAAATTGTATCCTTAAAAACCCCGTGTATTACACGTGTTAAATAAATCTAATTTTACATAGCAAATGATAAAAAGTTATATCTTTAAAAACTTCGTGAATTATACATGTTATATAAATGTAACTTTGTATAGTAAATAATAGAAAAAAGTTATATTTTTAAAAACTCCGCGTTTTACACGAGTTGAATAAATATAATTTTGTATACCAATTAATAAAAAAATTATATTTTTAATAGATTAGGATAACATTTAATATTAATTTATTATTTATATGTTTAATATAAGATAAGCAGGAAAGAGAGGTACTTGTTTTAAAAGTATATTAAATTATCAATATATATTTGAGGATAATATTTGATTTAATATTAATTTATTGTTTATTTGTTTAGTTAATATAAGATAAGTATAGATTTGAGGATACCTTCTATGAATGACACGTGTTCAAAACTTGGTTTCTTTTATTATAGTAGATAGATTCTTTTAGAGAAGTTATTTCCATATAATTTCCTTTATAGGTTTTTTAAGCATCTATATATGTGTTTCATATATAGCATAAATGATGCTACAACTTTATGAGTAAAAGTTTTGATATTATCTTCAAGCCAGTCACTCCTAGTACACAAAGAATATTAAAAGAAATCCATCATTTTTTCATTTCTATTTACGACCCTATCAGTGACAGACTCAGGATTTTTTTATGGCGGTGTAGAATAATTTTAAAGATTTTAGGCCCTTAGGTATATGAAAAAATTTTGGTTCATATCGGGCCGTATCAGGTCGATTCGGGTCGGTTCATGTAAAACAAAAGAAAAAAAACACGTCAAACGTTGTTACAAACATATTTAAAATGTCGCCCTACGGATTTTTATTTTTTAAAATTTATACAAACACCTTTTAGAGCTACTTTTCTAAGCAAGTCTTTCTCTATATAACATATACAACTAATTTTTAACACTAAACACTTAAACAATCATCAACAGACTTCATAATTTTTAACTTTGAAATCAAGTCCCAGTTTTAATTGTTGATTCTTTGTAACTAACCTTTAAACACAGTAAATTTTAACTAATACAACAAAATCAGCCACCTAAAGTTTCAAAAAACAACAAAACAACTAAAATTTCAAACATTTTTAACAATTTTATTTCTCCTAAAAATCCAAATAAAACAAGAAAACAACAAAATAATCGAACCATTCCCGAAAAAAGTGATAAAGATGCTGTTTTCGTGAGTTTGGTGGCCATAATTTACTATTATCCAGCGGAATCCCAAGCTGTTGCTGCTGCCTGATGAAGACCTGTTGTGCGCTGTTGTTGGTGTCGTGGGTTTGGGATCACAAAACAAAGAGCGGGACAAGAGAAGGGGAAAGGGCGGTGGGTTGGGTTATTATATTTTAGTTCAAATTATATTATTAGTTGGGTTGGGCTTGGGTTATGGAGTGTTTATTAGGCTAAAGGTTAAGAAAAGTTAACTAGTTAAGTGAAAAGTTAATTATGTTGTATTTAAAAAAAAATTCAAGGGGTGCGGTTGAGATTTTCCAAGAGGTGCAAACGAAAATTTTCAAGGAGTGCGGTCGAGATTTTACCGGGAATTTAGCACTTAATCTTTTTTTTCAAGGGGTGAGCCACCCACCTTGGGCATAAAATGAGTACGCCCCTAGACCCTTGGTTATTTGATTTTGCTGGTCCAAGAAACAAAAATGAAAAAGATCAATGATGAAGTGCACAAGAATTGGACTTTGTTATTACTCTACTGCTTCAGCCTCAACCTCCCATTTCAATCAAAGAATCCTGCATCTCAAAAATGCTTCTGGAGCCACTAAGCTCAATGATGCCCTCCAACTGTTTGATGAAATGCTTCAAAGACAACCTCCACCTTCCATCTTCCAATTTACTCAGTTGATTTCTGTTATTGTAAAGGAGAAGCAATACTCCACTGCCCTTATACTTTTAAAGCAAATGAAGCTGATGGGTATTCCTAGTGATCTTTATACCATGACTATCTCTATTAACTGTCATTGCCGGTTGAATCAAGTTGCTTACGGTTTTGCCCTACTGGCAACCATCTTCAAGCAAGGACATCCACCCAGTTTGGCCACCTATACTACTCTTATTCATGGACTTGTTCTTGCTGATAGGGTCTTTGAAGCTGTTGAGTTGTTCAAGAAACTGCTTAGAGAGAAAGTTTGTGAGCCTAATCAAGTTATGTATGGAAGCGTTATTAATGGGCTCTGTAAAGTAGGTCACACTAGCAAGGCCCTTGAACTGCTCACGTTCATGGAATCAGGCTCTTGTAAACCCTCTGTACCACATTACAATACAGTCATTGATAGCCTCTGCAAAGATAGAATGGTTGATGATGCATTAGAATTATTTACGCATATGACTGAAAAGGGTGTCCTTGCGAATGTTATCACTTACAGCTCTTTGGTTCAAGGTCTATGTAACTTCGGTCGAGAGACAGAAGCTGCAAAAATGTTGATAGATATGGAGGAGGTAGGAGTATCTCCCTCAGTGGTTACCTTTAATATCTTGGTGAATTCCTTTTGCAAGCAAGGATCCGTTAAAGAAGCAGAGCTTGCTGTACAAGCAATGGTACGAAGAGGTCTACATCCAAACATAATCACTTACAATGCACTAATCGATGGATACTGTTTACGTGGTGAAATAGAGGAAGCAGAGAATGTTATAGATCGTATGATGGAGCAGGATATTGTGCCCGATATCATCACCTATAATAGCCTGATAAACGGATACTGTAAGAAGAAGAGAATCGATGAGGCCTGACATCTCTTTCAAGAAATCCAAGACAAGGGTTTGATTCCGGGCGTTATTACTTACAATACCATGTTACAAGGTTTCTTTGAATCAGGGAATCCTGCAGCGGCTAGAGAACTGTTTAACAAGATGCAAGCAAAGGGCCTAACACCGGATATATGCACCTATCGTATCTTATTGCATGGAATGTGCAAAAACTCCCAGTGTTCTGATGCATTGGCTCTCTTTCGATCGTTGGAAAGCAAAGAATTGATGGAAGATGTAGTGTTGTATAGTATATTGATTGATGGTTATAGCAAATATGGGAAGCATGACTTGGCAATGGATCTGTTTGACGAACTCCATGTAAAAGGATTGAAACCGGATGTTAGGACATATACAGTGATGATAAGTGTGCTTTGCCAACAAGGCTTATTTGGTAAAGCAAAAGACTTGCTAAGAAAGATGGAAGAGAATGGTTGTTTGCCAGATAGTGTGACGTACAATGTGATTGTTCAGGAATTCTTGAAGCAAAAAACATTCCAAGAAGCAGAGATTCTTCTCGAGGAGATGATTAGCCGAGGTTTCTCGACTGATTCCACTACTTTTGAGATGTTGCTTAACCAAATCCCGAGCACAGGACAAGATTCTCCCATGCAAACTATCATTCAGAAGCTAACAAATATTAAATGAATCAATTGATAAGTTGTATAAAATTCCATTTGCTGGTGTTTGATTTGAGTGACGACAACCTCGTATTTGTCTGACCTAAATCCAAAGAAATAGGCATTTGAGCCAAACCACATGCCTAAGTACCCTATGGGTTTACCTAGCCGAGTGTTCTAGTGACAATCGGAACAGTAAAAAATTTAGTAAAAATTTAGTTACCTAGTCATGTGTTTCTGTTTTCACATAAGGCGCACAGCCAGAGATTAGAATCTCACAGTGTACTCTTGTTTGCTTTTATGTTTTCGGGATTTTCTCCTTTTGTTTCGTAAATCTTAAGCATGGTGAAAGGTTGCGTCAGGTGGCTAACACGTCAAAACGGGTTCAGGGCAAAAGTGCAAAACATGTTCAGGTCAAAGTGTCAAATGGGTTCTGACCAAAATGATTATTTACATTTGTTGGGTAATATATTTTGTTTTCTTGCAAACCTTTGATACAAAGTTTTGAAGCAAACCAATCACTCTTCTCTCCAAAAACCGGTTCCTTACCCAACCCGGTTCCACCAATACCCATTTATTGACTCGTTGACCAGAACCAGAACCGGTTCCAACTTGGAACAAGTTTTGAAAAAACCTTGGTTTTGTGCACCTGTACTTCTAACTGTTAGTCGTGTTTTTTATGGTCCCTCAGTTAAGCGTATAAATGCAAGGTTATAAAAATCGTGATCCTGGTCTTGAAACACTAGCTGCGTCGACAGACGATCGTTTTGGGGATAGGGTCGGTCTAAAGGTCATTTCGAACTTCTTATGAACATTTCATGTCCTGTGTAAGTGGTCATTGTTATAGATTGATCCTGTGAATGTGATCCATGTTTGCAGAAACTTAAACCGGAGTAGGATCTCGGTCTTGAATCTTGACAACGTTGTATAAAAGATTGTGAGATTGTTGAATAAACACAGAATATAAATCTAGAGTTATGAGGTATGCCAGTTCAATAAGTGGTCAGTGGAATTTGGAAAGAAGCTATGGCAGTTAAGTTGGTTGATCAGTTGGTTAGCGGTTAAACAAGTCGGTTACTAAATTTAAGTCAAATGAGCTCATATCTGGTTAATGGTTAGTCTTAACAGCGAAGGTATGTACTTGAAATAGATATGGAACCTAGAGTTAAGCGTGTTAGATCGGCTCAACTTATTTATTGTTAACAATTTGAAGTTTGAGCTCGAGTGTTGCTCATAAAATGCTTGAGCCAACTCGTTAATTCTTAATATTTATTGTGATTTCAAAATAAAATTTTGTATATAAACTATTTCTAGTAACTAGGGAGTTCATAAATCAACCATATAACATAGATGTATTTG
Organism: Helianthus tuberosus; assembly: GCA_030545235.1. Lineage (NCBI taxonomy): Eukaryota > Viridiplantae > Streptophyta > Magnoliopsida > Asterales > Asteraceae > Helianthus > Helianthus tuberosus. The sequence continues at coordinate 8,830,063 of CM060373.1, read as the reverse complement.
TAAATGAAATTGGGGCTTGTAAAAAATTAAAATTTAGGCTTAATATAAACATGGCAAATGAGCAACCTTACCTTAGGCTTAGCGGTATGGGGTCCGTCCCCTGGACCGTCCCACCCGGCGCCGATCAGCACACCGTCCCCCGTCCTCGTCGTCTCCGTCGAGTAGGAGACGTTGGAGACGGCCCGCTAAATGACAAAAAAATTGTCTTTTCCCATGCAATTGACCGTTTATAAAAAAAAAATTTAATTTCCATTTTGAAATAAACAAACGGCTATATTTTTAATTTTTACCAAAATCCAACCAAAAATTATATATATTCACCACTTTTACACCATTTTTCACACCTTTTCACCCACTACAACCTCATCTCTCTCTCTAATTTTTAAAAGCTTCTTCCCTTTTTATAAAAAAATTATTCTACCATGGATCCCTTCAACCCGAACAACCCGAACGTCCCCAACAACCCGAACAACCCGAACCCCCCGAACAACCCGAATGTATTTTCGGTGCCGGGGTACTATCCCACGATGGAACCAAACCAATTCGGTCAATTTTCCGCAAACGCTTTTGCCGCTTTCCAAAACTCACCGAATGTTTTTGCTCAAGGAGTGGGAAATATTGACGACGGATGTTGATAGTTATCCCGAACCGAAAAGCTCGACTTTAAAAAAATTGCAAGATGACATCATCAAGAAGCATCAAAGTGGATGATTTTTATAAGTTTATGTTTTTTTTTAAGTTATTAGGAGTTTTTTTAAGTTTATGTATTGTTTTTTTTAATATTAATGAAAGTATTTTCCTGTTTTATTTGTTAAATGTTAAAAAAAGTGGAAGATTTAAAAAAAATAAGGCTGGTGGGTATGAGGTCCGTCCCCACCCCCGTCGAGTAACGGCGACGCCGCTACACCATCCCCCCCCCGGTCCCCGTCCGGCTCTGGACGTTGGCGACGATCCAAATAATGTGGGCCCCCTCTAAAAAGTTACCGTTAAATAAAAAAAATTCACCATTTTCTATTTAAAAACCAACGGTCATAAACATAATATATATAAATTTCAAACCTTTTTTCACCTCCATTCACAATTTTAACCCCTTTTTCTCATCTCTCTCCCTTTATTTTTTATAAAACATCTTCCACTTTTATAAACTTATACTCTACCATGGATCCCTTCAACAACCCGAACGTCCCCAACAACCAGAACAATCCCAACAACCCGACCCAACCGAATGTTTTCTCGGTTCCGGGATATTATCCGACGCTCGAACCGAACCAATTCTCTCAATATTCGTCAAACGCCTTTGCCGCATTCCAACACTCACCGAACCAATTCGCTTAATTATCTCAAAATCAAGCCCTTCAACAAATGATGATGCCGAGTGCTTTTAATCTCCAACCGAACCCGACGCCACCCGTTCAACCCCAGCGATCCCGACGCAACCCGTTCAACAGTCCGAACCCGACGACGATGTGGAAGTTGTTCTCGAAACCCAACCGCAAAAAGAAAAAGGCAAATGAAGAAAAGGCAAGCAAGTGGTGGGTGAGCAACCATCCAAACCAAAGGCGAAACCGTGGACGCCAATCGAAGAAGAAGCCTTAGCTAAGGCTTACATAGACACGTCTACACACCCGACAAAAGGTTGGTAAAACTAACTTTTTTTTAAGTTTATATAATGTTTTTTAATATTAATGAAAATATTTTGTTAATTTATTTGTTAAATGTTAAAAAAAAGTAGAAGATTAAAAAAATAAAAAATATAAAAGTGGTGGGGTAGGATCATCTAGGACCATCCTCCCGTACCTTCTACTTTTGTGGGATGGACCATCATTTGGAGGACTATGATGTGACGCCTACGTGACAGATCATCCTCCAAGGGGGGATGGGCACCATACCCTCTAGCCCAATAAACTAGTGGGGTAGGATCATCTTCCCATTTCCATTGTTTTTGTGGGATGGACCATCCTCAAGAGGACTTTGATGTGTCGCCTAGGTGACGGATCATCCTCCAAGGGAGGATGGTCACCATACCATGTAGCCTTAGGTATAACTCATCTAGGGATGACAAAAAAAAAGACCCGAACCTAACAAGAATAGCCGAAACCCGAAACATTCAGAACGGGATTCGAGTATCGTATCGATAAAAAAAAGTTTACGGATTCGGGAACGGTATGGTATTAGGCATGGTTGCAAAAGTCGCTAGGCGCTCCCTAGTCGGTCGACCGGGGAGTTGAGAGTACCCGGACATGTTAAATTATAAAGAAATTAGTTTTCGGAAATTAAATATATGTCAAATAACATAAATTTACTAATTTTTATAACAAAAATACGTGAAAATGATATTCATTCTTTAATATGATAGGCATAGAAATTATGTTTTTTTTTTTTAAGTCAAACTCGACCCGAGTTTACTTACTAGATCCGATTCTGGCTGAGGTTGACCGCTTTTGATCGATTCTCGAGTAATTATGCGGAGTTGAAGAAAGTCGACTCGGCAACCTACCTTGTAGAGACTACTCTGTGAGTACTCGGCCTTGGAGGCCTTGTTTTACAATCATATCCTGGCACAACGCGCGGGTGACGACCCATCGCGCGGGTGAGTACACCCTAGTTAGCTTTATTAGAGAAAAAAAATGATTTCATGCCCTGGCCAATGTAACAACGAATTCAGAAGAACCGAAGATTTCAAGAATTTGGGAAGTCCATCTTCGTCTTGTTTATATTGCAGCAAGATGATTAACTGCACAAGACTTCCCCATCTTTATTACTCTACTGCTTCAACCTCTCATTTCAACCGAAGACTTCTGGGAGCCACCAAAGTGGATGATGCACTCCAACTGTTTGATGAAATGCTTCAAAGGCAACCTCCACCTAACATCATTGAATTTAATAAGCTCATTACTGGCATTGTAAAGATCAAACATTATTCCACTGCTCTTATGCTCATTAAGCAAATGAAGTTGATGGGTATTCCTGCTAATATCTATATTATCAACATCTCTATTAACTGTCATTGCCGGTTGAATCAAGTTGCTTATGGTTTTGCCTTACTCGCAACCATCTTCAAGCAAGGTTTTCCACCTGATTTGACTACCTATACTACTCTCATTCATGGGCTTGTTCTTTCTGATCGGGTCTTTGAAGCTGTTGAGTTATTCAAGAAACTGCTTAGAGATAAACTTTGTGATCCTGATCACGTTATGTATGGAACCGTTATTAATGGCCTCTGTAAAGTAGGTCACACTAGCAAGGCCCTTGATTTGCTCACGTTCATGGAATCAGGCTCTTGTAAACCCTCTGTACCACATTACAATACAGTTATTGATAGCCTTTGCAAAGACAAAATGGTTGATGATGCACTAGAATTATTTACGCATATGACTGAAAAGGGTGTCCCTGCGGACGTTATCACTTACAACTCTTTGGTTCAAGGTCTATGTAACTTCGGTCGAGAGACAGAAGCTGCAAAAATGTTGATAGATATGGAGGAGGTACGAGTATCTCCAGGAGTGGTTACCTTTAATATCTTGGTGAATTCCTTTGGCAAGCAAGGATCCGTTAAAGAAGCAGAGCTTGCTGTACAAACAATGGTACGAAGAGGTCTACATCCAAACATAATCACTTACAATGCACTAATCGATGGATACTGTTTACGTGGTGAAATAGAGGAAGCAGAAAATGTTATAGATCGTATGATGGAGCAGGATATTGTGCCCGATATCATCACCTATAATAGCCTGATAAACGGATACTGTAAGAAGAAGAGAATCGATGAGGCCAGGCATCTCTTTCAAGAAATTCAAGACAAGGGTTTGACCCCGAACGTTATTACTTACAATATCATGTTACAAGGTTTGTTTCTATCAGGGCATCCTGCAACGGCTATAGAACTATTTAACAAGATGCAAGAAAAGGGCCAGGCTCCAGATATATACACCTATCGTATCTTGTTGCATGGAATGTGCAAAAACCCCAAGTGTTCGGATGCATTGGCTCTCTTCCGTTCGCTGGGGAATGAAGAATTGATGGAAGATGTAGGGTTGTATACTATATTGATTGACGGTTATAGCAAATGTGGGAAGTGTAATTTGGCTATGGATCTTTTTGATGAACTTTTATCAGGACTGAAACCGGATGTTAGGACCTATAGTGTGATGATACGTGTGTATTGCCAAGAAGGGTTATTTGTTAAAGGTAAAGAATTGCTTAGAAAGATGGAAGAGAATGGTTGTTTGCCAAATAGCTTCACATACAATGTTATTGTTCGAGAGTTATTGAAGGAAAACGAGTGTAGAGAAGCTGAGATATTTCTTGAAGAAATGATAAACCGAGGTTTTATGCCTGATCATGCTACTTTTGAAAATTTACTAGTCCGGATCCCAGACGTAGGAAAAGATTCTCGTTTGCGAACTATTGTTCTAAAGCTAACAAGTGTAGAAAGAAAAGACGTCAAGAGTACTTAATCTAACATCTCGGTCTCGAACTTGGCGAAATCCAGTTTGGGTGTTTGCTAATAATTTGTTACTAACCAACATATGGCAGTTCAGATTCCAACATATATGACATGTTACTACAACATACATAAAGTTCTAATATTTATAATAATGGATGGTAAAAGTTTTTTTTGTTGCCTTTTTACTCTTTATTTAACTGTTCTAATTACAAACTGATAGAGTAATTAGTTAATTAATATGCTATATGAATCTATTAATAATTATACTTCTCTGCACAAAATCACTTAAAGCTCTTCTTGGTCAAGACTGAAAATATTATTCTTATGTCACTAAATACATCAGGAATATTTAGAGGATAAATTTATAGGAAATGTTATATACCAAAAAAACATTTATATTGCCATAATAGTTACATTATATTCTTTTCTATAAATATAAATTGTCGTATATTCACCTACTTGTCGCAAACTGAAAATTTATGTCAAGTTTACAGAAGTATTAGTATGTTATTTAATTTATTAGTGTACTAGCCTAAGACCCTACGAGCTTCGCGGGTGGCTAAACACCAACTAAACACATAAAATAATTTAAACATAAAGGCGTTAAAGTGTGATTTGTTAAGCCTAATATTTTGAGAGATTTGAGCACGTCCCAATAGTACATCTACATGATGTTCGTTACACATTAAGTTTTTGTATATGAAACCTTCATTACGATATTTTCATGCCTTTTGTCAAAAATGACTTGCACCGGCAGTGTGAACATAAAAAGTACATTAAGAAATCAAGGTAGAGTAATACATAATACAAACTTATTCATCTACGTAAAGGTACTAACGAACATTGTGTCACAAAAGTTGTAAACAAAATGCGTTAATGTTATGCATGATATGATTAATATTTAGTAGAAAGCAATTTTAGGGAAAAAGGTAAAAACAAAAACAAAAGAGTCTGAAGTGAGATTAAGATAACAAAACATATATAGTAATAATTGTTCCAAAACTGTTACCACACATACAACATGCTTGGTAACGATATTAATTGTTTACTTCTGACGCCATCTGTCAATAGATACATCCCCTAGGGGTTAGGATTAAGAATTCGCAACGTGTTTTGATTCCTATCATATCGCAGCAAGAACTGAGCTCCATTTTCCAACCCAGCCTGAAGCATGAAGTTGTGCCATCCTCTGAAAGCATACCGAGGTCTCCCACATGCCGTTTCTTGCCGGATCTCTAGTGTCATTGAAAACCCGTCTTCAGTTTGAACTACCATCTCATCAAGGACAGACAAATTTACATTTGCTGCAAATGCCTTTGGGAACCACTGCATTACAGTCCGATAAAATAAACAAATTAAAAAAATAATAAAAAAATACAAACTTCAGAGCGTTACATAATATTAAAATAAAGCATTTAAAGTATGAAAAACTTACAAAACGAAAAGATAGACACCATGTTAGTTCGTACTGGTTGGCTTGATCAACAACGGCCGGAATCTGTGGAACGTCAACAAAGTCTGGTTCCAACACAGGATCCGCTTCAAAGACTGGCACATCATGTTCAACGTCTACAATGTCATCTTCCAATACATGCTGCTCTTGAAATGCTACATCAGCATGACCATGGCCGATAACTTCTTCTTCATAATCCATGTCTTGATTCTCCCCGTCTAATAACAAATCTTCACTAACATCTATTTCTTCTGTGTCTTCCTCTTCTTCAACACCAACACTATTGGCAACCTTGGGAACAACAGACTGTATTCCATTAGGACGGAAAAGCAGAATGTTGAAAATACGTCTCGAAACCAACTAAAAAACGATTACATCACCTGATATGAGATGAAGTTCCTTGGTAATTTGTGAGAAATCTTGAATGAAGTAGTTCGATCCCCAGAGCCTATTCACATTGACATTCCACATGTGTGTACCTCCAAAACGAATTGTAAAGTTATCGTCCAAAGTGTCGGTTTTGAAATACCTGTTCATAAACTCTTTCGGCAACCACTAAATCAAGAATAAATGAACTCGTCAATAAAAAGGTCAGTTGGTATGAAAATAAGTAGTAAAGTATAAGTTACCAAGTTAGCGTTCTCGGGAAATAACATCTCTAGAAAAAACTTGTTGTTTAGTCGGAAAGACAATCAGCCTTAAAATGAGTGAACTTTAGCGTCTGAGCATCAACAACATGGAAAACAATAACATCATTATCCTCCACGCCAACATCACGAACCATTGCAGACCAACCATTCGATAAACAATACCTAGTGGTAGTAGATTTCACCAAAACAGTCCACTCATTTCCCTCTTCATTTGAAATTATCACAGGACCAATCTGATAGCCCTTCAAGTTGTCAAACTTATTATACCTTAAAGGGAGAGACTGTAATTTACAAACATATTACATTAGTTGATGCTAAGACGCTCGACATATTACAAATAGCACTTCATTAAAAAACCATTACCTGTTCAGTTTTTGAGGAGTCCGCAATAACAATATAAAATCCTCGGTCTAAAAGAAAACCTTGCACCTCATTCTTAATGGATTCCACCACTGGTACGACAAGGTCCAGACTAAGCGACTGAAGACCATTAGGACGGAACAGTTTAATCCTAAAAACATAATCATCAACCAACTCGAAAACAATAACATCGCCAGATATTAAACATAGATCATTGGAAACTTGAGAAAAATCAACAAAGAAATGGTTGATATCCCAAAGTCTTCTCATAGTAACAGTCCACGTGTAGTTTTTGTCAAAAACAATAAGAAAATTGTCAAACAGATTATCACCGTTGAAATGGTCTTGCATGAACTCTCTGGGTAACCACTGCAGTTGATTAAAAACCATTGAATAAGTACAAAATGTAAATATTTACTGAACATAACAACAATTTTTTAAAGCATACCAGATTCCGGTTCTCGGGGTGTAATATAACAATGTGGAACTTTGAACCTTGAACTGTGTGTGGATAACTCTTAAAATGAGTTATTCTAAACGTCAATGCATCTATAAGTTCAAATACAACATAGTCTCCATTGTCTACTTCAAGCACATTTATAAAAGTTGACCAACCGTTTGAAAGACAATAGCAGTCCGTAGACTCCTTGATTGTAACATTAAATATTGCTTTATCATCAGTGATTAACAAAACAGTTCCATGGAGATATCCATCTAAGTCATTCAGCTTGTTATACCAAGCTGGTAAAGGCTGCAAACATCGTTTAAGTCATTAAATAATCGAAACACAAAAAAATACGGTTAGGTTGTCACTTAACAATATAATAATATATAAGAAGTTATAAACAAATGTATTACCTGTTCTTCTAATTTCCTGTCCTCGATGTAAACAAAAAAAACCACGATCCATATTTGTCAAGAAATTTATAAACAACATTAATATAAATAGAATAAGGTTATAAATCCACGACAAACGAAAATAAAAAGGAAAAAAAAATCATATAAAGATAGGATCTAGAACACTATTCCAAAAAATGCAAATTTATTAAAACATTGCAGCCCCCTTTTTAAAATAAAACAATAAAATTCACTAATAAACGGCAATCAAAACAGTTAAAATGAGTAGGAAGCCTATTATCTATTTTAGGAAAAAAATGTAAAGAATGTGAATTCGGATACAAAAGTTAAAGAACCTACAAAACACGTATGAAAAAAGGACCAGTGAGAAACAGAAATGTATATTAAAACTTGTTTTAATCTAATACACATAACCTTAACTGATCTCATACAATGTTTAAAACATCAAGTAATCGTAAAGTATACTTTTAACACATCCAGTGACAAATTTTAAAACACTTAAGTGGTTGCAATATGTAATAAAATACAATCAATACAACCAAATGCAGAGTATACAAATATATTATCCTAATTTGAAAAAAAAACATCATCAACTAAAGTGTTAGAACACCAGGTATAGAAAAACAGAAAGTTACATCTTATGGTTCATTTAGTGTTCGAGAACACAAAAATTAAGTCTTTTAATATACAAAACAGTTTCAATAATCCGCCGGAAAATAACATTATCATAATCATAGAACAATTTAAACAAACATAACATTAAAGATGAGCATATCAACAGAAAGTAATGGCGAAGAAATCGGTTTTAATAATCGACATGCAAAAACATAATCATAGGAATCGGTTTAAAAATTTCAGTAAAACAACAACAATAAATGTATACAAACTTAAAATAAACATTATCACCTAAAAATCCGGTTATCGAGGAGATTAGGGTTCGTACAGTTAACCGGAAATGAGTTCAAATCATTTACTAAATCAACAATCATAGATTCGAAAAATAGAAATCGATGCATCAATAAACTTACCTGAGCCAAGATTGCCGAAGAAACGTGTAAAAAATCACTCGCCGATGAAGACGATGGTAGAAAAGATTCCGATTGAGAGAGGGATGATGAATGACGGTATGCAAATACAAAAATGTCTTCATATTAAATATTTTGGAAACACAGATCTTTGTAAATTTGGAATGACTGATGTGATTAGCTATAGATTGGAGAGATGCAATGATAATTTGGAGGAAAAAAAGAGGAATGCCGGGAATTGTAAGCATGCTTTTTATTAAATTGATTTCAAAACAATAAAGGGAGGTGATGATGAAGATGAAGTTATGAAAGAGGAAACGGGAAGTAAGGTTTTCGCGATAAAAAAAACTGTTACACCTATTGGAAATAATAGGGGTAATAAGATGACAAATGGCAAAACATGTTATTCTTTTCAAAATTCTTATTATAAAAGTTAACACTCCGTAAATAATCGTTTTTAAGATATACAGGATAAGTATTAATGAAAAACATAAGTCATTAAAGACTTCTTTATACACAACGTTCGATGTTTTATTTGTAGGCTTCCCATCTTTGTCCAGTATTAGCAGTTTAACACCGTCTCTTGTTTTAAGTCTAGATAACGCGACATACAACTGACCATGCGTGAAAACCGGTTGTCTCAGGTACAGACCAACCCTAGAAAGTGATTGGCCTTGGCTTTTGTTGATAGTCATGGCAAAACAAACAACCAACGGAAATTGCCTTCTTTGAAATGAAAAAGGAATCTTCTTGTCTGAAGGTACTAAACTAATTCTGGGAATATAGGTTCGAGTACCAATATTAGCTCCAGATATTATTTCAGCCTCTATTACATAGTTATACAACTTTGTAACCTTCAGCCTTGTCCCATTGCACAAACCATTTTTTGGTCAATGTTACGTAACAACATGACTGACACACCAACTTTTAGCACTAACCTATGATTTGGTAAACCTGAAACTTTAAGACCATTGAGAACATCCGGTGTGTATAATCTTTCTTGTATTGAACTAACATTTTCACTCGCACAAAGACGGTCGGAGCTTAGATACTCTCTTTCTTCACCGGGAAACAACGCTAACAACCTATCATTAATCTCGTTAACAACCTCATTCTTAGGCGCAAGTATAACCCTATCACTAAAATAATTAGGACTGCCGAAGTTCTCGAGAATCGAAGGATAAACAAATTCGATCAGGCTACAAATGTGATCGGAAGTATCATTAATTATAAGATCAGATGGCACTTCAATTGTCGCTTCTCCGTCATTAGGACCACCAACATTTCCCTCTCCTATATCCAAAAGCCACTTAGCAAAACTATTTATTTCCTCAACCTCGGATGGAGATCTTCCGACGGTTAACCTCATATTCTTTGACAACGTTAGCAACTTACATTTACTCCACAAATAAGAAGAACTTAATGATGCATTCACTGTCTCTTGTCTTCCATGTCACACCCCCAAAATCCACTTGCGGAATACCACCGCTTGGAGGCGTGACTGACCAGGATCCAGCCACCAATCATATTGAACAAGCATGTAGGTAGTTATAAAATCCAACCAATACAATTGGTGTCCAAACACAAACATAGTTTAAGTTGCAAGCGGAAGCATAACGTTTAAAAACCAAAACATAAGTTTAATTGTTTCAAAGTTTAACATGGCACACAGCTGTCCATGTCCCACAACAACTTTCTTCCATGCAGGCTCCAGCTAAGTACCTATTGACCTGCAAAGCATGTAGTAACGAGTCAACAATAATGTTGAGCGAGTTCACAGTTGGGTGTTTGTTTTAAGTTGTTCTGAAAACAATTTCCTTTATCTGGCATCCTGCCGTGGGGGTTACCCCATAGTTGAAAACGTGATTTGTTTAACCCAATTACTCTGGCTATCCAGCCGTGGGGGCTACCCCATGTTTGTTATCTGGCTCCACGGCCGTGGGGGCTACCCCGTGTATGTTACTAGACTCATTACCATATCGACTGCTGACTGTAGTCATGTTTATGTGCCCTTAGCGTCGGTGTCTATCATCACCGACGTCCCATAGTCCATTAGTTCACGCCCGTCCTCTGCGGCACGGTGTGAGGCTTGTCAAACCTAAATAGCGCTATCTAACTAATGACCCGCTCGCCATTGGCCCGGCGATTAAGTCGATATAAAAAGGAGGGACTTCGTGATAGAGTTTTGGTCTAGTGAAAGTTATCTGTCCAAGAGGACGAGGAATTATATTCCTGAACCAGCACTGTCCTACCCAATAAAGGACGAGGAACCCATGTTCCTTAACCCCATTCCCAACCCCTGGGAATCCCATGCTTTGTAGAGGGTGTGAACTCACCTTGGGTTGCTCGGCAGTTTAGTTTACTTGGTTAAGTATGCTGGTCACCACGTCCTAATATGGTCACCAGTATAGGTCAGGTTCAGGTGTAAAGGAGTCACATATATCCTACACGCATCTAACACATAGCATACATGACATATATTTATCCTCTAAGTTATTGGGCCTGTCCACGTTCCTAAACAGTAACAGTTAACACACGGCCCAATTATCAGTAACACATAATCCAGTTAAAGAGTGACAAGCACGAGTAATCCATACACTTCGGCCCAATAACAAAGATAAGCAGCCCAGTCGAGACAAGGTGGTCTCGACTCGAGAACACGCGGTCTCGAGTCGCAGCCAAGAGGTCTCGAGTCGCAATTGGCTGGTCTCGAGTTATGCAGGCATGAGTCCAATCTCGAGTCGAGATCATGGGGTCTCGAGTCGAGACCTTTATGGTCTCGAGTCCCTGAAGTCTGTCTCGAGTTGTCACTATGTGGTCTCGAGTCGCAATCACTACGGTCTCGAGTTGTAGTTCGATGGTCTCGAGTCGAAACCAAGGGTCTCGACTCCCATCATCTGCTGTTTCTAGAAGACCTGCATATATTGTACTTATCCAATAGTATTTCGATTTCATGGAATTGTGTACTGCCCAATAAAATAACATAAACATGTTTTGTTGTCTAAAATCCTAATCAAATGGATCAAACACATCATTTCAAATATTCATCTCATATTCAAGTAGTTCTTCATTTAGGGTTTTTCTCATTCACCAAACATGACTATTTAAGTCCTAAATCTAACGTACATTTCACCCAAAACAGGAACATGTATACATACAATCCCTATGTCATGACAACCTTGCATATCATTATCAAACAACATTTGTCCTATAATTTCTCACATAAGCCGAATGACCATAAGCATCCTAACTACAAATTATTCACCATTCAAATATCTTAGCAATTTATTATCATACCAAAGTTTACACACTACTTTTACTATTTAGTCATTCAAGCAAGTAACACCATTATGCACATAAACATCTAGTAAGGCATCTAAAGTACTAACCGGTTGCTATAAGGCACCGAGATGGAAGAAGATGATGAAGTGAATCCTCCGAATGATGATAATGAGCTTGGCCGAGGTTCCTTGTTGTTGTCGGTTGATCCGAGTGAGAGATGAGAAGTATGTTGAGACTTAGGGTTTTAGTGAGAGAAAGATGAGAGGAGAGGGAGAAGGAGAGTGTGTGTGAGAGTGAGTGTGAGTTGCCCAAAAATGGCAAGGTTGGCTAGGAGTATGAGTTATATACTAGCTCCAAGTTGGTGCACCCTAATGGGTTCCGGATGGATTAAAGGAGGTGCATGGCCAACCGGCCCAATTATCCTACTGTTCACTCGAGACTGAGTGGTCTTGAGTCGGGTCCTTGTGTTTTGGTTCCGGTTCACTACATACACACTTGTATAAACTATACTTTATACGTACACATTAATAACACATAGCACATTAAGATAATTCACAACTTTCATTTGCTAATATATAACACATAACGTTCCAGCATGTTACATCAAGATACAATGACGGGTTCTAAATTACGAGTTGTCACATTATCCCCAAGTTGAAAGAAATTTCGTCCCGAAATTTGGTAAGTACTCACTGAGGAAGCTAGTTAAGTTGTATGGTTTTCCTGGTTTTCCTGGGGTGTCACATTCCACCATTTCGAACAACGGGAAGGACTTGTCTAAAATCTCCACCAAAAACAATAACCTTACCACCAGATGAGATTTCAGAATTTCTTGAGGTGTCGAAATTGAAAATGTCATTCATTGTTCGGTCCAATGCTTCAAACGCATGTTTATGGACCATAGGTGCTTCATCCCATATAATAAATTTGGTCTGATACAACAATTTAGCGACATCACTATCTGGTTTTATATGACATACTGAATCCTCATTAAGATTCAATGGAATACAAAATCTGGAGTGTGCAGTCCTGCCGCCTGTCAATAACAGCGATGCAATTCCACTCGAAGCAACATTTAATACAATTTGGCTTTTTGATCTAAGTGCCGCAGACAACGTCTTCCATAAAAAAGGTTTTCCCGGTACCACCATATCCGTAAACAAAAAACATCCCTCCAGTGTTACCATCAACAGATTTCATTATCTCTTCAAACACCGACCTTTGTTCATCAGTTAACATATTCAATAGATTAACATATTCCTCTGCGAGACTTTATACGTCGTAAGTGCGCTCCTCGTTAATCAGACGATTGTCGAGATCAGATAACGAAGAAGAATCTGGAAAAGGCATTGTTGAGAAGTTCCGTAGCGATGAGCTATTCATACCTAAAAACTTTTCAATTTCCACCAAAGCATAATTTTTAAGTTCGTCGTCTGGAATTGATAAACCTGTTACATGTTGAAATACAGATACAATGAGTATGAAATTTTATTTAAACGATGTATGAAAAAAATGGAAAAAGAAAAATGGCTATTCTAAAGTTTTATAATATAATATTTTATTTACATATTCATCATGGATAGGTGAGCGATATAAATATGTACCTTCAACACGATGTAATTTACTGTATCTGTATATGAAGTCATCTGCCATGTATTTCCACGTGCTTTTGTAGGTCCCGATTTCGAAACCAAATCACTTGTCTATCACAAACACGGTCACGAGTGCGGAATCCCCGTGACTATGCCAAACCAAACATAGATAGTAACAACACAAGGTAACCAATGAATCACAGTCAATTGATTAGATGAGAACACGGTTCAAACATATACACACAAAGTTTGAAGTAAAACTCTCAGGGTATGCTCTCATAGTTTCAAAGTGAAACCATGTGTGGTTTATATAGCAGCCCAGGCCCAAGTGTTGACAAAACACTAATTGGGCCTGATGAAACATCCTGGATGATGAAACTCTAGGAGTTTCCTCACCCATCACGATGAAACATGGGGATATGACCATAAGGGAGTTTCGTCAACATGTACTCGACGAAACATGGGAGTTTCGTCGAGGGCTGCAAATGTTGATGTGCTGCAAACTGTCAAACAGTTTGCAGCAGGTAACTATAAACACACAAACAACATATTAACCCAAATGCAACATGCATTGTTCATTTACATTACATATCATAAGAGACAAACTTGTTGGACACAAGTAGGATAGGAGGATATCCGACTTGGTCGACAGCGAATACAGACTCGATTACGTAAAAAGACCGTACATTACATCGTTAATAAAGACAAGTTACAGACACCAAAATGATGCATCAACAAACTCCCCCTTGTCTGTTACTGTCTTCGGTCTTTAATCTTCCGTCTCTAGTGTTTCAGCGTCCAGGTGCTTCCAGCATGAATTCCTCGATAAAAGCAATAACAAGCGACGCGTTGAAATTGAAGCGCTTGATGAGCGTCCTTGTGTTCGTAAAATATATCATGCCGAAATAGCTTGCTGATGTCGTTTGCTGACATATTAACAATCCACATCGGATCCAACATCCGAAAGTTATCACGATCACCTTTAAACACGATCACCGCTTCATGAGTATCTGAGTCGTAACACCACAATGCCATTTCTTTGAGAAAGTTCTGTTCCATTGGCATTAACGGGATCTTGTCCATGATCTTCGTGGGCTGATACACAAGCTTGTAACGCGCCGTGTTGGTCGCTGGATCTAAAGTGAACTTTATCTGTTGATAAATGGGAAACTGAGGCTTGTATGACTCATCTTTCCAGCCTGTCCTTTTGTTAAACTTTATCTTTCACTCGAACAATGTAGCTCCTTCAAAGTTTGAGCGATTAATGAGCTCAAGCTTCGTCAAAGCTGCAACATCGTAAAAAGGTAAGGACAATATGCTCAGCAACGACCAAAAATATTGAATACCGAATTCCCATTTGATGGCTATGCAGTGGATATCCTTTACGAACATCCAGCAGAGAATTCTTCCATGCGGCTTCACTTTCTCAAACTATAGAAAATCAACATGTGCTTCTGGCGGTGTAGGCTTTTCAACTCTTGACAAGAAACGTTTTCTCCATTCTTGGAATGCATCAGTCGGATTATCAGAAGACGTATGATTCTTCAACTATTCATCAATGTCTTCCTGATTCTCTTTCATCCATTCTTCATCAAATGGATCAAACTCCGTTCCGTCAGCACGAACATAAGTTGATTTGCTGGTTTCCCCTTCAAACACAATCTCTTCAATGTTTTCAACATTTTCAGTTTCTGGTTCAACCGATATTTTATCAATTTCGGCATCATCAACTTCTTTCATCGCATTCAAAGCTAACAACTGCTCATGTGAAAGATCCGAGATAATTTCTCCTTCTTCAAGAAGTTCTCCAGTTATAGGATGAACAGCCTGCAAAGCAAGATCAGCTGTACAAGGAACATAAGATGTACCCGGTAGAGAGCTTTCGATGTAGGAAATGCTTTCAAGCTATTGTATTTCTTCAACATTTCCACTGGAGGTTCCTTGAGCAGATCCAAGTTGCGCAGGCTTAAAGACAACCAATTGTGTAGAGGAAGTTGCTGGCGGTTGTTCTGAAGTGGCAGAAGGGTCGGGGTTCCCTTGATTTTCAGGATCATCATCCTTTTTCTTCAACACTTCTTGTTGTTTACATCTATCGCCCCACAAAGTATTGATCCGCTTTCTAAGAAACTCATAGCCGTCATTTATTTTCTTGACCCCATCAACTATCGTGGTGTTTCGAGAATCGTACCACTGTTTCATGTAGTCATGCCTTTCTTTGAGAGCATCGGCCAACTTCTGAAGTTTAGAGCTGCTTTCTTTCATGCGGTTCATTTCAATACCGCGATTATTGTCTGCCGCACGCATCTGTTGCAACTGTCGCTCTCTTTCTTCGTCAACAGCTTTCAAACGAGCATTTTCAGCTTTCAATTGCTCTATTTCTGCCTGTTGGCGAGTGATCTCTGCTGCTTGTCGCCCAACAGTGGCATTTAACGTGTTAATTTCAAACTGTTGCCTGATCGAGTCGCCTCTCGTGGCTTAAATCACTTCAGAATGCCTGCCAATCTGACCTACAGCAGTTTGAAGTTGAGTGAATAGGAAGTTTACTTTTTCATCTTGATTCATCTGATGAAAGATAGTCTGTCTTCGCTCTGCGGTCGGCTGGGACGTAGTTGCACGAATCGTTTATGCGATAGACCGTGTAGGTGCCTGAGGAGTCACTGTAGGAGTTTCAGGAGTGGAACTCACTACAGGAGCTTGTTCGGTAGACCTTGGAGGAGATGGAATCATTTCAGAAGCTTCAGTGGCCATGAATCCAAGGTTTGGATCCATTTTCGCTTCTCGAGAAGGCTCTTGAGGAACGGATTTTTGAGCAGATGAAGAACCAATGTTCTTTCTTGCTTTCTTCTTTCGTTTGATAACCGTTTCCTTTTTCTTTGAACGTTTCGCTTCGGTATCCGAAGGAACGTATTCAAGATCATTCTCTTGCCTTATCCTCCTAAACCTTTTAACACCACGTTCATCAAAATAAACTTCATATCAGGGCTCAGGTGGATTGTCTTCAGATTCAGAATCCTCCTCGTCATTACCAGCTGAAGTGCCACCAGCTGCACCAGCAGACGATGCACCAGCACCACCAACGGCACCAGCACCTGCATCACCACCATCACCAGTATCATCATCATCACTGTCACTGTCTGACGAACCTGAATCCTCTGGACCAAACTTTTCTACCATCCTTTTCTTTAACTCCGACTCTTCGTTATCAGATTGGCTGTCATCATGGCACCATTTGTCATCTGCAGAAGCAATGTAGTCTGGTTTACCAAGAACACCGATCAATTTCCTAGGCGGCTTGCTTTCTGAGTATCTCTTGGCAGCAAGCGCCTTGAATATCCTTAATGAATTCTCGATCATTGTTTCTATCTTCAGGATGTCGTTGTCGGCTTTTGGAAGACCAGGATGCTGAACGTCCATGATCATCTGTAGAAAACGAGGATACATCCAGAATTTGTTCCCGGTTGTTCTACTACCAGTTCTCGTCATATTCTCTTTCATATTGGCAAAGATATACTTTGAGATGCTAAACAGTTTGTTTAGCACCAATGCCACCATGAGACCTACAAGGTCATTGCTTGCCATATCATATCCTGCACGTCTGTTGCTGATACACTGAATAAGAACGTGCAAGAGAAATTGGAATGTAACGGCAAATCTCCCTTGTTGATTTGAGAACTGAAGATGTCACCAATACACTTCATCCGTAATAAACAGCCACGAGTACACATGATTGGAATTGAGAACGGAGCATCCGGATCATCTTGCAGCTCTAAGACAATGTTCAATATTTCTTGTGAGACAATCACGTTCAGATCATTCACTTGCCCTTGAATGACTTCGGTTCCATCAACTTGCACCACGCTAGCGGAATTCCAGAAAGCTTTAACGAGCGATTTGTAAACAGGCGTTGAAAAGGTGACGCTTTGTTAATCCGCGACTCCCTGATCCATTTCATGATTTCTTTCAATTCGCTGATCTTTCCTTCTGAATCAAGATAGGCAATTTGATTGTGACGCTTCTCGGACATCACTTCTTCTTCTGATTTGTTTTCTTTCTTAGTCGCGGGCTTGCGTTTTCGCTCTTTCGGTGCCATCTGTATGTGTAAAACATCCACAATAAGTCATAATGGTATAAGATGTGCATTGGACATATGTTAATACAAGTTCAAGTGATAAATGGACATTTAACATATGATAACACATCTTCTGTGAAAGGGCACAAACTTGAAAAATTTCTAGGTCCTGGACGACGAAACTCTATATACTGCGACGAAACTCTCTTCTTCACGACGAAACCTCCTTGGTCAAACAAAGTCAAAGTTGACCGTTGACCATGGGAGTTTCGTAGACAGTCCTTCGACGAAAGTTCTTTAATTTTAAAGGGGGTTTTGTCATAGTGGGGTTTCGTCGTGTACAGTTTGAAGTAACACAGGTTTCGTTGTCCAAGGGGGTTTCGTCATTAACAGTTAGGGTTTCGTCGATTTGGGGGTTTTTCAAAATCAAAGGGGTTTCGCCGATAGGCGGCTAACAAATGGATGATTCCAAAAATCAAGCACAATGACACTTCGATTTTACCCAAACAAACCGAAAACAACCCAGTAGTTTAATCGACACAAGTTTATACCGAAACCCACCCGAACCAGTTTAAATCATCAACAATCATCAATCCCCTGTTTTTGTTAACCAAAACCCAAACCAAATCAACATATAAATCAACATATAAGCCCTAAATCTATCTGTTCTGATGAAAAGCAAAACAAAAAGAACAAAGTTTTATATGAGGATATCGAAACAGTTAGGAGAGTCCGAGGGTTTATTAACAAGTTTCAAACAAAAACACAGGGATCCTAAGGTTCAAAACATGAACATGAGCATTTTGAATACCTTGGTTTTGATGAAAAAATAGAGAGAAAATGACGGGTTTGAGAGTTGGTGAAAGGAATGGGTTTTGAGTGTTGGAGAAGATGAATAGGTATGGGTTTTGAAAAAGTGATGTTGTTGCAGAACTGGGAACCCTTATATACCTACTCACACGGCGATACTCTATTCTCGACGAAACTCGTTATGGGCTAGACGAAACTTCAATTTGGGCTTGGTTTGGGCTTGAACAGTGAGCCCATAACGAAACTTAAAAGGGCCAGTGGGGTTTCGTCGTGACCTCGACGAAACTAGGAGTTTCGTCGTGAACACAAACAGTTTTGACCAAAGTTGACCAAGGTTAAACACAGTTGACTTTGACCATGGAGTTTCGTCGACTTTAAGGAGTTTCGTCGACATAAAGATGTTTCGTCGACCATTTTTCCACAAATTCACTAAGTCTTGAAAATTTTGCACACTGAACAGATTTTGTTTATTTGAACACATTTCCATTTTGATTGAGTTTTCCAAATGCAAGGACATTTTATGAAGTAGGTTTCAGGCTTTCGGCAGAAAACACCAAGTTACAACTTCGGCTAATTCAAAAATGAACTTTACAACTACACTAAAACAGAATTTAAAGCGCAGTAAACTAATCGAAAAGCTATAAAAAGCAATAAACAACTGTACAAAGACAATCTTTTTGCGAATTTCAAGGAAAAGGAATCATACCAGCTTACGGTCTTAGTCAACATGATTTTTGTTCGGTTTAAAGCTTTGGATAAGTATACTACCTCGATTATCGGTATTGTTGTCCACATAAGCTCAAACTGATCAGATGTAATCATAATTAGGAGATACGATTTACGGTAAGGATTATACATACAAGTCGATGTTCATCAACTCACGACACATTCCCGTATCAAGGTATGCACGAGAGTTCATCTTACCGGTGAGTATACCGTTTATCATCTGTTTGACCATATAAAAGAATGTGAGAAACTCACTTATTTTTTATTGAAAACAAGCCCTCTGTGATAGAATCACTTATTGATGAGGAACTTGATTTTCATATGCATGAGGGCACAGGAGCAAGTCCGTGAACAGGTCAGTACAATGTACAGTAAAGAGACGAACTTGACTCCCGGATAAATGTGATATTTTATCACTTATTTTGTTGGACATGTGATTGTTGATCACTTATTGAGGTCGAATGCAATATGTACATGTATGTATAGTATCATGGAAGATCTAGACTTCGTCTCCGTTATTTTTCGGTAAAAGATACAACCATGATACCCAGATGATAAGCAGCATAAAGACCGAATATCTCAGAACCTCGGCAATCTCTCAAACAAAATTTCGGTACCAAGACCATATGCCAATGAATGGTTCCCACCTGTCTTGAAGTCTGTTAGGTTTGTAGCATCCTGCACATTTTAGTCTGATTGTGAGCCTACCGATACATCGTTAGTAGAGATACTTATCATTTCTCAAATTTTTTTGTTTTACATTTTGAAATGTTGACCGACCACACCAGTGAATATCATCATCTTCCTTTATCCAAGAAACTCATTTTTGGTTTTCTAATTTTTTTTTTTTTAAATTTTTGCTTTTCTATTCTTTTGAAATTTTCAAACTTAAAGACAGAAAGTAAAGACATATTTTTGGACTTTTGATTTTTTCAAATGTTTTTGTATTTTCTTGAATTTACTCCCCCTAAAATGCTAAAAGGTTACGAAAACGAAAATCTTTTTGAATTTTTTTTAGAGTTTTTATAGAAAATATTTACAAAAAATGATTAGCCAAAGAAGTTTTACTCGGGTATCACCTTAATGCCATTGACCAAAAGTAGATAATCAAAACGTGATTTATCAAAAGCTTTTGTAAACAGGTCGGCACGTTGGTGATCGGTGTGAACTTTAACAACATCGATTAATCTTTTGTCAAAACAATCACGTATGAAGTGATATTTAATTTCGATGTGTTTGGTCTTGGAATGCTGCACATGATTTCTTGTGATCTGTAAGGCAGCATTGTTATCAACAAAAATAGGAGTAGATAAGAATTCAAAACCGTAGTCACGCATTTGTTGTTGTATCCATAAGACTTGGGAGCAACAACTAGAGGTAGCAATGTATTTAGCTTCACAAGTTGATGTAGCAACACACGTTTGCTTCTTGCACTGCCACGTGACCAGGCGATTTCCTAAGAATTGACATCCAGCTGTTGTTGATTTGCCATTAGTTTTGCAACCCCCAAAATCAGAATCACTATATGCAATCAAGTCGAAGCTATCATCCCTAGGGTACCAAAGACCGGTGTCCGGGCATCCCTTCAAATAGCGAAAAATCCTTTTAACAGCAGCAAGATGCAAGGCCTTCGGGTTGGCTTGATATCTTGCAAGTAGGCACGTCGGATACATGATGTCGGGCCTCGAGGCTGTGAGACACATGAGAGATCCGATCATAGCCCGATAGTATGAGGAGTTAATGCTTTCACCCTTCAGATCCGGAGTAATCCCGTGATTCTGCGGAAGTGGGGTACCAATGGGCGTTGCATCAGACATCTGGAATCGGCTCAAGATGTCACCAACATATTTAGTCTGATGGATTAATATCCCAGACTCGGTTTGTTGAACTTGTAGGCCCAAAAAGAAATTCATTTCCCCCATAGCGCTCATCTCAAACTTTTCTTGCATCACACGCTCGAATTGCCTGCACAAAGTATCATTAGTTGAACCAAATATTATATCATCAACGTATACCTGCACCAGCAGAAGATCTCCATCTTGTTCCTTGATAAAGAGAGTGCAATCAATAAGACCTCGTCGAAAACCATTCTCCAGAAGATAGTTGGATAAGGTTGTATACCAAGCCCTAGGTGCTTGATGTAAACCATAAAGAGCTTTGTTGAGCAACCAAACCCGATCGGGGTGAATAGGATCTTCGAAACCCGGAGGTTGTTCGACGTACACCTCTTCTTGAACCACACCGTTTAAGAAAGCACTTTTGACGTCAATCTGGTAGACTTTGAATCCTTTGAATGAAGCATAAGCTAGAAAGATCCGAATAGCTTCCAGACGTGCAGCAGGTGCATAAACTTCATTGTTACGAATGACTACTCCACGATTGTCCTTCTTGCATTTGAAAACCCAACGTGTGCCAATCTTCTTGTAGTTCTCCGGCCTTTCAACAAGCTTCTAAACACCTAGCTTTTGAAATTGCTGCAGTTCTTCCTGCATGGCTTCAACCCAAGAATTATCCTTTAAGGCTTCCTTCCAAGATTTCGGTTCTTCTTGTGAAACGTAACACGCGAAGGACCAATCATTTTGAAGACCAGATTCTCTAATGGCTGAATACAAGCCAGCATTCTGGTTGTTTCTCAGCTGATTAAGCGTCTGCACCCCGCATTGGACATCTCCTATAATATTCTGCTGCGGATGAGTATCATGAATTCTCGTTTCAGGATGATCAGGAACACGAGCATTAATACCCAAATTGTTAAGATTAAGATCAACAACCAACTCTACACCAGGAATCGACGTAGAAGTGGATGCATTCCCTTCAGCAGTATCAACATTCTGCACATGAGGAGTTTCTATAGAAGGACCTTGAACAGGAGCAACTGGAGCTAAAGTGCCTTCATTCGCATCATGGTATTCATCATCTTCCGATGACTCATTGTAATCAGCAGCATCTTCAAATACCTCATTTTGAACCGTGTTGTTAACCGAATTAGAAGCTTGGGGGTTAACAATAACAGGTCTTACCAATGGCGAGCCAACAACTTTGTCACTATCAAATAACATTCTAGTAGCTGCAGATTCTTCGTCAAAGGTTGGCAGATTAAAGGAGTCGAATAGCCCATCATAATCGAACATCCAAGGATCACCCAGAGCTTTAACATAACTTGTATACCTTTGAACCCTTACTTCACTCCATAGCTCAATCTTTTTGGTAGCTAGATTCCATACACGAAAATTCGGAGTAGCATATCCAAGGAAGAAACCCTCGATAGCTTTGGCGCCAAACTTTCCATCCGGCTCAATCATAGTGCATGGACCGCCAAAAGGTTCTAGGTGAGAAATGTCCGGTTTCCTTTTCTCTAGAAGTTCGAAACAAGTTTTGCCATGCCTCTTAACTGTAAGAACTCGGTTTAACGTGTAGCAAGCAGTCGACACAGCCTCCCCCCAAAATTGAACAGGAAGCTCCGACTCTACCAACATCGTTCTTGCAGTTTCAATTATCGTCCGATTCTTCCTCTCAGCGACACTGTTTTGTTGTGGAGTGTAGCGAGAACTGTATTCTTGAAGAATGCCCTTGGAAGTATAGAACTCATCCATTACACGATTTTTGAACCCAGTTCCATTGTCGCTTCTGATCCTCTTCACTTTCAACGTGTATAAGTTTTCCAGCATAGTAAGAAGATCCTTGAGGATTCCAGGAGTTTCACTCTTATGTGCCATAAAAGCTACCCAAGAAAATCTAGAATAATCATCAGTAACCACTAGACAATAAGCATCCCCAAATGTTGTCTTGTGCTTCATAGGTCCAAAGAGGTCCATATGAAGACGTTCGAGAGGCATGCTAACAGTGTTGATTTTCTTAAGAGGGTGAGACTTCTTCGTTAGCTTCCCTTTCTGGCTCGAAACACAGATATCTTGTAGATGAAAACTTCTCACAGGCACACCATTCACAAGATTGTTTTTCACCAAATGATTCATTTTTCTTAAGTGAATGTGCCCCATTCTTCTGTGCCAAGATATAGACTCCTTCTCTGTGGCTTTTGAGACAAAACATGTGACTTGCACAGATGTCGTAATCGCTTGGCTCATATCAAGAATATAAAGATCATTAGCTCTTGGAGCTGATAAGAGAATCCATTCTTTAGGAATTTTGAAACCAGGTTTTAGCACATAACAACCGGCATCATCAAAATGCACGGTGAACTTCTTATTGCAGATTTGCGAAACACTCAGAAGATTATGATCAATTTGATGAACATAATTGATCTTATCAAAACATACAACACCATTGGAGATCATTCCCTCTCCAGTGATGTATCCTCCTTTGTCTCCATCAAACGCGACATAGCCTCCTCTAATATTTTTCACATCATACAGAAGCCGTAAGTCACCTGTCATGTGCCTAGATGCTCCACTGTCAACAATCCAATGACTATTAACAGTTCCTCCTAGAACATTCTGCACATATCATCCAACGATTAGTTAAGGATGCGGACCCAAGCCTTAGTGGTCTTGGTTCGTCCCTGAGCATCACGAAATGTGATCTTGATTTCTTGATGATTTTCAGAAACAACAGCTCCCCCTGAACTTTCACCCGTCTTAGGTCTCCAAGTTTGATGTTGTTTACCAGTTTGATTCTTATGAAAAGATTTTGAAACTTCTGGTTTTAAAGATTGTGAAGAACTTGGTTCCCTTTTGACTGTTTTGACTTCATATTTTAAAGCCTTTTCAACTGCTTTGACATTTTGACGTCGTTGTTTCGTTTCTTGTTCTTTAACAGTTCTTTTATCATGTTTTGGTGAAACGGGACGACGTTGAGGGTGAACCTTTTCAGGTGATGCTTTCTCAAAAAATTTCTCTTTGGGAGTGTTTGTATAATTTTTAATGATATGTCCAAACTCCCCACATTTAAAACACATTCTCCTTTCAACAAACTTAGGAGAATCTGATCGACGAACAGATGTCGAACCCGTAGAACCTGAGGTACTTGCTTTTTCATCACACCCGTTTGTAGGTTGAGTGTAATTGTTTTGACTGTTACGTTTTAAAATCTTGACTTGTTGGACAAAATCGGTGTTTGAGTTGTTTTCAAAAGTCTCAATTTTATCAGTACCCTTCGATGCTACAAATTTGACATTATTGTTTTTCTTCTGGTAACGAGCTCCTTTTGTTTCAAATTTTGATTGAGAAACTTTAGGCTTTTGAGCTCGTTGAACTGGTTGTTTACCTTTAGAAGCAATAGGTTGTTGCTTTGTCGATGGTTTCTGATTTCCAAATTGTTTTCTAATTTGAGATTTTGGAATAGGATCACATTGAGTTACAACAACTCCTGGGATCGTCTTTCCCAAAAATTTGCTTGTGTTATCTTCAAAAACTTTATCAATCGAAGATGGATTGACATTTTTGAAAAATCGTTGTCTGAATAAATTTTAACATCTTCGACCAAAGTATACAACACGTTATTGCTCTTAACAGCAGACACACATTCCTTGTCATCCTTGATAGGATCTATCACTTGTTTGACAACTGGTTGAACAGCAGGAGTATGAGGATCACAAAGAATGTAATTCTCAATTGGAATTTCTACTCCTTTCATTTTATCAAGTGATTCATCCTGATCACTCACATCTGATTCATCATCAGACGACTCATAGTCCTTAATAATTGGAGCACTTTGATTCGTCAACATTGAAGTGTCTATTCCTTCATATGAGGTACTCGAGGAACTGTCCGATTTGAACCCTAGGTGTTGGTGCACTACATCTGTTGACTTCGTCTTGGATCATGTCTTAGACATAGAGTATAAGATAAGGGCATGTTATTTGAGAAAATAGGATATTGTATATGTGTTTAGAGATAGGTTCGCTTATAGTGACATAGGGAGGTCCGCTTTTATGTCAATCAGATAGGTCCGCTTATGTGTCCAATGGAGGTCCGCTTATTCGTACATGTCCATTGAAGCGGATCTCCATGCCCTATATATAGTCTCATAAGCGAACCAGTATGAGAGGACCTTGAAACTCGTACCGAAGTGCTGCCGGATCGAGATTTGGATGTAAACTGTTATAAATCAATACAGAAAGGTGTTTAAAGAGATTTGCTAGCTGTTTCTACGTTGATTACTTGTTTTCCGCACCTGTAATTGACGAAAAATCCTCTGAACGACTCATTCGGGTCGAAACACGATCCTACAAGTGGTATCAGAGCTTCAGGAGGAGGGGTTCTGCAGAGAATAGCTGGAATTCATCAAGTTTTCTTACTTCTACACCTTCTTTCTTCAGTTCAGGAAGTTTCACCGGTCAAAATCAGTTCAAAATCTCACGGATTGTGCGTAATTGGATATAGACAAACCCTGGAAAGTTTGATGTTAAAATTCACATTAAAAATGGGTCAAAACTGCTCGTAAATAGGTTTCGCCTTTATGAACATCACATAGGTTCGCTTGTTAGGTCCGCTTTTAAGATCAGTTTTGTTGTAGTTTCGCTCAAGAGGTCCGCTCATAGGGACTTGAGTGTTGAAGGTTCGCTCTAGAGATCCGCTTTTACGGACATATTGTGATTAGGTCCGCTCCAAACTGCAATAGGTCCGCTCCAAACTGCATCAGGTCCGCTCCAAATTGCATCAGATCCGCTCCAAAGACACTTTATCAGTAGATCCGCTTTTAGTGACAAAATTAAGTAGGTTCGCTTATTCAAACAACAAACAGATCCGCTCTTGTGATCATTCAGTGGTTCGCTTATCCGTACTTAGTTGGTCCGCTCGTTTGAACAACAAGTAGGTCCGCTTTAGTGAACAACAAATAGATCCGCTCTTGTGATCATCCAGTGGTTCGCTTATTCGTACTTAGTTGGTCCGCTCGTTTGAACAACATGTAGGTTCGCTTCAGTGAACAACAATCAGTTCCGCTCTTGTGAACATTTGATAGTTCCGCTCTTTTGAACAACTCTGGTTCGCTTTTCTGTCACATCAGAGATCCGCTTTTGTGAACATTTCAAACAATCTGGTGTTTTGCCAAAATATATCAATTTTTCTGAAAACATGGAAGAGGAATTCTACAATGCATTTGCCACACCAGTCGCTCCGGTTACTGCTGCTGAAAATTTATACAGTGAGAATGAAATGGGAACGCATCAGAAACCACCAAAGTTGATGTATATTGAAGATTTTCAGGGTTGGAAAAACCGTTTTGAGAATTGGGTTCAGGCTTACAGATTCGATGCTTGGTGTTCTTTACTAAAAGATTACGAGAAACCAAAGAATGAACGTGGTTTGGAAAAGGGTTTCAATGATTTTACTGAAGTTGATAAGTTGAAATACACTAGTGAGAAGATGATGATCAGCATTTTACAGCAAGCAGTTAAAGAAGACATCTTTGTATTACTTCAACATAATGGAACTGCTAGATCAATCTGGGAAGCTTTACTTCAGAAATTCTGAGGGAGTGCTGATATGATCAAAAACAAAAAGGCCTTATTGAAGAAGTCGTTTGACATATTTAATGCATTTGATCATGAAACCACAAAGGAAACAATAGATAGATACTGTCATCTGGTTCTAGAAATGAAAAGATTGGATATTCAGAAAGATGATGATGAGTGGGTTGATAAGTTAGCAGAGGCATTACCCCAACAGAAATGAGGAACTTATCTGATGATTGTGAAACTCATGAGGAAGACTGAGAGTATGAACTTGGCACAGTTTATCCAGAAGATTGAGGAACAAGAGCTGGATATTCAAAAGACTGCTATAATGACGAATCCAAATGCAAAACAAGATATAAGTTTGTATTACAGAGGTAACAAGTTTGAGACCACTCCCAGCCATAGTCCAAAAATTCAAACTGGTTTTAGTGCTGACAGCTCATCTGGAACAAAGATTAGTAATGCGACTCAAAGTGGTGGATTTTCTTCATCATTTTCAAGTTTTGATCCAAATAGCGCAACATCAACTTCTCAACGACAAAATTCAACACATCTTCAGTGCAATGTTACATTAAACATTCAAAATGGTCAGAATTTGTCTCCAGAAGTTGCCAAGCAACACATGGCATCACTGGTTACTATGTTAGAATCTTACGAAAGTTTGATCGATGGGAAGATTGGCAATCCGATGCTTACCAAAGAAGATTACGACCAAATTGATGCTGAAGAACTTGAAGTGATGGATATCAAATGGTGCTTAGCAAGTGCTTGGAGAAGAGCTGAAAAGTTTCAAGAGATTACTGGTAGAGATGAATTTCGAGGAATGGCTACCTCTCCATTGGGATTTGATAAATCAAAGGTTACCTATTTCCGTTGTAAAGGAAAAGGTCATTTTAAACGAGAGTGCAAAAGTAAAGAAGCTACCGGGAATCAAGATAGAAACAATTATTATCAGAAATCAATTTTCCATCAGACTACTCAACAACCTTAAATTGCACATGCTCATGCTACTAATGATGGAAAGAAGAAAGCTTTACTGATTCATCAAGATGATGAAAAAGTTGCAGAGGGATTTAGTTGGGATAAATACATTCCTTTTGATTCAGGCTTTGTTGCTAGAATACTAGATGAAGAGGCTAGTGAGAAAAGAATCCTGATATTTCCTGATCTTGGAAGCGATGTGGATACCGATGGTGAGGAAGAACATCTCAACAAAGCTAGAAAAGGCATTGATCTAACTAGTTTTAATTTGTTTTTTGCAGATAAAATGGAGATGTTGTACCAGAAGAAGATGGCAAGATTGAGGAAAGAGCTGGAAGCAGCAAAAATGCAAGCTGCTGAAAAGACAGAAGCAGGAGAAGAAATTGTCGAAGTAGAGAAAGTTGTTGATAAGATTGTTGAGGTCGAAAAGATTGTTGAAATTGAAAAACTTGTCGAAGTTGAAAAGATCGTCGAGGTAGAAAAATAAGTGGAGTTTGAAAAGATTGAAAGTGAAAGGATTAAATGATTACTGTTGAGTTATACTACATGTGATTATCTGATTGATCGTGTTTATCCTACTGTTGCAGGCCTGGAAGCGTTCATGGATAAAAAGACTGAAGATACTGATACTGGTAAGAAACCAAGTGTCAAGTATAACAGATGTCCGCCCCCGATCCATGAAACTTATTCTGCAAGGAATCCTAACGAGGAGCGTCTAAAAAAGGCAGTCAACATCAAGTTAAAGTCTGAAATCATTGATGAATTACCAGATTGATGTTACATTCACAGCGTCTGACACTGATCATGAGTCTGAGTTAGTAAAGAAAGTTGTCGATCAGGTGTTAGATACGGATGAA
The DNA here is from genome assembly GCA_030545235.1 of Helianthus tuberosus. Taxonomy (NCBI): domain Eukaryota; kingdom Viridiplantae; phylum Streptophyta; class Magnoliopsida; order Asterales; family Asteraceae; genus Helianthus; species Helianthus tuberosus. Next base: position 8,801,536 of record CM060373.1, on the reverse strand, counting down.
GAGTCAAAACCGGAGTCTGAGTCTGATAGTCCGAGTTCGTCAGAAAAGAGTCCGAGTTCACCGGTTAACAGGGTTTACAATAGAGAATTCCTGTTATCAAAATCTAATTTGAATGACGGATTAATCAAAGTGGCATATACTTTGTTTGATTCAGACAAATTATATTCTGATGAGGAATTTCCAATAAGAAGTGTAAAAACTGAAATGATCAAACAGGTTTTCAAATTAACAGAAATTAATATTTCTGAAATAAAAGATTTAAATCTTCATGAAAAACCTAAAAAGTACACTTCAAGAGTTCAACATAGATTGAACAAGAAAAATGGTTACAGTTATGGTTCTGGTTATCGAAAGAAACCAAACCATAATGGTAATCTTAAAAAGAAAGGTCTTGGTTTTAATTCTTCAGAAAATTATAAAAATCAGAAAACTTATAAACCAAAAACAAAATTTGTTTCAGGAGGAAGTTCAGAAGATGAACAGAAGAAACCATTCTGGAAGCAGTCGAATCAAGAGTTTCTTGCTGAAGTAAAGAAGAATGTGAGAAGGTTTGCTGAAAGAGTTGACAGAAGAACCTGTTTCAAATGCCAAGAAGTTGGACATATAGCTTGGAATTGCCCCAAGACCAACTACCAAAAACAGGAAGTTTCTTCTAATTCTGTTTTGAGAAAAACTTGTGTTGATAAGAAAGAACAATCTGTGAAAAATGTTAAAAAGTTTGAAAATTCTACTTCTGAGGAAGGAGAAAGTTCAAAAAGATTTTACAAAAGAAGAGGTGATTTGAGTAAACAAAAGTGGGTGGTTAAATCTGAGGGTAATTTTGACAATGAATCTGATTCCATAAAATCAGAGGAGTCATGTGTTGAGAAAAAGGTTGATAATTCCGTTCCTGAGATGAACGAAGAAAACTTTCCGTCATTGACAAAAGATTATTTGAAATCAAAAGGTAGGGTTGAGATTTCAGATCAATTCTTTGCTGATAAGAAAGAATTTGATGCTGAAAAGGTGTTTAATGGAAATGTTAAACATATTTTTGGTAAGATGGTTGCAGGAAAAGTGAAAGGTGCTAAAGAGTTCTACAAATCAAAGTGCTGGTGGGACAGATGTGTTCCAGAATCTCCCAAGGATGGTCAGCCTTGGGGGAAAGTTTTTCGAAACTGAAAAATCTGACTTGCCGGAGCTCCCAGGTTGGTAAGAGTGGAGCAGGAATCGGCATCTTTCTTAGTAAAGGATCCTACAAGTGGTTTGGTTGGTAAATCTGTAGGTGGTATATTTAAATTGTTATATTTTGATGTGCAAGTGGTTATGATTGATAAGTAAACCTGTAAGTGGTTGAAGAAGGTTATCATTGACAAGTGGTTAATCAAGGTCATTAAGTTGAACCTGATTGGACCATACTTACAAATGGTATTTGATGAACAAAGTGACAAACCCCTAACTTTACAAGTGGTAAAACCAAAAAAACTTATTTTCCGGAAAAATCATTCTGATTAAAACAAACTTAAGTGTTTTGAAATCATTATGAGAAAATAGTTTTGTAAAAGGGGGAGTTCTGATTGTCTATGCCAAGTGGATGGCGATTTGAAGCAATTTGATATCAATTGTCAAGTTTATTGTACAGTTTGATTTCAAATTTCCTTTAATGTGTTTGCATTTTAGGGGGAGTAGATATATTTTTCATATTTTTTCAGAAAATCCAAAAACATTAGAAAATTTGAAAATGTCAAAAACATGATAAAATCAAAAATGAGTTTTTGTGTCAAAGAAGAGGAAATGATAGTACATCAGTAGACAGTCACAGTATGCTAAAGAAATGTAATGTTTAAATAACGTTAAACAGTCTCAATGATGATATGCCGATAGGTTTTTACACATTTAGTAAGCTTTTTCGGGATATAAACTAAAATTCAAACTTGCTTATTTCGTTGGGAACACTACTTGGATATATAGGTAACCCCTGAAATCTCGTTTGAAAGGTCCCTCTTTCTGAGATACTAGGTCTTTATACTCAGTGATATCTGGGGTATTATCCCGGGACTTCTGCTGAAAGAAATTTCTGACCTAGTCCCCGGAGAATACTTTCCGCATGCTTGAAAAATAGCGCAACCCTCAGCAAATTGATGAAACAATAAAATTAATAGTCATTGGTGTTGTAATTCAAAAGATCCTCTAAAGGGGACCCACCAAAAGTCGAAGCCGTCATCTCTCTGCGTATCGAAAGATCGACCTAAGCTCTCACGGCCCTCGCAATTTAACCTCTTACAGATATACTCACCTGTAAGATTTAATATTGGGATCTGGATACGGGAGTATATTCAAGAGGTGGGACACATGAATGAGTTTAAGTTCTTAATACACCTAACTCATATCCTGAATTAGTTGAAATTTGTGTGAAAATTTAAGTGGATCAGTATATCGGCAATCTAAGTGAATTGTTTAATTCTTAATGTGTAACTAAGCTCAACGGTACTTGTGACTTGTTATAACTGATATGATCCTCTTGCACGAACTCACAAAAATATTGTCTGTAAATATTTCTTTACTGCATTTTTATTTCATTTCAAAAATTCCAAAAAGATTTTGAGTGTGTTTTAGCATAAATTTTTTTAAAAATTCAAAAAGATTTTCGACAACTGATATTGAAAAGCTGATTTTCAAAATTCTGAGTGCTAAACATGATGAGTATAATTTGAGGGGGAGTTTGTCTTTAAAACTGATTATTTTTCAAAATCTTAACGTGGTTCATCAGATTGAAGTGAAAGATCATTTTGTTTGGGTTATTGGAGAAAAGTCTGAGTTAGTGCAAGTTTATATGTTTGAAACATGTAAATTTTAAAATTTATTGTGAGGTAGAGTTTATGCAGGTTTAAAATTTGAGCTAAGTGATGATTCTGAAAAGTCAAAATTGTGAAAGTCAGACAACGATCCTAAAGTTGATGATGCTGATGAATTGAAGAAATACCTGCATATCGCAAGGGGGAGTCTGAAGACATGCAAGAAAAGATTGAGAGAGAGAAGCCCAGAGACAGATCAAGACTGAAGATGTGAAGACATGATATTGTCAAAGACTCGACACTGCAACTTGTCAACATCTGAGGGGGAGTCTGTTGGTGCACTACATCTGTTGACTTCGTCTTGGATCAAGTCTTAGACTTAGAGTATTAGATTAGGGCACGTTATTCGAGAAAATAGGATATTGTATATGTGTTTAGAGATAGGTTCGCTTATAGTGACATAGGGAGGCCGCTTTTATGTCAATCAGATAGGTCCGCTTATGTGTCCAATGGAGGTCCGCTTATTCGTACATGTCCATTGAAGCGGATCTCCATGCCCTATATATAGTCTCATAAGCGAACCAGTATGAGAGGACCTTGAAACTCGTACCGAAGTGCTGCCTGATCGAGATTTGGATGTAAACTGTTATAAATCAATACAGAAAGGTGTTTAAAGAGATTTGCTAGCTGTTTCTACGTTGATTACTTGTTTTCCGCACCTGTAATTGACGAAAACTCCTCTGAACGACTCATTCGGTTCGAAACACGATCCTACACTAGGCCAGTAGTAACTTCCTCATAATCAAGAGGCACACTGGGATCAAAACGTGGCATTTCTTCTTCATCGGGCATTCGAGTATAATTGTGTCTCAAAGGGGGCGGACGCTTCTTATACCCAACGCCTTGCTTGTTTCCTTTCACCTGTTGAGCGTCAATGATGTGATCGAGCACATATCGGGAGTTAGAATAACTCTCCAATTTGAGCTTGATTGCATCATGCTCGCATTTAGCAATGGCTAGCTCCTTTTTGGTTTCCTCAATGATATTAATGTAATTGTTAATACCAATTTGTTTGTTAAAAATGGTTTTTGTTAGCTCGGAAACACTTTTCTTTAAGGTTTCAATTACAGATTTAAAATCCTTTTCGTTTCTAGCTAAATCCATATTTGCCTCTTTGCACTTAGACAGCTCAATAACCAAACTTTGATTATGACTATGAACCTTTTCAGATTCAAACTTCAAATCTGCACAAACATTACAAACACTAGGAGCAGGAGTTTCAGATTTTACCTGACTGGTAGAGGCTGAGACATTTGCCATAAAGGCAGTCTGATAAGAAAAAGATCCGTCTTCAGAGAAGAACTTCTCCATTTCCTTTGATGCTACAACAACCTTCTTGATCAGAATAGACTTCTGACACTTCAACTCCTCTGCTTCATTTAACAAATCATCAACATCAGAATTCCCTTCTTCCTTCACATCAGATTCAGAATTATAACCACCCGAATTAGAACTTTCTTCATCAGAACTCCCGCTATAACCCGAACTATCATCACTTTCAGAAGAGAATTATTCCTTGTGAACATGCTTAATGTGTTTGATGATCTTTGCATAGCATGCGGTTCCTCCTCCTTCTTGATCACCATCCCCAAATTGTACAGACCAATTACACCCTTCATCAGCTTGGACAACTAATGCTCTGGTGGTGTTTGAAGGTCCAGACTGGTTCTGGTTCTGGTTGTTGTTCACGGCTACCATCCTTCTTTCATGATTGTCTTGATTGGCATTCGAATTACTTGACTGATTTCGGAACGGATTCTGATTGCCTTGTTTGCTGGGTCGGGTGCACTCACGTTTGAAGTGACCCTTTTTGCCACAATTGAAACATGTAACCGCATCCTTATCAAAACCGTACTTCGTATCCTTCTTGCTTTCCAACGAAGTTCTTCCAGTTCGACTCATGAAATCCCTTGCCCTCCTAACAACACTTGCAAACGCCCACTTGATATCCATTAACTCCATTTCATCACGGCCTATCTGTTGATAATCTTCATTGGTCATATTGATGTTTCCAATTTGACCTGCGACCAATCCGCAGTAGGCACTGACCATTGTATTGATTAGTTCCATATGCTCCTTCGCTACTTCAATGCTAACTTTCGAGAGGTTTGAAGTATCAACTCTGACTGTGTTGGGGTTTTGGGGTGGAGGGTTGTTAGTATAACATGCTTGCTGTTGTTGTGGTTGGGCTTATGGTTGAGGTTGAGATTGAGGAAGATAAGCACTTGGATCAAACTGAGGTTGAGTAGTGGAAACTTGAGGTGGAGGTTGGGGTTTTGGTAGCCAAGCACTCGGATTGAGTTGAGGTTTAGAAAATGAATGAGCTTGAGCAATCATATGCGCTGGCAGATGATAACCACTCGGATCGAAAACCTGAGGTGATGCTGATTGTGGAAACGGAAAAGAGCTTGTATTTGACATAAACGCCGTTTGTAGCTTCGGCTGCTGAACGGAACTAGAACTAGCTGCAGGATTAAAACCATGCAGATACATTTCTGTGTTTTGAGGAACTGCAATCCTTTTAGCTTTCCTAATTTCCTCTTCATTCTTATGAAAGGACTCCACTTCGGAGGTAGAGCATCAGCAAACCGTGCAACCATTTCCTGTTGAGTTGCAAGAATAGTATAAGAATACATTTCACTAATCAAATGATAAAAACGAATAGTCATATCATTTAGGGTTTCATTCTCCAAGAATTGAAATGATTCAAATTCTTTCTTCAACAAATCATGGCATGTCTTTCTAGTAGCTGCATTCCCTTCTCCTCTCCCTACCAAGGCATCCCATAAAGCTTTTGTACTTGTACAATAAGAGAATTGATGATAGATGTCTTTGTGGAGTGCTTGCGTAAGAATAGCAAACGCCTTCTTCTCTAGATCATACGCTTTCTTGTCATCTTCTAGCATATTCGCTAATGTCGCCGCACTTGAACCTGCTTCTTCAAGTGCTGTGTTGTATGGAGAAGTGAAACACGTCCATAATTCGGTATTTTGCCCTAGAACGTATGTATGAAAATGACCCTTCCATGATGGATAGTCGTTCATGTGATTCAACTTTGGCGGGCGATTATTGCTACCCGTTTCACTCTCACTAAGCAAAAGATTCTGAATGCTTTGATTTTGATTCGACACCAATGTCCATTGACTTGCACTTATGGATTGTGGAGGCATGACATTCCTTAACCACGCGGCTGCGGAGGTTTGATCTTGACCGGGTCTTGGTTCCGTACTCCAATCCCATGGACTAGTACAACTAATGATTGATATATTAAAGAGAATACCTGATCAAACACATGAAAACAAATAGTTAAACCACTTTTACAAGTCCTCTGTTTAAAAATGACAAGTTTCACGATGAAACTCTTCCCACGAAACTCAGAGGTTTCGTCGAAGCAACTTTGACGAAACTCTAGAGGTTTCGTTGAAATTCCTTATGGCGAAACTCAGGGGGTTTCGTCGCTTATAGGTTTCATCAAGATAAGGTTTACAAAAAGTTGATGAAAGTTGGTGAGATTTTTCAAAACAAATCTTATCTTTCTACTGACACAGAACACTTGTTTTCAACTCACAACATAACTATTTTACCAACCAAGGTATAGTGTTAATATGTGACAATATTTTAATCAAATTTTCAATTTCTTTTTAATTTTAAAGTCCAAGAACAATATGAAGTTCACTTGAAGAAAACTTGAAGATATGAAGAACACTCAAGAACAATGAACTTTCCGGTCAAATTTTTCACCAGAAAATTTTCCGAACACAAATTTTGCACAAACTTTTACTGAAAACCCGGTTTTTATCTTGTGAACAAGTAATGTAACAAAGGTTTTTAACAAAACTTTGGCAAACAAGCAAGATCCAAACAAATTTTAAGCACTTTTCCAGAAAATATGAGTTTTTCAAGAACACGATTTTCAGAAAATCATAAACAACAGTTTTCAACACTTGATAAAAATCCAACTATGTTTGATTTTAAACAAGGATAAGAGCCAATGCTCTAATACCACTTGTAGGTCCCGATTTCTGAGGATCGATTTCGAAACCAAATCACTTGTTTATCACAAACACGGTCACGAGTGCGGAATCCCCGTGACTATGCCAAACCAAACATAGATAGTAACAACACAAGGTAACCAATGAATCACAGTCAATTGATTAGATGAGAACACGGTTCAAACAGATGCACACAAAGTTTGAAGTAAAACTCTCAGGGTATGCTCTCATAGTTTCAAAGTGAAACCATGTGTGGTTTATATAGCAGCCCAGGCCCAAGTGTTGACGAAACACTAATTGGGCCTGACGAAACATCCTGGACGACGAAACTCTAGGAGTTTCGTCACCATCATGACGAAACATGGGGATATGACCATAAGGGAGTTTCGTCAACATGTACTCGACGAAACCTGGGAGTTTCGTCGAGGGCTGCAAATGTTAATGTGCTGCAAACTGTCAAAACACACAAACAACATATTAACCCAAATGCAACATGCATTGTTCATTTACATTACATATCATAAGAGACAAACTTGTCGGACACAAGTAGGATAGGAGGATATCCGACTTGGTCGACGGCGAATACAGACTCGATTACATAAAAAGACGTACATTACATCGTTAATAAAGACAAGTTACAGACACCAAAATAATGCATCAACAGCTTTCCCATACAATCTCCGGTCTTGACATAGTGTTGGACAATAGCATCATGGCAAATAAATTTCGGACATAAGAAGCTGTTGCTATTTCGTTTACTTCTTTAATTGCTTCGATGCACTCTTTGTCATCATCTAAAAGACCAAGTGCAAAACACGCATCTCTAAATGTGTCATGTACATAACCATTAACAGTTTTGATATCGTCATATGACTTAGGTCCTTTGACCTTATTAAGCAGGATTCTTAAAAAATAAGCTTCTCCAAGTGAGGGAGTAACAGTATGAATTCTGCCAATTGAGTTACTTTTTTCCGAGGTTGCCAACAACGGTTTTCAACCTTCCATACATACCAAGCTGGAAACTGAACATAAGTTAATGTACGAGCCAAATGGTCATCCGGGTCTTTGTTACGTTCCATCCAAGACAGAAACATAGAACACTTGACAGATGGTCTGTTAAGAACATAATTGATGTCTTCGTCTGGTCCAAAGACAACCGGTTGTAGCCCTGGAAGATGGAATGGAAGCCTGATAACATAAGGATATCTGTAATTTACATCGTAACTAAATATCCTCCATGATGCCTCACATGCTGAGATATACCTACAGTCATAGTACTCTTTAATATCATCTTTTTCAGGTTGTTCATTTTGATTATCGCTATGCAAAACAACAACTGTTGCTCTATCAGGTCCTTTGTTGATATACTTAAACAAATACTTAATTGACCCAGCTTGGTTGCGCCACTCAACGTTTATATGTGCCTAATATTTTTTCAATAAACTTTTTGTTGTATGGTACAACACTTCTATTATCTAACTCAATCCGGTTCTTGACAACTGTTGCTCCATCCTCTCTCCTTCTGTATAATGGGAAACCATTGGCGTCAATTATGGTAGTATCTTGAAATCTTTTTGGAAAACCTTTTGAACACTGTTTATCAACCATACATGGGCAGTTCATATTAGCATTACCACACGGTCCGTGAATCATAAAATCCTTCACAAGCGTATACAACTCTAGGTCATCATCTCTGTTTGGAATTTCGGCACATATGAACGGATCAACTTGGTCAACAGTGGGAAGTTTCGCTTCAGGTTCCATGAATAAGCACAAATGCACATGAGGCAAGCCACGTTTTTGAAACTCAATTGTATAAATAACTGCATAAAAAATAATTAAAAACAATACATGAAAATGTAACAAATATGTTAAAAATAAAAAAGAAACCAGGTTACATACTTGCTGCTGCTTTTCCCAACATATGACGTTCCTTTAAATCTTTACAAATCGCATCCAGCTTCACTTTAAATAACCTTGATAGGATATCAGGCCTATCTTCTGGATTAAGAGTGGTGTCTTTAAGAAACCCTTTTACTTCTGGCCACTTGGGATTGCATGTAATGCTTATAAAAAAATCAGGATAACCAAACCATTTACATAAAGCTATAGCATCTAAACAGTTTTGCATCATATATCTAGCTCCACCGGTAAACGAATGTAACACCTTGAAAATTTACGTCCAATAATGTATTGACACGTGTCATGGGCTTTGAATATGTGAAAACATACTTTAGAGGGACTAAAGTTGACAAACAGCGAAACTATGTGAACATAAGGGTCCAAAGTGTCAACAATGGATAAATAGGCTCTAAAATAACCCTACATGATGTTTATAATCTTAAACGGATAAATCATGGATCATACAAAGCGGAAAATGAAAGAAAGTGAGAAATTACAAACTACAGGGGCTAAATGTGTCAACATGTTGAAAGTATACCTCTGAGTGACCTTTTGGCAAACCCGAAGCTTTGTAATGATAAAATATACTCACTAGAATATGTGATAAAAATTTCATCAAGTTTCGTTATCGTATGAGAAAGTTATGATCAAAACCGTTCACGAAGGGTTAATTGCGTTAACGTTGAATTTCGAGACTTTTCGGGTAAGCACAAAGTTAACCAAGGACTTTACCATGTTTATAAAAGTCCCAAGGCCCTTAAAAATCAGATTTGAGGGTCTAGAGTGCAAGATAAGGAGCCAAAACCACGTAACAAAGGCCAAGGACTGAAATGTAAATGCTAAAAACTTGTAAAGCTGGTCACCCACTCGTACGCGGCCCGCGTAACTGGTCTCGCGGCCCGCCTACGGGTCACCAGCGAACAAAAACGTGCAGTTGGCAGTTGCAGACCTGTTGTCGATGATTTCCCGCTGTTACTCGATACCAGCAGCTCTCCAATGGGTTTACATGCATCTAGGGACACTTGGACACTTCTTATAACATCTGTAAACACTTTTGGAAGCATCAAATGAGATCAAAATAGTGATAAAAGGGTCTTGAAGCTTGTAACATTCCACACTTGCACTTTCAAAAATCCACAAGATCATCTCTGGAGCTCTCTGGACGTCAAGCCAACTTTCTAGTGATCTCTAAGCATTATTAGGACTCTTGTAAGTGTTCATAACCTTCTCAAATTCGTTCTAGCTTAGTATTTTGGCTAATAGTCAAACCATCGTAAATTTAGTTTGACTTCGTGATTAAACGAAATTTGCTCAGTCTTTTCTCAAATTGAAAGTACCTACAAGTTGGTATTTATGTGGGTAACAAACCCTCAAAGGGGTATTTTCAGATTCCCACTCTAAGTATGATAACTGTCGAGTCAAAGCTTGTTTCAAAAAGTCAACAGAATGTGTATTTGCAAATTTAAGCATGATTAGCAATGTAGGGTACATGCAACCTGTTTGATCATTAAAATAACTTGATAATTAATGTAAGAACATGTCTCAACATGTTCATCTCGACAATTTTCAGTTTAAACCCGAATCGGAACCGAAAGTCGCATAAATTGACTTTTTCTTTGACTTTCAGTTCTGATCCGTTCATGCATGTTTGAGATCTGCATTAGAGCTTGTTTTGGACCAATTTTCATATAAGTTTAATTCTCTGAGATTTTACAACTTGGTTCAATACTTACCCGGTCCATATGCATGTTTCCGAATAATGCTTAAAAGTTGACTATTATGCCCTTTTTACTATAAAACGTGATTTTTGAAAAAGTGAAAGAGTAGAAACATTTGTTACTGATTTATAAACTTGCACCTAAAATTTGATATCAGTTTGAGGTCTAGATTAAGAGTTATGCTCAATATCGTAATTTGAAAGCTTTATGTTACTTAAACGGCGTAATTAGCATATAACCTATTTAAACCCACTTTTTGATATCAAAATTTTTACCCACTGATGTTATATAATATTTTGGGATTTTTATTTAATTTTTGGCTGATCATATGATAGGTCTCTAAGTTTAATTCGGTAAATACCGATTTTGCCCTTTTAAGCCATAAAATGAGTTTTACAAATCCTTTTGACCCCAAACCTTTTTCTACTGATTTTATTTGATAAATAAAATAATTTGAGCATTCTGGAAATATAAAAATATCAGTTTTCTTTTAAAAACCCGGAAACGGCTCTAAATCGCCTTTTTAGGCGTTTTAATGCATAGTATGTACTATAACCATATTAAACATATAAGGTTGATACCTACTGATGTTTTTAGCATATTTTTATATAATAACAGTAAGTACAAGTTTATAAACTCAGGCTTCCAATTTTGACATTTTTAGCCCTTGTGAAATTACCAAAATACCCCTAAGGTGCATAGTTTGGTTTTAAATGATAAGTTTCACATATAGATCATACCCTACTGTTATAACATGTTAAATTAAGTATATTTACTGTATAAACCAGACCTGTAACTCAGATTTCTAATTTATCTCTTTTATAATCTTTTAAATGACCAAAATGCCCTTATGAGGCATAATTTGTGTTTAAATCCATTTTGGGCATAATAGAAAATATGTTACTGATATTATAACATATTTAAAGCATATTATCTCAGGGAACTTACATATGACTCTTACGGTTACCCGGAACGCTCTTTTCGCGTTCGGTTCGGTTTATGTAACTAGTTTGCATAAATTGACCGAGACGGGTCAAACCTTATCATTTTTGTCTCAAAATCCAGAATGTATTTAGTATACCCATATTATACAAGTAATCAAACTTGTCGGGTCTAAATCACATTCTATCCGGTCTTCGCTTAATCGTGCGTTTGAACCGTATCGTCCTTAAAGCTAACCGGTCTAAGCTTAAGCTTAAATAAAGACCCGTTAGAAATCTAATAGGTTATTATAAACCTTCGTTCCAGATTAGGAGCACCGGTAAAAGCTACTTGCAATTTGCCTATTTTGAATTATACTTTACTCAGGTAAATACTTTTAACTTATTTTCCCTATACGGGCTTGGGTTACGGTATATAGAATACCGCTTGATCGAGCATCAAATCTTACATCTTTGGGTGGTTAATTGAATAATTTGATCGGCTCGTTTAAACAGTCTTGTTCACTTAAAGCCTTTGGGGGGTTAATGACCATGTCCCGGATATCCTTGGCATCATCTTACGAGATGGCCACGACCTGAGCACGAGGTGTAGGCGTACACATGTCAGTGTATAACTCTATAATGTGGTGGGTCCATTGATCTTTAACCCGGACAAGATCCGGGCTACTGAACGCACAAGTAACATGTAATTCGTTCACAAGATTATAATATTAAATAATTATCCCAAGTTATAAAATGTTTTGTGCCACGTGCATTCAAATCAATTTTCACTCTTTTCAAAATGAGTCAGTTAAATTGTATTTACCAGTGTAAACTGACGTATTTTTCCCAAAAGGTTAAGTGCAGGTACTACACGTAATAGGCTGGCTGTCTTCTAGAGCGTCCACAATAAGTCTCGCAAGCTTGGACGACAATAAACTGTTGAACAATATCTTATTTTATTTTGATCCGCCTGTGGATCCATTTCAACTATCAGTGATATTTAATATTACACTTTATTAAAGTTGAAATGAATCTATCTTTGCTTCCGCTGTGCATTTATATATTGTGTTGTTTGTCTATGATGATACCAACTACGTCACGATACTCCCCACCGGGCCCACCGGTGACACGTGGAAAATAGGGGTGTGACAGGTTGGTATCAGAGCCAACTCTGAGTGAATTAAACACTAGTCTTTTGTGTTTAATCTCAGTTACACAATTGCACAATCCTCGATTCTCGAGTCTAGACAAAGAACTTAGGAAATTTCCAAATTTTTGTTTTATTTTTTAACTTTGTCTTACATATATTTTTGTTGTATCACTTGTTGTTTTTGACAGGATCACAAGAATGCCGCCACGTATGAGAGGTAGAGGCCGAGGACAAGGAGCACATGTAGCCCCAAACGACCACGAGGCCGGACCGTCACACCGGCGAACACCTTCGGATCCTCACAACACAGATGCTCAAGATCTTTGGAGGTCTCTTACCGAACCTGCTAGCCGCTCAGTCTCACTGAGTACCTCTCCTTCAATCCCACACTCCTTTGGGTCTCATTCGGAGAATGAGCCCCACAACTCTCAACAGTCCTACATTCCCCTACTAGGACACAATTCACCCTTTAACCATCCATCACCCGTCTTCCAGGGTCAGTTCAACCCTGATGACTACTTAGGAGCAGCAGTGGGTTTTAACCCACTTGGACCAGAAGACCACTTTTCTGGTGGCAACCCGATGGACATCGATGAGGATACTGATCCTGCAATGCCACCCTCCGGAACACCGAATCATCCCATTGAGATTTCAGATGGGTCACCGTTTATGGGATCACCTTACAATGGTCCCGATAGCTTTGAGGAGAACTTCAAGCAGTACGACTGGGTGTTTACCCCCAGTTATCATAACTCTCCCCTGCACCAGCCACATCACTCTCCCTTGCACCAGCTTCAACCCAACTCTCCCCTGCATCAGCAGCAGCAGAATCCTTCTGAGGATTCTCGACTTGTCGCGGTCACTCCGCCGCCACCACCGCCTCAGCTTCAACCTCCCTCGCCTCCGAGGCGAAGGAGAACGACAACGCGAATATCCGCACGAGGGGGAGTGCGCATCAGCACCCCTCCACATTCAGGTGGCAGCCGGTACTCGCCTGTCCACGAAGAAACAGAGATGGGTGAATCCTCACACCCCGTCTCTGAAGTAGCCTCTGCGCCTGTCGCGCCACAGCCACCATTGGGTTTTGGAGACCCAATCCCCACTTACCCCGGTGCTGCAGCATTCAACCCCTTCGAGCAGCAGATTCACACGGGTTACAACTTTACAGAGGATCCCTACTGGATAGCAGCAAACTCCAACACTTTCCATCAAGAAGGTCCCTACGGAGGTCCCTGGGCTACGGGACACTCGACCTATGGGTACCCATCATATGGGTATCAGCAGTCACAGCCTCCTCAACCTCCGCATTATCAACCGCCGCCTCCTCAACCTCCGCATTATCAGCAACCACCTCAGGCGCCGGCGATGTCACCGCCCCAAATGCAAGAAATCCTTCATGAGATACAAGAGGTGCGTCAAGAGATGCGGCATGAGTTGCGGCATGATCGGAGGCATAACCGGGGGATGTTTAAGAAGATGATGGATTTAATCAAAGGAAAAAGCAAGAAGGGTCACTGAATCCTTTGTTTGTTTATTTATCTTAGTGTGGTACTAATGTCCCTGCGTGGACATATATTTATTTCTGTACTCTACCCCTGCGTGGGTATTTCTTTCTGTTCTGCCCCTGCGTGGGTTTGTTTGTTTTGTTATTTGGCCCCTGCGTGGGCATGTTGTTTATGTAAAAGACCCGTTTAGGGCAAACTCGTACTGGTTTAATTTTTGTTTGAAATGGTTAATTTAAGTTTTTCATTTTTAATTATGTGCATAAACATAGTGTATAAATAAATGAAAAATAACATTTATTATTTTGATTTACCATTTTAATAAAATAATAAGGATCTTAAAAGGTAAAACCTAGCTGTTATGTTGTCATAAATCTAGCCAATATGGTAGAACCTGTTTAAAAAGATTCAAATCTCTGTTAACATCTGTAAACATGTTAACATTCTTGGCTAGTGTGATCCGTAAAATCACACACGCCACCCTTTTAATAAAATATCCAAGTTTAATATTTCTATATATATTTGGTTGTGACATAATGCCTACGGGTTATAATTAATGTCATATAAAACAAAAAGGCAGCCGTAGTTTATAAACTCCCTGCCAAGAAAAGGATTGATTTGTCTTATTTATTCAAACTTTAATCCTATAAGATCTAAATTTGTAATTTAGAAATTGTCTACATGACTAGGCTTATTATGCCAATATTATATTTCATTCTAAAAAGATTACTAGTAAAAATCCTGAATGGAATTATTAAATTAACTAATATGGCTTTTGTTTACCATGGTTAATAAATCGTCAAGAACGATAATACTGTTTAGGCTTCTAAATAGACCTTGTCCTTATTTTTATGTAGCAATTAAGACTACATGGCTAAGTCTGAAGAATTAAACAGTCGTCCAGCAGAAAACCCTGATAATACTAAAATATTAGTAACGGGTGCGGAGTTGAAAGCATTAGTGAATGATGCTGTTATCGAAGCGCTAAATAGACAGTATAGTGAATCGAGCGGGACCCGAAGTAGGACCCGATCTGCACCACATTCCAAGCCGAGGGTTCACTCAGAGGGTCATAGCAAACCACCTTCTAAAAAGGATGGACCCAAGAGGGATAATGATCGACACTCATCAAACCAAAATAGTGTCCCCCCAAAGAAGAAAGAATTTGATGCTAAACCTTATTCCAAATCATGTACTTACAAGTACTTCGTTTCTTGTAAACCCAGAGACTTTACTGGGGAAAAAGGAGCGGTCGATTGCATGACCTAGTTGGACGAAATGGATACTGTAGTGGACATCAGCGGTTGTGCTGAAAGAGATGTAGTGAAATATGTATCCCAGTCGTTCAAGGGAGAAGCACTGGCGTGGTGGAAGTCTCTCATACAAGCTGCCGGAAAGATCCCACTCTACAATATGTCATGGGATCAGTTTGTTGCTCTTATTAAAGAGAATTATTGCCCACAACACGAAGTTGAAAGGATCGAGTCAGACTTCTTATCTTTGGTGATGAAAAATTTAGACTGCCAGGCATACCTCACCACTTTCAATACTCTATCTCGGTTGGTTCCGTACCTGGTAACCCCAGAACCTAAAAGGATTGCCCGTTATATCGGGGGTTTAGCCCCTGAGATTAAAGCAAGTGTTAAGGCGTTAAGGCCTGCAACCTTCAGATCAGCAGCTGATCTATCTCTCTCTCTTACCCTGGACGTAGTCAGGTTGAGAGCACTCAGGAACTCAGAAGAGAATAAGAGCAAGCGTGAGGACGATACCTCACGAAGATCAGAAAAGAGACACCGAGGAAATAACGACCACAGGAAAGGGTCGGGATCTAAGAGAGATGGGCAACAATCGGGGGATAAGCCCAAATGTAAAACTTGTAAGAAGAACCACTTTGGGAAGTGTCGTTTTGAGTCGAAATCCCAGTCTCATGTGAGATCCTGTGGGATTTGCAAATCTACGGATCATAAGACTTTGGAGTGTAAGAAGCTAAAGGATGCAACATGTTACGGTTGCAACGAAAAAGGGCACATTAAGTCTAATTTCCCAAAGAACGCCAGGAAAGCCGAAGATGGGAAGAAGACTAATGCGAGGGTCTTCAAGATGGACGCTAAGGAAGCTGTTCAGGATGACAACGTGATTACAGGTACTTTTCTTGTAAATGATGTTTTTGCTAGAGTATTGTTTGATTCTGGAGCAGATAAGTCTTTTGTTGATGATAAGTTCTGTAAGTTATTAAACCTACCTGTAAAACCCTTAAGTGTGAAATACGAGGTGGAATTAGCTGATGGAACCATAGAAACAGCCTCAACTGTTTTAGATGGATGTGTTATATCCATTAGGAATCATTCTTTTCCTTTGTCCTTACTTCCCTTTAAGCTAGCCGGCTTTGATATAGTTATAGGAATGGATTGGTTATCGCATAACCAAGCCCAGATTGTGTGCAACAGAAAGCAAGTGATAGTCAAAACCCCGTCTGGGGAGTCACTTACCATTCAAGGGGATACTCAGCATGGATTGTCACACCCCGACCACGTGGAACATACAAAACGCGGCGGAAACATCGGGGAGTGTTGTAACAGAATTAATGTTTCAAATCCATGGCAATTGAAATATCGTTTTATTCAATAGAAGTGTTACAATGTCTTAACAAACAAGGAAATACAACATAATTAACTAGTCTGCATCTTTTATTGTCACTAAGGCCCATGTCCGCCTAAGTGTATCTTGATAAATCCTATGCTTCATTTCCTGAAAAACACATGTGAAAATATGGTACGTCAGCATAAAAATGCCGGTGAGATACATAGGTTTTGTGAAAATAGGTTTCATGACTTATGTTTGAGAAAATGTTTAGTCATGAACCTTGTTATTTGCTTTGTTTTGTAAATCATTTGAAAAACAATAAGATCAGATGATATGTATAAATAATGTATGGTTAAATGAATGACTAAGTAAAATGAGTTTGTATAAGATAAGTTGCTGTAAAACAATGTCTTGTGAAAAATATGTTATTTGTATAAAATGTTCTATGTATCAAACTGAAATGATTCAAATAACGCTACGATATGTAATACCATACAAACACTTATATATAGGAAGTACCAGCGGCGTATCCACCATGCTTGTATCATATTACACACACATCGTTACTTAATCAAACCAAACCAAACAATGTAAAATGTCTATGTTTAAATCAATTGTCAAATGTATTGAATAATATGTCAAAGTATTCATGTCAAGATGTAAATCATGTCAAAATGTCTATGTCAAATATCCATGTCAAATGTCTATGTCAAATATCCATGTCAAATGTCTATGTCAAATATCCATGTCAAATGTCTATGTCAAATATCCATGTCAAATGTCTATGTCAAATATCCATGTCAAATGTCTATGTCAAAATGTCATGTATGGCAAGTGAAATGTCTCAACTAAACCATATGCACAAAAACAAAGTATTGAAGTAAAACTTGGTTTAAATCAAAGCTATGTTTTGTGTAAATGCATGCAACTATTTAATATGAACATTTATGCGGTATTGTGAATATGCATACATCCAAGCCTGGCGACTGAGGTGATAAACCCTTTAAACAAATTAAAGGTCTATCTGTCTTTATAACAACGAATTCGGTCATTCCTTTCATCCCCTTTCCCTGGGACGTCCGGAACGGGAGTTGTCAATTCCTATGGTACCACTACCTACTAACGAACGGCATGATCGGTGTTAATGAATGTATTGTCCCATGTAAACAAACCAAATGTCATACCAAAATGTAAGCATGTGATTAAAAACAATGTACTAAGTATGCACGCAATGGACATAAATAGCATAAATGAAAATGTAAAACGATGTACTAAGTATGAACGCAATGGACATACATAGCATAAAATGTAATGAAATCATGTACTATAATGTACTAACGAACATAGCAGTATATGATGTGAAAACAGGAAAGCATGAAAGTAACAAGTAGGCACATGTGTTCCACCCCAAAACAGTTTGGAAAACAGTAAAAGAGGGGTCTATGTACTCACTTGAGAATGCTCAGTAGTCCTTGAGTAACAACCAAACAATGCTAGAGATCACGGAAATCAAACGGCACCTAATATAGGTAACTATGTTAATTAACCGGACCTAAATCGGAAGATTGGGTAGCATTAGGGTTTGTAAACTAAATGAGTGTAGGAACTCATATGATATGGTTTAACAAAGCCTACATGCTAAATGAAACTTAACCTAAGTGTCTACGACCCATTACGACCCGTTTAGGAAGCTTATGCTACTTTAACGCGTCGTTCGCGTGAAACGCGTTTGGACCGCCTAACTAGCCCTATGACAAGTGTTATATGCCTAATCATGTTACATAATCAGTTATGTGACAAAGGTTTAGGTTACATATGCTTAATTACCAATTATACATGAAAAGGGTATTCTGGTAATTTACCTAAGGCATATAAACTACCTATCATACAACTACTTAAACGATGTGACCATAGGGTATAACCTCGGAAGGTTATTCCCTACCTACTATGGTCACCTAATGTATTTGGTCGGATCCTAATGATCGACCAAATGGGTCGAGTTCGAAGGTATAGGCGATTTATCAGATCGCCTACCCTACGACTCTAGACAACGTGGTAATCAGTGGGCATAGTCCCAAGGGACTACGACCAACGTGATTACACTCACGTTGCGAAGTTCAAACGAACTTCGCATTGACCATTACTGGTCAACGCTGAAAGTCAAACAAAGTTTGACTTTCGGACTCGAAAAGCAGTAAAAATAAGGAAAAGAACGAAAGAATACTAACCCAGGGTCCCCGAATGCTAATCCCGACTCAAGAACTCAGGTATGAAACAATGGTTTCAACTTAGAGCTCTCAAAATCAGAATTCTAGTGAGAAATGCAATGGGGGTGTTGGGTTATTTATAGTTTTCGGTCCACCGTTGAGATCGTTTCTTGGAAAAGGGGAAACGATCAA
Organism: Helianthus tuberosus; assembly: GCA_030545235.1. NCBI lineage: Eukaryota > Viridiplantae > Streptophyta > Magnoliopsida > Asterales > Asteraceae > Helianthus > Helianthus tuberosus. Next base: position 8,782,533 of record CM060373.1, on the reverse strand, counting down.
GGCCGTACACTTGTCCAAATGTTATGGTGGCTAAATCTTGATCTTATCTTGCTGATTAGGCGAATTAGAACATGTGGTTGTGGATCCAACAAGTGCAAACAGCTGTTTTGAACATTGAATCTGGTCTGCAGACCCCTAGCGCACCGCTACGCTTAAAGTGTAGCGCACCGCTAGGCACTATTTCGGCAGAATTACACTTTTGGTCCCTGAACTGGATTTAGGCCATTTTTGACACGTTTAAGGCCCGTTAACCCCATTTCAAAGCTCTAAAATGAAGTTAAAGTATAGGGAACTTAAAATATGTTCAAAAATATGATGGATGTCGGTTCGTTTGGCCGTACGAACGCGATGTTCGGTTAATTACGACGGAATGCGCATAAGCGCGAAAAACGATCCAAATGACGAAACGAATGGATTTTTCTTATGGCGAACACTAAAATATAATATAGTCATGTTCACATAAATTTTTGGGTGTCCGGATGTATTCAGAACGTAAGTTATGCGCGAAAATGCAAACTAGTGCACTTTTTGACACTTTTAGTCCCTGAATGACCAAAAGTTTATTTTAGCACACCTAACACCTCAAAGCCTATTTCTAAGCTATGTAAAGTATATTTATGGTATGTTTAACTTATGGTCATGTCCCGGAAGGTCTGTTACAGTTCAAATTGGCATACTTTCGCAGTTTGTCAACTTTAGTCCCTGTAAGTGATTTAACTTGATTTTGCCATACCAAAGCCTTCAAAACTTATTTCTAAGTTATGTAAAGGTTATTTAAGGTATGTTAAGCCAATGTCACTATTCCGGAGTGTTTGTTGCATTAAACTGGTTATATTTACGCATCGGTGCGCGTATAACCTTCCAGAAAGCGATTTAGAGTTTGAAATTGAGCAAGAATTGATATGTGCAAATGATACACATATTTTTACAAATACCAAGTATGAAATACAATATTTCATTGCTACAGTATTTGTGTGATGGCCGTGAAGGCACAGGTGTTACAGTCTCCCCTACTTTAGGAAATTTCGTCCCGAAATTTATTTAGAGGAAACTTGTGAGAGTTTAAAACATGAAGTTGAAAAGATCGAACAACATTGGTTAGGGTTCTTGAAATTCTAGTAACCTTAATAACATTATGTTTGCAATGTAAGAGGGACACTTATATACAAGTATATGAAGCATCATTGGTGCGTCCACCGTACCTCCATTACATCGTTCTCATTTTGTTATTGTTGTCACTATTGGCTCTTACACATAATAAATCTTACTGGATTTCTGTGCACTAAATTTCATAATTATGTGCGCATTCATAATTAGAGAATTCCTTGCACAGTTCACACAGTCTTAGTTTATAATGTGTAGGGTAAAACCAAATGAACAATCCTGTGATGAGTGTGACTAGACCGCCATAGAGTCCTTTTACTTAAATCATTAAATGATCTAAATAGACTATCAAGGAGTCTGTTCAGCTACATCACTAGATGTCATTCTTTAACCAGATTGCGAATCAATCTTTTGACTAGACCACTAAAAAGGGTCTGGAGTGGTACTATATAATCCAAGGGTCTTAACTATTACATAGAAGCCCATTAAGGATTTAAGGTAGTACCTTTTGACTATCCTGCTACGAATCCCTCATATGAAGATATGAAAGATCCTGCGAGGATTTGGATAACGAATTATCCAGAATATAAAAACACAAAATACTTAAATGAAAACTCAAGATGCATAAACACATAGTCATATAACCACAAAGATTGTTTGTTAATTTGCCTTGTTACTTGCGTACATGCATTTAAAGCACACTAGGAATCCCTTCAACGGATTTCATTTGGTACTTTAAACATTATCAAGAATCTAACTATAAAGATAGAAAGATTTTTGAAGAGAAAATTCGATTTCGATTATAAAGAACCGAAATGTTCGAATTAAGGTACATAAGGAATCCAATTAAGGACTCTGATTTGAATGATGATCATCCACAAGGGTCTAATTATGGAGATAAAAAGATCCCATATGGATTTTAGAAGTTGAAGATGCTTTGAATTCTTGCACGGGATGTGCTTAAGTCAAAACATGAAGTAAAATGCTTATGAGGTTGAGATGCTAGATATGTCAAGGCGACATATGAAGCAGAATTTGAAGGTTAAGTAAATGTGTGAGGAAAATATATTTGGAAAACTATGCATGGGAAAAAAAATGTTTTTGAAACCTTATATATAATATTTTGAAATCATAAAGTAGGTGTACTAGGTAAGTATATTTATAAAAATGTTTTAAAATCATGCGAGATGAATTTTGAAATTATGTATAAGGTTTTTGGAAAACATGAATGATGCTTTTCGAAATCATGCACTTGATGAGAAAATGTAATGTGTTAATATTGTCTTCAGACTATATGAAATATTTTGAAATTAAAAAGGTTGGTTTTGATAACATGGCCAATGTTTTTGAAATAACATAGACAATGTATCTAGAAAAATTGTTTTCAAACTATATGAAATGTTTTGAGATCATGAAGATTGTTTTGGAATACTTGTACTGTGTATGTTGAAAAATCAAAACGTAATGGGTATGAGAGTTGGAAATACCCTTAGTTATCTAACCAAGGATTCAAAGGCACAGATGTGCAGAAGCATGATTACTCATAATGTCACTTTATTTTCTGTACTTCGTATCTTAGAATGAAACGAGTACTTAAAATTTTCAAAGGAATCATGAGCGATCATTTGAAAGAGAGAATCACAAGAGTAGTTTGTAAGGAATATAGTTCCTTGATGTAGGTATCATAGGAAAAGTCATACACACATGTAATTATACTTGTATATCAGAATTGCGAACAACAACTTTTATTTATGAACAAGACATATTGTTTCACAATACATGAGAACAAAAGAAACAAAGGCATAAGACAGCAATATCCTTTGTTCAGCCGAATGCTCATCCAAGGGTTGGATTTGCATTAGCAAGCTTTGGGCAGTTGTGGCGGAAGTGACCAATCTCTCCGCAGTTGAAACATGAACCCAGTGGGAATTTCGCAGCGTTCCCTTGAACCGGAGCTTGAACCTGGGCAGCCTGATTTTGTCCCAAACGACAAACTTTGGCCAAATGCCCAAGTTTACCACACGTCGTGCATTGCCAGCAGACTTGTTGTAACGCGTGATGACCGTTGCAGCGTGCACAATGAGGTGCAGTACTGGCATATGCTTTCTTTGCAGGTGGCTGAGCTGGTTGGTTGGGAACGGCTCGACCATTGTGAGCGACCACGGCGAAGTTTTGAGGAGCCTTTCGCTTCTTTGACTTCTTAGGCGATCGTTCATCCATGGTCTTTGATTTCCCGATTGGTTTCTTGGCTGGTGGTGCTGTCACCCGGATGGGTCTTGTTTGATTCGGTACAGCTGTAGTTGGGCACACCCTTGCCGTATGACCTATAAGTCCACAATTTTGGCAATTGCGGCACTTCACATTAGTATGATGATGAAGGCTACATTGGTTGCACAAAGGTAAAGTTCCAAAGTACGGCTTCCTAGCTGGTGGCATCGCTACCTGGCTAGGTCCTGCTTGATTAGATGTAACCTCTGCGAGTTTCCTTGAAGCCTTACGCTTCCTTGATTTTGGTGCAGTCTTGACTTCTGCTTCCTTCAGTGGCTCTTGAGTGGCTTCATTGTCGAGACGAGCCATGGAAATGCCTAAATCCACAGTCCTTTGAATCACTTCACCAATTTGCTGGACAAATTTGGCTGTTCGCTCGGACATTTGACCAGTGATGAGAGGAATAGACATTCTAAAAGAAAATGAAAGACAGAGGAAGAAACGAGTGAAAGGTTATTGGATAATCAAAACAGAATGATAACGCATGAAAATTGCGATCATTTGTTTGTTACCTAAGGCAAACAAATGAGACGGTGACTAATCAAGGTAAACAGGTCTTATTAATGTATCACTGAAGACATGCTCGCCTATAAGTGAACACTCATCCCGAGAATTCCCAGGTAAGCACAACTGGTCTCGCGTCTGATGAGATGTATACGAAGTGCTTGCCTAGACAGAAAACCCAGAATACAGGCATTCACCCTTCCAGTTTGCACGTGTTCACATTATTTAAAACCCAAAACCTTGACGAGCTTTTGAAAATTCAAAGGGATTCAAAACCTTATAACTGAGGGTTCAAAACCTAGTAATTAATCATCCTAGAACAGATGATTAGTTTTCAAAGTGGTTTTGAAATTTATGTTCTGGTTGTGGTCGTCACCTAAGGATAGGTGACAGTATTGTTTTATGACTAAACGCAAGTAAACTCGCGTTAGGGTCCTAGAAAGGTTATAGACTAGGTCAAAGCATTACTAATAACCTAATTCCCTATAACCATTGGCTCTGATACCATCTTTTCTGTCACACCCCGACCACGTGGAACATACAAAACGCGGCGGAAACATCGGGGAGTGTTGTAACAGAATTAATGTTTCAAATCCATGGCAATTGAAATATCGTTTTATTCAATAGAAGTGTTACAATGTCTTAACAAACAAGGAAATACAACATAATTAACTAGTCTGCATCTTTTATTGTCACTAAGGCCCATGTCCGCCTAAGTGTATCTTGATAAATCCTATGCTTCATTTCCTGAAAAACACATGTGAAAATATGGTACGTCAGCATAAAAATGCCGGTGAGATACATAGGTTTTGTGAAAATAGGTTTCATGACTTATGTTTGAGAAAATGTTTAGTCATGAACCTTGTTATTTGCTTTGTTTTGTAAATCATTTGAAAAACAATAAGATCAGATGATATGTATAAATAATGTATGGTTAAATGAATGACTAAGTAAAATGAGTTTGTATAAGATAAGTTGCTGTAAAACAATGTCTTGTGAAAAATATGTTATTTGTATAAAATGTTCTATGTATCAAACTGAAATGATTCAAATAACGCTACGATATGTAATACCATACAAACACTTATATATAGGAAGTACCAGCGGCGTATCCACCATGCTTGTATCATATTACACACACATCGTTACTTAATCAAACCAAACCAAACAATGTAAAATGTCTATGTTTAAATCAATTGTCAAATGTATTGAATAATATGTCAAAGTATTCATGTCAAGATGTAAATCATGTCAAAATGTCTATGTCAAATATCCATGTCAAATGTCTATGTCAAATATCCATGTCAAATGTCTATGTCAAATATCCATGTCAAATGTCTATGTCAAATATCCATGTCAAATGTCTATGTCAAATATCCATGTCAAATGTCTATGTCAAAATGTCATGTATGGCAAGTGAAATGTCTCAACTAAACCATATGCACAAAAACAAAGTATTGAAGTAAAACTTGGTTTAAATCAAAGCTATGTTTTGTGTAAATGCATGCAACTATTTAATATGAACATTTATGCGGTATTGTGAATATGCATACATCCAAGCCTGGCGACTGAGGTGATAAACCCTTTAAACAAATTAAAGGTCTATCTGTCTTTATAACAACGAATTCGGTCATTCCTTTCATCCCCTTTCCCTGGGACGTCCGGAACGGGAGTTGTCAATTCCTATGGTACCACTACCTACTAACGAACGGCATGATCGGTGTTAATGAATGTATTGTCCCATGTAAACAAACCAAATGTCATACCAAAATGTAAGCATGTGATTAAAAACAATGTACTAAGTATGCACGCAATGGACATAAATAGCATAAATGAAAATGTAAAACGATGTACTAAGTATGAACGCAATGGACATACATAGCATAAAATGTAATGAAATCATGTACTATAATGTACTAACGAACATAGCAGTATATGATGTGAAAACAGGAAAGCATGAAAGTAACAAGTAGGCACATGTGTTCCACCCCAAAACAGTTTGGAAAACAGTAAAAGAGGGGTCTATGTACTCACTTGAGAATGCTCAGTAGTCCTTGAGTAACAACCAAACAATGCTAGAGATCACGGAAATCAAACGGCACCTAATATAGGTAACTATGTTAATTAACCGGACCTAAATCGGAAGATTGGGTAGCATTAGGGTTTGTAAACTAAATGAGTGTAGGAACTCATATGATATGGTTTAACAAAGCCTACATGCTAAATGAAACTTAACCTAAGTGTCTACGACCCATTACGACCCGTTTAGGAAGCTTATGCTACTTTAACGCGTCGTTCGCGTGAAACGCGTTTGGACCGCCTAACTAGCCCTATGACAAGTGTTATATGCCTAATCATGTTACATAATCAGTTATGTGACAAAGGTTTAGGTTACATATGCTTAATTACCAATTATACATGAAAAGGGTATTCTGGTAATTTACCTAAGGCATATAAACTACCTATCATACAACTACTTAAACGATGTGACCATAGGGTATAACCTCGGAAGGTTATTCCCTACCTACTATGGTCACCTAATGTATTTGGTCGGATCCTAATGATCGACCAAATGGGTCGAGTTCGAAGGTATAGGCGATTTATCAGATCGCCTACCCTACGACTCTAGACAACGTGGTAATCAGTGGGCATAGTCCCAAGGGACTACGACCAACGTGATTACACTCACGTTGCGAAGTTCAAACGAACTTCGCATTGACCATTACTGGTCAACGCTGAAAGTCAAACAAAGTTTGACTTTCGGACTCGAAAAGCAGTAAAAATAAGGAAAAGAACGAAAGAATACTAACCCAGGGTCCCCGAATGCTAATCCCGACTCAAGAACTCAGGTATGAAACAATGGTTTCAACTTAGAGCTCTCAAAATCAGAATTCTAGTGAGAAATGCAATGGGGGTGTTGGGTTATTTATAGTTTTCGGTCCACCGTTGAGATCGTTTCTTGGAAAAGGGGAAACGATCAAGGCCGTACACTTGTCCAAATGTTATGGTGGCTAAATCTTGATCTTATCTTGCTGATTAGGCGAATTAGAACATGTGGTTGTGGATCCAACAAGTGCAAACAGCTGTTTTGAACATTGAATCTGGTCTGCAGACCCCTAGCGCACCGCTACGCTTAAAGTGTAGCGCACCGCTAGGCACTATTTCGGCAGAATTACACTTTTGGTCCCTGAACTGGATTTAGGCCATTTTTGACACGTTTAAGGCCCGTTAACCCCATTTCAAAGCTCTAAAATGAAGTTAAAGTATAGGGAACTTAAAATATGTTCAAAAATATGATGGATGTCGGTTCGTTTGGCCGTACGAACGCGATGTTCGGTTAATTACGACGGAATGCGCATAAGCGCGAAAAACGATCCAAATGACGAAACGAATGGATTTTTCTTATGGCGAACACTAAAATATAATATAGTCATGTTCACATAAATTTTTGGGTGTCCGGATGTATTCAGAACGTAAGTTATGCGCGAAAATGCAAACTAGTGCACTTTTTGACACTTTTAGTCCCTGAATGACCAAAAGTTTATTTTAGCACACCTAACACCTCAAAGCCTATTTCTAAGCTATGTAAAGTATATTTATGGTATGTTTAACTTATGGTCATGTCCCGGAAGGTCTGTTACAGTTCAAATTGGCATACTTTCGCAGTTTGTCAACTTTAGTCCCTGTAAGTGATTTAACTTGATTTTGCCATACCAAAGCCTTCAAAACTTATTTCTAAGTTATGTAAAGGTTATTTAAGGTATGTTAAGCCAATGTCACTATTCCGGAGTGTTTGTTGCATTAAACTGGTTATATTTACGCATCGGTGCGCGTATAACCTTCCAGAAAGCGATTTAGAGTTTGAAATTGAGCAAGAATTGATATGTGCAAATGATACACATATTTTTACAAATACCAAGTATGAAATACAATATTTCATTGCTACAGTATTTGTGTGATGGCCGTGAAGGCACAGGTGTTACATGGATTGCCTGAGCAAGTGTCCATGCTCAAGGCATCCAGATGTCTGCAGAAGGGTTGTGTCATTTATATGGCACAAGTTACTATTGATGAGCCAAAGCCCAAGATTGAAGACATCCCTATCATTTCGGAATATCTAGAAGTTTTTCCCGAAGAACTACCTGGTTTACCACCAGATAGGCAAGTGGAATTCCGAATTGACATCATCCCGGGTGCAGCACCAGTAGCGAGAGCACCTTATAGGTTAGCACCAACGGAGATGAAGGAGTTAAGGACGCAGTTAGATGATCTGTTAGCTAAAGGTTTTATTAGACCTAGTTCGTCTCCTTGGGGAGCGCCGATCTTGTTTTGTCAAGAAGAAGGATGGATCGATGCGTCTGTGCATCGATTACCGTGAGCTTAATAAAGTCACTATCAAGAATAGGTATCCTTTGCCCAGGATCGACGATCTGTTCGATCAATTACAAGGGGCAAGCTAGTTCTCTAAGATCGACTTGAGGTCAGGCTATCATCAGTTGAAGGTCAAGGATGAAGATGTGCACAAGACAGCGTTTAGGACTCGTTATGGTCATTACGAGTTCCTAGTGATGCCTTTCGGGCTCACTAATGCACCGGCCGCATTCATGGATCTCATGAATCGCGTCTGCAAGCCTTATCTGGATAAATTCGTCATCGTCTTTATTGATGACATTCTCATCTATTCGAAGAGCCAAGCTGACCACGAGAAACACCTTCGTTGTATTCTCAAACTTCTACATCAAGAGAAACTCTACGCCAAATTTTCGAAGTGCGAATTTTGGCTTCGAGAAGTCCAATTCCTTGGACATGTAGTAAGTGAGCGTGGAATCCAAGTGGATCCCGCTAAGGTAGAAGCAGTTATGAATTGGCAAGAGCCAAAGACGCCTACTGAGATTCGTAGTTTTCTGGGTTTAGCAGGATATTATAGGCGTTTCATCGAAAACTTTTCAAGGATTGCTGCGCCCCTAACTTCGTTGACACGTAAGAAGGTTAAGTTTGATTGGGGCCCTAAGCAGCAGGAATCCTTTGACATTCTGAAGAAAAAGTTGAGCAATGCACCGGTATTAACATTGCCCGATGGTATAGAAGAATTTGTGGTGTACTGTGATGCATCACACACTGGTATGGGCTGTGTACTCATGCAGAAAGGCAAGGTTATTGCCTACGCTTCACGACAGCTAAAGGTGCACGAGAAGAACTACGCCACCCACGATTTGGAGCTGGGTGCCGTTGTATTTGCATTGAAATTATGGAGGCATTACTTGTATGGTACCAAGTGTGTGATCTATTCAGATCACAAGAGCCTTCAACATTTGTTCAATCAGAAGGACTTGAACATGCGACAAAGACGATGGATGGAAACTCTAAATGATTATGATTGTGAGATAAAATACCATCCAGGCAAAGCAAATGTAGTTGCTGATGCCTTGAGCAGAAAAGAAAGAGTGAAGCCGATAAGAATCAATGCCAAGCGCATCGAAATCAGGAATAGTTTGAACGAAAGGGTGTTAGCTGCACAGAAGGAAGCTGTGTTGGAAGCTAACTATCCTGAAGAAAAGCTAGGAGTAACTGAGGAGCAGTTATCCTATGACAAAGACGGAATGCTAAGATTGAATGGACGAATATGGGTTCCAGTTTATGGAGGACTTCGAGATGTTATTCTCCAGGAAGCCCACAGTTCCAAATATTCCGTTCATCCTGGAGCTGATAAGATGTACCAGGATCTAAAAGCAAACTACTGGTGGATTGGTTTGAAAAAGTCTGTAGCTGCCTATGTAGCTAAATGTTTGACTTGTGCGCAAGTCAAAGCTGAGAATCAAAAGCCGTCAGGTTTGTTACAACAACCTGAAATTCCCACATGGAAGTGGGAGATGGTGACAATGGATTTTATCACCAAGTTGCCAAAGACGAGAAAGGGAAATGATACTATATGGGTCATAGTGGATAGGCTGACGAAGTCATCACATTTTCTACCCATCAAGGAGACTTACAGCTCAGATATGTTAGCTCAATTGTACGTTGATAAGATTGTAGCTTTGCATGGAATACCTGTGTCTATTATCTCTGATAGAGATACTAGATACACGTCACATTTTTGGAAGAGTTTCCAACAATCTTTGGGCACACGTTTAAATTTTAGTACGGCTTATCATCCTCAGACTGACGGTCAGAGTGAGCGTACTATTCAAACATTGGAAGACATGCTACGTGCATGTGCGATCGATTTGGGTGGTAGTTGGGATAAGAACCTACCATTAATCGAATTCTCCTACAACAATAGCTACCACACCAGCATAAAAGCTGCGCCTTTTGAGGCCTTATACGGTAGAAAGTGTAGATCGCCCATTTGTTGGGCGGAAGTTGGAGATGTCCAACTATCAGGACCAGAGATAGTTTTTGAGACGACGGACAAGATTGTCCAAATTCGAGATCATTTAAAAGCTGCCAGGGATAGGCAGAAAAGTTATGCGGTTCCAAAGCGTAAAGCTTTTCACTTCGAAGTAGGTGATAAAGTGTTGCTTAAAGTATCACCCTGGAAGGGGGTGATGCGATTTGGTAAGAAAGGCAAGCTAAGCCCGAGATACATAGGACCTTTCGAGGTTATCGAACGTGTCAGGTCAGTTGCTTATAAGTTAAACTTGCCTGAAGAGCTTAGTGCTATCCATAATGTGTTCCACATCTGTAATTTGAAGAAGTGTTTCGCTGATGAATCACTGGTTATACCGCATACGGATGTACATATAGATGAAAGCTTGAAATTTGTGGAAAAGCCATTATCGATTGAAGATCGACAGGTAAAGAAGCTTCGAAGGAAGCATGTCCTATTGTTAAGGTTAAATGGGATGCCCGTAGAGGTCCCGAATACACATGGGAGGTAGAATCCACGATGAAAGAAAAATACCCTCATTTGTTTCAGTAAATCTCGGGGTCGAGATTTCTTTTAAGGGGGTGAGGATGTAACACCTCGAAAATTTACGTCCAATAATGTATTGACACGTGTCATGTGCTTTGAATATGTGAAAACATACTTTAGAGGGACTAAAGTTGACAAACAGCGAAACTATGTGAACATAAGGGTCCAAAGTGTCAACAATGGATAAATAGGCTCTAAAATAACCCTACATGATGTTTGTAATCTTAAACGGATAAATCATGGATCATACAAAGCGGAAAATGAAAGAAAGTGAGAAATTACAAACTACAGGGGCTAAATGTGTCAACATGTTGAAAGTATACCTCTGAGTGACCTTTTGGCAAACCCTAAGCTTTGTAATGATAAAATATACTCACTAGAATATGTGATAAAAATTTCATCAAGTTTCGTTATCGTATGAGAAAGTTATGATCAAAACCGTTCACGAAGGGTTAATTGCGTTAACGTTGAATTTCGAGACTTTTCGGGTAAGCACAAAGTTAACCAAGGACTTTACCATGTTTATAAAAGTCCCAAGGCCCTTAAAAATCAGATTTGAGGGTCTAGAGTGCAAGATAAGGAGGCAAAACCACGTAACAAAGGCCAAGGACTGAAATGTAAATGCTAAAAACTTGTAAAGCTGGTCACCCACTCGTACGCGGCCCGCGTAACTGGTCTCGCGGCCCGCCTACGGGTCACCAGCGAACAAAAACGTGCAGTTGGCAGTTGCAGACCTGTTGTCGATGGTTTCCAGCTGTTACTCGATACCAGCAGCTCTCCAATGGGTTTACATGCATCTAGGGACACTTGGACACTTCTTATAACATCTGTAAACACTTTTGGAAGCATCAAATGAGATCAAAATAGTGATAAAAGGGTCTTGAAGCTTGTAACATTCCACACTTGTGTTAGTGCACTATGTCTATTGACTTCGTCTTGTATCATGAGATAGGATAGGATTTCTAGTGCACGAGGTTCGAGAAACTGAGATATGAAGTGTTAGTGAAGATTTCGCTTGAAGAGGTCTTGTGATGAGTTCAAGCGAAATCATACCATTAGATTTCGCTTCAACCAAGTCTGGTTAGCTTCAAGCGAAATCTACACATCTATAAATAAGTGCATTTGTTATTCATTTAGTACGCGACTTCAGAAAGTGTAACGAAGTGCTGCTGAATTTCTGTCAGGTTGTAATCAGTGTTAAAAGCAATATAATTGACAGATTAAAGATTAACAAGCTGTGTTCATGTCTGGTTCTCTGATTCCGCCTTTGAACTGGACTTAAACTCTTCTGATCGACTCAATAGGGTCAAACAACGATCCAACAAGTGGTATCAGAGCTCAGGAAGAAGAGTTTAGCTTGATATCATCTATTTTCTGAATTCTACACCTTCTTTTTCAACCTGGACAAGATTTAACGGTCAAAATGGTCTGAGTTTTTCAACGAATGTGTAAAACAGTAGTCTAACAAAGCCTTGAAAGTTTGAGACCGAAATTCGAATTAAAAGTGACTGAATTGGACTGAAAACTTGATTTCGCTTGAAGAGAGTTCGTGGATTTAATTGATTTCGCTTCAAAATCAGAATAATTGGTCTATTTCGCTTGAAATTCTCTGAAGCGAAACTGATTTTGGTGGTTTTCGCTTGAACTGATTCGCTTCAAGGACATCAGTCATTGATTTCGCTTCAAGACAGAACTTGTGATTTCGCTTCAAGTCCAAATATCTGATTTCGCTTCAAGGACTGTTCAACTTGAGATTTCGCTTGAAAGACTGGTCAATAGTTGATTTCGCTTCAACTGTTCAACAAAGTGAAATTTCGAGTCAAGAACATTTCACGGCAACCGAGTGTCAGTCTATTTCAAGTTGTTTAATATTGTTTGATCTGATTGTGTTTGTTTGATTGTTTGCAGGTGATTTACACGGCACAAATACCAAGAATTCAAAATGTTTGATGAACTGGAAAACATTAAATTTGAAAGAATGAACAATTGGACTTGTTGTTCTTCTTCTGAGAAACAGGAGGTTTTGATGGAAAGATTTGAATATTTTATGTGTCGAAAGGATGAGACATTGGATGAGTTGGAAATACGGTTTAAAAAATTTAATGGACAGTTTGAGAAACAAGAATATTAGAATATCAAATGATGAACAGATATTGAAATTGGCAAATGCATTACCTGCTAAATGGGATAAATTTTTGGATGAGTTAAAAAGGGAAGATTTTTTTCAAGAACTTTATCCAACACAGTTCTTTAATGAGGTTAATGGAGAGGTTCGTAATGAAAATAGGAAAAAGAAAGAAATTTTGACTGAAATGGAAAAGAATTTACAAAAATTGGAATTGGATGTAATTGCTGAAATTGATAAGAGAATTCATGTGTGTCTTGAAACAAAGAGTATTCTGAAATATGATATTAAAAGGAAATGTTATATTGATGAAAGTATGAATCCTTTTGATTTCGTTAAACTCTTTTGTGCAGGAACATATAAGATGGAAACAAAGGATATTCCAAAGAACGAAGAATCTTTGAAGCTTGGATCTTCAAGTTCAGAATCAGTGTGCTCTAAATGTGACAACTTTAAGGCTGAAAATGACAAACTTTTGAAGGAGGCAGAAAGTTTGACATCAGAAGTTGAGAAGTTGAGAGATGAGAAGCAAACTGATGATAATCAGATTCTTATGTTGCAGGGAATTTGTGAAAATTTGAAGTCTGAAAATGTCAAACTGCTTAGTGATTTGAACAGTTCGACATCAGAAAACAAGATGTTGAAAGAAAAAGAAAAAGAGTTTGAAAATGAAAAATTAAAATTTGAAAATTATTTCAAAAGTCAGTTAAAGATTTTAGAAGATGAAAGAGATGTTTTTGGTAAAGATAATCTTCAAAAACAAATTGAAATCAATTCTCATCTTGCTAAAATTATTCAGCTTGAAAAAGAAGCTGAAAAAGCTCGGAATAAAATCAAAGAGCTTGAAGGAAAATTGAAAGGTTTTGTGACTTCTACATCACATGTTTGTACAAAACCAATCAATTTCAACATTGAAAAGGTCAAAGTTGAAGATTGTGATGAGATATCTGATGATGAAAAAGAGAAGAATAGAAAAATATTTTTAGAAAAATTTCAAAATACTGTTCTGCAATTTACGGAAACAGGTGAATGTTCTAAACAAAAACCTGTTAAGAAGAATGCAAAACAGAAACAAAAAGATAGAAATTTGAAAAATTCTAAAAATGAAATTAAAAACTCATCAGATAAATCATCCAATCATTATCAAAAATCACAAAAATTTAAAAATGAAAACTCACAATATGTTGGTAATAAGTGGTGCAGGTTTGACCACAGTGCTCAAAAGACAAATCCAGCATTGAAGAGGAGAAATGATTATAACCAAGCCAAACAATGTTATGATCTGAAGGTTTGGACTGATCAAAGTGGATGGTATGATAACAGAGTGTGCTACACCTGTGGTGTTAGAGGACACATTGCTGTTAACTGTCAGAATTGGTATTATGAAACAAGAAGATGCTATAACTGCCGGATCAAAGGTCACATTGCAAGAGATTGCCCAAGGAGATCGATGGGTAGATCGAGGGTTGAATCTCAAAGAACGGTAAAGAAGCCAGTCAAAGTCAAGCCCCATGAACAGAAGGTTCTAAAACCCAAAGTTCAGGATCAGACAATTCAAGAAAAGAAAGTTAAACTTTCACAGGGGCAGAGAGACAGACTGAGGAAGAAAAGGAAGAAGGTGAAAGAATATCTTGAGAAAATTTTGTCTTCGGGTTCACTGGTTGGTTCGAATAAAAGTTCTGATGAATCGATTCACTCAACAGCAAAGTCAAGCAAATCGAATTCTTCAGATACAAATCTGAGGACAAAAGAGAAAAAGGAAAAGAAGAAAATGGTCGGCGATGAATCTGATATTTCGAAGTCAGACAAGCCACCATCAGGCGATGAATCTGACTCATCTAAGTCAGATAAGCCAAGTTCGGGCTATGAATCTGATTCCACAAAATCAGAGGAGTCACAAGTTGAGGTAAAGAAGGAAGAAAATGTTCTTTTGATGAATGATGAAAAATTTCCTCCATTACAAGCCACAAACACAAAATCAAAAGGTGTTGATGCTGGAAAAATGTTTAATAGCAATGTTAAACATATTTTTAGTAAGATGGTTGATGGTAAGGAAAAAGGAGTGAAAGAGTTTTATGAAGAAAAGAGAAAAGCTCAAAATACACCCAAGGACAGTCAGACTTGGGTGAAACTTTTCAAATAGAAAAATCTGACTTGCCGGAGCTTCCAGGTTGGTAAGTGTGAAGCAGGTATCGGCATCATTCTTGAGAAATTCACAGGATGGTAACTGTGATATTTCGTGTTACAAGTGGTTAATCAAGGACATTAAGTTGTACTTGATTTTCTACAGGTAATTGTGGTGTTTGATCTTATATTGTTAAAATCTGTACAACATGATTAAAAGAGATCAAGGTGATGAGATGACTAATCTCTGTTATGACCCTATTTTTCAAAAATTCACAAGATCATCTCTGGAGCTCTCTGGACGTCAAGCCAACTTTCTAGTGATCTCTAAGCATTATTAGGACTCTTGTAAGTGTTCATAACCTTCTCAAATTCGTTCTAGCTTAGTATTTTGGCTAATAGTCAAACCATCGTAAATTTAGTTTGACTTCATGATTAAACGAAATTTGCTCAGTCTTTTCTCAAATTGAAAGTACCTACAAGTTGGTATTTATGTGGGTAACAAACCCTCAAAGGGGTATTTTCAGATTCCCACTCTAAGTATGATAACTGTCGAGTCAAAGCTTGTTTCAAAAAGTCAACAGAATGTGTATTTGCAAATTTAAGCATGATTAGCAATGTAGGGTACATGCAACCTGTTTGATCATTAAAATAATTTGATAATTAATGTAAGAACATGTCTCAACATGTTCATCTCGACAATTTTCAGTTTAAACCCGAATCGGAACCGAAAGTCGCATAAATTGACTTTTTCTTTGACTTTCAGTTCTGCTCCGTTCATGCATGTTTGAGATCTGCATTAGAGCTTGTTTTGGACCAATTTTCATATAAGTTTAACTCTCTGAGATTTTACAACTTGGTTCAATACTTACCCGGTCCATATGCATGTTTCCGAATAATGCTTAAAAGTTGACTATTATGCCCTTTTTACTATAAAACGTGATTTTTGAAAAAGTGAAAGAGTAGAAACATTTGTTACTGATTTATAAACTTGCACCTAAAATTTGATATCAGTTTGAGGTCTAGATTAAGAGTTATGCTTAATATCGTAATTTGAAAGCTTTATGTTACTTAAACGGCGTAATTAGCATATAACCTATTTAAACCCACTATTTGATATCAAACTTTTTACCCACTGATGTTATATAATATTTTGGGATTTTTAAAGATTTTTATTTAATTTTTGGCTGATCATATCATAGGTCTCTAAGTTTAATTCGGTAAATACCGATTTTGCTCTTTTAAGCCATAAAATGAGTTTTACAAATCCTTTTGACCCCAAACCTTTTTCTACTAATTTTATTTGATAAATAAAATAATTTGAGCATTCTGGAAATATAAAAATATCAGCTTTCTTTTAAAAACCCGGAAACGGCTCTAAATCGCCTTTTTAGGCGTTTTAATGCATAGTATGTACTATAACCATATTAAACATATAAGGTTGATACCTACTGATGTTTTTAGCATATTTTTATATAATAACAGTAAGTACAAGTTTATAAACTCAGGCTTCCAATTTTGACATTTTTAGCCCTTGTGAAATTACCAAAATACCCCTAAGGTGCATAGTTTGGTTTTAAATGATAAGTTTCACATATAGATCATACCCTACTGTTATAACATGTTAAATTAAGTATATTTACTGTATAAACCAGACCTGTAACTCAGATTTCTAATTTAACTCTTTTATAATCTTTTAAATGACCAAAATGCCTTTATGAGGCATAATTTGTGTTTAAATCCATTTTGGGCATAATAGAAAATATCTTACTGATATTATAACATATTTAAAGCATATAATCTCAGGGAACTTGCATATGACTCTTACGGTTACCCGGAACGCTCTTTTCGCATTCGGTTCGGTTTATGTAACTAGTTTGCATAAATTGACCGAGACGGGTCAAACTTTATCATTTTTGTCTCAAAATCCAGAATGTATTTAGTATACCCATATTATACAAGTAATCAAACTTGTTGGGTCTAAATCACGTTCTATCCGGTCTTCGCTTAATCGTGCGTTTGAACCGTATCGTCCTTAAAGCTAACCGGTCTAAGCTTAAGCTTAAATAAAGACCCGTTAGAAATCTAATAGGTTATTATAAACCTTCGTTCCAGATTAGGAGCACCGGTAAAAGCTACTTGCAATTTGCCTATTGTGAATTATACTTTACTCAGGTAAATACTTTTAACTTATTTTCCCTATACGGGCTTGGGTTACGGTATATAGAATACCGCTTGATCGAGCATCAAATCTTACATCTTTGGGTGGTTAATTGAATAATTTGATCGGCTCGTTTAAACAGTCTTGTTCACTTAAAGCCTTTGGGGGGTTAATGACCATGTCCCGGATATCCTTGGCATCATCTTACGAGATGGCCACGACCTGAGCACGAGGTGTAGGCGTACACCTGTCAGTGTATAACTCTATAATGTGGTGGGTCCATTGATCTTTAACCCGGACAAGATCCGGGCTACTGAACGCACAAGTAACATGTAATTCGTTCACAAGATTATAATATTAAATAATTATCCCAAGTTATAAAATGTTTTGTGCCACGTGCATTCAAATCAATTTTCACTCTTTTCAAAATGAGTCAGTTAAATTGTATTTACCAGTGTAAACTGACGTATTTTTCCCAAAAGGTTAAGTGCAGGTACTACACGTAATAGGCTGGCTGTCTTCTAGAGCGTCCACAATAAGTCTCGCAAGCTTGGACGACAATAAACTGTTGAACAATATCTTATTTTATTTTGATCCGCCTGTGGATCCGTTTCAACTATCAGTGATATTTAATATTACACTTTATTAAAGTTGAAATGAATCTATCTTTGCTTCCGCTGTGCATTTATATATTGTGTTGTTTGTCTATGATGATACCAACTACGTCACGATACTCCCCACCGGGCCCACCGGTGACACGTGGAAAATAGGGGTGTGACAACGAAGAAGGCAATATAAGAGGTGTACCAACATTAGATATATCTTGTTGACCATTATTTCTCAATTTCTGGAGACTTTCATAGGTATCAGATCTTAGATTTTTTTGTTGAAAACATATATAGTTAAGTCTCTCGCTCTCAATCATCGTATAAGCATCAACCAAAAATTGTTGGAAAAGTCTCCTTGAATTTAGAATCAGTGAAAAATGGTTTACTCTATCTTGAATATGATACGAAAAGAACTCTCTCATCGTACAATTTGGACGCTTCTTGTTGGTTACATCTATCACACCTCTATGAGGGATGTCAACTCTGTAACCATCATCTCCATATGGGAAAAGAATTGGGTATTGTAGAGCAAGGTAAGAAGGATGTAATTCACTTATTCATTTAAGAGTCCCTGATTTAGTTTCAACAACAATATCTCTGTTCTCAATTGCGTTTTCAACATCTCCAACAATTAGAGCAGCAACCTCGCCACATGTTGGTAAGTTATACATTCGACCATCCTTGTCCCCTTTTCCAATAAGACGTACCTTAAGACTAAGCTGAGGATCGTCATGAAAACAATCTCTAACCATCCTGTAAACTTTAACCAATACATTATCGGAGTCTAACACAGACTTTATATGTCGGATCATCTGACGATCAAGAGAAGCAGAAGAGGATGCAAGTGACTCCTTAGAACGACTGTTTGGACAGATTGTTTATGAACGAATTATCAATAAATAATTTGGAAACAATATAAACAAATTATACTGTACGATACTTACCTAAATATCGATTCTCTGTTTGAAACCTCTTTTTCAGTATCGTATATGTACAACTGGCAAAACTTTGGTTTATTGGCATTCTCAGGCAAAAGACTTCCAATACTATGATAGTTTTCACCGCTAATCCTGTAGCAAAATGGGCCGTTACCTCTATTAACAGTCGGATCCACCTTACCACCCATTGAGGTGAATGCGAACATAGAATTATAACGGCGAATGTTTTTCAAAAAATGCTTGCTTTCGTTATCCAAAGATGTAAAGAGTTTCAGGTAATTTGGTTGTGCATCTTTATAATCGGGTAGCTCTACTTTGGCATAACCACAACATGAAAAATAACTGGTTTTCCCAGTCTCGGTTCTGCCTCTTCCCGTTTCTACATCCCATAACTTTGCATTGCATACTTGACACGTAATACACTGGTCACCATGATCTAAGTAATCTGTAGATTAAATTGGAAATAAAATAAATGAAATTAATCCATATATTTCAAAATAAAACAATGCTATACAAAATAATGTTGTAAATATACTACTTAAGTGACTACCTGATGAAACACCTTTGTAAGGATCTTGATCTAAGGCTGCATCGGTAGTCAAATCAACCATTGGAATAGGAGATGTAATTCGTGGTCTGCCTAATAACTTACATTTTCCAGGAGATAGACTTGGAGATGTTTGGCGTAGAATAGGAGCTGAAGTCGCTGATGTTATGTTTGGAGAAATAGAAAAGCGACGGATACTTGTTGAAGGTGTTTGGTTGTTTGAAGTAGAAGTGACATCACCTAAATAATAAAACACAAATAACATAATTCATATGTTTTTTAGTTGTCGCTATTGATGAAAAATACGACTTTCGAAAGTGGGGCATAGTATTACTTGTAAGTATTAACAAAAGGATATAATTACCATTTTGTGTGTTGCAGTGAAAGGATCTTGTATTAGAAGAGTATTGTAAAGTGTTCATAGCCATGGATTTGCCTCGTAAGATAGGAGATTTTTTACTATCTAAATAAAGTCTCCTTAATCTCCGTCTGTCTTTAGTGTAACTTTCATAACTTTGCGTGAAAACAACTGATAAAAGAAACACGGTATATAAATATTTTTAGACATATATATATGTATCAACATATTTAAGTATGCAAGTTTAAATAGTATGTAAAGTTTAAAATAAATAAATAAATAAACCTGCCGGAATAGTAGACGCATATTGTGTAATAGTCGGAGTGTGCAACAAAATGGGAGACGAATTAGAAGTCAACGATTCTTTTGTTTTAGAAACCGGTAAGCCGTGTGATACATTAGATCTTTTACTATCCAAATACAATTTCCGTAGCTTACGCCTCTCCCTGCACTCGTCTTGTGTAACTGCTGGAGTTAAAACTGTATTAAAATGAAAAACCAAAGAAACGATATAATAGCATTAGTTGTATAAAAAAATAAGTAAAACTTAAATCCATTAGTACAAAGAAAAGTTAGTTAATATTGTAACATTATATAAATATGTTATGATATTTGATTTATGTAATTTAGGTAAAATATAATAAGTTAATTGTAAACTTTGATACTAAAAGATCAATATCAATAACAATATATAAAATAAAATAAAAACCAAGAGGGACAAATCGGCGGCTCATACTCAATCACATTGCATGGCATCTTGTGTTGAAAGGCATATTGTGATAGTGAAAGGTGTATCAAATAGTCAACATATACTAATTACTTGTCCATCATACTTCATCACCTTTATATATATCCTTCCATTAGATGATAACTTCATTTAGTGGATTTCAATAAGGGTTTCAAGATTGCTCTCATATGCATTCCTAAATTGTCCATCGTATGGTTCATAAGTCTACGAAAATAAAGTTAAATAATTTCTTTTTTTCAATGTTCATGTTCATCTGCCATGTCTTGCTTGGATTTCTTTAATAAAATGAAAATCTGTATACAATAACCTAAATGTAACTTGTTTCGTTGACAGATTTACCTCCATTCATTTAGGTAACATACATGATGTTCTTAGTGTATTTACTGCATACATGTCTTCGGGTATGAAAAAAAACAGATTTAGGTTGTCATTTGAATACAGTGACATGATCGAAGACATTAAGTATAAGATGCACACCAGGTGTTCGAACAAATGACTGTATGAAAAATGTTGTACTTAACGAAAGTATCATTATGTTAAAGTAAAACAATAAATAAAGATGAGGTGTTTAATACGATTAGGTTGTAAAGTTAAGTTGTTTTCGTCTATCGAGTTATTGGGTAAGATGAAATGCAACAACAAAGATTGTTAGGCGTACTTTTTTGTTTTTAAACTGTGTGTAGTAAATGAAATAATTATGCTTGTCTAAAAGGAATTAATTTCTGTTATGAATTTCACCAGAAATGGGTTTGTGTAATTTAGATTGATTAAAAAGGGTTACAAATATAGGATATGTTTATGTAATAAAAGAAAGTTAGTCAAGTAGAATAGAAATGTAACATCAACAGGAATTACCCTATTTAACGTATGTATGTTTGTTATTCCTTTAAACTACAACAAAAAGATTCCATTATATGTTATGACTTGATGTTTTATTTAAAATGGGTCAACGTTTTAAATGTTTCTTAGAATGGCTAGAGCTGAAAACGATGTTGTCGTCATATCGGATTCTGAAGACTCTTCGGCTGAATCAAGGGAGTTTGATGATGATGAAACTGGTCCGCTGATTTTTTTGTGCCATACACCAAACGCTTTGTAAGTTCCGACAAAATTATATGTTAATAGGCGTCTAATATGTTTACATAATTTGGTTAAGTTTTGTATTTTTTAAATACTTCAACATCATTAATGGAAATTATTATTATGTTTTGTAACTTATAGCGCATACCAGTTGCAGTAGCACAGAAGACAGGAATTGACGAAACCTTGAAAGTTAAGATCGCCAACAGGCAGAATGTGGAGACAAAACATGATGTTAGGGCGGAGCCAAATAAAAACAGTATTAAGTACGTTGTCAAAGGCTGGGCGAAATGGCTTAAAGATAACAACATAAAAGAAGGTGATCATTGCAAGTTCCAGTACTTTCCAGATATTGGTGTTTTGTTCCTTACCGACGTTTTCCGCTAGTGGTGATGTTTGAAACTTTGAAACAGGGTTGAACCATAACATATGGTTGTTTTGGGTAATGAAGAAAGCTATCGTAACTTATGTAGTGTTAAAAGTTGTTTTGTAGTAGCTTTACATCTTTGAAAGCTACGATCTTTATGTAGTTTGGACTGCTACTATGTAACTGTGTTTATAAATATCTACCTGATCAAATTTTAGTTTATATGTTATATTTAGTACATAGTTTATGCGTTCAAATCAATTAACAACTATAAAATCGATATACATTTTTAACTGAAGTTTAAATATTCGCAACATAAGTTAGTAAATGAGAGTAGTTCAATACCATTGGTAATGTCTGAAAAAGGACTTCTTGAGACGCCAGCAGCAACATCTAAATAAAAGACACATAACATAAATATCGCATATCTAGATTGTTATTGTAGATATACAAAATAGACTAACATCACAAGAATCCAAAAAGTGTTACCTGTTGAGTTGTTTATATTAAATGGATTATTGGACGTACATGAAGATATATGCTCGGATTTTCTTGAAGTGGCTATCATTGTAATAAAGAAAAATGAATTACATTATAATTATAGTCTATATAAACAAATAAACAATGTGAAAGATAAATAAAAACTCACAACCTGAAGTACTTTCCTGGTTTGATTGATTTCCCAAAGAATTGGAATCATGCTTTGACCGTTTATACATTGCGGAAGACGTTTATGTGGCATAAGAAAGTAATCGTTTGTTCAAACTAGCTTACAATACCCTTGTAGTGAAAGGGATGTATTGGTTGAACTAAAAACCACAAATGAGATGAAATGAGATGAAGAGATTTATATGTTGTACATTCTCTTTATAAGGAAACATTAGGAATGTAAACATTTAAGTATATTCATTATGATATTAATGATTAATTTCATAATATTGGAAAGTCAACACTTTAAATAATATTTTTAATTTAAATTTAAAAACCAAAAAAAGTTTCTATATATATATATATATATATATATATGATTTTACAACATTCCAACTTTAATACAAATATTATAGTTAATTTCAACATTTAAAATTTAAAAGATCTTATATTTTAGTATTTACCAAATTAAAATTATGATTTTACAACATTCCAACTTTAATACAAATATTATAGTTAATTTCAACATTTAAAATTTAAAAGATCTTATATTTTAGTATTTACCAAATTAAAATTAGTAAAACTTAAATCCATTGGTAATGTAAACATTTAAGTATGTTCATTATGATATTAGTGATTAATTTCATAATATTGGAAAGTCAAAACTTTGAATAATATTTTTAATTAAAATTAAATAACAGAATAAAGTTTCTATATATATTGATTTTCCAACCTTCCAACTTTAATATACATATTATGGTAAATCTCAACATTTAAATCATCTTATATTTTAGTACTTACGAAATTTAAATTTCGTTTATATGGCATGTTTTTTAATTTTTTTTTTTTTTGAATAATGGAAACGGATTAACATTTAAAAAAACTGTAATATACTAAAAATGTTATTAGGATGGTAGTTTTGATAAAGTTGGAAAAAGTAATACTAATATAAATATAATGTGATTTGTTGATTTAACAAAGGATAATTAACGAATCTCTTTAGTGATATAAAGATAACAAACTACAATAAATATAAACGGAAGTATATTAAAAAATAAGCAAATGCTGATCAATACTTTAATTTGTTATTGATATATATATGACAGACGAAAATAAAGTGATTAGTAATATCATCTTCTATTGATATAACAATGAAAAACCAAAATAAACATAAAACATAATACATAGTCGGTAAAAAAGTAACATCAAGTCCTAACATATAAGTTTAGAATGATAACGAAAGAAAAAAAAACCCGACGTACAATAAATAGAAATCGACGTACATAACAAAATGCAAATGCTAATTAATAATATCATCTCTTATTGATATAACGATAATAAAGATAAAGCGCTACACATAGTGGGTAAAAAACCAACATCAAATATTGAAATAAAAAGTTCTGAATATGATTGTTCAAAAAAACATATAAAAGTTTTGGAAAACACTGAGATGACTATTAGATTCGGCACACTACTTTTCAACCTTTGGCTTCAAAAGCCCCACATTCACATTCGAATCTTCATCTTTCTCGCCATCACTCTTACGCGGTTTAGTTGACGACTGAGAAGAACATAAATCCACATCATACACGGCATCCAAATTACGCTTAAGTTCATTGTCAAGCATGTTGACAGAACAGTTCATCTCAGGTGGAGAGGGTGTCGTAAACATGCTTTTGCTCAAATTAGACACCGGAGTGTCTTCATCGCCAGTACGGGAAACAGAATCCTGAAAATAAAAAATAAAAAGCTTAAAAAACAATTCATATAATAAGGTAAATGACAAAATATTGAAGCAATAGTGAATTCAATAATTTTTTTGACATACCTTAACATGAAAGTTGATAGTTGCATTTGAATCAGACGGAACAATATTTAAAGGTTCATCATCAGCAGGCTGTATTTATTTCATATATTTCATTAAATATTGTAACGTGCTATAAGTTTTTATAACAAAAAAGTACAACTAACGTATAGAAGGTATTTAGAACCTGGAAAGCATCAAAATGCCTATCAAGATCGGCGATGATTGCAGGATTTTCAGTCAACTTCGACACCGAGTAGCCATCTGATTTGTTTTTTATTGTAAATAAACCTATGGTTATCTTAAACGCAAACCGCCAATTTAACAATGCCTTCAGCTCGTTGGGAAAGTTACCATCGCCGGCTAACTGTTCGATAAACATTAAGAGACATTATTTATAAACATACCAGTTTAAAATATAAACATTAAAATGTATAAACGAAGTAACGAAATGTTATTCCTACGATATAACTTACCTCAATGTTTTTATCCAAAAGCTGGTTTGCGTTAACCTTTAACAGTTTAACAACTTCACGTTCAAATAACGTCAAAGTGACAATCCCGGTACAATCCTGAACACGTATTAGAACTTTTATCCTATCAAAATTTTAAATAATATTTTGTTAATAATCATGTAATATGTTTAGGACAATAAATGAATCAAGTAAATTAACCTGGGAACAGACAGAACGGAATTTATTGCAACGATCATTATGACATTCCAAGACAGTTACTAAATCATATTCTTCACTTCCATCTTGCTTGTCCTTGCAAATAGTGTTGGTAAGAACCTTTTTGTTGCAACTCTTACATGCATTGTAAAACCATGAGTCTTCTGAAGCAAAGCTCTTAATTGTTCCCAGGATAATAACAAACTTTTGTTGTATACATAGTAGATAATTTAGATCATTCTGAAAGGAAAAAAATAATACATATAAAAATAAAACAATAAATAATTGTAACAATACTTCGGAGATTCCGCTTAATGCTCCAATTGTACTAAAGGAAACATCAGATAGATATTCCTCAGTTGTTGACTTGAAAGCAGAAGAACTCAATCCAGAATAACCGGAAGACGTTGAAGCAGTAAGCTGAGAAAGGAAACTGTACAGGAAAAATAATGTATGTTATAAAAGTAATACGTATTCAAAAGATATTATAAAAAAGGTAACAAGATTACAAACCTTTTCTTGAAATCCAAAATCTCTTTTACTTCAGAGTTTATGAAGACTCGAGTTACATTATACAAATTGGAGACAAACAAATTACCTGTTTAATTATAGCAATATGTAAATAAAACGACAACTTGAATTGCCACATCCCCAAAATACAACATGCGGTAACCACGCTAGGCGTGTGACGTACCAGGATCCAGCCACCAATCACATTGAACTAACCATAATATGTTTAACAAAATTTCCATTCGTTAAATAAAACATCCATAGAACATAATCCAAGTTAAATAGTGACAGCAGAAGCAAATAAGAATTCACTGTTTAAGTGTTTCAAAACCCAATGTATATGAATTCAGTAAACAAGACACGCATAGCCCAGTACTGCGCCCCATGACCACTCCAGCCATCCAAATAGCAAGTTCCCATCCAAAGTACCTAACGACATGCGAGCATGCAACAAGTGTATCAGACAACGCTGGTGAGTTCATAGTTTTACAAAAACGTTGGTTACCAAGTGTTTAGTTTAATCTGTTTAATGTAATGTTGATGATATCCTGAATACAAGACGGCTCCAGATTATTTTGCCCTTTCTCCAATGCTCCTATCAAAGCATTGGTCATGACTAGGTCATTAGTTCACACCCGTCCTCTTAGGTACGGGGTGAGGGTGCCAAACCTAAGTAGCGCTACCAACTAATACCCTGTTACCTCTCAGGTAACAAACAACAAGGAGGGACTTTAATGGTGATAGGATGAGTATATTATCCAACATTCCAGATTTACCCAAAAGACGTATTCCTCTCAGGAATACCCATGTTTTACCCAAAACCTATCCCTCTCAGGGATACCCACTGACTGTCCCAACCACCGGGACGCATGCTCAAGAGTAATGAACTCACCTTTGATTTGCACGGTATGTTTAATTGCCCGTCCAAGTTGGTCAACCCAAACCCTACCGTGGTTACCAAACAACTTCAGTTACATAATCAAACTAGTCACATATATGTACACAATAAGTCACGTATTCGTATACAGTTTGCATCTAACACAAGATCACCGAACATCATATATCAAACACCCTGTTCCATACATGTTCACATCCCATGCATAACATGCAATAACACACAACAGTTAACTTGGCTATCTACCAAAGCCCAAGCCCAACAGGTTACCCTTCGGCAAAAGACCCTACGGCGAAAGACCTTATGGCGAAAGACTATCTTTCATCGAGGTCACACATGACGAAAGACCAGAGTGTTTCGTCGAGTTAGTTGTGACGAAAGCATATCTTTCGTCGCTATTGGGTTCGGCGAACAACCCTATGATTCGCCATGATGTTTTTCGTCAAAACCCTACAGACAGTTACAATATCCTTTATTCAACCGTAACGTATGCACACAAGCACATCAATATCCCACACCGATCTAACACAGTTTAAACAATGATTATGCATTCTAGTTACGGACAATCATCACTCCTAAATGTAACAGTTTGCACCCACCATACAGAGTATACTAAGCAATCACCAATTCATCAGCCATTTACAAGGTTTATCATATGAATCACATATCCCTGTTTTATCCCCATCACATCGAAAACTGCTAATGATTCATCGCTATATGAAATTATCAACTAACCACAACCCACACATGCGGATCTAATCATATGAATACATCTGTTAATCACCCAATAAAATTGTTGTTCATGCACATAACAATCGAAACATCAAACATTCATGGCAAACAAACTAATAATAAAGATGGTGCACTAACCGCGAGATCGAACAGTTTGATCACAGAGAAATAGGCTTCGCAAGAGGAGGGGTTACGAAGGAGGGAACTGCCGTCGAACTCCCAGGAGACGATTAGGGTTTGTTAAGAAGTGTTTCGTAACCCTTAAGCATGTATATATACCCAAACAGACATCTGGGCATCTCTTGGGCTTCGAAAGGAATTGGGCCGACGAAAGACCCATGTTTCGTCTGGCATAAAGCCGACGAAAAACCCAAGTTTCGTCAGGTTAGTTTTGGGATGAGAAACCTTAAGTAAACATAATTATTCTAAAGTTTTCCAATAGATAACCAAACATAACAGTAGATGTACATAATACAACACAGACAAAATATGCAAACAGTTGTGAAACCAACAATGTGCGGGGGAAAGGCCTTGAAATCTCTGGTTGTCACATCATCCCCAACTTGAAAGAAATTTCGTCCCGAAATTTGCCAAGTACTCCAAACCAGAAAGGTGTTAACTCAGGATGACTGTGGATTTTCTGCGGGTGCCACATCATCCCCAACTTGAATGGGAATTTCGTCCCGAAATTCACTAGTTGTGCCAGACTTAGATTTGCCAAACTTGGATTTGTCATCTGGGAATAAATGTGGGTACTTGAACTTCATCTGATCCTCGCGCTCCCATGTGAACTCCGGTCCGCGTCTTGAGTTCCAACGAACCCTCACGATCGGAATTCGGCTATGCTTACCGACCTTGACTTCCCGGTCCATAATTTCTATTGGTTCTTCGACAAACTGCAACTTGTCGTCTATTTTCAGCTCTTGAAATGGTACCACAAGTGTTTCATCAGACAGTCACTTCTTCAATTGCGACACATGGAAAACATTGTGAACGTTACCCAACTCAGAAGGTAACTCGAGCTTGTATGTCACTTTACCAATACGTTCCAAAACTTTGAATGGCCCAACATAGCGTGGATTAAGCTTGCCTCGCTTACCAAAACGCACCACACCCTTCCAGGGTGAGACTTTCACCATAACACAGTCACCTACAACGAATTCCAAGGGTTTCCTACGCGTATCAGCGTAACTTTTCTGATGGTCGCGTGCTGCCGCCATACGGTTCCTGATCTGGACAATCTTTTCAGAAGTTTCAAGAACAAGTTCCGGACCTGTGACCTGGCTGTCACCCACCTCAGCCCAACAAAGAGGAGAACGACATTTCCGACCGTACAACGCTTCAAACGGAGCTGCCTGGATGCTAGTGTGGTAACTGTTGTTGTAGGAGAACTCGATCAGCGGCAAATGTTTCTCCCAGCCCTTACCAAAATCAATCACGCATGCTCGCAGCATGTCTTCAAGCGTCTGGATGGTTCGCTCACTTTGACCATCCGTCTGTGGGTGATAAGTAGTACTCATGTCGAGGCGTGAGCCGAATAATTTATGCATCGACTGCCATAAATCAGATATAAAACACGGATCACGATCAGAAATAATAGAGGTTGGCACCCCGTTCCTAGACATCACTTCCTTCAGATAAACAGCAACAAGTTGAGAAAACTTATCAGTTTCCTTTATCGCTAGAAAGTGTGTTGACTTCGTGAGACGATCAATGATCACCAATATGGTATCGTTTCCGCTCTGAGTTCTTGGCAAACTAGTAACGAAATCCATAGCAATCTGCTCCCATTTCCACATGGGTATTTCTGGTTGTTGAAGCAGGCCTGAGGGTTTCTGATACTCCACTTTGACTTTCGCACAAGTCAGACATTTACCCACATACGTCGCGATGCTAGCTTTAATCTTCGGCCACTAGTATAAGACCTTGAGATCCTGATACATCTTATCCGAACTCGGGTGAACATAGTATCGATACTTGTGCGCTTCATCCATCACAAGCTCTCTAAGGTTACCAAACAAGGGAATCCATATACGCTCCATGAAGTAAAGAATACCATCAGATCTCTCTACAAGTCGTTTCTCCATGCCTCGCAAATACTCCGCTTCATAGTTTTCCTCCTTCAATGCCTCAGTCTAAGCTGAACGAATCTGATCAGGAAGGTTTGAATGAATGGTGAGCTGTAAGGCTCGCACACACTTAGGTTTCATCTCCTTTCGACTAAGGGCATCAGCTACGACGTTTGCTTTGCCCGGATGATACTTGATGGCACAATCGTAGTCATTCAATAGTTCTACGCAGCGACGCTGTCGCATATTTAACTCCTTCTGGTCGAAAATATGCTGAAGGCTCCTGTGATCGGTGTAGATGGTGCATTTGGTACCGTACAGGTAATGCCTCCATATTTTCAACGCGAAAACCACGGCTCCCAGCTCCAAGTCGTGAGTTGTGTAATTCTTCTCGTGAACCTTCAACTGTCGAGAGGCATAGGCTATCACTTTCTCGTGTTACATCAGCACGCAACCGAGACCTTGAATAGAAGCATCACAATATACTACAAAATCCTCGGTACCTTCTGGTAAAGACAAGATCGGTGCACTGCAGAGTTTCTGTTTCAAAAGTTGGAAAGCATCCTCCTGCTTTGTTCCCCAAGAATACACCATGCCTTTATGTGTTAACGAGGTAAGCGGTTGAGCGATCTTCAAGAAATC
The DNA here is from genome assembly GCA_030545235.1 of Helianthus tuberosus. Taxonomy (NCBI): domain Eukaryota; kingdom Viridiplantae; phylum Streptophyta; class Magnoliopsida; order Asterales; family Asteraceae; genus Helianthus; species Helianthus tuberosus. Next base: position 8,752,717 of record CM060373.1, on the reverse strand, counting down.
CTTGATAAATCTTCAATAATACCCAGCGAGTCAAGAAATTATCGCACCTCCGAAGGATTCTTTGGTGCCGCCCAATTCCTGATAGCATCAATCTTAGCAGGATCCACGTGTATCCCTGATTCATTGACAATGTGGCCAAGGAAGTGCACTTCTCGTATCCAGAAGTCACACTTAGAGAACTTCGCGTAGAGTTGCTCCTTCCTCAAAAGTTCCAAAATAAGGTGCAAGTGTCGCTCGTGGTCCTCCTTGTTCTTAGAGTAGATCAATATGTCATCAATAAACACAATAACGAAGTCGTCAAGATACGGCTTGCACACACGATTCATAAGGTCCATGAAGACTGCTGGCGCGTTTGTCAACCCGAATGGCATAACTAGAAACTCATAATGGCTATATCGCGTTCAGAAAGCTGTCTTTGGAACATCCTCCTCCCGGACTCTCATCTGATGATATCCCGATCTTAAATCGATCTTCGAGTAGTAACTTGACCCTTGCAACTGGTCAAACAAGTCGTCGATTCGCGGTAACGGATAGCGGTTCTTGACTGTCACCTTGTTGAGTTCTCTATAATCTATACACATACAAAAAGACCCGTCTTTCTTCTTCACAAACAAAACTGGGGCTCCCCAAGGCAATGAACTGGTTCGGATAAAACCTCTATCCAACAGTTGTTGAAGTTGATTAGATAACTCTTGCAACTCTCCTGGTGCAAGACGATAAGGAGCACGGGCAATTGAAGCTGCTCCTGGCATAAGGTCAATCTGGAATTCCACTTGGCGATGTGGAGGTAAACCGGGTAACTCTTCAGGAAACACGTCAGAAAACTCACGAACTACTGGAAGGTCCTCGATCTTCCTCTCCTCAGGTTGCGAATCCGTAACAAGAGCTAGAATAGCAGGGTAGCCCTTTCATAGGCACTTCTGGGCTTTCATGGCTGAGATGGTGCCGACCATGGCACCACTACGGTGATCCTGAACCGACAAAGATTCCCCACTGGGGAGAGGGATACGCACGATTTTCTCTTTACAGAGAATTTCCGCTTGATGCTTAGACAACCAATCCATACCAACGACTACATCAAAACTTCCAATAGTGACGGGGAGTAGGTCAATGTCGAACACTTGAATCATGAGATCAAGTTTACAACTAAAAAGAACATGAGAAGCTTCAGTCGATTTACCATCAGCTAATTCTACTACATGCTTATTTACAAGAGGTGTGGGAGTCAACCATAACTGACGACTGAACCCCAAAGACACATAACTCCAATCGGCACCAGAGTCGAATAAAACAGAAGCAAAAAGATCGTTCACAGAAAACATACCGGTCACAACGTTGCCATCATTGCGAGCTTCCCCAACACCAATAGTAAATACTCTTCCACGTGCCTCGTTCCCATTATTGTTATTCCCAGCGTTGTTGTTGTTGCCAGCATTCTGGTAAGCTGAGGGCAATCCCGCTTAAAGTGACCCTCGTCTCCACACTGAAAACAGCCCTTACGATTTCCCTGACTCTGTTGAGACTGCTGCCTCTCCTGTTACTGCGGCTGCTGCGGCTACTTTGGGAGCCAGACCCTACAATCTTTAGCCATATGACCGACCTTGTTGTACCTGTGACATACCCGGGTGCACGGCCCACGATGGTGGAACATACACTTATTACACTTTGGTAGCTTTCCCGCGTAGGAACCCTGATTTGAATTGTTGCTCTGATTCTGACTCACAGAAGATGACTGGCTAAAACTGCGGTTGATACTGTTGTCTGCCCTTTTCTGTGACTGATTCACGTTGGACACCTTGTCCACTTCGTTCCACTTACGTTTGTTGTCAGTGGCAGGAGTAGTAGCCGTAGCAGTAGTGACAGTGGTAGAAACACGCAGTGGTAGCGAGCCACGCTCCACCTCCTGGTCTGTGATCTTGTGTGCTAAGCGGATGACCTGAGCTAGATTGTTGAGGTTCGCTGTGGTGACCAAGCCCCTAACCTGAGGGGCTATCCCCTTAATGTACAGTTCGATTCTTCGGTGCGGAGGTCGTGATAAATTCGGGCACATAATAGCTAACTCATGGGACCGTTTTGTGTATGCCTCAATCTCAGACCCCACCGTCTTCAGATCATAGTATTCGTTCTCAAGTTTCTGAATCTCATCACGAGGACAATACTCCTCCCTCATCAACTCCTTAAAATCATCCTAAGTAGTGGCATTCGCCATGTCGATACCCAACATCTGGACCTGGGCATTCCACCATGTCAAGGCACCATCCTGGAGTGTGCCTGAAGCATACTTCACTCTGTCCCCGACAGGACAGTTACACATTGCAAACACTGATTCGGCTTTCTCAAACCAACGCAGGAGTCCCACAGCCCCTTCAGTCCCACTGAAGGTCTGTGGCTTACAATCCATGAACGTCTTGAACGTACAAGCAGGTGGATTGTTTTGATTCGGATTAGCTTGCTGACCTAAGAACGAAAGAAAATACAACACACGGGTAAGAGTTGTGTATGCGACACAAGAATAAAGGGTAATTGGCATATATCGTACCAGCTTGATAGGCTGCCAAGGCCTCAGCCACACGTGTGTTAATCAAATTTGTCAGCTCAGCCTGGGTCATTGCAATGTGACCACGTCCATGACCTCGTCCGCTCATGATTCTATATAAGAGGAGAAGGGTTAAGAATCGAGATATGGTAGGAGTCAAACTCACAAAGATTTCTACAGATTACAAAGTACAATAGACAACAAGGCAGAACCCCTTTCACACTCGTTAGATCTCACTAGGACTCGAATGCACCCCACATTATTATTATGTGTGCACGCATAATAACAATGTGATTTGCATGTTTATCTCATCTCCTCCCAACTCATGCTAAAAGGTTCCCCAAGTTCTCGCCACAAAACAAAGCACCACAAACATAAACCACGAACAGCTAACGGGATATCGCACTGCGACGCTATCAATCACATAACTCAGGTAAATACACATGAATCTAGTCGGAAATGCTAAGTGTGTGCAATCGCATGCAACATCATACATAAGTGTACACCAGATATACTAGACAATAAATAAACGAGAGACGAACCTTGCAATCTGGAGCAGAGTGTCATGGTCGCTTTCTGAACTGTTCGGTTATAGTCTGGTTTTATAAAAACGTTTTAAAACCTAGTTCACTGTAACTAGTGGCACTGATACCAAACTGTCACACCCCCAAAATACCACATGCGGTAACCCCGCTAGGCGTGTGACGTACCAGGATCCAGCCACCAATCACATTGAACTAACCATAATATGTTTAACAAAATTTCCATTCATTAAATAAAACATCCATAGAACATAATCCAAGTTAAATAGTGACAGTGGAAGCAAATAATAATTCATTGTTTAAGTGTTTCAAAACCCAATGTATATGAATTCAGTAAACAAGACACGCATAGCCCAGTACTGCGACCCATGACCACTCCAGCCATCCAAATAGCAAGTTCCCATCCAAAGTACCTAACAACCTGCGAGCAGGCAACAAGTGTATCAGACAACGCTGGTGAGTTCATAGTTTTACGAAAACGTTGGTTACCAAGTATTTAGTTTAATCCATTTAATGTAATGTTGATAATATCCCGAATACAAGACGGCTCCAGATTATTTTGCCCTTTCTCCAATGCTCCTATCAAAGCACTGGTCATGACTAGGTCATTAGTTCACACCCGTCCTCTCAGGTACGGGGTGAGGGTGCCAAACCTAAGTAGCGCTACCAACTAATACCCTGTTACCTCTCAGGTAACAAACAACAAGGAGGGACTTTAATGGTGATAGGATGAGTATATTATCCAACATTCCAGATTTACCCAAAAGACGTATTCCTCTCAGGAATACCCATGTTTTACCCAAAACCTATCCCTCTCAGGGATACCCACTGACTGTCCCAACCACCGGGACGCATGCTCAAGAGGAATGAACTCACATTTGATTTGCTCGGTATGTTTAATTACCCATCCAAGTTGGTCAACCCAAACCCTACCGTGGTTACCAAACAACATTAGTTACATAATTAAACTAGTCACATATATGTACACAATAAGTCACGTATTCGTATACAGTTTGCATCTAACACAAGATCACCGAACATCATATATCAAACACCCTGTTCCATACATGTTCACATCCCATGCATAACATGCAATAACACACATCAGTTAACTGGGCTATCTACCAAAGCCCAAGCCCAACAGGTTACCCTTCGGCGAAAGACCCTACGGTGAAAGACCTTATGGCGAAAGACTATCTTTCGTCGAGGTTACACATGACGAAAGACCAGAGTGTTTCATCGAGTTAGTTATGAAGAAAGCATATCTTTCGTCGCTATTGGGTTCGACGAATAACCCTATGATTCGCCATGATGTTTTTCGTCAAAACCCTACAGACATTTACACTATCCTTTATTCAACCGTAACGTATGCACACAAGCACATCAATATCCCACACCAATCTAACACAGTTTAAACAATGATTATGCATTCTAGTTACGGACAATCATCACTCCTAAATGTAACAGTTTGCACCCACCATACAAAGCATACTAAGCAATCACAATTCATCAGCCATTTACAAGGTTTATCATATGAATCACATATCCCTGTTTTATCCCCATCACATCGAAAACTGCTAATAATTCATCGCTATCTGAAATTATCAACTAACCACAACCCACACATGCGGATCTAATCGTATGAATACATCTGTTAATCACCTAATAAAATTATTGTTCATGCACATAACAATCGAAACATCAAACATTCATGGCAAACAAACTAATAATAAAGATGGTGCACTAACCACGAGATCGAACAGTTTGATCACAGAGAAATAGACTTCGCATGAGGAGGGGATACGAAGGAGGGAACTGCCGTCAAACTCCCAGGAGACGATTAGGGTTTGTTAAGAAGTGTTTCGTAACCCTTAAGCATGTATATATACCCAAATAGACATCTGGGCCTCTCTTGGGCTTCGAAAGGAATTGCGCTGACGAAAGACCCATGTTTCGTCAGGAATAAAGCCGACGAAAAACCCAAGTTTCGTCAGGTTAGTTTTGGGACGAAAAACCTTAAGTAAACATAATTATTCTAAAGTTTTCCAATAGATAACCAAACATAACAGTAGATGCACATAATACAACACCGACAAAATATGCAAACAGTTGTGAAACCAACAATGTGCCGGGGGGGGGGGGAAGGCCTTGAAATCTCGGGTTGTCACATGAATAAATTAAATATGTAGTTGAATGATAAATGAGAGTGTCGGTATAGAATATACCTCCCCAAAATCTGTACTTCCCAAACTGAACAACGACCACAACATTCTTTTCATCCTTATGGTTCTTCTCAAATTCTAAAATCTGATCAGCATAACAACCCCATAACGTCTCGTAAATCTGATGGTGTCTACAAAATAAAATTTAAATACGTAATTTGTTAGTTGTAAATACATAAAATGGGAGAAATATATAAGTAAATGTAGGTATATATAAGAATGTACTGCAAATCTTCCAAAATAAAGGTAGTCTTCTTCTCGTATTTGCCGTTATTATGTTCACTTTTATCCTCTGACGGAAGACACTTAACCACAAAACCAATAACATTTAAAAAATACAAAATGATGTAATTAAAATTACATAAAATATATAATATTAAAATAATAAAAATGGAGAATTTTTTTTAAATAAAGTACCAATCGGGCTTTTGAAAGACTTGCCGTCATCATCAGGGACATCCACAACAGAATCAAATGGCCAACAGGCTCATTGCATTCTTCGACAGTAGTGTTGTCATTTAGATCGATCTTCAACGAACTATGAACATATTTAACTTTCTGACGATTTTCACCCATCGAAGGGTTACGAATAGTTAAACATTGATTTTCTTTCAGCAAATGCTCATAACCAGTAGTGTTTTTTTGTAAAACAAATGCCTGCATTTTGGTGCCCTAAAAAACAACGTTTTATAATTAATTATAAACAGTAACACATTAATTTGAAATTCAAAAAAACGTATGCATTGGCCTAAAAAAACCTCCTGGTCCATGAAAATCATGTCGTAGCAATAAATCTTCCTAGGATTGTTGAAGGTAGGTCTTGTCTATAGCCGGACTATGCGGATTCTGATAGTGTAATCATCAACATTAAGATCAACATTATTAAGAAGTGTGATAGCAGCCTGTTCCATCTCTACAATTCATAAAAAGAATTAAGATAAGTTACTTGATGATGATATACAATAATCTATGAAGAAAAGTACATGAAAAACATCATTTCTTAACTCAACAATACAATAACTATATGAATTACAATGAAACCCATAACACTCATACCAGAAGATATGTATATCGAAATATACAAACTCCGTAGATGCGATGTGTATGAAACATAACAAATGAAACTAATTTATAAAAGAAAGTGAGCACATAATTTTGGTAGCGATATTTTTAATTTTAATTATAATTGTCAACCTTTACTAAAATATAAAAAATAGATTAATCTAAATTTTTATGATTAATCAGTTTCCATAATTATTAGTTTGAAATTGCAAAGTAAGGACGAAATTTTTATGATTAATCACTTGCAAAGTAAGGAGGAAATCTTGAAATTGCAACCTATTAAGTGAGAGTTGACTTTCTATAATTAAAATGACTATAAATAGGTTATTTATGTTATATATGTTATATCTTATATAAAAATCTTAATAATGTAACATGTCAAAACTATAATGCAAGGTTTACAATGACAATCATAGTGTTATATTCTATATATATTACTAAAAGTTCATACTACTATTCTTCTAATAATAACAACACTATACTCTCTCTGCAGCAAAGAGAAAGGTAAAAGAAAGAATGGGATCCTGATTATTTTCAATCATGTTAAATGGTTAATTGATTAATAGATAATAAAATAAGAATATACTTTTTTAAGAAAATATTAACATCATTAGCATCAGTTAAGGATTTATAAAATTTAAAAAAACAGTCAACTAAATTTGAAATACTTTAAATATTATTTAAATAAATATATCAACTTCTTTTTGGTTAATTTATTTACTTAAAGGAATAAATAATATCAATCAGACATAAATATGATTCACTTTCCTGATTAATATTTAAATTTTGTATATATTTTTAAAAAGCCATGATAATATATTTTTAAAAAATAAACAGCAATATTATTATCTGAATATATTAATATAACTTTCTTTATAGCTGTAAAAGTTGTTTCTATATCGTTTTTGATCTATCATATGTGTAATTTTTATATATATATATATATATATATATATATAACACATTCAACACTGAGTTATATAAACACTATTTTATTTGTAAAAAATAAACAACAATCTTAATATCTGAATATATTAATTTCTTTATATCTTTAAAAGTTGTTTCTATATCATTTTTGATCTATCATATGTGTAATTTATATATATATATATATATAACACATTCAACACTGAGTTATAAAAACACTATTTTATTTGTAAAAAATAAACAACAGTCTTAATATCTGAATATATTAATTTCTTTATATCTTTAAAAGTTGTTTCTATATCGTTTTTGATCTATCATATGTGTAATGGGAATAAAAACTACTTAAAACATAGATTAAACTTTCTAGACATGGCATATAGTGGTTAAAAGCAAAGTTAAGATATGAAAAAATGTAATAACTTGAAATTCAAAACAATAACCAATGTTAAAAACCAATAACCATATAAAATATCTACCATATGAAAAGGAAAAAACATGCCATAAATTTCATATAACTAATCACTACGCCTAACGTAAGGTACAACCTTTTCAACACTCAACACCTGGTTATTTTCATCAAAAGAATAGTGAACGGTGTCACCGACCTTAATTCGAGCGGCTTTCATGAACTTCTTCCAATGGGTTAACGCGTATCGAAAACCTTCTTCGTTGTTTCTTTCACGCCTGGTACCGTTGGTAAACTGCTGTGGCGGATCCAGATGCATAAGTCTGACGGTGATATCTTTTAAACCTTCATCAAGTTTAGCCATCCGTGAAACAGGATCAGGAAGCCGGCCTCTGTATTGTTGTAAAAATAAAATTAATAATAAATATGAAACTAAAAAGAATAATGTTTATTAAGTCAAAAAATATTGTAACACTTGTTTTTTAGCAGTTTGTAAAATGATATTAAAACTTACAAAATAATGTTCACCAGCCATACGAACAAACCGATGAACGCCACCATCCACCATCTGGTTGTTCATCAACATCATTTACAGCATCGATAGGTGCAACTACATCCTGCAAATTAAATATATAACATGTATTAGATTAACATATATCAAATATATAAATAAGTAGCAAAATGTAACTTACCTCATCGACATCTACAGCAGGAAAATTCATTTCAACACCGTTTTTTTTCCAAAAAATTTTAAATGGAAATAATTACCAAAAGCTTTTGTAAATAACAAAAAACAACCAGCCTCCAACTGTAACTGACTAACAATAACGTCAATACCAACGGTAAAACCGACTTTACCGTCAGCCGTTTCAATAACAAAGTTAAACGTTTTGTTGTCTATAATTACGGTGGAGATTACATCATTTGAAGAATAATCATAAATTTTTGGCAGGATACATTCAGGAATGACCTGTGGGAATGATAAAAAAAAAAAACAAAGGTTAGTTTTAATATAACTAAAGTAATACGTAAATACATTAAAAAAATAATAGTAAAAATTATCTTACATAAAACTAAGATGATGGAGGGAGCAGATATGTCCAGAAAGAGCTACCACTAACCCCATCAAAGAAATATGTTACTTTAAACGCAGTAGAATCTACGGGATTAAATACTACCAAACAGCCTTTGGTTAGTCGCAAATGTTCTACAACATTGGACCAACCATGGAAAAAGAACAACTTTCCTTTAGATTCGCTTAAAGAAACATGAAATACTCGGCCATCTTCAGTGTGTATCATAACATTTGTAGGGCCTTTATCAACACCCCATAGTTTGCACGCAGCGTCATCTGTAATGGACTAATAAAACAAATAAATGGAAAATGAATTATAATTATAGTTAAAAGATCTAAACAATACAATAATAATAAACTGTAGTTAATGATAAGAAAAAAAAGAACACAAATAACTCATGTAATAATTTATCATTTACCAGAATAAGTTCGTCTGCTCGATTCATTAGCCTATAGAAGCAGGGTCCTCTGATACTGATTAAAAAAATACGATGTTAATAAACATTAAGATGTTAATGTTATTGTGAGAAAAAAAATGATAACATGAAAAAAAAACACAGATTCTACAAATCACAGGTTACATAAACAAACAAAAAATACATTGATGAACTTTCAGCCATATTAAATACATACAAAAACAGGTTACATAAACAAACCACATCAGATGAATTATTAAAAAATTATAAATAACAACAAAAAAACAATGTGAAGGACATGTTATAATAACAATCCATATATATGAATAGATTTAATATTTACGTAAAAGATAACAAACCTCATCAAAAGTAACTTGAATTCCAAAATCAAGAACTAATGGAGGCAACCCATGATATAACCATTCACAAACCTCATGATAAATTGATGTCAAAGGCAGATTAGATCATATCACAAATGGGTACACTTAAATTATTCTAAAAATAAAAAGTTTTCTACCCAAACTAAACAAAACAAAAACCGTCAAAGTAAATTAAATTCAAAAACAAAGAACAAACAAAGGAAACCCATTATGCAATCATCCACAAAACTCATGAAAAAAATAAAATGAAAGCAACTATCTATCATAAACATAATGTGCTAAGCAATTTATGTCAACTGATAATGATGTATCTACTTTTGATACATCATAATACATGTGTGTATGCACATTTTAGGGCAAGAAATAACAAAATCGTGTGAACAAATGATTTCCACTGACAATTAACAAAAATTAAAACTCCTTAAATTATAAAATCCTATTATCCTATCATCAAATACAACAAAATTGACCTAAAAAGTTGATAGATTAAATAAACATGTGCAATAAAAACAAAATCATCAGATTTTCCATGACAATCGGAATAAGGGTTTGTATAACATGACCATAATCAATAAATCAGACTGAAAAACACATATAAACAGAATCGAATCAAATAAAAAACTATAATTCATAACAATGATATACACGAATGAGGTTCATAGAATACAGAATCAAATCAAATAAAAATTATTTTGCATCACAATCAGAATTAGGCTTTTGCATCACACTCCCTCAAAAAAACAATCAGATTTAGGCTTTTGTATCACAATCCCTCACAATCAGATTTAGGCTTTCGCATCACAATCACAAACTTATTTTGCATCACAATCAAATTAAACTTATTTTGCATCAATTCAAATAAACCTTACTACAAAAAAACAAAAGAAGAATTGACATTGACATAATGAAATAAATTAATACAGATATTCCATAACAATCGGGTCTAGGGTTTCGTAAAAACTTGATAGATTAAATAAACATGTGCAATAAAACAGATTCTGCATCAAAATCGGTTTTAGGGTTTTGCATAACCATCATATTCTATAACAAAACCATAATATTAAAACCCCAAAATCAACAGATTTTCAATGACAATCGGATTTAGGGTTAAATCAACATAAACATAGTTTTAACACAGTAAATAAACAGAGGAACACATGAATAATGATTAAAGAAGGAATTTAACAAAAAAAACTTACAGATTTGTAGACCGATATGCGAAATTCTAAAATCGATTCAAGAAAAAGAAGAAGAAGTAGATGAAGACGCTGAAGAATGTAAAACCATCTATATATGTAGATTCATTGAAAAAATTCATTGTTATATGGAAAACGATGGTATTCTTGGAAGAAGATTGGAGTGAAGTTGAAGAGTTGATTGTGAAACGGTATCGATTTAATTAGGTTAAAGAAAGATTGAGGAAAAGAAAAGATGCGTGAGGGATAAAGGGAATTGGGTCAATTGTGAAAATAAGGGTTTCATCAAATGCCACGTGGCAAGTAATGGTTTAAGCAAATGCCATGTGGCTTAAGCTTGTTTTGCTTTATTAGAAGTAGTAGATTTGAAAATGGTAACATCATTCGATTATTAACTTCTTTAGGGGCTTGACTAAGAATAAAGTGATGCTATTTGGCGCCATTGAGGTGACATGTACAGAGCCGTCCCTGAAACTCTTGAAAAAATTTAGATCTCGGGCGACGAAAAGAATTGGGCCCAAAATTATGGTTAAGGGTAAATGAATTACAAAAATAAAAACTTAGTGATGGAGAAAAGACTCGAAATTGATACCTTTGCATTATTTTGAGATGGTTTTTGCCACTACACCACCAATACTTTTTTTGCATAATAAACGGATAAATATACTAAATATATAATTTAATAAATATATACAAGCTTATAAAGACTTTTCGGACCCTTTGAAATTTTGGGCCTCGGGCGTCGGCACGGGTTTGCCGGGCCCAGAGCCGGCCCTGGACATGTAGACGCGTTTTTTTTTCACCCTTCACACCACCAAAAGACTGTAGTAGAAGGGCTTGGTTGTTGATTGTGTAATTATTCTTATTTTTTAATTTTATATTTGTTTATTAGTTAAAAATACATAATTAAATATTAATTAAAAATGTGTAATTAGATAATATTAAAGGACATCTTTGGATATGATGTGATACATGAAACGCGTATGTAGTCGATCAAAAAGAATTCTTGTTTGAATGAGAGAGCGACATCTATATAGTGGAGTTAAAAAGTATTTTTTTTAACTATTTTATTAGAATGGTTTCTATGTACATATGTTTATATGCAAAAGTTTCAAAAATAAAAATAAGTTTTTTATGAGTTTTCACATAATATGGTTCATTCCTTACTTTTTGTGGATCCCAATAGACTTCTTCATATGTTTGATAACTCTAATTATTGATTAGAGAAACATAGTAATTGAACTCGTCAGTGGCGGAGCTAGACTTTAACACCAGGGGTATCCCAAAAAAAAAATTACGGTGTATTCATATAAAATCCTTTATAGGGGTATCCTCGTATTTTTTTAGGGGTATCCTTTATATAAAATCGAAAAAAAACAAAAAATTAACACTGCGAAACACTGCGAACACGACTTTGAGCCGTAGCCCGTGCTACGGCTGCCACAATGCTGTCTCCGCCCCTGGAACTCGTTATGAGATTAATGACGATGCGTTCCATGTCTCAGGTCCAGTGAGATGTCGGTAACTAACGTATAGGTTATTATACAAAATGACACTTTCGTGATCATCAAGGGCTGTTGGTAAATCTCATGGGGTGGCTTGAAGGAGAATTAATATAATTAACAATTAGAGTAAATTACTATTTTGCCCCTAAGGTGTAGTCAGTTTAACTCTTTTAACTCAAAAAGGAATCTTTTGTCATATCAGACCCTAAGATTGTATTATGTAACGGTTTTGGCTCTTAAGTAGACATCTTGCCCACCTGATCAATGTGCTTAGCCCTACTAAAAAGTTATGTAAAACTGAATTACAAGGTAAATCTCCTTTGGCAGTTAGAGGTCGCATGGTGCATACTAACTGCTAAAAGAGTAATTGCCCAACAATGCACCAATACATTAGTGTTCACTCTAGAAACTCACCCTATATATATATTAATGCTTAAATGACAATTTTGCCCCTGAAGAAAAGGACAAAATAACAGGGTTTGCTGGTGTTTTATTTGAGTGACGACAACCTCGTATTTGTCTAACCTCAATCTAAAGAAATAGGCATTTGAGCCAAACCACATGCCTAAGTACCCTATGGGTTTACCTAGCCGAGTGTTCTTGTGACAATCGGAACAGTAAAAAATTTAGTTACCTAGTAGTGTGTTTCTGTTTTCACATAAGGCGCACAGCCAGAGATTAGAATGTCACAGTGTACTCTTGTTTGCTTTTATGTTTTCGAGATTTTCTCCTTTTGTTTCGTAAATCTTAAGCATGGTGAAAGGTTGCGTCAGGTGGCTAACACGTCAAAACGGGTTCAGGGCAAAACATTTTCAGGTCAAAGTGTCAAATGGGTTCTGACCAAAATGATTATTTCATTTGTTGGGTAATATATTTTGTTTTCTTGCAAACCTTTGATACAAAGTTTTGAAGCAAACCAATCACTCTTCTCTCCAAAAACCGGTTCCATACCCAACCCGGTTCCACCAGTACCCACTTATTGACTTGTTGACCAGAACCAGAACCAGAACCGGTTCCAACTTGGAACAAGTTTTGAAAAAACCTTGGTTTTATGCACCTGTACTTCTAACTGTTAGTCGTGTTTTTTATGGTCCCTCAATTAAGCGTATAAACGCAAGGTTATAAAAATCGCGATCCTGGTCTCGAAACACTAGCTGCGTCGACAGACGATCGTTTTGGGGATAGGGTCGGTCTAAAGGTCATTTCGAACTTCTTATGAACATTTCATGTAACCGTGTAAGTGGTCATTGTTATAGATTGATCCTGTGAATGTGATCCATGTTTGCAGAAACTTAAACCGGAGTAGGAACTCGGTCTTGAATCTTGACAACGTTGTATAAAAGATTGTGTGATTGTTGAATAAACATAGAATATAAATCTACAGTTATGATGTATGCCAGTTCAATAAGTGGTCAATGGAAAGAAGCTATGGCAGTTAAGTTGGTTGATCAGTTGGTTAGCGGTTAAACAAGCCGGTTACTAAATTTAAGTCAAATGAGCTCATATCTGGTGAATGGTTAGTCTTCATGGCGAAGGTATGTACTTGAAATAGATATGGAACCTAGAGTTAAGCGTGTCAGATCGGCTCAACTTATTTATTGTTAACAAGTTCGTATTTGAAGGTATGCTTGAGCCAACTCGTTAGTTCTTAATATTTATTGTGATTTCAAAATAAAATTTGGTATATAAACTATTTCTAGTAACTAGGGAGTTCATAAATCAACCATATAACATAGATATTTGTAAATGAAATTGGGGCTTACTTGTAAAAAATTAAAATTTAGGCTTAATATAAACATGTCAAATGAGCAACCTTACCTTAGGTATAACTCATCTAGGGATGACACAAAAAAAAAAAAAAAAAAAAAAAAAAAAAAAAAAAAAAAAACCGTGAAAATGATATTCATTCTTTAATATGATAAGCATAGAAATTATGTTTTATTTTTTAAGTCAAACTCGACCCGAGTTTACTTACTAGATCCGATTCTGGCTGAGGTTGACCGCTTTTGATCGATTCCGAGTAAGTAGGCGGAATTGAAGAAAGTCAACTCGGCCTAACTTGTAGAAACTCGGCCTTAGAGGCCTTGTTTTACAACCATGGTATTAGGTGATAAACTTATCTTTCATAATGTGTGATAGCTAATGAATTCCAATCATGTCCTGGCACAACGCGCGGGTGACTACACCCTAGTTAGCTTTATTAGAAAGAAAAAAAAAATGATTTGATGCCCTGGCCAATATAACAACGAATTCAGAAGAACCGAAGTAAGCTGGTCAAAAACAGGGGTCCGAAGATTTCAAGAATTTGGGAAGTCCATCTTCGTCTTGTTTGTATTGCAGCAAGATGCTTAACTGCACAAGACTTCCCCATCGTTATTACTCTACTGCTTCAACCTCTCATTTCAACCGAAGACTTCTGGGAGCCACCAAGGTAAATGATGCCCTCCAACTGTTTGATGAAATGCTTCAAAGGCAACCTCCACCTAACATCATTGAATTTAATAAGCTCATTACTGGCATTGTAAAGATCAAACATTATTCCACTGCTCTTATGCTCATTAAGCAAATGAAGTTGATGGGTATTCCTGCTAATATCTATACTATCAACATCTCTATTAACTGTCATTGCCGGTTGAATCAAGTTGCTTATGGTTTTGCCTTACTCGCAACCATCTTCAAGCAAGGTTTTCCACCTGATTTGACTACCTATAACACTCTCATTCATGGGCTTGTTCTTGCTGATCGGGTCTTTGAAGCTGTTGAGTTATTCAAGAAACTGCTTAGAGATAAACTTTGTGAGCCTGATCAATTTATGTATGGAACCGTTATTAATGGGCTCAGTAAAGTAGGTCACACTAGCAAGGCCCTTGAATTGCTCAGGTACATGGAATCAGGCTCTTGTAAACCAGTTGTACATCAGTACAATATAGTCATTGATAGCCTTTGCAAAGACAAAATGGTTGATGATGCACTAGAATTATTTACGCATATGACTGAAAAGGGTGTCCCTGCGGACGTTATCACTTACAACTCTTTGATTCAGGGCCTATGTAACTTTGGTCGAGAGACAGAAGCTGCAAAAATGTTGAGAGATATGGAGGATGTAGGAGTATCTCCAGGTGTGGATACCTTTACTATCTTGGTGAATTCCTTTTGCAAGCAAGGATCCGTTAAAGAAGCAGAGCTTGCTGTACAAGCAATGGTACGAAGAGGTCTACATCCAAACATAATCACTTACAATGCACTAATCGATGGATACTGTTTACGTGGTGAAATAGAGGAAGCAGAGAATGTTATAGATCGTATGATGGAGCAGGATATTGTGCCTGATATCATCACCTATAACAGCCTGATAAATGGATACTGTAAGAAGAAGCAAATTGATAAGGCTAGGCATCTCTTTCAAGAAATTCAAGACAAGGGTTTGATTCCGGACGTTATTACTTACGGTATCATGTTACAAGGTTTGTTTCTATCAGGGCATCCTGCAATGGCTATAGAACTGTTTAACAAGATGCAAGAAAAGGGCCTGGCTCCCGATATATGCACCTATCGTATCTTGTTGCATGGAATGTGCAAAAACTCCCAGTGTTCTGATGCCTTGGCTCTCTTCCGTTCGCTGGGGAATGAAGAATTGATGGAAGATGTAGGGTTGTATACTATATTGATTGACGGTTGTAGCAAATGTGGGAATCCTACTGTGGCTATGGATCTGTTTGATGAACTCTGTTTGAAAGGATTGAAACCTGATGTTAGGACATATACAGTGATGATAAGCGTGTATTGCCAAGAAGGGTTATTTGTTAAAGGTAAAAATTTGCTTAGAAAGATGGAAGAGAATGGTTGTTTGCCAAATAGAGTGACGTACAACGTTCTTGTTCGAGAGTTGTTGAAGAAAAACGAGTGTCAGGAGGCAGAGATATATCTTGAAGAAATGATAAACCGAGGTTTTATGCCTGATCATGCTACTTTTGAAAATTTACTAGTCCGGATCCCAAACGTAGAAAAAGATTCTCGTTTGCGAACTATTGTTCTAAAGCTAACAAGTGTAGAAAGAAAAGACGTCAAGAGTACTTAATCTAACATCTCGGTTCATTTCTCGAACTTGGCGAAATCCAGTTTGGGTGTTTGCTAATTGTTGTAGATTTCTTGCTTGCTTAAGTTGCATAGAACATGATTATTATAATAATTTGTTACTAACCAACATATGGCAGTTCAGATATAATTTGATTGAACGGTCCGATTTTGTAATTTGATTGTTGATTTCGTCGTCTAACGAGCCTTTGTTGGTTAATTGATCTGTTAATGTCGCTAAAGTCGACTGAATCGATGAATTTGATACTCGTAAATCGTCGATTGTGGAGGTGAATTGTTGAATCATCTTTTCGTGTTCTTTAACCAGTTCTTCTAGCTCTTGATTACGTGTTTTTGTCGCCATGATTGGATTGAAATTGGATCGGAATCGCCGGAGATTGGCTCTGCAGGTAACAATGTTAAGCTCAGATTTAGAGAGAGAGAGAAACGTTTTAGAGAGAGAGACCAAAACTAAAGCTACGTCGTTATGGCATGCTCAACTGCATTTTAACGACCTTCAAAGTTTTACAATACTAAACACTATTAGTCCCTGGAATATTACAACTAAACTTTGAAAGAACTACAAAACGGTCCTTCAACCATCCAAACAACTAAACATCATATCACTATTATAACTTATGACAAAAGATCAAATGCAAATACCTTTAATGTACGAATTGAAGGTTTCCTAAAAAAATACGGTGACATTTTTGTAACTATTTTACTGGTAGAGTAAAGATCAAAATTACTCTACAAATGATCTTGTAGGGTAATCTGATCTTGTAGGGTAATTCTGTAAAATGATCTTCTAGCGTAATTTTGAACTTGTAAGGTAATTTTGCAGAGTACCATAATTACTCTACAAATGATCTTTGTGGGATAATTTTGTAAAATGATCTTATAAGGTAATTTTGATCTTGTAAGGTAATTTTGTAAAGTATCATATCTTTATAGGGTAATTTTGATATTGTAGGGTAATTTTGATACACTCGTAGAGTAATTTTGATAATTACCCTATAAGATAATTTTACAAAATTTCCTTACAAGATCGAAATTACTCTACAAGATTATTTACGAGTAAAATAATTACGAAAATGTCACCGCATTTTTTATCTTTTCATGCCTTTCATACGTTTTATACGTTTTAAACACGAACTTAACTATGTAACTTATTGCTCAAGTGTTTTTCTACAAGCAAACTCACAAGTCAAGTGATTTTAACTTTGAACAATTAAAACTTATTTTTTTCGAAATTTTAACATTGAGCAAATTAAAATTTTGTTTTATGTTTACACAACTAGTAGATAATCCTGCGCGTTGCGGCGGAAATTTAGCCAGTACTAGTTTGGTTCATTATGATACCGACACTTGTTATAGTAACCGAAACAAAAAACCTAAAAACTGAAGTCGTGATATGACCAAAAAGATATTGACACTTGTTTTATATTGATCGAAAGCTATAATATCGGCACCGGTACGTTCCATCTTTTCCGACCATTTTCCGACTAAAATTTTCGTTTTTTTCATTTTTTCAACATTTAAACATCGTTTTTCCGTTCCATCTTTTGTACACATTAATTATACATGAAATACTTTTACTTTACCAACTTATACGCGTTGTACATGTTTATACGTGTATGTACCCTATCGGGACCTATTAATTAAAACATGCTAAGTATGTGTATATATATGTATGTGTGTATGTATGCGTGTGTGTACACTTGGACAAACACATACTCATACATATATATATATATATATATATATATATATATATATATATATATACATACACACATACATATACATATAGAGACAAGAAATACGTTTATATATATAGATATACACCTCGGTATAATTAAATATGAAAAGAATAATTGTTTTTTAGTCGGTACATACACGTATAAACATGTACAATGCGTATAAGTTGGTAAAGTAAAAGTATTTCATGTATAATTAATGTGTACAAAAGATGGAATGGAAAAACGATGTTTAAAGGTTGAAAAAATGAAAAAAACAAAAATTTTAGTCGGAAATTTCCGACCATTTTCCGACCAATTTTTTTATCTTTTTTTTTTGTCGGTAAATTGTAGGAAAATAGTCGGTAAAACCAGATTAGTTTTTTAGTCGGAACTTAGTCGGAAATTTTCCGACCATTTTCCGACCAATTTTTTTCTCTTTTTTTTTTGGTCGGTAAATTGTAGGAAAATAGTCGGTAAAACCAGATTATTTTTTTAGTTGGTATTTTGTCGGAAAATGGTCGGAATTTTCCGACGAAATTGGTTTTGTCGGAAATTTTGGTAGGAAACCCCCCTATTTTCTAGTAGTGCAACACTCGTATAGATTAAGCTCGTGATACGTGGTTGCGTTTAATTTTTTTCTCGACATTGCGATATAAATTAGATTTGAAAAAGAGTTGTATTCAAAACATTACGATGACAAACCGAGTTAGTATACTAATATTTACAATGGTTTTATTACACAAAAGTTGTATGATGTAACTCAAAAAATAAAGTCATGTTTTAGATCGATCGAAAATCACAAACGTGAATATCAATAACAGTTACGATAGCACCGATACCAGTACCGATGTTGTTGGTCAGCACCGACTTAGTTCTTCACCATATTAATATATCATCATTTCCAATACTACTCTGTTTTAAATAAAACTTCGGATACAACTCTGTTTTAAATAAAATTAATATCGAAATGTAGAGAAATAAATTTAACGCAACCACGTATTTAGTCTTTATAAAAAATGAATGAACTAAAGTTACAATAATAAACCAATACTATAGGCTTAAAAAGGTATATCATTTATAGTATAAGGTGTGTAATAAAAATTTATATCAAAAGTCTAAGTTACTCTTCACGCAAGGTAGTAACTATTATAAACTATAAGGTTAAAAACAGATATTATTTATAGTATAAGTCATTTAATTGAAACAAAAAATAAAAAATTACTATTCACCATTTTCAACATTTTTTTTGTAGTTTCTATTTCGGGTTATTGGATTTCATCACTCCCAACTATCGGCCTTTGGCCGTTGCCAACCGCAACTAACACTTTGACACCCGACACCCTCAACTTGACTTTTTGTTTGTGCTGGCACCACTCAGTTAAATCTCCACTAAGTAGGATTGTTTTTTATCCTACGTGGCACAAATTTGATGAGTTGGAGCTAATTACGTGGCAATGATGTGTCTTAACCAATGGTTTAAAATCTGGTTTTTAAATCATCCCGGATTAGGCACAAAAATGGTTTAACCGGTTGAACCGGGTTGTATCGAGCGGTTCAACCGGGTTGACTAGTTAACTGTATAATTCCATAAATTACAACATCAACTCAAAAAATAATCCAAAATTGGATGTAGATGTAAATCTGAAACGAATGATGGAGTGATGGCAGTCTAGAACAAGTCACGATTGATGGATTGATGAAGTAAGTTTTGAATTTTGATCGATGGAGATAAAATATTAAAAGTCGTTAGGTGAAAGTTGCGAGTAAACATGAAGATGGGCTGATAAAAAGTAAAATCCTAACCCAAAAACAGACCTGAGCCAGTACAGGTATAATGGTTCAAACCGGTATACCGGATTTTACCGGTGGTACAAAGTCGATGTCGTTTCTCCTACTTACAGGGGTGTCTCGGACCGGGTTTAAATCCAAAAATGGTAATACCGGTATAACTGGCCGGTATTTACCAGTTTTTAAAACATTGGTCTTAACCTTCATCTCCTTCACCAGACAAGTACAAAACAAACCCTAATTTCCATCCATACAAATGGCGAATTTTAAACAGGGGCGCCCATTCTCTCTACCTCTCTCTCTTTACATCCTGCCATCTCTCTCTCTCACTTAATACCACCACCATCCACCTCCACCCACCCACACCACCATCCTGCAACTCATAAAAATATGTAATCGAGTCTTCACTTTTTAGTTTTTACACAAACACCATTAGACCTTCTCAAACACAATCATTGTCCACCGAGTCAGAACAACAACTCACCTCAAATCTGAAATTAAGCATAAAGTGACGAGACCAACTGAAACAATGGAGCCGACAAAGTGCTTATTACGTCCGGTGTGTCAGCTTTACGATAACTTATCAAATCTCCGTCCACAGATCTGTTCCTCTGTGCATTCCTAACAATTCTATTTGACGTCAACCGCATGAACAACTCCATACATTGAACCCACACAGTCGAAACGACATTCCCAATCGACTGCAACGACCACCAAACCTACAGACGGTAGGGAGCTTCAGCCACCTCCGCTACTGGCGCCACCATCACCGATTCGTCTCGTTCGGTGATAAACAGATCCAAACTTTGAGGGTTTTTACAAAATTCCAGGGCTTGAACTTTGAGGGTTTTTTTGTGTTTTATTTTAAGAAATAGATCTAGATTCGATTTTGTGTTTTTGTTATTAGAAAAGGTTTTTGATTTTGTGAATTTGAGGTAATCTGGTTCTAGGATTTCATAGAGAAATGGGGTGGTTTGGGGTGGTTGGGAGTGGTGCGGTGCAGGTGGGGCGGTGATATAGAGAGGGGCGGTGGGTGGCGGTTTGTGGTGGCAGAGGAAGGGAGAGAATTAGAGAGAGAAGGGGAGGATATATTCTGTAAATATACATACATATATTGTTATATATTATCTTCATTATAGTAATTAAAATATACACATAAGCCCCCAAATAATCCACCTCATCTTGCCACATAGGAAATGGAGTGCCACGTAGGATAAAAACAAACCCAGTTAGTGGAGATTTAACTGAGTGGTGCCAGCATAAACAAAAAGTCAAGTTGAGGGTGCCGGGTGTCAAAGTGTTAGTTGCGGGTGGCAACGGCCAAAGGCCGATAGTTAGCGGTGATAAAATCCAATAACACTTTTATTTATTAGAGTTAATTGCACGGATAGTCCCTGGGGTTTCAAGTTTTTTCATGTTTAGTCCCCAACTTTTCTAAATAGCAGCTGTGCTCCCTGTGGTTTGTTGGTTTATTACTCGGATAGTCCCTGCACCTAACTGAAGTTTGTTTTAAAGGTTAATTCCCCTCACGTGTCCCTCACGTGAGGGTATTTTCGTCATTTCCTTTGCTCCCAAAACCCTGTTCACCCATTAAAGGCATGCAGCTCTTCATTATTGTGATGTCAGTTGTATCTTCCCTCCAAAAAAAACCCAGTTCACCTTCCCTGTAATTCTCTCTCTTCTAACCCTAAGATCGATCAAAATGGATGAAGATGACCGACCAATTCCTCGTCGGCGGCCAGGTCAGAGTTGGGAAATAAGGTACACTGAAGAAGGTGATGCCCCATTCATTCCAGAGGAAGTATATGGTAAGTTTTTAAACCCTAAATTGATGTTGTTGAAGAACAGGAAATTGTTTATAAAGATGCCTCAATGTTGTGTGTACTATTTTTTTTTTTTTTTTTTTTTGCAACAGAGGGTTTTGAGAGCTGGTTCACATTGAAGATTCATCATAGTGGAACATTTAGAAACTTTCCTGGAAGGAGATACACCTATGGGAGGTATAATTTCGTTGACTTTTGTAACTTGGAAGAGTTCTCTGTTCACGAAATAGATTACATGGTGAAAGACCTAAAGATTGAAACTCAAAATGTCAAATTATACTACCACTTTCAAATTCCTGGAAAAGACTTAGACTTTGGGTTAGCACCTTTAGGTAATGATGCTGATGTTATAAATTTGGGGAAGTATGTTGCACAAAATAAGGTAGTTAATTTGTTCATAGAACATGGTATTACTTACCTTACAACTTACTTTACATCTCCACAAGCTTCTAAAGTTGTTATTCAGGAATTAGATGATGTAGAGAATTCTGGTAATACCCTTGCACTGGTTAAACCTAGACAGAAGATTAGGGTTGCAAGAAAATTGCTTCTGGAATGGGAAAAATCTGGTGAGGGTTCTAGTGAGGCTGTTAAGGATAGTGTGCAGGAGAAGGGGGTTGTGGAATGTGGTGAGTCTGATAAGGGGGTTGTGAAAGGTGGTGAGTCTGATAAGGGGGTTGTGAGAGGTAGTGAGGCTGATAAGGAAGGTCAAACTGATAAGGAATGTCAAACTGATAAGGAGGTTCAAACTGATAAGGAAGGTCAAACTGATAAGGAGGTTCAAACTGATAAGGAAGGTCAAACTGATAAGGAGGTTCAAACTGATAAGGAGGTTCAAACTTATAAGGAGGCTGATGGTTTTTCTTTTAACTTTGATAATGCTGAATTTTCTAAGGATAATCTAGATGTCAATGAGTCTGATGGTAATGAGGCATCAAATGAAGACAATGATGACTCTGAAGATAGTGATTATGAGGTTGAGAAAGATTATGTAGATGAGGAAGATTCTGATGTTGACAATAGGGAATTCCATGAACATGTTGACCATGGGGAGGAGTATATAGGATCATATCATCAATCTGTAGGCAACCATGAAGGGGATGATAGTGATGAGGTATTAGCTGGTGAAAATCTAAGCTGGGAATCATTTGATAGTCTAACTGAAGATTCAATGGAAGACTTTGAAACTAGAAGAAGTATGAAATTGAAAGAAATTAAAAGAAAGATGAGGGATGCTACTTCTGTAGCAGAAGTGAGGTTCTATATTGGGCAAATGTTTGGAACTGCTAAAGAAGCAAAGGAAAGTATTAATAGGCATTCTATTGAAACAAAGAGGGAACTTTCATTTTTGAGAAATGATAAAAGGAGGATTAGAGTAGTGTGTGAAGGGAATGTACCTGTTTTTTCCACTGGGCTTAGTCAGACTGGGCCAACATGTGCAAGTGGGTCAAGTGGCCCAAAAAAAAGTGCAGGGACATGTAATGACCCAAGAAAGAGTAGGTTAAATAGTGTATCTTGTCCTTGGTTGCTTTACATTTCAAGACTTAATGCTAATGAAGAAACATTGGTAGTTAAAACATACAATCCGGAACACAAGTGCTTACCATCCAGGAAGATTCAAGCATTCACATCAACATTCATGGCAAAAGAAGACTAGATAATTAACCAAGTGCAGGCAAACCCTAATGTTCCAGTTAAAAGCATCCAAGATGAGCTTGGAAGGCGGTATGAGCTTGGTGTTTCAACCATGAAGGTGCATATCTGGTTTATTGTTATTACAGTTCCTGTTAAGTAGCAAAGATTCTGTTTATTGTTATTACATTTACTTGCTAATATTGTGGTGATGTTTGTTGAAGGCATTTAGGGCAAGATTAAAAGCTACAAAGCAAATTCAGGGGAGTTTTAAAGATCAATATGCTAAGTTGAGGGACTATGTTATAAAGTTGACCAACACAAATCCAGGCACAACTGTTAAGTTTATGGTTGAGCCAGAATGTATCCCTAGTGCACCTACTAGGATCTTCAAAAGGATCTACGTTTGTTTGGGACCATTAAAAGAGGGATTCAAAGCATGTACAAGGGAGTTGTTGGGGTTAGATGGGGCATTTATGAAAGGCCCCTACCCCGGTCAAATGTTAACTGCAGTTGGGTTAGATCCAAACAATGGCATCTACCCATTGGCTTATGGCATTGTGGAGACTGAAAACAAGGACTCATGGACATGGTTCTTGCAAAATATCCAAGATGAATTAGATCTTCCATCAAATGCAAACTTCACATTTATTTCTGACAGGCAGAAGGTGTAGCACCCGTTCTTATAAATCAAGGTTTAACGTATATTTTGCGAAAAAAATCATGTAGTTAATGATTACATATTCATTGGAAATACGGGTTTGTTAAAAAAAAACTTTTACAATTTAAGTGATAAACATAATGTGATTTAATTCGCCGTTTAGAATAACGACAAAACAATGTTGCGGAAGCTTTGTTTAATGTGTGTTCGGTTCTTGCTCGATGCTCGATCTTCATCCGGGACTCTCAACATTCACCTGTGATCAAAACCAACTTAAAGGTCAGTTTTGATAATTAATTAACTAATACAACGGGGAGATTAGGAAAATCCAACATGGATATCTTAAACCCAAAACAAAAACTTATTTCTGACCTTAACTTACGGTGGCACCGTAAGTTACGGTGGCCTCTGTGTTTCAATTATTCAACCGTACAACAGTAGGCATTTACTGTAACCAAATCATGTCCACCGTAACTTACGGTGGGCCCCTGCATCATTCCTTTCCTTTTTGCCGTTTATGACACGAAAACTTTCGTATCTTTCAATCCGCTCGTCCGTTTAACCTACCGTTTCTTCCTACGTGTTTGTAATTTGATTCTCCATCATATGGAGTTAAAATCTATTATCCGGTTTAACAAAATTTCAGACTTTTAAGTCTTTGGCTTATTACCCTTTTTGCCAACTTTTGACCCGTTCGTGATTTCATCATCAAACTTGTGTATTTGACCTTTATATCTCATATACTTCTTCAACTTAATGTTATCTACCATACTAGATTATAATCCCCGGTTTATTACACAAATTAGACCCGTTTTCGTTTGTATGCTTATTTTGACCCGTTAAGGGTATTTATGCACTAAGGTCCCATAACATCCCTTTTATACTTATCTTAAGAATTTAATCTACCAAATCACTTATTTCCAACAACCTTTAAAGGTCGTTTGCCCGGTTTACCCAACAAGGGCATTTTAGTCAACTTTAGCCCCTCATTTACGACGAAGGGCATTTGCTACTTATTTGACCCCAAAAATGTATGTTTAACCACAATCGTATTTATACGTACCTGGCTCGAGTCAACCTAGTGACCCGTTTCAACACCTTGCTTTTATTACCGATATTCTATGGCGACGCAATTATCCAAATTACTATTCGCTCCTGTAACACATGACTTGACCACCACATTAGTTGATTTTGTCAAATGACGTTATTCCCACCATTTGACCCGTTCGGTCTATATAACCCAACATCTTCATATGTAACAAAAACATGGTTTTTAATTACCAATCACACATCCGAACCATTTCGGATTTTTCTCACTAGATCCCTTTCTTTCTAAAGTCAATTTCCTATTTTTTTAACCCATTCGGCTTATGCTATGGGTGTCCTTTGAAACTTATTTTACTTTAGTCAATACTTGACTAAATTTCCATTTTTACCCATTTTCCATTACTAGTTACGCTATAAGGTAACTTTAAGAAAACTCTTAAACTATTAACCAATTCATGACTAGTTTACCATTTTGCCTTTTTTACCATTAATCATGGTTTAAAACGTTTGTATTCGTTCCAACCCAATTCGTTCCGTGTTGGAACCCATAATTCGAACCAAATCCTTTGTTGTATTTATCGCCTAATAAATAAACACGTATACTACAAGTAGGCGTAAGTTTTACTTACCTCGCATCCGAAGTACGCTTTTCCTTCTTATTTGCTTCGTTTGACCCGCTTTCTTTCCAAGCCTCCACCTAGCTTGTCAAGCGTCAAACTATCATCATAATTCGTAAGACGGTTAGTTTAGTCATTATCACATACGACTATTCCATCTTACAAACTCTATGTCGGAACTACTATCCGACTTCAATGTTGGTTTATTTGACTTTCAATAGTCAACTAACTTCAATCATATTACACGCACATTAAGTTCAATTCAACATCATGTTTAGAACTCATATTATTTCGTATTACACGTAGTTAGTCGAGTTAGCCAATTACGTGTTTCTTTCATAATTTCATTATGTCAACATTCATTCGGGCATTTTAACAAATACCTAGTGGGCGTAATTTTACATATTTGCTAACTAGTTCATAACTAGTTATTCTTACCAAGATTTACACCACAATCAAATCTCTATGTCTAGTATTCATGAACTACACATCATATTTTCAGAAATCAGTTTCTAACCATCAATTTACACTAGATTAGCATTCTACATCCTAGTGTTTATCATTTTCTCACAAAACCCATGAATCACCTTCAATGTGTTCACGAAATTTTTCAGAATTTAGCCATGATTTCACATGTTATTGTCTAGGTTTTGCTCCTAGACACCATATCAACCCTATTCTACCCAAATAGCAAACATGCAACATAAATTTCGAATTCTTATGTGTTCGTCCAGATTTGAGATGGAACCAAAGTGGAAATTTTGACATACCTTATGATCCTTTCACTGAAGTGATCACTAATCTAAGCTTAGATTTCAATTTGGAGTCGATTTGGCTTCTCAATTGCTTGATTTTTGCTAGCTAGGGTTTGGGCATGGAACCCCCTGGCTCTCCTGCGATTCACGACCAGAACACACACTTAAAGTGTGTGTTTTGGTGTTAGATGTTTTATTTAATACAAACTTGCTTCAAGTTTGTCACCTTTGGTCCCTACACTTTACCAAGTTACATGTAGTGTGTTTTTAACAAATTGTCTTATCACTATAAGACTTATGACTAACTAGGTCATTTATTCCCAGTTACTTTATCTTGTTTAAAAATCCGTTTTTTTTTTTCTTTTAAGTCCCGTTAACTCGGGCCCTTTTTATATACTTTTGTTTTCTCAAGTATTCTTTTCATTCTTTTAAATTAATATTAGGTTTATTTATTTGAGTCCTAATATTTACCGGGTTAATTTTTTTACCACTAATGGTATTTTACCCGTCTTTACTATTAACGTGGTTTGATTACCAAACCCGTTTTTTTTTTTTGGGATGTTACAGAAGGTATACATGCAAACTTCACATTTATTACTTCACATTTACTTCACATTTAATTCTGTTTTGATCAGGGAATTATACCTGCAATCAGTCAAGTTTTTCCAGCAGCTGAGCATCGCTTTTGCCTTAGACATATTCACCAGAACATGAAGCTACAATGGAGAGGCTTGGCTTTCAAACACTTCATCAGAAATGCTGCAAGTGCAACTACTGTCCCTGAGTTTGAAGAGAAGATGGAGGAGTTCAAAAAATATAACCTTGATGCATATAACTGGTTGAGAGAGATCCCACCACAACACTGGGCCAGATCCCACTTCACTGGTAGACATTTTACATGTCATTTGATTTACAACACACTCTATATTTGATTCATAGCATAATTTCCTTGTAAACACTATGCAGGAAGGGCCATATCTGATGTTCTTCTGAACAATATGTGTGAGGTGTTAAATGCTAAAACAGTTGAGGGCAGAGATAAGCCAATAATTTCAGCTTTGGAGTTTATGAGAGAGTATTTAATGCAGAGGATTGTGAATGTGATCAGTTTACTGCAAGAAATGTGGGGGTAAAGGTCATAATATAAGGACTTGTGGGAAAGTGAAGAAAGGGAAACAACCAAAGAAAAGTGACCAAGGCAATGCTGGGAATCAAGAAGGTACAAGTGTTTGAATAGGATCAATGCAGGTGGAAAGCTCATTTTGGTCTGGTGGTTTTTTGAGGGCTTGTCCCTAAAACAGTTGCTACCAACTTTTGTAATTAGTTGTTAAGACAATGTTTTTTGAGGGCTTGTCCCTAAAACAATTGCTACCACTTATGCTTCATGTTTTGTTATGGATGTTTATGTTAGGATGTTTGAAGTTATTTAAATGTGTTGGATGTCTTTATGTTTGATTCTACACACTTTTTGGCACAAAACAGATTCTGCACATGTTTGGGACATTTATGTTTGATTCTGCACATGTTTGGGACACTTATGTTTGATTATGCACATTCTGCAGACTCTGCACATGTTTGGGACACTTATATTTGTTTCTGCACATGTTTGGCAGATTTAATGTTTGATTCTGCACATGTTTGGGAGCTTTAAGCTTGATTCTGCACAGTTTGCAGATTCTGCACATGTTTGGGACACTTATATTTGATTCTGCACATGTTTGGCAGATTTATGTTTGATTCTGCACATGTTTGGGAGCTTTATATTTGATTCTGCACATGGGTTGGCAGATTTATGTTTGATTATGCACATAAACAGGTTTCGGTAAAACAGGTTTGGTAAAACAGGTTTCGGTACAAATAGTTTTGGTAAAACAGGTTTGGTAAAACAGGTTTGGTAAACAGGTTTCGGCACAAACTTGTTTCGGCACAAACTTGTTTCGGCATAAACAGGTTTGGTGTTTCGGACACTTTTTATCGCACAAACTTGTTTCGGCACAAACTTGTTTTGGCACAAACTTGTTTCGGCACAACACCATTTCGGCACAGACATGTTTTGCACAGTCAACTAACACACTTCATTGATTCATGATTTACAAAGATATTACATAAACCTACACTGATCAACTAACCTAACCCTAATTCAAATATCCAGTAACAATAAACAAACAAACCCTAAAATCATCAACAACACCAATATTATCTTGTTCTTCAATCGATTTTTTTCTTGCAACTGAGCAACTTCAAGCTCCATCTGGTTCCTGTATCTTAGAAGACCTGGAATGATTGCAATTGCACGCGGACACATTGGGGGGTCCACCCAACCTAAGAACCTTGCAGATCTGGTGTTCTGTAAATTAGAACGAAGGTCAGTACACTAATTCCCTAAATTCTGAAGTGGAATAAAGGATTTAGAGAAATTACCATGTTAGGACATGCATAGAAACGGCGTCCTGGGTTGAGATCTGTCCAAGATGTACGTATGGTTGCATCTTGACCACATGTGCAAAGCACCATTGTTGGGAGGTTGAACGATGACCAGAGGTTGAAGATGATGATCTTCTGAACTGTTGGGAGGTTGAAGATGATGATCTTCTGAACTGTTGTTTGGATGAAGATGATGATTAGGTATGTATTAATAGGGTAAATAATAATAAAATATTAAATAAGCAAAGGAAATGACGAAAATACCCTCACGTGAGGGACACGTGAGGGGACTTAACCTTTAAAACAAACTTCAGTTAGGTGCAGGGACTATCCGAGTAATAAACCAACAAACCACAGGGAGCACAGCTGCTATTTAGAAAAGTTGGGGACTAAACATGAAAAAACTTAAAACCACAGGGACTATCCGGGCAATTAACTCTATTTATTATATATTTGTTTGTTTGTTTGTTTTGGGTGTGTGTATTATCGCTTGTATGTGTGTCTATATGTTTGGATATGATTTCAGAGTTGATGTTTCACCGGAAGCAACTTCTCTATTTTTTGAAATAGAGATAAATCATGTCTACAAGACATATCTCACCTAGCTCAGACCTTACCAATAGTTTCGCTATGAGTGAGATTATACCAGATATTGTTGTTGTTGTTTATCTGGTATTTAGTGCTTGGCTTGAGGATAAACATATTTTAAGTGGAATAACATTTAACTCAAAAGCGTAGGTAGTTTTTTAGAAAATTACTTTGGTTTTGAGAGACAGGCATGGGATCAAATACAAACTCTTATGTTTGTAAGAACCATAAGAACCAATACATAAATGACAAGTGTTATTCAATTAAAAATTAGTTTAGGGGTAATTTAGACATTTTGACCTATTTATTTATAACCAATTAAAATTAATTATCAAAATATCCCTAAATCCATGTAGATTAATTCAAACAAAAATTTGAATTTTTGTAACATATTTAGATCAAACCAACCTGCAGGAACCACCAATACAAAAAACATAAGCACACCCACATAAACGACATTAGCACAATCAAAAAAGGAACTTCCATTATTAGCACTCTCGTTTTAATAAAAAAAAGGAACTTCCATTATCAACGACCTTAGCACAATCAAAAAAACGACATTAGCATAACGTAAGACCATCCACATTATCAGCATTCTCGTTTCAATCAAAAAAGGAACTTCCATTATCAACGACATTAGCACAATCAAAAAACGACATTAGCACAATCAAATAACGACTTTAGCACAATCAAAAAACGACATTAGCACAATCAAATAACGACATTAGCACAATAAAAAAGCGACATTAGCACAATCAAATAACGACATTAGCACTCTCTTAACACCACCGTCTGGGCATCTGACGGTAACACAAACAAAACAACATTAGCACAATAAAGATACGACATTCCAACGAATTTATTTCTAAATAGGCTCCAAATAACAACACAAAAGGAAAAATAACAACAAATACTATTACATAACTAGCACAATTTCATTTTTTTTTATAAACAACACATATTGTTCTATACTAGCACAATTTCATTTTTTTTATTTTATAAACAACACATGCTGTTACATACTAGCACAATTTTTTTTTTAATTTTATAAACACATACTAGCACAATTTCATAATTATTACATAATTAGCACAATTTCATTTTTTTTTATTTTATAAACAGCACATACTGTTACATACTAGCACAATTTCATATTTTTGTTTTAATTTTGTAAATAACACATACTATTACCTAACTAGTAGAAAACAAATTTATTTATAAATAGGCTCCCAATAACAACACAAAAAGGAAAAAAAATAACACATAAGAATTACATAATAAAATAAGAACATACGTATAGATTTAAAATTAACACAATACATTTTCATATTAGCACATTCCAACTACGTAACTAGCACAATTATAAAACATCTTTTTGTAACTTTTTTAAAAGTCATTTTTATAAATTAAAAAAAAGTATAGCAATATGGTACTCATATTAAAGATAAAAAATACTTGATTTTATGGTATAATTTTTTCCAAAATTAATGAAATATATAAAAGTTGTTTAAAAAACTTGGTGGAATTAGTATTTTATGGGAAATGACTAAATGACTAAAATACCCTAACTTGGTAGTATTAATTATTAATTATAGGGGTTTTTATTGTAATCAATATCAACCCTTAATTTAAACTATCAATGGCTCAGATCTGTTCTTACGGTTTTTACAATTAGCACTGTTTGTACATGATCTCAACCCTTGAGAGACATTTATGACTTATATAAAAAAATATAGAAGAACAAAATATATCATAGAATCAATATTTATACAAAAAAATTTATAGAAGTATAAAATATATCATAGATATTTATACATAACATAATAACTAGGGCAATTCGAAGCGTTCGCCGCTTACTCGGAAATTGCTTGAAAAATGATCGTTCGATTTGAGAATTGGTTGTAAACGAGCCGCTCTGCACGGTTCGGTTTGTAAGCGGGCCAAGCATGAGCAAAGATCCACTCGGCTTGATTTAGGTCGAATTATTATTTTTAATTAGTATATATATACATATGCACATAGATATATAAATATGTATATACACATATATACACAAATATAAATTATACATATCTATATACACACACACACATACATATATACATAAATATAAACTAAATTTATAGTTTTATATATACCACTCTATTATATTTTGGTCCACTGTATTCAAATTTACAACTATATCTATACTACTCGCCCAATCATAGCAATAAAAAAAGAAACACCATATCTAAAAGTTAAACCCTAAACCGCTAAACGACAGTTTGCTCATCGCCTCAATGTGTCATATTGTTATCCTAAGTCAATCGTCTTCTGCTCTCAACGCCATTGTTAAATATAATCACCGCCTCATTGACCACAACATTGTTATTCATAAGAAGAATATTATGCCACGAATCGTGTACTCGAAGTTCGCTCGACGCTCACTCGAAATATTCACTGCTCGGAAAATGCTCGTTTGATTTTAGGTTCGGCTTTAAAGAGCTGCTCTGTTCGGTTCGGTTTGTAAACGAGCCAAGCACTAACAAAACTCCGCTCGGTTCGACTCGTTAAGATCCCTAATAACATTTACGTAAAGAAAAAAATGATAATAGTAAAATATAGACTGAGAAAATCTTTTGGTCAAAAAAACAGGTGTCAAAAGAGCTCAAGACTTGAGAAGAAGCTCCACTTTCACTACCGGAAATTGAAACTGAAACAAAGGTTGCTTGTCGGATGAACTACACAAGATTTCGCATTTGTTGTTACTCTACTACTCCCTCAACCCACCATTTCAATCAAACATTTCTCCCTCTCAAACATGCTTCTGGACCCACCAAGGTAAATGATGCCCTCCAACTGTTTGATGAAATGCTTCAAAGACAACCTCCACCTCCTATCATCGAATTCACTAAGCTGATTACTGGTATTGTAAAGATGAAACAATATTCCACTGCTCTTATACTCTTTAAGCAAATGAGGTTCATGGGTATTCCTACTAATCTTTATACAATGAACATCTCTATTAACTGTCATTGCCGGTTGGATCAAGTTGCTTACGGTTTTGCCTTACTAGCAACCATCTTCAAGCAAGGTCATCCACCCGATTTGGCCACCTATAGCACTCTCATAAATGGGCTTGTTCTTGCTGATCGAGTTTTTGAAGCAGTTGAGTTATTCAAGAAACTGCTTAGAGATAAACTTTGTGAGCCTAATCATATCATGTATGGAACCGTTATTAATGGTCTCTGTAAAGCAGGTCACACTAGCAAGGCCCTTGAACTGCTCAGGTTCATGGAATCAGGCTCTTGTAAATGTAAACCATATGTAGAACAGTACAATGCAGTCATCGATAGCCTTTGCAAACATCGAATGGTTGATAATGCATTAGAACTATTTACCAAAATGACCGAAAAGGGTGTCCTTGCAAACGTTATCACTTACAACTCTTTGATTCAGGGTCTATGTAACTTTGGTCGAGAGACTGAAGCTGCAAAAATGTTGCGAGATATGGAGGAGGAAGGAGTATCTCCAGGAGTGGATACATTTAATATCTTGGTGAATTCTTTTTGCAAGCAAGGATCAGTAAAAGACGCACAGCTTGCTGTAGAAACAATGATACGAAGAGGACTACATCCAGACGTAATCACTTACAATGCACTAATCGATGGATACTGTTTACGTGGTGAAGTAGATGAAGCAGAGAATGTTATAGATCGTATGATGGAGCAGGATATTGTGCCCGATATCATCACCTATAACAGCCTGATAAATGGATACTGTAAGAAGAAGCAAATTGATAAGGCCAGGCATCTCTTTCAAGAAATCCAAGACAAGGGTTTGATTCCGGACGTTATTACTTACAATATCATGTTACAAGGCTTGTTTCTATCAGGGCATCCTGCAAGGGCTATAGAACTGTTTAACAAGATGCAAGAAAAGGGCCTGGCTCCCGATATATGCACCTATCGTATCTTGTTGCATGGAATGTGCAAAAATTCCCAGTGTTCTGATGCCTCTCATTTCAACCGAAGACTTCTGGGAGCCACCAAATTGGATGATGCCATCCAACTGTTTGATGAAATGCTTCAAAGGCAACCTCCACCTAACATCATTGAATTTAATAAGCTCATTACTGGCATTGTAAAGATCAAACATTATTCCACTGCTCTTATGCTCATTAAGCAAATGAAGTTGATGGGTATTCCTGCTAATATCTATACTATCAACATCTCTATTAACTGTCATTGCCGGTTGAATCAAGTTGCTTATGGTTTTGCCTTACTCGCAACCATCTTCAAGCAAGGTCATTCACCCGATTTGGCCACCTATAACACTCTCATTAATGGGCTTGTTATTGCTGATCGAGTCTTTGAAGCTGTTGAGTTATTCAAGAAACTGCTTAGAGATAAACTTTGTGATCCTGATCAAGTTATGTATGGAACCGTTATTAATGGGCTCTGTAAAGTAGGTCACACTACCAAGGCCCTTGAATTGCTCACGTTCATGGAATCAGGCTCTTGTAAACCCTCTGTACCACATTACAATACAGTCATTGATAGCCTTTGCAAAGACAAAATGGTTGATGATGCACTAGAATTATTTACGCATATGACTGAAAAGGGTGTCCCTGCGGACGTTATCACTTACAACTCTTTGATTCAGGGCCTATGTAACTTTGGTCGAGAGACTGAAGCTGCAAAAATGTTGAGAGATATGGAGGATGTAGGAGTATCTCCAGGTGTGGATACCTTTACTATCTTGGTGGATTCTTTTTGCAAGCAAGGATCGGTAAAAGAAGCAGAGCTTGCTGTACAAGCAATGGTACGAAGAGGTCTACATCCAAACATAATCACTTACAATGCACTAATCGATGGATACTGTTTACGTGGTGAAATAGAGGAAGCAGAGAATGTTATAGATCGTATGATGGAGCAGGATATTGTGCCCGATATCATCACCTATAGTAGCCTGATAAACGGATACTGTAAGAAGAAGAGAATCGATGAGGCCAGGCATCTCTTTCAAGAAATTCAAGACAAGGGTTTGACCCCGAACGTTATTACTTACAATATCATGTTACAAGGTTTGTTTCTATCAGGGCATCCTGCAACGGCTATAGAACTATTTAACAAGATGCAAGCAAAGGGCCTGGCTCCCAGTATATACACCTATCGTATCTTGTTGCATGGAATGTGCAAAAACTCCCAGTGTTCTGATGCCTTGGCTCTCTTGCGATCACTGGAAAGCAAAGAACTGATGGAAGATGTAGGGTTGTATAATATATTGATTGACGGTTGTAGCAAATGTGGGAATCCTAACGTGGCTATGGATCTGTTTGATGAACTCTGTTTGAAAGGATTGAAACCTGATGTTAGGACATATACAGTGATGATAAGTGTGTATTGCCAAGAAGGGTTATTGGGTAAATGTAAAGAATTGCTTAGAAAGATGGAAGAGAATGGTTGTTTGCCAAATAGCGTGACGTACAACGTTCTTGTTCGAGAGTTGTTGAAGAAAAACGAGTGTCAGGAGGCAGAGATATATCTTGAAGAAATGATAAACCGTGGTTTTATGCCTGATCATGCTACTTTTGAAAATTTACTAGTCCGGATCCCAAACGTAGGAAAAGATTCTCACTTGCGAACTATTGTTCTAAAGCTAACAAGTGTAGAAAGAAAAGATGTCAAGAGTACTTAATCTAACATCTCAGTTCATTTCTTGAACTTGGAAAAATCCAGTTTGGGTGTTTGCTAATTGTTGTAGATTTCTTGCTTGTTTAAGTAGAACATGCATGATTATAATAATTTGTTACTAACCAACATATGGCAGTTCAGATTCTAACATATATGACATGTCACTACAACATACATAAAGTTCTAATAGTTATAATAATGAATGGTAAAAGTTTTTTGTTTGTTGCCTTTTTACTCTTTATTTAACTGTTCTAATTACAAACGGATAAGACTAATTAGTTAATTAAATATGCTATATGAATCTATTAAGAATTATACTTCTCTGCACATGTCAACTCAAAGTTGTATTATGAAGTATTTGACATAACGCCATATGTGATGGAGCGTGATAGTGATTGTGAAAGGCACGGCACGTAGGCGCCAATTAGGCATGAGGGGGTGATACCTCTTTGTATCACTAACATATGTAATGGAGTGTTCATAGTGATTGTGAAAGGCACGGCACGTAGGCGCCGATTAGACATGACTAAGTATTCTACACATACATTATACTTGAATAACATTGTCTTCTGAGTATATGCAACAAACCAAGATCACGTGGATGAATCAACGAGTGAAAAATCTATTCATGTCGGAGATAGAATATCAACATATGTACTGCTAATGCATTGCAGGGCAAATCTCCCTTGGCGGTTAGTGTTAGTGTATGACTTACTAACTGCCGAAGGAGTAATTACCCAGTAATGCATTCATACACTTAAACAACTTTCGAAGGAGTACTTACCTAGTGATAATTCATACACTTGAACAACCTATAAAAACACTTCTCTGATACAACTTTCTATCAGTTTCCAAACAATTTATAAGCTAACCAGAAGTATACACAGGCTATATATGCTAGCATATACTTATATACTTCGCACATCCTTATCTCGCCATTTGCTAGACATTAAATTGACAATGTTTTCGGACATCCAATCCTTATGCCAAACATCCAATTCAAAAGGATATAAATTGTGAACAATTGATGCATACAGGTGAAGAAGAAAAAAAAGTAGATGTACTCATGGTTGCAAAAGTCGCTAGGTGCTCCCTAGTCGGTCGACCGGGGAGTTGAGAGTACTCGGCATAGGCGGAGAATACTCGGGGGGTACTCGGACATGTTAAATTATAAAGAAATTAGTTTTCAGAAATTAAATATATGTCTAATAACATAAATTTACTAATATTTATAACAAAATACGTGAAAATGATATTCATTATTTAATATGATAGTTATTTAAATTATGTTTTATTATTTTTTAAGTCAAACTCGGCCCGAATTGACCTACTAGATCCGATTTTGGCCGAGTTTGACCGATTCCGAGTAATTAGGCGGAATTAGAGAAAGTCGCCTCGGCAGCCTACCTTGTAGCGACTACTCGGGGAGTACTCGGCCTTGGAAACCTTGTTTTACAACCATGGATGTACTATGTTCCATATATTTTTTTTTAAGCTCACTTATTACTTAATTCTTTTATGCTTTATTGCAGAAAAGGATTTGAGGTCCACAAAATCACTTAAAGCTCTTCTTGGTCAAGACTGAAAATATTATTCTTATGTCACTATATATACATCAGGAATATTTAGAGGATAAATTTATAGGAAATGTTATATGCCAAAAATAAAACATTTATATTGCCATAATAGTTACATTATATTTTTTTCTATAAATATAAATTGTCGTATATTCACCTACTTGTCGCAAACTGAAAATTTATGTCAAGTTTACAGAAGTATTTGAAAATGGTAACATCATTCGATTATCACCTTCTTTAGGGGCTTGAGTAAAAATAAAGTGATGCTATTCGGCGCCATCGAGGTGACACGTAGACACGCTTTTTTTCACCATTCACACCACCAAAAGAGTGTAGCAGAAGGGCTTGGTTGTTGATTGTGTAATTATTCTTATTTTTTAATTTTATATTTGTTTATTAGTTAAAAATGTGTAATTAGATAATATTAAAGGCTATCGTATGATACATGAAACGCGTATGTAGTCGAGTCGAAAAGTATTCTTGTTTCAACGAGAGAGCGACATCTATGTACCCTTGATGATATATTATATATATAGGGGAATGTTCAAATGAAAACCATTTTTATTGTGAAAACTCGAAAACTAACTAAAAAAACCTAAAAAACACACCAAAATTATTTTTGTTTACAATTTTTTTTATTAAAAATCGCTATTTTTTATATATAAAAAAAATTTCAAAAAAAAAAAAAAAAATTGTAGTACACATGTGTAATAATACACATATTTACGTACACATACACATGTGTAGTAGTATTACACATGTGCACTACAAAAAAAAATTGCGAAAATTGGTATGAAAAAAAAATTGGTATGTTTTTTTGGCTTTTTTAATTAATTTTCGAGTTTTCGCAATAACTAGTGGTTTTCATTTAAACCTTCCCATATATATATATATATATATATAGGGAGAAGATCATGCGAGAACCACCCTCTTATTGTGAGAACCGCGAGAACCAATGTGAACACACCAAAAATGCCTAAAATAGCTAAAATCACACAAAATTTTTTTTTTTGAATTTTTTAATATTTTTATAAAAAAATCGCTACTTTTCGAAGCAAAAAAAAAAAAAGTTTTAAAAAAAATTTTTTTTTTTGCTTCTAAAAGTAGCGATTTTAACATAAAAAATTCAAAAAAATTCAAAAAAATTTTTTTAGATTTTTTTAGATTTTTTGGGGGTTTAGTTTTTAGCATTTTAGCTTGGGGGGTGGGGGGTGGGGGGGGGTTTAGGTTTTTGGGTGGTGGGGGAGGGGGGTTTAGGTTTTTTTTGGGGGGGGGGGGGGGTGGGTTAGGTTTTTTTTTAGGTTTTTTTTAGCATTTAGCTTTGGGGGGGGGGGGGGGGTTTAGGTTTTTTTTTTGGGGGGGGGGGGGTTTAGGTTTTTTGGGGGTGGGGGTTAGGTTTTTTTAGTTTTTTTTTTAGGTTTTTTAGCTATTTTAGGTTGTGTTCACATTGGTTCTCAAGGTTCTCACAATAAGGGTGGTTCTCGCATGAGCCCCTCCCTATATATATATATATATATATATATATATATATAGGGGGAGGTTCATTTGAGAAGAAAATTAAATTGAGAAGAAAAAGAACAAAGGGCACAATTGTAAAACATTAAATAGTTTTTCTCTCATCTCATTTATTATTATTTTTGACTAATTAATTAGTCATAAAGATATCATCCTCCACACTAAAAATTTTGCCTACACACATCAAAATTTATCCTACACGTTTTTTAATTTATCCTACACGTACTTAAATTTATCCTACACAACTCGTAATTCATCCTACACACCTCATAATTTATCCTACACTTTAAATTAATTTTTTTCTTCTTTGAAAATATATTTTTTTTTGGAAAATAAGTTACACATTTAATTTAGTTAGCTATTAAAAAGGAAGACAAACAATTAATGATCTATCTAATTTTACCAATATACCCTTACACTCATATTAAATACAAAAATTAAATGAAGTAAAATGAAGCATTCTTATTGGTTGAAGATTGTTCTTTTTTATTCTTACAAAAAATTTCTTCTCATTTGAACCCTCCACTATATATATATATATGTGTGTGTGTGTGTGTGTTCATTTTGTTTTTTTTACACTTTTTTATTAGAATGGTTTCTAGATACATATTATGTTTATATTGCAAAAGTTTCAGAAATAAAAATAAGAGTAAACTGCCATTTTGGTCCTTGAGGTTTGGGCAGTTTTGCTACTTTAGTCCAAATCTCAAACCTTTTGTATCTAGTCCCTGTGGTTTCAGTTTTGTTGCCATTTTGGTCCAGAAGTGAAATCAGGCCAGATTCCCCAAATTAAACCCTGATGTTTTGTCCTTTTCCTCGAGGCTATTTTAGTCATTATAGTTTTATTATAACTCATTATTAATTAAAAATAATAAAACTAAACAAATCAATTTTGACCCTATAAAAGCACATCATCTTCCCCAAATGCAGAGCAAATACCCTACCCAAACCCTAATTCCTCTGTTCAATTTCCGCAAGGTTAGTTCTCAATTTCCCATCTCAAACTCTGCACCTCCTGGGGGTGTGATAGTGCAACCTCCTGT